>QUSF01000004.1:30987897-31269678 GCA_003676055.1 Chloebia gouldiae | reverse complement strand
GGTGATTGCTGCTGGACTTTGAGCGGAGACTTTAATCCCGAGAAGGGCCGGGGTGCTGAGGCTGGTGTGTCGGGCAGTAGCCGGCGGTCGGTGCCGCAGCTGCCCGAGCAGCCGGGATGGCGGCGCGGGTGTCCGTCCTGCCTTCCCCCAGGAGCCTTTTCGATGAGCCCCTGCGGATCCGTGTGGCCGGTCTGCGGCCGCAGCAGGCGGTCACCCTCCGAGCCAGCCTGGTGGACGAGAGCGGGGAGCTTTTCCAATCCCACGCTCTCTACAGGGCTGGGAGCAGCGGGGAGCTGGACCTCAGCCGCTCCCCAGCGCTGGGGGGCAGCTATTTGGGAGTGGAGCCCATGGGGCTGCTCTGGGCTCTGCGGTCCAAAACGCCCTATAAGCGGCTGGCAAAGAGGAACGTCCTGACCCCTTTCTGTGTGGACGTGGAAGTGTATGAGGGCCACGGGGACACGAGCCGCTTGCTGGGAAAATGCACCAATGAACGATGGTTTTTAGGAGAGGGGGTGAAGAGGATTTCGGTCAGAGAAGGTCGTCTCAGAGCAACCCTCTTCCTCCCTCCTGGTGAGTTTTAATTCCGTTTTGGTTTACCAGGTATGTCTGACACACCATATATTATTCCCCGTGGTCCCCAAATGCACTTAGCCACCCAGAGCAAAGCCTCAGCAAACACTTCCCTCAGCCTGTGCCTGGATCATCGCGGCAGAGCAAAGAGGAGCCGGTGTTGCCCAGGTAGGGCAAGGGCCAAGGAAGGGTATGGTGGTGCAGGGAGGGCAGCAGTGGTAACGCAAGGTGTCTTCTAGTTGTTCTGGTTGAGTGTCTTGACCTCTCCTGCAGTGAGAGCTTGGTCAAACAGTGTGTTTATTTCTTAGCTTTTCTGTTCAGCTGACAGGACAAAGAGGCCCCTGGTCCTTGGCAGAGCTGTGATGTGTGACAGCTCTGACCATGGAGTGAAGAATGACAAGGCATCGTGGGAGCACTGGACTCAGGCTGCAGCCAGCCTCGGCTGAAGAACCATGCCCTCAGCAGCTCCTACATATCTTCCTGCAGGTTCTGGACCTGTCTCTGTGTTCTCTTTAGCTAAGTAAAAGCCAAAGAAAGAAGTCTCTTCCTGACTGAGCAGCTGGACTGCATGGGAGATAGGAGAAAAATGGGGAAATCAAGGTCTTTAGTTAAACAGGTGCCATATTTTACAACTCTGTACACAGACAGTGCTGAGAATGGATCCTGTGCAGAACTGCTTTAAGCCTGAAGTGTTCCTGTTCCTTGAATGGCACTTAAACATGGCTGTCTTTCTCTGTAATTAACAAACAGTCCCTTTCAGCTGCAGTAACATCACAACTTGTAAGGAAAATCTGGCTATGAGAATGGGCAGACCAGCATGAGGAAAGGAAGGTCCTATTGCTGCAGGAGAGCTGAAGAGCTCAGGGGTAGTTATTCAATCTTACTGAAACCTGAATTGGCACAGGTCAGTTCTGGCATTTGTGAATATTTCACAACCCAAGTATCCCCTCCGTGGCATACCTGCTGCCATAGTTCCTGAGGAAGAGCCACTCTTGCAGTAATACTGTTTCTTCATTGATCCTCAATGGCCTGAAAACTTGTAGGCCAATACTAGCTGAAATTCACCATGTGAGAAGGATGTCCAACATGTGAACTTCCTATAATGAGTTCCTAAGAGAGAAATGTGCAAATTCATGTCCTTACAGTAATTTTGTGTGTTCCTGAGAATGATACTCACCATGGAAAGCTTCAGAGGATGATTTTCTTCTGATATCTACTGTCCTGATGTGTGCTGAGGAGGCACCACAAAAGGACACCCAGAGGAACTTTTCTTTTGGTTATGTGTACATCCTCCTTTCATTGCAGGACCTGGCCCATTCCCTGGACTTATTGATTTGTATGGATCAGGAGGAGGTCTTATTGAATACAGAGCAAGTCTTCTGGCTAGCAGGGGCTTTGTGACTCTGGCTCTTGCTTACATGTCCTTTGAAGATATCCCTGCTATGCCAGAGATCCTTGAGCTGAGCTATTTTGAGGAGGCTGTGAACTTTTTGCGGAAGCAGCAGCAGGTAAGAGACAAATTATGGTGCTCTTCCTGAAACTATTTTCCAGTTTGCTAATTGGTTCCTAGACTAGAAGTATAAAATTGCTTAAGCAGGAAACAGTAATTTTATACTAGTTTTGCATATTTTAAGATTTTAGAAGGGAAAAAATCCATTGGCTTTTTTACTGTTTCTGAGATATTACAGGCTTTTGATTTTGAATAAGTTTTGCAGGACAGTAATAAAACACTCTAACAACAGAATCCTTTACAGTTGTAGCACTATATGTGTGACATATCTTAAGAAGCTAAGGCTGTATCTGAACAAGTGTGTGGGACAAGAAAGATACTTTATGGCAATGTATCATCATACTTAACCCAAAAATGACCAAGAGAAATCAAGTAGCATTTAAAATTTTAATGCAATGCTACTTAATGTGTATTTGTTTTGCAGTTATTTACTTTCTATCACATGGACGCCAGGATTGTAGGCAGTGTGAGAGCAGAATTCAGCCTTGCTTGTTTGTCTTGTTCCTCAGAGAGCTCTGAAACCTCTAGAATTCAGTGTGAAGGGCCTCCACTATAAATAAGTTGATTTAAACAGCTTTTGGGCTCACTTAGCCTCAGGTGTAATGAACATTATGTCTTCCAAGACAAACCAGAAAATAACAGGTCAGATGTAGGAGAGTATAGAAGAAAATGCAATGAAGAAATTCAATGCAAGAAAACCCAGGAAAAAGTGGATTGGCAAGAGGAACAGTAAAAGATGCCATACTGAGAGCAAGCTGAGCTGGGATGTGGAGGGAGCAAGGATGCTTTGTCTAGACAGGTCACCAGGAGGCAAATGTGTTATGGAGGAGAAATGTTGAGGAGCTCTAGAATTCATAGTCACTCTTTTGGAGGCTCAGCAGAGGGATAGATGAAGAAGTAATATAACCTGAACAGAGAGAGAGAAGGAGCAAAATACAAGTAGTCATAGTTGGATGAGTGAGAAAGCAGAACCGGAGAGGTTATGTCAGCTCAGGAAGTAAAGAGTAGTCAATATCACTGCTTTTATAATTCTGTTTCAGGTGAAAGATACTGGCATTGGTGTTTTGGGCTTGTCTAAAGGAGGTGATCTAGCCCTTTCAATGGCCACATTTCTACCTGGCATCAAGGCAGCTGTCAGCATATCTGGAAGTAGTTTTAATTCCTTTGTTCCTCTGAAGGGGGATGGCTTCACTATTCCTGTCCACCCATATGACCTGGGGAGGATGAAGATTGGTGATGAGTCCGGAATAGTAGATTTTTCAGATGTCTTAGATGATCACATGGATCCAGCAACTTGGGATTGTCGCATTCCTGTGGAGAGGTCCTTAGCCAAGTTCCTCTTCCTGTCTGGACTGGATGACATGAACTGGAAAAGCGACCTCTATTGCCGCGATGCTGTTCAGCGCCTTCAGCAGCATGGCCGGGAAGTGGAGTTTTACTCCTATTCTGGAGCAGGGCACCTCTTGGAGCCACCATACTTGCCTCTGTGCAAAGTTTCAATCCACAGGGTGCTTGGGATGTTGGTGCACTGGGGAGGGCAGTGGAAAGAGCATGCTAAAGCCCAAGAAGATGCATGGCGCAGGATACAGGCCTTTTTCTGGCAACATTTGATGGACTCAGACATCCCTAAGAGCAAGCTGTAGTGGAAGCTGTCATAGATGCTAGTCAGGGATTATATTTCAGCACCCACTGGATAGGAAATCACCAGAAGTTTCCTGGACTGCCTTCCTCTAAACCCCACTGGTGCAGAGTTGTTTATTTTCATTCCCCAAATAAATTCCCATTATTTTAGTTGAATTTCAGTTGACCTCTGACCCCAGCATCACAGTAGATTGGCACCATCTGTGCTGTAGTCTAAAAACAACCCAGCATCCCATCATTTAAATCACATTTGTGCTGAGCTATCTTTGTCCTCAATCTGCAGCCATCTCCTTTCATAAGAGGAAATACTCTCACAGGAGGAGTTATCCATTGAATGGTTTAGTCTTGCATCTTTAACTAACCTAGATATAAACAGTACTTCATTGAACAACACATTAGTACCCTCATCTTTCCTCCTGGCATATTGTTTTCTCCCATTTCATAGTAAAAAGGTTGCAGTAGTTCTGATCTCAGCTAATGGAAGAGGCACTCTTCTGGTTAAATCCGAAGTGCAGTGATAACATTCTTTTTTCTGGTACCTCAAAACCCAGAAGTGAATCTTACCCAGGTTACCCTGGTTCTATCTCCTGCTGACTCCGTGTAAGTTCCATATTAGGGTAAAGTTTTTGCTCCACTAGTCAGTGAGTGCAGTGTACAGTGTATCTGTGTGTGCAGTTTGCTTGAGATTATCTGAATGAAACCTTCAACCATCTGTGCACCTGCCAATACATTAAGGAACAATCATAGTGTAGCCACAAGCTGTTACTTCACTGATTGAAGAGGTCATGAGCAGAAGTCCTCACCTCATGTTGGGAAGACAGGTGATGGAGTCTGCAGTTTTGTGCAGTGTTCAACATGGGGGTGATACAGATGTGCCAAGTAATTGCTCTTATATGGTGAAAGTTAGTTTGTCTCCATTTTGGGGGAGAAACAGTAAAGCCACTGCTGCTGAGTTCCCAGGAATCTAGTGGTGAGGTGGGCTGCCTCAGTGGTCCTGCCACTATTGCAGGCAGCTGTGAGCTCAGTGACAGCTAAGAAATGCCACTCTTCAAGAGGACTGACCTCACCTTCTGGGAAGAATGTGCATTTTCTTACTCTTTACCAGTGTCCAAACCTGCCAAGGGGGGGCTGTAATCTACCTTGTGCTTTTGTGGGATAGTGGCTAACAGCAGCTACATATCAAATGGTATCAGTGGAGCAAATTCTCCCTCCTGGAGCAGTCAAGACTCACACCCTGATAACAGAAGCAAGCAGAAGCTGGAATTCTCTGCATTGCACTCAGGTAGAAAAATTTTGCCTTCAACAGTTTAGTCCCTGATTTCCAGTTCCTGCTGAGACAAAATCCCTGTAGGAGCCTGAATCCTGCTGAGGGAGGAACCATGCCCTTAATTTTCTTGCTTCAGGGTGCAGTAGTTACTGAAAATGAGCACTTTGGGCCTCAGAGGGGTGGGGACTCTCTCATACAATACATTCAGCACAGACTGTCCCTTCAGGTACTTCTGGTTTTCCTGAACCCCATGTTCCTCAGACTGCTAGATGGGTACAACACAGCTGAAGGTGTGAGTAGTTTGAGTGGGGACATCTCTCTCCTGCTCATCCACACTGGTCATCCATCAAGTTTTATGCTGTTGCCTCTTACTTGATTTCTGTTTGTCCTTTGTATGCCTATGTCCTGCATGGACTATGGTTGTTGCAGATGTTTAGTGAGTGGGTGGGACTGGCAGCAGAGTAACATATAACAACAAGGAAAGTCAAACACATTTAAGCAGCTCCATCTGAGTAAGGGACATTTTCTTCTCCCTCGTTTTCCTGTTTTATTGAAGCATTCAAAAAACCCTGGGCTGCTGATCCACATTTTCCTTAGGCTGTGAGTTTCTCTGTGGTATGAGTAATTATTTTGCTTTTACTGAACACAGTGAGGTTTATACAGAACTGTGTGTTGTTTTCCAGCCTGTGGGATAACTCACATCTATTTTAATCCCTTCTGAGGGGAAACCAAGCTTTCCCAGCCTTCAATGGCAGTTTAGAGACCTATACTGTGACCTTCCAAGAAAATTCATTATCTATAGGAAACTACTGTTACAAATAAAAATGCTTTCCATCAATAAATCAACAGTGTGGTCAGTGATGCTTTCAACCAGTTATGTTGTCACATTTGACAGTCAGGTTCACAGAAAACAGTGTTAAAAATAGAAGATGAAGGGAGCTGACTGACATCAATGGCAACAGCACATAGGACCTCTTTCTTTTGTTGCTCTGGAATGACAGCTTTGCTACCCACTTAAAAGCCCTTTATTTATCACTTGGATGACATCTGACAAGAAAGACTGAAAAAAGCTGATGTACCTGAGCAGCTCTATGCCACGTACAGGAAAATATTCAAGGCAATTCAGTTGTACTGGGAATACTTTTAAAATTAAACTCAAATTTGAAGCTTATCTTCAGGAAATAGAAACTGGAAACTGATGTGAGGCTAACACAAAATAACTGGAAATGGCTTAATTTCAGGAACACACTTCTGCCTGTTCTTAAGTATGTTCTTCAGCATTTTGTTGGAGACTTTGTCTACTTAATGTTTCTTCTACTGAAGAGATGATTTAGACCAGTAGGGCTAAAATCACAGTTTTTTTTCAAGATGATATTCTACTAATTGCAGGCTGTTGAATCAGAGTGCTTTATATAGTCTCTCCAGGCCTGCTGAATACAGACAACATTATTCAAGAACAATGTGAAAGTTATAATTTAATTAAAGATAATAGACCTTTAGCTGCAAGAGATCCTCTGCCAAGCACAACTGATAAATTTAATGGAAATTGGATGGGAAAGTCTGTTCTTGTAATCTGCTTAATTGAAAAGTGCTTCAGATAAAATAGAGTATCAAAGCTTGAACTGAAAGATCTCGTCTTTATTCTTAGTCACCCACTGTTTAGCTCTGCACTACAGTTCTATTTTGAGAATAAGAAAAGCTTGTGACAAGCCTCTTAAGAACTGAGAATATCCCCACATATAAGCTGCTATGAACAAGTTTACTATAAGTTTACAAGTTTATCTTGTACAAGTATGTCTTGTGTATCAATTTACAAGTATGTCTTGAAATGCTTTTTTAGGACAGGATGATTTCTCTGGCTACCGTGGGATAAGGCAACAATGGAGAGTGCTGATTTGCCCAACACATTCTTAAAATTTTCCATCTTTGCATTGAAAACAGACCCTGAAGCATTTTGATACACATACAGTATAACTTGAAGGAAACTGCAGAATGGAAGTAGTCAAAAGGCCTTTATTAGCAAAAAAAGTGAACCACAGGTGCAGAGGAGGTGAAACATCTTTGAGAAAGTGGCTGTCTCTGCAGAAGTAGTGGGTATTTGAGGCTTCAGTGGAATTTTAGTAAGGATTATGCTGAGCAAAGAGATTTCAATACAAATGTCTTTCTCTAAGCCCAGGAGCTTCTTTAGGTGAAGCAGTGTCTCTAAGTGGCTTCTGCAAGCAAGGTTGTTTCATGGCCACAGAACAGGAATGAAGTGAAAGATGAGAATATATGTTGTGTGGTGTAATTTAGGAGTCACTTTTCTCCATTTCTGGTTTCTGTTCCCTGTGTGTTTTCAAGTCTAAAGATTTAGGTTTTTTTTTTTTTTTTTTTTTTTAATTCAAGGCTTAGTCAGTTCTTTAATACATTACCAGATGTATTTGTTCATTATTTTTTATCAAGCTTTGGGATAAGACCAGTGTTTATTGACAACATACAAATAGTAGAAATTTTTTCTATATTAGTATTTTGCTAAAAAATTAATTCTATCATTTCAGAAAAAAAAATCACTATTCTGCACTTTATAGTGCTGTGTATATGTTATTCAGAAATGGAATCTGAGCCAAATGTAGTATTAAGCACAGAGAAAGAGATGCTTTGTTTAAGTCTGAGGAGAAGAAAGATTCATATTTCCAATGAACTAGTGCTCCTTGTAGCATTTACTGCAAAATATCCCTGCTATTTTTCATTGTCGAGGACAAAAATTAGAAATGCTGAGTCTTAAAAAATTGTCTGTGCAACATTTGCATTAAACCTAAAAATGTCTGTACCCTGACTCTGGATAGCACTTAGGGAAAAATAAGGAAATGAGTTACAATCTATTTATTTGGGATTGTGTCTTTTCAATTACTTAAGCTGCTGAACCTTCAGTATTTTGCATTTACACTTGCACTTTATGTTTACATTAAAATCACTTCAGTAAAAGGTGTGGTTGTATTTTTTAAAGTCTTTTAAGAGTACCTTGCTGCAGAAAGGGATGGTCATGCCTTTTTTTCTGGTTAGTGATCTAAGAGGTAATCCTGTGGAAAACAAAACAGGACAAAAACAAGATTAAAATGTTCTGTTGGATCAAAGAAAGAAACAGCAGGAACATGTATGGGGTTAGCAGGGGTGAGCCATACTGTGCCAAGATAAATAAGAAACTAATACAGATTTTAGTTATGTCTTTAACAACTAGTCCAGCTGATTGTAAATTGTGCATCCATTTCTGTGTCCAGTGAAGGGAGTGCTTGGTGGCTTATTGTGTGCTGCCCCTGTTTACAGTGGATCTGGTCCTCAAGGAGTGAGGTATTTGACAGTAGAAAGAAAAATGTGCAATATGGATGTCAGATAAGAGATGAGCTGGATAGATGGTTCAAAGGAAATGTTCTGCATAGGGAAAGAGCATGTGTATAGCTCTGCTTTCATCTAGAAGAGGTAGTTTAAATGCCCTGCTATCATTTTAATATGCTATGAATTCAGCAAGGTAGTTTTGAATCAGTAATCCTGTGCCATCTCCATGAGTCTGTCCCTGGACAGTGTCACTCTGACATCCTCAAACATCCAGCACTAACTCAAACCAGATTATTTTTGGCTGCACAGTGCTCTGACTCCAGCCATTCTCCCATCTCTGGGTTGTTTCAGATCAGAGACGTCATCTTGAAACAGGAAAACTACTCTGATACCTGAGAACATCACTACAGTTGAAGTGGAAGAAAAGAAGGTCAGTGGTCTGTACTTTTTGGTGGAAATATCATTGAATCACTAAACAGCTCAGCACTAATTGCTTCCATGGCAGTCTGATACCCTGTAAAGCTCAGACCTCCTAGGCTCCATTTAGATCAGCAGTGTGCAGAGGCAATTCTGCTCTTTCCAGGCTTTTAGGGAATCTTGTTTCTATGGGTGTCTTCCCTCACCTGAGGATATAATGTCTGTTTTCTGTATTTTTTTCTCTATTTTTAACAGTTTTTCTTCTGTCCCACTGACCACGAACCAGGCCATTCCAATTCCAGGGTACCCAAAATCAAAATTGTAACCCAGCTAGACAAATCAAAAATTAACCAAAATATAGGTATAAATTATATGTAAATTATGAATACAAAGAAAAGAAAGATAAAATGTGATTCAAGGAGCACCAATTGTTAAATTTCTCCCCCTCATCAAGAGAAGTATGTGAGTGTGTGGGCATATATACATATATGTTGGAAAGGAGGTAAGGGAGTGAAAAACAAAGGAAAATCAAAAGATTATGAGTCACTTCCAAGTAGAGATATTATATGATTTAAAAAAATCTGGTTTGTAATGTTTTGTAATGTAAAAAAATGTTTTGTAATGACATTTTTTTTTTCCTGTAGAATGTAGGTTCTCCAGCAGAAATCTTCTGGCAGAAGACAGACACATACAAGTGAAAGCACCATGGCTCAGGTCCACAAACCAGATGGTTTCACCGTGTAGTGCCAGAGGTGAGCATACATCAGCCTTCTTGCTCCAGGGTTCCAGGGCTCTGCACAGTGCCCCTCACTGAGCCACAGGGTGAATCCTAACACAGGACACAGGATCTACTTACAAACAAGTCACTGAAAGCCTTGTTTTGTTTGCTTTCTGAACTAAGAAGTTTTGCAATCATTTATTATTAGTACACTTATTGTCTTGGGACATTGAGAACACATGCTTTTATGAAGAGCTAATAAATGCTTTCCATTACTGAAGCTCTAGTGACAGGTTATAGAAATTTTCTCGTTCCCTCACTTTGAGGTCAATGTATAAAGCAAGGAACAAATTTTATTTATTTTTATCTCTTGTTGATTCCATTCAGATTTTCCAGTCACTTATCAGACTCGCAAATAATGTTGTTTTTTGTTCTCTAATTCCTAGAGAGTTCTGAGGTAAGAAGGATATTTAAAAAAATAGGTTTTCTCCCACTGGGGAGAAGATTAGCATTTAGTTGCGTAACTGTTTTATCCTCTTAAGGACTGTTGGTAAAAGTCACCTTGAAATAACCATTAACCTAAAGCTGTGGTTCTCCATGGGGTTTAGAAGGCTGAAACTCATGCCTTGGCTTCGCCTGAGAAAGTTCTCCCATTTCCCAGATTTGTGTTATGATCAGCAGGTTGTTGTTTATTGGTACATTAGTGCTTATGATGGGTTCAGGAGAAAGGCTTAAATTTTATTCCACATTAGACCACTAGGTTTTGAAATCTTGTTGGTTTTTTCATGAGTTTATAGCTTTATTTTACCAAGAGTAACCTTTTACATAATATAAAGCAAAGTTAGTCATTTGGTATTCAACTTCCTTAGGGTATGTGGCTTAAGCTGTGTCTTGTCTGTGTCTCCCTTTATTCATCACTGTGCCCAGGTGTGTTTTATATAGCCTGAAAATCACTGTCCAAAGAACTGCTTGGAAAAAGCCAAAGCCATTCATCTCCTTACAAGGCCTGAGAGAATGCTGGTGCCTAATAGTGAGGGTTCAGTCATACTCAGGCCACAGCTGTCTTTCTCTCCTTCATTTGCTGCTTGTTCCATTTGCTTTCTGGTATTTTTATAATTCTGTCTGCCTTATTAGCCTTATAACAGACACCACACAGAGGATGATGACGGGCTGAGGAAGGTAATACCACTCTATCTTTCAAATCACACATTTAAGAAAGATAGCTTTGACTTTTTAAGTAATTTCCTTCCACTTTGCATGTGCAGATTCTCCCTTCAGCTGGGTTGAGGGGAGAGCAGAAGTTTTTAAGATTGTTGTATCCTTCTTAATTCCTTTCAGTTCTCCACATAAGGCTATTTGGCTTTCCAGTGCTTTTGCTTTGCTTTTCTTCTCCCTGCAGAAGAACTAATTTTGCTCTATCAATGAACATCAGTCCATATCCCAAAGGAATGCAATTTCCTGGGCTCTGAAGGGAATCCAGAGGTTAGTCTCATAAATCCTCTGCAGCTCTTCCAGCTCTTAGCCAGGTTTGGCAACAGGGTCATTTAATGTAGCACTCACGTAATAAAACGCATTTCTTTTGTGACCTCTGAGCAGGCTGTTCAGGGTACATCAGTGTACATACAGTCATGACTTGAGCAGTGCCTGTGCATATCTTAGCTGCTTTCCTGCTATTCTGTCTGTAGAACAGTGCAGAATTCTCCTCATCAGGTGGTGTACCTGGAGGACAGAGCCTCCTGCTACACCTGAAAAACAGAGAGTGATTTTTCTAAGGGTCACCAACATGTACAGATCCCAGAGTCAAGGAGATTCTAGACAGAATGTTACTTAGTGTGTGAAATACAGTTCTTCTGGGAGCAGATGAGTGTTTGTGGATGGTAAGGATGGTTTCTCCTTGCTGCAGTCCCCAGTTCTCCAGTGTGAGATTCCATGTGAGACAGAGCTATTTAGATTCAGAATTCAGTGAATCATAACACTGTTTTTTTTCAAGCAAGAAAAATGTTACCATAAATATACAAACTTTACACTTGAGAAGATAGAGAGGAAAATTTTATCCTCAATATACAAAACTATGTAATAATTTATAATAATGCTTCCCAGCTGTAAAGGCTATGTCTTTTTAATCTTTTCTTCAGTGTATACTGTAATTTTCAACTGCGGGCTAAGTGTGTGTTTTGCTTTCCAGCACGTATGATTCTCTTGGCAGCAGGGGGACATTCTTTAGCTTTTATTAAAACCTCTAGTCCTTTAAACTGTGTGCTTCATCCCCTTTGCAGGGTTGCCTCTACTCTCCACTCTGGCCTGTCCATGGACAGCACTTCCTTTAGCAGCCATGTTGACATTGAAGGGTGCAGCCCATGAGAGATCGATAAGAAAACTAAGGAGAGACAATGTGGGTCTGAATATAAAAGAGGCCTTGGCTGCTTAAAGCATCATTACTGCACCTCTGTAGCAGGGAGATCATGTACACTGTCCTCCCAGTCTAGGGGAAAAAGTTTGTCACATGTAGCTAAGTAAGATTTACAGGTCACCAGGTGGCAGCATAATCTCACTAGTCAGAGTGACAAAATTCGAAGGGTCAGGTCAGTCATCTTCCTCAACTCAAATTCCTGTTTGGAACAGTCAGAAAGTCCTGTATCTAATTAGCTGGTGCTTCCTAGGCTCTAACTGCTATGTATATAGGTGAAACTGTTATATATGTAGGTGAAAAGCCTGTTAGATCACCTTTCAAATGAACCTATTTCATTTACATTCATATGCACTGTGATAGTATTGACATAAATTGCTCACCAGGAGTTCAATATGGAATAAAAAAAATGACACCAGCATGTTATCTAACTAATCAGCAAAAAAGGCAACATTGATGGCACACTGACTTTGCAAAGCCTGTGCAACTGGGAGTCATCCTGTTGTATTTTCACTTCCTTTCTGCTCTTGAGAGCAAGGTGTTCTGAATGCTACCTCAAAATACACATTTCTTAATGAACATTAATTTTTTATAGTACTACTGAGTGAATATATTCCCTGTGAAGAGCTAATTAATATAGTATTCTCTTTCTGGTTGAGGGGTATTCTGTATTCAGTTTTCATCTATTTGCCTGCCTGTGTGTGTGGCTGTCTTTCAAAGAGATCTGCCAATTGTTACCACTTGTCATGAGCTGAAGCTTTGCAGTGTGCAGCACCTCATTTGGAAGAAAGGATTGTGCTAGGGAGAGATGATTCATCACATCACTCTCCATATTATATAATGCAGAGTGATAACAAACCTACTGAGAACATTCCTAGCAGCAATATTCCCACTTGTGACTTTAAATACTTAGTGCAGAAATATCTGTAAAAAATAAGTGGGGGTAACCACATCTATCTGGAAGAAAAACAAGCCATGAGAGAAAGGCAAATATATCTCCATTTTAAAAATTAATCACAGTTTTTGTGATACTACTGCAGAATTAAACCATAGATATTTAAGTGCAAATTTTAGATGCATTTTTTTGAGAATGTTGAATCATAGTCCTACAAGTTTCTTGCATCTGCCAAGTGAATATGATGTTTTGACTTTTGCACATACTGTTCTTATGGGTATTTACTTGCTGAACTTACAGGTAGGTTTTACTGGATAATTTTGCAAACTTAAGATTTTTGAACATATGCTGAAATCCAAAATAGTCATTAGCTCTGGTTTTGTTTACCTGTCCAAATGAAAATTATAACCTAGTTTGCTCTCAGTAGTTAATATAGTTTCAAGCATGCCTAAGACAAATTCAGTAAAGCCAAAGAAAAGTAAGAAAATCCTACACTGCCCTTTCCATCAGCATGTTGTTTCCATCCTAAGCAATTGGCCACATGGTGTCACTGTGTTTTAAGGCACCAAACCCTCTGGCAATAAAGCCTAGCAATTCCAAGTTTTCAAAATATCCCAACCATGTGGTATTATCTAAGGAGACATTTCAGCAAAAGTGACAAGGTCACAAAAGCTTGACAGTAGGAGAGTTTTAGGAAGATATTTTACACAAAACATCTCTTTCTCACATACCTGGAATAAGTCAGAAAATTTTTAACCTAGAAGCACTTTTTCTCCAAATTTCTGCATTTTGGAACATGCTTGTATAGAAAGCTTTATCTTAAACTGTTGCAAGTTAGAAACTTAAAAATTCATCTGTGCTGAACTTCAGTCATAGTTCTTCTTTTCTCCTTCTGTCTTTGTGTATCTGAATTTGCAACAGTCTTTTGCTCTGCTGAATAGAGCAAACTTGGCCTTGCAGTGCTCAGAGTAAATATAAACTTCATCTCCTGGGATCCATAAAATGCTGTTTAATCCCTGCTAGCTCTGAAGAATGCATTGCACAACACACCTGCTCAAGAGAACTGTGCCAAAAGCTGATGTATTGCGTATTTAAGGAGTTTCATAATGTACAGCTATAGCAACAGTGAGAGAAACAGTTGTGTGCAGATACAGTCCAAGCCTTAGCCAAGGAGATGATATCTGGCTCAGGGTGTGTCAGAAGGCTGCAGAATCTCATGCAGTGTTAAGTGTTGAGGTGCACTATTTCTTCTCTGAGTGACAAGTGAGTCTGGGGTAGCAGGCCCTGTGCTAGTACCCCAATAGACCATGTAGGCTGGATCATTGTTTCATAGGAAGCATACGTGTCTGGCACTGGTCTAACACCCACGGAGGGTGCATGGTGCTTTGTTTTGCTGGTTAGCACATTAGGGAGTTGCAATGCTTTCCCTGAGCCAGCTACTCTGCTTTGTATGGAGCTTACTCTCTGCAGAGCTTCTGAGAGCGATAGCGCTGGTTTAAGACGTGTATTTCTTAGTGATAGTTTTACCACCAATTCCATGTGGACCAGGAATTAATTTGTAATATGTCTGTTTTGAGAACCAAATCTTCAATTTAAGTGCACAGTCAAGTCATATTTAGAATTATTAGGTCCACAAAGCATGGTGCTCTGAAAATTCGGGTGCCTCAGTATGAATTCCAGTGCAATGGTATGAACTGAGGAATTAGCTGTGTTAGTCTAGCCTTGAATATGATCTGAGATTAAATGCTAAATAAAACCTGGACTGTCAGATTCTCACAAGCTACAGTGGCGCTGAGATGTCCTGTCCCTTGCAGAGGCAGCAAAAGTGCAATGGGTGGGTTTGGAGACTGTGAGTCCATTTGTGTCTACATTTGGGAATAGCAGATTATTTTGTTTCCTCTTGCTACTTGCAATGCAAAGCTAGTTTAGAAGTATGTTCCACCAATGATTATTTACAAAAACTTACTTAGATATGATTTTGGCCTGTGATTTCTTCTATTTCTCCCTCACCCTTGTTTCTGTGATTATCTTAACTGGAAGAATTTTCCACTGGCCTCTGTGCTGGTGGTGGCCTTCAGTATGGGAGCTTCTGTAGAGGCTGAAACATGGTATGTCATCCTGGAGGAAGAGCCTAAAGCAGAAGGTTGAAACCGTAATGCAGAAGAGCAGATGGGGTCTCCTGTAGGGGAAGGTGGTAGGTCAAGCTTGGGAGTATGTTGGGCATATTGCCAAAACAATTTGTCCTTGTTCTGCAAATCTGGGAAATTGCTGACCTCATTATCTAAGACACAAACCCTCTCCTGGTAGTGTGCAGGTGAATCCTAACATAACTATAATTATCCCAATGGCACTGCTGCCATGATGGTATATAAACAGGAAAGACTGAAACCCTCTGACACAGATGAGATGCAAATGAAGGGCTGGTGTCTCTGCTATAGGATTACCAATAAGTAATGGAAACTAGCAGAGGAAATCCTTCAAAGTTTGTCTCCAGGAACTGCCTTCAAAATGTTTGCTCAAGGAAGAAAGCTGTGAAACAGGGGAAGGATGGGTGTTTCCTTCCCTTGTTTTACAAACCTCAGGCCCTGAAACCAAGGCTCCTTCTGAGGAAATATTTGTGTTGCCTTGTGCAAAGTATTATCTGGGAAGCTCTAGTACTCCATACTTTTTGGAAGAGGTGCACTGTATATCAGTGCCAAAAGCATTTCAGTGTTAGATTAAAAAGTGAGTCTTCTTGAAATAATAGGAATGGATTGTCTCTTAATCTGAAGCTTTTTATGAAACACAGAGACCGTTACTGTCTGTGCATATAGGTCAACTACAAGTTTCTAAAATGAGTTTGATATATAAGGAAAATATTGAATATGGAAGAAAAAGATTTTAAAAACAAAAGGCATCTATGAATATTTATCTGGACCTACCCAATGTACATACCAGTAATGCCTGAATCAAGTTCTTCATGTTTGATTTAGCTACACATAAAAGAGAATCATCCAGTTTTGATTTAAATTTAGTTATCACATTGGGGGGAAATGTGGTGTGGAGGCTGAGAAAAGTCAGGGGTCACCATGTGAAAGGAAGGTGTAGGAGAGAAGTTACATAGTTTAGCTTTAACACAGGCTTCAAGATCAGAAATAGAATTTATTGACATTTGTGGCACTGTGGCACTGTGAAAGGTCAAGAGAGAAGTTATTTGTTAAAAGTGATAGAAGTTCTCAGAAAAGCTGTAGACCTAGCTCCAAAAAGGACCTGGAGTCTAAATAGAATGCATGAACACCAACACAAACACCAACACATATGAAAAAATAGAAGGAACAGGAGTTTAACAATAATTAAACCTATGAAAAAATGCAATACATTTGGTTTTCACAGGGAGCAGAGAGGGGGAAATGGGCTAATATTTTGTGCATATTCCTTTGTCTGTTTGGTTGTGCTCCAGTTCATTAAGCATTGGTGCACCTGAGGTGGCACTTTACCTGTGAATTATCCTATTAATATCAATTAGACTGTTCCTGAGAGGAATGTGTGCAAGTGTCTGAGAAGATCAAAGCTTTTGGCTTTTAAAATGTATATGGTAACTACTAAATGGATAGCAGAAAAGCTGGAATTGTTTAAGCACAAGACCTAGTAGTGAATTAGCAGTAGCTGCAGATCAGGAAGATGTCTCCTACTCTTTTTGGCACATCTTTTCCAACAGCAAAGATGTGGCTTTGAACTTTCAGCATTTGACTGTGGGTTGTTTTTTGACTGGCTGAATTTTGACTAGCTCCCCTGAGTAATCTGGAGTGGTGAGGGACCGGAGGCAGCATGTAAGGAATGAGGGTTTTACTTCTGCTGAGCTCTACACAGCCAGCAATAAAACCCCTGAGATGCTCTGCTGTTAGAATGTTTTTCATTGAACCCTGTCCTGACACAGACAGACCACATAAATGCCATAATTACACATATCAGATGGAAGGAAGCAGAGCTCAAATGATCATGACCAGAACTAGAATTAAGGTATCAAATAGATATTCCTGTCACTAGAGTCTGAAATGGATTGGCATGGATTCATCTCTACAGTTCTTCTTTCAAATGTTGGGGATGAACGGGGCTGATAATAGCTGTTAAGATCTACTCCTATTTAGGAAAGCATCAAATTTTTTCTTGGTTTTGCAATGGAGACCACAATATCTTCTGTTGGAGTTATTAATATAGGTTTCCTAGTTACGTGAGTATAATGAATGCTGAGTATATTGAATATTAAGCTTCCCTGCTCACTGCTTCTTACAGACTGTCCCCGGTGCTATGTGAAACCATTAATTAGCTTTTTGACTCCAAGGTTATTCTCCCCAGAGCTGAAGGATGTTTTGCTTGGGACAAGTGAAGAGCATTTAGCTGCATCTGTAATAATGTAATGCAACCATTCATTTAATTTGATTCAGAGCCACATAAGGTTCAACAATGTGGAACAAGAAGCATCTTACAGTATTAATTCAGAGGGTGGGACACATTTCTGATCTATATCATGACTAGTGGACCTTTTGGTGCTCTCTAGACCTTAGGTAAACTGATGCCTCCCAAAATATAGACACTTGATGGGGAATACACTCAATTTCTTGGTATACAATGTTGGTGTACAATGTTTGTGTTCATAAATGGAAGGTGTATTCTACAACAACAGAATAAGTTTTTTTCTTTACCATATTTGTTTGTTTTTTCTCTGACTTGCAGCAGTTTCTGTGATCTCAGGTGAACTGGCTGTTGCTACTTCCATTTCACACAACAAATTTCTCACTAACTTACCTAAGATGTACAAAGGATTTATGATAGGGTCAAAGAGCAGGGGTTACATGACCGTTTTAGGTCTTATTTCCTCTGCTCTTTTTACTGTAAGCAAGTTGTTGCACAAGGCATTCCATGCTCCACATATCTGTCCATGTTGTCAGCTATTTGTGTATCAGGCCTGAGGAGGAGGAGGAGGAGGAAATATGCAGTGTGTTATCAACAGTCAGGTACTTCCCATTCCCAGATGTAGCATACATGAGGAAGCGGTGTCTGATGAGCAGAGCTGATCATTCATTTTCTGATGCAACAGTTCTCAGGTTAAAAATGTTGATTGGGTTCTGTACTGCTGGGTTGGCTGGTTCTCCTGCCTCACGGAAACCTGCTTGGAAAGCGGTCGTGCTTTCATAAGCCTTGCTGACCCACCTGGCCTGTTCCTCTGGCTACCCATCATTCTGTGATGACAGGACACTGCTGGCTTCTCCCACTTACCAGGGGCTAGCCCCCAGGCTGGTCAGCAGAATGAGATGCCCATTAGATGTTCTTAGGCTGTTGGTCCATTCCTTTGCTTCCAGCTTCCTAGATGTCGTGGCTGTGAAGCTCCCAGGGGGCTGCTGAGCCACAACAGCTGTGTAAGCCGGATCCTGGCATGTCAGCTGAGCACAAACCCAGAAATGTTTCAAAATCTTTCTTATATATGGGCGTGAAATCATTTAGGGAGGTGTGCCAACATGATTTCCTCTGTGGGATGAATATTCCAGTTCTCAGCACTGG
Organism: Chloebia gouldiae; assembly: GCA_003676055.1. Taxonomy (NCBI): domain Eukaryota; kingdom Metazoa; phylum Chordata; class Aves; order Passeriformes; family Passeridae; genus Chloebia; species Chloebia gouldiae. The sequence goes on along the minus strand of QUSF01000004.1, from coordinate 31,251,403 downwards.
TGCAGGACATTTTACCTTTTTGTGGTTCACACTTGGCTTGCTAATACTTGGATGACAAATGCATTCAGTATGTGTGTAACTACACAGTAGGGAAGAGCAACAATTAGTGGATTTGAATCATACAAAGCAAGGGTCTCTGCCACTTTGCACTGTGTCTATTGCGTGGGGAAGGGTTGCAGAGTACAAATTGTGTGTGTTGGAGGGAGGACACCAGCAGTGGTTTGTGCTCTGGTGCGTTGGCAGGCTGTGGGTGAGCTTCCTGGAGCTGTTTGTGGGAGAGGTGATCATCTGAAATCTAGTCTTCCATCAGATCTCTGTCCCTGGAAGCTAGAGTCTCTGAGTGAATGCATCTCCCCCAGCTCAGACTCTTCCTGGCTAGGGCCAGGAAATCTAATTTTGGGCCTTTGGCACATAGGTCTGGAATCCTCTGCCAAATGAGGCAGTGTAGGTAGCTTAATTTAATATTCTGCTCTGAACAGACTCAATACTTTTCTTGACCTACACAAAATTTTTTTCTGTCGTTGGCCATATCATGTCTTACTTGCCACATAGACCAAGAATGTGGGAGGCCTACAGTTAAAAACACCCTTGTTCCTTGAGATGCTCAAGGCTATACATTTCTCTTGGCTTTAGTATGATTTTCTATTCTAGGTTCTCAGGTTTCAAGAAGCACTTTGGAAAAATCTTCAGAGTTTCAGAATTCCCAAGGTATTATATAAGTTAAGAGGTTAAATAGGATTTGTGCCTGCAAAAATATTTTTTCTACTAGACCAAAAGCATTTAAAATTGCAGTGTTATGCAAGTGTCATGTTTTATGTGCTGCTGAAACAGAGGAATTAACCCTGACTTAATATGCATACACAGAGAGATTCAGAGATAATATCAGGCTCTGTGGATGACTCTGCCTTGGCACAGATTAGAGCAGCTTTCCTGAGACCTGCTGAGATGCTCACTGTGTTTCAAGTGCCAGGCTCTCTGCTTACACTTATCTGCCTTCTCTGCTGGCTTAAGGGGAGCAGGTGGCAGAAAGCTGCTTTCATACCACTGGAATTAAACTGAGAGTGCTTTCAGCAAGGCAAATTCTCAGTTGCTGTATTAGGAAAATTCTGACTTCTTTTTGTCACTGAAATAGTTGAGTGGAAGAAGAGAAACACACATAAACAAGAAATTTTTCTCATCAGAAATATTTTCTACAGGGATAAGCATCAATGCAGAAGGAGTTTTTGTATTCAAATCCTCTGTAGAACCTCTGAAGTTTTCTTCTGCTGTCAGACATTATAATTCACCAGAAGTGAGTCACAGGGCTCTTAATTGCTGTAAGTAAGCTTGCAAGGCTCATAATAACTCTAATGACTAAGTCAAACTCTGATTATTCTATTTTAAATTGTTCATATTTGGTTGATGTATAGAGTTTTTGTATTAAAAAAAAAGGACATAAGTGAACAAAGGAAAAAATTGTTTTCAAATTGGATGATCTTTCAATAAACTTAGAAGATCTACACTACCTACAAAGAGGTGGTGAAAAGCCCCATGACTTTCTGGTAGTGGGATCAGTGGAGGGTAATGATCCACTCGCAGGAATGTGCACTGAATTTTGTAATGTGTTTTCCACCTCTGATATTCATTTCCCTTGGAGTACTGATGCTTTAGACAGCTCTTACAGACAATGCTGCTTGTCCATGGGCAGATTCCCACTACTGAGCTCAAGCTGAGGTAATGGCTGCATGCCACTACAGAAGGGCAGCCTTCTGGAAATTCCTCAGGAAAAGGAGAAGAGTAGTTTTCTGTTGCTTCAGCCCCTCAAATGAGCTCAGCATTTTGCCAGAGGAGATCCAGAGCCAGTGCTGTGAGGTAGGAGCAGGGCTTTCTAAGCTTGAGAGTTGATTGGAGCAAAACCTCCTGTTTCAGCAACAACTAGCTCTTAGATTTCCTGCTGCAGCATGAAACTTTGCCATTAGGTATTTTTAAGACTTGAGCATTTTTGGATATTTATCAAGGACTCTGTGTCAGTATTCACTTGTTCTTAGTGGTCAGTGTGCCTGCTGTAAAGGCACACTTTGCACATATATCCGGAGCTACTGGTGATATACTTGAATGCATTCAGTTCTCCCTGAATTGGCTGTTTCCATATTTCTTTGCCTTGCCTCTGTGCTCAGTTCAGTGGTTTTATTACATTTGCACTTGACTAAAATCTTCCAGATTACCTAGGCCAGGACTAGCATTGGCTAGTTGGCTGATACTAGCTTTACTTAAGAAGCCTACTCACTGGCAATACCAACCTACAGAATAGCACGGTGATGATGCCTGCTACTGTCTTAGTCTTGCTATTTTTGAAGGGCTTCTTAGACAACAAGTTACTGTCAGGAATGCATTAGTTGAACCCTTAATGACTTCCATATTATTTGAAATAAATTACTGTATATATTTTATTTCTTTCTCAGCTAACATCTAAGGACTGTGCTCAGGTAAAGGTTGAACCTTTAAAAAACCCAGATACAGAGTTGAAAGAGAATTGGACAGCAACAGAAAGGAAGTGCTGCTGTATGTGTCATACAGTCACAGTAACCTTTGTTTTTTAATTACTCTTTGCCAGTATAATAACTTTCAGTAGCAAACATGTCCTTAGTAGATCCTGCCCCAAAGAACATCTAGTCATAGAGACTGAAAAGTAATAATAGAAAGCAAGAGTTACTCTCTTGATTCTGAAAAAGTGACCATTAAATAAATACAAGAGGTAGGTGGTAACCCTACCTCTTGAAGGAAACCCTTCTCGTGATAATTTGAAGCTGAATACCATGACTATAAGTCAAGTGTTCCTGTCAGCCAAGTGGTGAAGTGTAATACTTACCTAACTCTTCTGAGGTCTTTGCACAAGCAATTTTTTACTGACATCAGTGTCAGACTAAGATCTAAAGATAAAGGTTTCAGAAACTGGCTTGAGTGGAATTACATTGAAATATCTGACTCAATTATTATTTCAATTAGATGTTCTGTAATCACTTGGTTTAAAATAAAAGAACAAATTCTAAACATAAACACAGTAGATTTCAATGTGTGGCTTTACATTGACGTGTCTTGGAAAGGTAACACTGCAGTCCTCAGATACCCCAGGTAAGTAATAAGCAGCTTCCTCCCATGGTGAAGCTGCAAAGATCACTATCTCACCATATTTACAACCACACCTGCAAAGCACCTAAGGAAATTAGTAGCTCTCTTGCTCTGGCCAGGAAAAAGAGCCAGTGATACTGGATTTACTGTATGAAGTCTTTGTTTAAGATAACAGCGGTTCAGGAGATAGGTAAGAGGATATAACACCTTTTACTTTTCTGAAACAGGGCTGGATCTTGATAGCCAGAAGGACAGTTCATTAACAAATGTTATCACCTGATTGCTGCTCAGATAAACAGTCTGGTGTTTTGTTCTAATTAACAGCAGGTACTGAAAATGGTTGTTTGGAAAGTATTCAAAGATCTAAAATAATTTCAGAATGGCTATGTTGTTTGCTCAGAAAGGGGCAAGGGAGAAACAATGAAAAATTAGGAAGCTTTTATTTCAAAATTAAATGTTAATGTCCTAAATGTGCCATTTCTGAAGCTTGCTTTATAGCTCCTAGTTTCACATGGTAATTCTGAATTGAAAAATTGAGATAGATTTTAGTAAAGTCTTTGTTGTTGTTTGGATTATTTTTTAGTTAAAGAGAGCAAATATGGAAAAATATTTTGGGGACGAGCTAGGGAAAAAAGTTACTTTTTTTCTCAATTTCTGAGAACATTTAACAAAATGTGTTTTGAATTTGACTATATACATTTATTTTCTTAGATAACTATAATTTTTCTAACCTAGCCACTGAGCTGAACAAGCTACAAACTGACTTATGAGGCAAAACTAAAGTGATGTTATCTCCCATTGTCTGTCTGGCAACACAATACATCTCCTCAAAATGCACAGTCTTTCTCCTCCACCTACTCAGTGGTGTGGCTGCATCTAGCCCTAGAAAGAGCCATCACTTGTCTCTATTTGAAAGCTTTTATGGAATGAATGAAAAACTTTTCTGAAAGAAAGTTATGGGATGTTTGTATTTATAGGAATGTGCTTTGGTGACTGCCATCCTTCCTCATGAATCTGCTGGGACCAAAGGTGGAAGAAGTCTGGGGACAGTGTCTCAGTGAGGGCAGTTTTTGTATACAAAGCTGAGTTTGAAATGTTGCAGTGCCATTTCTGGGGCAAATAATGATCTTCACTAAGTGAAACTTCTGTATCTTTTGCAGGTTCTCTCCCTGTTAGCTTTTCAGTTTATGCCACCAGTAGGACAGTCCAGTTCACAATCATTTGGAGTTGCTGCCACTCTACTGCTTGGTTTTTGGCAGCTCAGTAGCTTCCTGCAAGGGGCAGTTAGTGAGTAGCCCACTGGGTAAATTGCATGTAGCTGAACACTATATTAATTTACTTTAATTTCTTTCATGCTGAGCTTGCAGCATGGGCTTGCATTCCTTCCATTCTGATTTTGTTTCACATAGTCTGTTGTATGCATTACCTGAATACCAAGAGGTAGTGTATGAACTAATTTAACGCCAGTGTAATTTGATATGTTTTTTTTCTCTCTTCCCCACCCTACTTATTTCCAAGCACTTTCTTAGTAGTACTTTAGAAAAGAAGATTCAGTCACAAATGTGGAATGAGATTGTTCTAATTAACAAGTAAAATCTTTCTAGAATACCTCTTCTCTTTGTCTTCTGAACTGTCTTTTACAATCCCGCGCTGCAGGTACAGTATCAGATTTTCTGAGTCTAACTACACTAGTATAAGACTGGCATGACTATGTCCTCCCTCTAAAAAGGGGAGGGGGAGGACTTTCTGTACCATCTTGAAGTTGTTTCCTGGTTATTATCTAGTTCACTGACATATTCGGCTGTGCCCTCTTTGGTTCAGGTTTAACCTTTTAGTTTTGTTGTTCCTTCCTTACACAGCTGATTTTGTCTTACTTTCCATGTGGTGTACATTTTTTATGTAGCAAACCCTTGCAGCTCTCTTGCTGCAAGCCCTTGAGCTGCAGCAAGCCCTGATGTCACATAGCCCATATCCCTGATGTCCAGGAGGAAATGGATGTAGTAGCTGTCAGTGTGCTTGTTGGCAAGAAACACAAAACGTTTTATGTATTTTGGCCATGCTCATTTACTGGAAACATTAAGTTCTTGGAGAGGTTATTGGAAAAATTGGTTCCATAGCTCTCCAAAATAACTTTTGCACCTTGATTTGAAAGCATTCTGGGAGCTTTTTTTCTTCTTTCCTGTTCCATTAAGACATGGGTCTCCCTGCATTAAAAACAGCTTTCTGTTTTTAATGTGTTGTTCTGTTTCCAGGCAGACATACCATTCTTTGAGTGGGGTTCATTGGTGTCTGGCTGGTTTTGCACTTGCCTTCTCTCTAGGAGGTAAATGTGTCACTGTACTACTTTGGTCTCTCAGTTCACTATAGCAGCACACTCTCTGATCAAAGCTGCAACAGCAATACCACAGTGAAAAACCGAGACTTCTCTCTGAGTGTGAGCTTTTTTTCCTTTATTTTCTGCTCTTTTTCCTTATCTCTAGAAATGGGATGTTACAGACTCCTGTGTCCATGGAAGCAAGAAGTGTATGCGCTGCAGTCTTAACTGGTCCTATACAAATGCCCCAGTGAGGCTGTTAAAACAGTGTTACTGCAGGATTCCTGCAGGCTTACACTGTTAAATGCTCTGAACTCCACATTGCTTTAGAATGAGTTTTGGTTGATTTTTCCATGAGCTTTGTAACTACCCCTTGATATACTGATGTAAACACCAGACCTTTATTTGAGATACCTTTCTTAGTATTTCAAAGGTTCCAACCTAGTGCATCTAGTCCTCACTGATGGGGAGCATGGTGCTGCTTTCCAGAGCAGAGTCTATGAAATGTCACTTTGAGTGGTTGGCTGTCACTTGCAGAAGCCCAGGAGCATCTGCCTAAAACTGATTTTAACAGGTGACTGTTTTTTGTGGAAAATATTTTACAAAGTGGATGATCCACAGTGTATATCTGACTTTCAGGAAAAATCTGAAACTAAAGATTTCAGATAAATGTATTTTTCTAAACAACTATTGTGTTTATAATTATTTTTTTTCTCTTGTCAAAAGCCAAATTCGTAAGTACTATTTGATGAAAATTAACTCTTGACATTCTCCATCAGTTTAAGGTGTCCACTGGCTGTTTTGTGAGGCTTGATCCTATCTGGTATTACTATGCCCCAGTAAGAATATACCTTACTGAAAATTTATGGTGGCCTCCAGGCTTTTTCCACATCTGAGTCTGTACACCATAAAATTGCAAGTGTGGATTAAGGTACAGACAGAACAGATTGCCTGGAGCAATGTCCTGACAGGCACCCTGTCAGGAGGTCACAGTAGGCATGGGATTAGTAGAGGAAGCCAAGCCTCTGCCATCTTCAGGGATGCCTTAGGACCCAGGATTGTCAACAGCAAGTTGATGGGGCAACAGGATGGGAAGCTGGGAAGTGTCAAGTTATCATATTCATATAAGTAGCAGGTAGAGGGGAAAAAGCCCAGAAGACATGCAGCTTTCCCTTTTTCTGCCAGTATTTATCTCAATTTCACCAACATCTCTGCCTTGGCCTGGTGATCAGCCAGTAGGTACTTCCAGTTGAGGAGTCATGATTTACTGGCTGTCAGAAAGATTCACAATAATATATTGGGAATATATTGAATTCCTATTGTAGGAAAAGTTGAAAAGAGCACATGGATGTGGGTTGGTTTCCTGCAAGACATTGTAGTAGGTGATACTTGGTTCTCCATTCCCTTTGGCTTTTTTTTTTTTTTTGTGGAGTATTTTGTGGAAGAACTTAAAAGCTACTGAAAATTAATCTTCTGACTAGATATGTGGAAGAGGTTAGAGTGAAGGAAGACTTTCTGAACACGTCAGAATCAACCCAAAAACCTGGTGGGAGGATGTTGGGGCAATAGCAAATTTTGAGAAATACTGAGGAAGTGTCAGCCTTTCTGCTCACCTCTGACATTGCAGATCTTTCCCTCTCAGATGTAGGCAGGCCCTCCTCCACACAGAGGAGGCAGAGGGTGGAGCTCAGCACCTGTATAAATTATATGTGTTCTCCAGGTTATTTCAGCAGCAGCAGCACAACAAGCTGCCAGCGTGTTTGTCAGCTGACAGATCTGTTAACCAAATTGGGGTTTCGGCCGCTGCCGCCATCTTCCGTGCCATGGGGAGCCCACCAGCCAAGGTAAGAGAGTGGCAGCCCCACGCTTCGCTGTGGCCTCGCTCTTGGGCCTCTCTGCTCCAGCTCTCCCCAGCAAACTCCCTCCTCCCTGCTTCTGCTGGGATGCAGAGGCTGCCGTGGTGGGGCAGGGGCATCCTGAGCTTTGCAGGCTCGCCGCTCTCCCCGTTTACATCACAGTAACTGGTATGTAAGCGAGCTTCAGTGAAAACACAGAGCAAATGGGGCGCTTTGCTTTTACCCTTGGTGTGCGTGCCGGAGTGAAGTCCGTGAAGGAAGAGGCGGCTGCTCTTGAAGAGTTTACCTTGGTAAAATGAAAGTGCTTTAGCCCTCCTGTGTGCTTTTCTTTGGATAGCACATGTTCATTGCTTGCCCTAGCTGAAATAAACCAACAGCTTTATCTAGCAACAAAGCATAATCTATGTGACTTTAGCTGCAGGGGAGACATCTAATGACCTCTTTGACCTGTTTAGATCTAGCTATTTTTAACGTAATGTTTACAGACTTTGCAATTCTAGTGGAAGTATTTCATGTCTAGACTTGAGTTTTTGAATAGTAGGTTCCATTCAGAGATTTTAACTGATGGGTTTTAATATAAATCAACAGAACTATTAGCTGAAAATTTTTTCTCATATGTATCTTCAAAAAATAATGGACATGGTGTCTGAATGCAAGGCATGAATTGTTTACAGATAATCATTCTTTATGTATTCCCTTAATTGTCAAATTTTGCAACAAATAAAAGAAATATGGGCATTCATGGGCTTAGAATATAGTGAGAAACAATGTTACATGCTACAGCCTATAGAGATCATTAATTGTGCTGTTGTAGTATTTGCAGGCAAAGTTAAAGATTAGAAAAACATCAGTAACTTGAATGGATGGCTCAAGGGATAGAATTCAAACATTCAGGCAGAGAAAATAAATTTTAAATGCCATGTACTTTCTGGATAAAATTTGTGTCTGGTCCATCTACCAGTTAGATCAAGACGTATCTCTCTATTGTAACCATGAATATTATCTGTTGGTTTTAAAGATCAATGTTGCATCTAGTAAGACAGTTCTGGAGCTGATAGATGGGTAGATAGCTTCGGTATAATTTTATCGAGAAAGTTTCAATAACAAAGTTCTTGCATTTCATCTCAATGCTGCAACTGCTGTTCCATGGGTACAGACAGACTCCTGGTTAACAGGCACCACTGCTAAAAGGTTTAAGTGCAAGCATATTTTCAGGTTAGCAATCTTCTGTTCCTAAGGAAAGAGATTAATTCAGTACTGCAGGTAGCTCTGCTGTTGTGCTAGGCAAGCATGTGTTTCAGTGTGTATAAGTTGGTAAATAGATATAGAAATAAGAACAGAGTGGTTTTGTAATTTTTTTTTCTTTTACATTAAAACTCCTGCATATTTAGAAATGCATGGATACTTTGAACTATCTAGGAAGATCTCCTAATCTCCCAGTTAGTTTTTTTTCACTTTAAGACAGCTACCAAATTGACACAGAAGTGATTGTCAGTATTAATTTACAACTTCTCATATTTGTAACAATGTCTTTTCTTCTGCTCAGACAAGAATAATCCCTCCTTAGAAGTTTTATTTTGTGGAATATGGAATAATTTTCATCTGACAAAATGCTCAGAAATTTTGTCAATACAAAGCCCCCAGGGACCCACTCATATATGTAAGGAGGTGACTGATATATATGAACAGGAGATGCATCCAAAATCCACAATGATTCTTGAAGTAATCCATCAGTGATTACATGAAATTACAGTGCATGTTTGTAAGATTTCCTCACTAATTGTTCAACTTCCAATGATAAAATTTTGGACAATTGTGGTTACCAAGCAAAATGAGACTGTCATAGTTTGGTATATTTCTTCAGTCAGTCACTTTTTCCACTAGAACCTTTCATTCCTTTAATTTTAATGAAAGTAGGCAGCTGGTTGGAGAGACAAATTTCTAGAAGTATTCTCATGGATGGAAGGCCTAATAGCCCATACTAGATGTTAGAGGATCTAGTGGAAGAGAGTGCTTTAGAACCAGGCTGGTAATTAAGCTTTCTTATAGTTTATACACTTATAGATTTAATATCAATTTGGTAAATTGCCAAATTTAGTTGGACCAAATCCTCAGTATCTAACATAAAAAAATGGTATGAATATGCCGAATAATTACATTTGATGTGAGATCTGGTAGGCAAGATATTGTACAGCTTCTAGTAGACTACTGGAAAAAGAAGTAATCCATGAAAGAAGGTAATTATTAATGTCTGAAACGTATATATAAAGCTGAGTGACAAAGCCTTCAGCTATTTTCAAAATGTCAGAAGACAGCAAAATCCTAATCTAAACCTTAATATAATTTGGCATTATCCCATGGTGATATTGCTCAGAGAGCTGCCTAAGCTTGGTGCAGGGAGAGTGAAACACTGACATTCCAATCAGCCTTCCAATATGTACAAACCAAGAAGTTATTTTTAAAAAAAGAAAAAGAGAACAGAGAGTTATGGGATGAGGTTCCCAGACTGCAGAGACCTCCCTAGAATACTGACTTTCTAGTGAGTGTAGCCATGAGATTATCTTCTAGTAGCAGCATGGAGAGGCAGTAAAGACTGAAATCAAACATATGAGCTCTTGGTAAGTTTTTCTTCTTTTACTGCCATGCACAGATTGTTTTGGTAGGCTCCTCAATATTTATGAGTTTTGAGAAGATTTCATATGCTAAAGGTTGTCTTTTTGGAATGAAACCTTAAGTGACTCACCACCTGTAAACAAAAAATTTATGTATCCTTCCAAAGCTGATCAACATTCCTATGGAAGGAAGTCAGTGAGAATGTATTACAATCAAGGAGATGGTGGCAACAGACGTGAATTTTCAGTCTGCTAAGGTTTTATAGAGCTGTGGCAATTCTGACATGCTAGTTTTATCTCCTGATTGCTGATTCTTCTGTATTTTAAACAGAAATGACTCTCTCAAAGCTTGGTTCAAGAGTATAGAAATATAGTTTAATGCTAAATACTGTCAAGTGAAAAGAAGTTTGTTTCTTTTTTTTTCCCAAGTTTTAGCCTTCCCTTTGGTACTCTGGAGATGCTACAATTTATTGGCCTGGAGTGTTATTACTTAGGATGCAGTAATACACAGGTAGCTGAATCCTGCACTCTGTTGTTTGCCTTAGTGTCACACTAGTAATTTCCCAGCAAAAAAATAGACCAATGTGCTTCTGGGAAAGCTGCCTTTGACTCTGGATATTTACAGAGGGGTTTTGTTACTGTCTGCATGCCTGTGCAAGAAACCATGTTTCTCACTAAGTGAACTAAAACCAACAAGACCAATAGAGCTGCAAGTCTGTCAAGGACTGTCTGGGTAGGGTGTCTGCACTCATCAAGTTGCATTAATTGTGAAGTTACATGTTGCTTTTCATGTTATGAAAATAGCAAATGGTACCTCTAACTGTAATTATTTTTCATAGAAGGATAATCTGGCGTACCAGCACTTTCAGGCAAAGATGTTAATTTAGACCATCCAAATTGGACCTTAGGAGTGTGCTCTGGACTGTTGTTGGAATTAGCCCACTTCTGAATGGTTATCACAGGTTGGAGTAACTGCAGTCCTGGGACAGGGATTGTTTCTGTCTTCCTTGTAGGATTTACAGAGCCCTCAGGGTTTATTATGACCACACTTTCTCATCTGAATCTGTTTACCTTTTATCCTGCAATAACACCAGGGCTAAGCTGCACCGAATCAGGAGGAGTGAAAAGTCACCTTTGATGTTTCCATTGTTCGGCAGATGTTGACATGTTTAAGGAAAGTGATTGCTGTTGGAAGGGGAAGGGAGGAGGAGTGAGGCACTCTGGCTGTAGTGGCAGAGGATGAAAACATGACACCTGTCACATCTGAGAGTACTCTGAAATGACCTGCAGATGCTCCATTTATATAAGTAGTTAGGAAATTTTCATCACAAAAAGTTTCAAAGGAAATTTTATGCCAACATGTTTCTTCAGTGAAGGCAGATTCTGTGAATGGTTTAGGCTTCTGTTGAGCAAGGGAGAAGTTGATTACAAAATGACTAAGAATTAACATATTAATTAAAACTAGTCACCTCTGTAATTGTCTACATAATCCAATAATTCATGTAAATGAAAACCACTAAGAATGCTGAGTGAGTGTCCCAGCTGGTAGTTCTATGATAAATAACTATTTGCATAGGAAAATTGAAGTCAAATTCTTTCTGCTGGAATAATATGGAAGTGTCCCAATTAGAACTTGTAATGTCCACAATACATTAAACTAATAAAAGTTTTAAATATGTCAGTTTTAGGTTTGGAGGAAAACATACTAGAAGGAGTTCTTGTTACAGAAAAACTAATTTGCTTTGCATTTTTATACAAGCCAAGAGACAGACTAAAGTGATTTTATAGGTTTAACAAGGGTTTCTCTGGTCAGGGCAGCTCTTAAATGTAAATCTGAATTTAAAAATTATGTAACTTTTAAGTGACACAATAAAATTTAATATTAAGCCTTTACTTGAACATGCTAATTCACAGTTCAGATGATATCCATATTATGTAACGTAGTTTACCACTAAACAAGCTTGAAAGAAGCTGAATGCAGGCTATTTTCATCTCTAATGAACATGTCCAATAGTATCCACCTCATTTTAAAAGAATTTCAGATTAACTGTAGTGAGTGACTCTTTCTGTTGAGAGGTTCCTCCTTCCCCAACAGTTTGTATCTACAGAGTTAATAATTTCCTTGTCAGGAAAATTAGTCATGGTGCTTACTTTCAAAATAAAATTGTCAAATTATTTAGTGACAGTGTCATGAGATTCCCTGTTTAGGCAAATAAAAATATTATTTCAGTTGGTAGTTTAAACTTTAAGTTTTAGTTTATTAGTTGTAATGGGACTGTAATAACTACATGTTATTATTACTTAATATTGCTGATAAGCCATGCTACTATGGCATGCAAAACCCCCCAAAAAATAAACCTAACAGAAAATTAAAAGGAAATTTAAATGTATCAAATTGAAAAAAAAAACCATGTATTTTCCCCGCTTCTGTTATTAAGATTGTTACATTTATATATGTGTTCATTCATGCTTATCAGAACATCTTTTGAAAATGACAAGTATTTTCTGAACAGCTTAGCCTGGAAAGCTTTAACTGTTAAGAGTTAGGAAGAAGTAACTTGAAAAAGTGTTAAAATGATAGCCTGCCTGTGATAGAAATAAACCTCATGTCCAGAAGGGAAGTGCTTCCATTCCCATTAGGTATTTTCAGGATACATAATGATACAAATTCTGTGATATCATACCTGCAAAGCAGAGCAGTTTTTATTTTGTCTGAAGGGTCTCTGCTGGGCATGTGGTCTGTTCCCTCAAAGTCAGCAGAGCCATTTGGTGAGCTTGCCCTACTTACGAGCATCACAGAAGTTCAATCTTAGTTCAGATACAAAGTCAGAAGTTTATAGGGCATTTTGGTAGCATGTCCTGGCCTAGGTAGGTCAGCTGTGCCATGACCTGGGCAGGCAGCTGCAGTTCCTAATATCCCCTTCCCAAAGGCCCCATTCTGACCTACGAGTGGCATGGGACCTTTGTAGTGTTGACAGTACAACCATCACTGTGGCCATACCTGCATCAGGTTACGTGAAAACAAATGCCTCTGGTGTGACAAAGAAAGCTTTCCATACCATTGTCTGAGCCTGTGGTTTCTCTCTGAACCTTCATTTACTTGAGCTCCTTAGCAAACACCCCAGTGTGCCATGGTGTTTTCATCTCAGCGTGGCATACTTCAACTTGAGGGTGGTCACCTCTCTTCAAACAGACATGGGCAGACTGTCCCCTGTACTGTTCAAAATTCATCTTGTGTTTGTATTCTGAGCTGATCTAATTATTCTATTTCTTTTCTCTGCAGATGAAGTTTTGCCCCATCCACATGCTTTCTGTAAGAATCATACAAGCTAAGAACATCAAGTCAAGAGACCTGTGTGAGTTGTGGTTTGATTGTTTTTAGTCACCATCAGAGTTTACACAGTGAGCAATATTCTTAAGTTCTGAAGGTATGCAAGCAACGTACGTAAAGCACAGCAGTAGAAATACTAATGCCAGGGCTATAATTAAATCAAATGTCTCAGGTATCATTAGATTAGAATACATCTCTAGTGGCATTTCAGGGAACTGGCAAAAAACAAGACACCCAGATTAATTTTCTGGGCCAAGAAGGGAAGGTAGACTTCGTTAGGACACTGCCATCTATGAATCTGCTTGGGCAGGAATTTTGCCATACAGGCTGTGAATTTAGACACCTTTTGTTGAAATGTACCAATTATACGCAATAATCAAAGATAAATTAGAGAACTTCAAGCCTTCTAAAATGCCTTATCTTTGAGGGTATTTGCTGACCAGTCACAATAAATTATATTGATACTTTTGTTAAGGAGGACCTCTGCAGATCCAGTTCTAAGCCCATGATAAGCATGCAGGCAAAACAGACTTTTCTATGTACTTTTGTGTTCAAGTGTCTTTAATTCATTATCTCCCCTTCACAGCCTCCTATGTCTCCTTCTCCAGGTGTGCTGTGGACCAGCTATTCAGCTGCCATTTTTGCAGAGGTCTCCAGTGAGTTCCTCAGTTAGGACAGAGGCATTGAGCTGCCTTGTGTCAGTTTTGAAACTTCTGGCCTCTCTACTCCTCTAGTGAAAAATTACTCAGCAAAAAAAGTACAGCACTTTGCAATGATTTACTTGAGTTACAGCTGAGACCATCTGTGCCTTGCCATACAGGGCCAAGCCTGGATGTGAGGGAGACCAGAGGGAGTGAATCCCCTGTCAGCTGAGTTACTGCCTGCCAAAGGCTTCCTATGCTCCAGTGGCAAATGCCACGTAGCATCATCCAGAGGTGGACACCAGAAAAGTGTTAGTGTGACAAGGCCTGTATTGCTGAGTTTCAATGATCTCTTCTATCTACTCTATTGAAGGGACAGTTCCACTTTCGTGCCAAAACCTTGCGGGGCAATGTTATTCACTGCTTGATACCAGTCTGAAGTATTTAGGCATCTCGGGCTGCAGTAGAAATCTTCCATCAAGTCCTGACTCCAGCTCTGAAAGACATCACCCTGGAGATTTCCTTTCACACCGTTGCCAAGCTTCACAAAGTAAATGTGATTCCCCACCCTGGCTCTCCCCAAAGGATGGCTGCTCGAGGCACTGACTGCACTAACCATAAGGAATAGATATAGGATGGAAGTGAAATGAAGATTTCCAACTTGCTTGTGTCCTCCAGCTCTTGGGCCCATGCTGGTCTTGAGCTGCAACAGATCATCTTGCCTAGTGCCTAACACCTCTAGACAGCCATTATGTCCCCTCCGCATGCTTGTGTGACTCAGCTGAGCAAACCAGACCCTGATCCCTGCTGTAATATGCATTCTCCTTTCCTGTAATCACCTAACAGCCCTTTGTGGAACCAGCTGTAGTTTCAGTTTAACTTTTTAACATCATTGGCTGGAATTGTAAGGACTAAGTCTGAGGAATGGTCAATGGGCATAGTCCACTTTCCTCTTCTTTTCTCATGGGAAACATGGTTCTTAGTGTACTTTGTGTGTGCATGTGTACATTTGCAGTTTGTAGTTACTCAGGAAATAGATGGTTTTCCTTGGTTGTTTCCAAAGGGTCATCTGATTACTAATTAAAAAAAAAAAAAGTAGTAATATTTATAAATCTGCAGGACTATGGCCTAGCCCTACTGTTCCTCTATAGCATTGGCATCAGGTTTTTAATTTTTCCCTGCTGCAGTGACTGCATCAGACTGCTATGTACGCTTGTGGTTGCCGTCTGCTTCACCTGGGAAGCTTCAGACCAAAACCATCAAGAATTCTGACAACCCTGTCTGGAATGAGACCTTCTACTTTAGGATCCAGAGAGAAGTTGAGGTAGTAAAAAAATAGAATTTTCACCAATTTAAATAGCTGGGAATCCTCAGGAGACACCATGTTTATCAACTGTGCTAAATAACTTAAGAAAATGTTTGCTCAACAGACTGGTTTGCACAGAACAGTAGGCATAAGAAGTAGTACTTTTCTCAGCTGTTTAAAGACACTGGTGATGTAAATGTCTGTATCTAAGTTAGTCCAGACTCCTTTTGTTGTCACCTGAGTGAAATAAGCTCTACTGTAGCATACTTCTGTACTATTGGCATGGCTAACTTATAGAGCTTTCCTTGCACTGGTTCTAAGGGAAGAGTAGAGAAGTTGCTGTGGTGTAGACAACAAATGTAATCCTTTCCTAAACTGTGGAATTTGGAGAACTTTGGGAATGAAGAAAACTAAGTGTGTTCTTTGTGTGGGTTATCAGTAGGGTGCAGAGCACTGGCATCTTTTCTGTCTCAGGAGAGTGGGAAGCTCTGTTATAGGTAGTTCTTTTCCATTTCACAAGTTCCCAAGACTGGGTATAATAATGTTCTATGTTAGCAGACTACTGAAGGAAAGGACATGCTTTTTTATTCTTACTGCTCTGCTAGTGAAACAGTTGCAGAAATCTATAATAATTTTTTTTTGTTTCTGTTGAACAGAAGCTCAAGTGTTCTTACTTATTTTTTCTACTACCAGAACATTTTAGAATTGGCAGTGTGTGATGAAGATGCACTCACCAAAGATGACATGCAGTTCACAGTTCTTTTTAATGTTGCTAGAATCAGACCTGGGGAGACAATCCGCGAGACATTTGCTTTGAACTCAGAGGTAAGGGCTGAAAACGCAGGGAGAGATTGACAAGACCTCATTGTCCACATTGTCTTCCATGTTAAGTAGGGTTTGGATCTTCATGAACAGGTAGTCTTATATATCATTATCAATACCTCATCAAAACAGATATAATTTTGCTCTATTTTTGTGACTTCATTAATCCCTTTTCACAAATTCAGAAAATGAAGCAGCTCCTGCTCATGCTCTCTGAGGGCAACATATTTTAACAGGAAGCATCTGTAAATACTAATTTTATCTTTTAGAATTCAAAAAAATACTTGCTTACCTTTCAGCTTTATCCCACTTTTGCCATGCTTGGGGGAAATTTCCTCATAAATGGCAACTTATTTATTAAAAGCATGAAAACAATTCACTCATCACTTGAATTAAATGGTTCTTTCAGGCTTTTTTCCCTGTTGGTGCTCATGCTGGGTTTCCTTCTGGTTGATTCAGATTTCTCTAGCCCATAGTAAAGGAACATCTGTCCTGCTAACATCTTTGGTATTTTATTAAGGAGCTCATGAAAGAGAGTTGCCCAGTAAACAAAGCTGGGATAGGTCTGTGACAACTCCTGGGCTTGTCTGAGCTGTTGCTGAGGTGTTGTTGCTACACACTCATTACAGAAGGGAGACAATCCATAAAACCAGCTACTTCCCACATGCTGAAAGCTGTAAATATGGATTTTCCTTGTGACTGAGCGGGTTGGTGCTGTGCACTTCTCAGCCAGTGGGTGAGTCACTGGGAAATACAATGATTCAATAACCACTTCAGTCACTTGCCTAATTCATCTCTTCTGGGTTCAGTTCAAGTGTGCTTCAAATGGTTTGTATGTGGAAATGTTTCTGGTCTTTGTGACATTGTTTGCAGGGCTTCGATGCCTTTCCCTCATGCACATTATCTTGCAGAGAGCCATTAAGTTTCCTTTTCAATCAAGCTCTCCCTCTCAATCAGAGAGGGAAATATGTATAATTCTATATATCACACAATGGGAGATTATTAATCTTATGTGCCTTACTCAAGCTGGTGATTTCTGTTGCAATTTCAGCTTTAGAAAGACACAAACCCAAACTTTTTTTGTATCATTTGCAGAAGAGATGTCAGGCCTTGAAGTGCTTTTTAGGTGTGTCTGTGCTGCCAAATTCTTGCAGCCTTCAATAATCTATATTTATTTTACCCATTTCTTTTTAGACAGAGAATTGCTCTAAGAAATGGGAAAGTTTGGAAGTGGAATTCTGGATGGAAAGAATGTGAGTAAAATTCCAAAGCTAAAAGGTATAGATCTCATCTCAGAGGATGAGAAACTACTCCCAGCTCTTTCTCCCAGCAGTGAACCTAAATTACAGTTTCCAATTTTTTTTTTTACCTTCCCGAGCTAATTCCACCTTTCAGTATATTTCATACAAATCTTAAACTTCTGTTGAACCTGTATATCTAGATCCTGGAAATGTAATAAAATTGTCATGATGTGATAACTTTTACGTAAGATGCACGTGCAACTTAATGGGAGTGCTCTTCAGATTGTTTATAGTAATTGAACAACACCTAGAACATTATGGAATTTTTCAGAGACCATAAAACTTGTCTTATATTATTGTAACAATGTATACTTGGAGTTATGTAGGCAGTACTAGAAAAGTCACCCATTAAGCAATAGCTTAGTTAAATTGAAAAAACATGCAATGAACAAATAATGAAAATAAGACCATCCCCCTCAAAGCTGTCTTTTAGCTGTCTGTTAAATTCTATGACAGACTTGATTGAAGAGAACCCCCTAAACTACACATTCAGGAATATTTGAGTATAGCAAGAAAAAAAAAAAAAGTAGTCAAATGTAGTCTAGTGAAAACAGGCTAACTTGTGTGATCAGGAGAAGGAAGAGTAAGTAAAACAAATAAGACTTATTCTTAAACATGAGGAAACTGCAGAAAAGAAATCATTATTTAATTTACCTGTGAGAGGTACCTTAAGAGATGGTATCACATATAATGATGGTAATCATCTCCTGCAACTGTGGAAGCAGTCACAGTCAGATATATAAAAGATCAGAATGTGAAGCAGTGCTTGGGAACTGGATTCAGACTAGAAATAAGAGGAATACCTTTCACCATTCAAGTTATAAGGCATTTGGGTGATGACCATTCTTAGAAATCAAACCTAATTATTTAAATACATTTTACAGCTGAAATAGAAGTTTTAAGCCTGGAAATTGTGTTTGGTAAAATACCCTGGACCTACAAAGGTTATGTACTACATAATCTCAATGGCCCTTTCAGATATATGAAAGCATTTATGAATGTGTATAACATAGAGGTGTTGGAATATTTGCCTTAGTGAAAGATGCTGTTAGTAGACTCTACAGATTGCTCATGTAATTAAATAACCACATCCATTCAGTGACAGACCAAGGTCTTACAAGGTAAAATATGTAGGACAACGATTTTTCATTGCTTACCTCTGTGTTTTGCAGTCATACATAGAGTCCAGTGGGAGCTAATTCTTATTTGCCATTCATTTTTGGTCAGCCATAAGTTATAATATGAACTAGTCAGAAATGTCTTTCCTAATAAATGTTTGCAGAACACATTAATACTAGTCTTTGCTTTTCCCAAGTCATATGGTCATTTGTTAATAGCAGGACATGATTCCACATATACCAATATGCCTTTGTTCTGCTGTAACTTAGCACATAGTTTTAAGAATTTAGTATTTTTATGGGCTTTCCTGTCTTTGTTTGGGTGCTGTATTTTGGTTCACATGCTTAGCATGGGATCATGTATTTTGCCTTTTAGAAAACAATTTGTGATAACTTATCTATATTCAATTTAAGTGGGAAAGGTCATATAACTGCTATTTTAAAAACTAAACAAAACACACCAAAATCCAGCTATTCACACAGCTTTTTTTGTTTGTTACTTGTTTTTGTCTTTTCAGTCCTGGACCTCCAGAGCATCTCATTACCAATGATGTCCTAGTGGTAAGGTTCACATAATTTATCTTGGAGTGATATCTGCTTGATTTTGTTCCTCTCCTCTTCCCCCATTTCATAGAAAGAGCACAACCTAGCATGATAGATAAGAGCATGGTGTGCATTTTAAAATCAGAGATATGAGACAGTACCCCTGT
Organism: Chloebia gouldiae; assembly: GCA_003676055.1. Classification (NCBI taxonomy): domain Eukaryota; kingdom Metazoa; phylum Chordata; class Aves; order Passeriformes; family Passeridae; genus Chloebia; species Chloebia gouldiae. The sequence goes on along the minus strand of QUSF01000004.1, from coordinate 31,232,284 downwards.
GTTACAGCTCAGCTGTTGCCCTCTCCATAAAAAAACAGCAGCTGTGAGTCCTTGAAGTCCTCAGCTATTACAGATGTCAATATGTTGCCAAGCTGTGTTTTGTTACTCTTGCAGAATCCCATATTTATTGGTGTTCAAAGTGAAAACTGATTGTGTTTCTTGTAACACAGCATGGCACTTGGCAGGAAAAACAAAGGTTATAAAAGGTCTGTAGAAGACAATAGTAGGTGTTCAGTGTCCTTATAACTGGAAGGTTATCTAGTGTAACAGCTTTTTGGGAAATTAGTTTTTTAATAAAGAGTTATCTTAGTTGTTGAAACACAGAGCCCCGTTTTAGTGTTAGTCAGCAAGTGGTACATTACCTGTTTCCTCGGGCTGGCCCAGCAGCTAACGAGTACCAAGTACTTCATGCCAACTCCTCCAAGCCTGTGCATGGTTCCCAGATGCTAGCCCTTGATACCCCTGAGGCAAAGTAACACATATTATATTCTTTCCCCCTCATTTTCTGTGTGAGGCATAAGAGTTGCAATGACTGGCATGCATTGTTCCTGAAATGACTTGGAAAACTCTCCTGGCATGAGTTATTAAAGGTGAACTGGAGTGACGCAGGTGGAGGGTAGGATGGAATAAATCCATGATTTCCCTACATCAGGGCCAGTAAGAAGATGCTTTGTAGGCTAATTACTGCCACAATACACAGAAACTCATCATCAGGTATTTTCCCCCACCCTTCCTAAATAATTATTAGATATATATGTTTGGGCTCCAGTGTGTTGTACAGTTTCCTGATTTTGGGATAATTTGAATGTGTTAACAACCTCTGACAATGCACCACTGTATTGACACTCTGAAGCAGTGCAACTTGGGCTACTGTCCCGGAATAATGAGCTCTAAAATTTCTCTTGGATCACTCCCAGCACTGAGACCAGTTCAGTTGGCTCAGTATTATAGGTGGTGGTTGTCTGCATGATGTTTCATTATTTGCAGCAGATATGTTATTTGCTATCTTCACCCTTTTCCTTTTCTGCCTTTTACAGTCCCGTGAGGTTTGCTGCTTGGAAGTGCATGTGGACATTAATGAAAGCAGGAAATATTTGAAAGGTATGGCAATTTCTCAGTGAATTGAGAACGTGACCAAACCAACTCTATTATAGCAATTCAGACCCAGATAGAGGCATTTGAGAGTACAGAGACAACCAAGAATGTTTTTAATTATATATAGGTAGTGATATGTGATCTAAATAATAAAATGCAATACATTGAACTGCCCTGAACTGGTCTCTGTGTCTTTTCCTTGGAGCTATCACGTTTGGACACAGTAGACTTTGCTGGTGGAAGTAAGAGAGGATGCTGACTCTGGGAGCACTCCAAGCTATGGGGGTAAAAGCAGGAGTACCAAGTCCTGTGCTCTAGGAGACTTGCTGGTGGGATACTTTACAGAGGAGCTACCATAGAAAATTACTCCATCAAAAAGTTTGCCAATTTTGCTAGCTCTTTTGCCTGAACAGCAGTATTATTCTCTAAATAAACCTGTTTTTACTAGAGGGCAAAAATCTCGTGCTTACGGTGCCTGCATCTCATGAGAGAACGCAGAAGACGACAGAGGACACCGATACTTTTTACTTCCACTGCGTGAAGGCTTGGGAGCCAGTTCTGAGAGTCAGGCTGCAGGTAAGGGTCTCTACACAGTGCTGCTGTTCACTGCTTGCTTACTTCTAGTGTGACCAAAACAGCAAAGAACTGCACTGTTTTGCTCTGTGGATACAACCCATGCTTTTTGTTTTGTACAGAAAGTTTCTGATAAGGAAGATGACAACAGCAATTTAAGTGACACCTTAACGATACCACTGAAATTTCTCCCTGTTGGACATAAAGTGAAAGTAACCCTTCCCGTAAGACATGTAAGTGTTTCATAATTTGTGTCTGGAAAGAAGAGTAGAATAACCCTCACTATTTAACCCATTAATATAAAAAAAAACGAAAAAACCCCAAAAGAAACAAAAAACCCAAAGCAACCACCAAAAAGTATGCAGGGTGGAAGTGGTGGAGCTTTTCAGGAGGCACTGAAAATCTGAATTCAAAACTTCTCTTTTTCCCTCTTTACAGAATGTGCCGCTACAGTTGTACCTCCAGCTAAATGCTTGGTAAGAGGTTTGTTTTTTTCTCTAAAGGTTTTATTGCTCTTTGAACTGTGAAATCTAGAACAGAGTATCCTTTATTTAGATCTAAGGAATGCACAAGACTAGGGGCAAAATGTAGCAATATTTAAGTCATCATTAAAGAGTCACCACAACAGCTCAAAGCTAAATGTCCTTGGGGCAAAGGAATCCCACCAAGATGCAAAAAAAAATTATGAGAGTTTCAAACGGTGAGGGACTTAGTCACTGAATGTTCTTTGCATCAAAGAATCAAAGACTAAGACTGGAGGTGTCTTCAAAAAGGGCACAGGAAGAAGGCAGAGGGAAAAGAGAATTTGAAATAACAGAACATCAGAGTTCTGTTCTCATAAGAAAACAGGCTTGTGGCTCTGGTGATATCAAGAGAAAGAAGTATAAGCTAGGGAAGACAAAATGTTGCATTGTAAAATAATGTGTCAGACAAGAAACAAACAAAAATTATTTGAATATCTTTTTCATTGTCAGTTTCTGTATAAGTCTGCAGTACAAATGCCCATTGTTAGGTTTAAGTCATCGTTTGCTCAGAATCATATGAAGCAGAAATAGAAAGGATTCAGCTTACAAAGCTACTGAAAGTCACAGAAGCTCTTCTTTGTTTTTTATATTTATTATCCTTGCCTGACAGTAAATCTTACACTGAAACAATAAAGAGACCATGTAGAAGCAAAGAAGTTGTTTTCTTTTCAAATGAAAGATACATTTCCGTATAAATCAGAGCAAGGAATCAGGATTTTTAAAGAATTCATTAGATTGCAGTTGCTGAAAATAGATCCATATACATTTTAAACGCTGATCCTGTGTCTCTGGATTTATTTGTTTCAGCACAGAAAAACTAGATGTGCGCTTAGGGTATGATCTGTGCCAAGGAGAGCAAGAGTTCCTGCATAAGAGGAAGAGAGTGGTTGCTGGTGCCCTGAAAAGGGTTCTTCATCTGGAAAGAGATCTACATGGACATGAGGTCTGTGCTTTAGAATTCATCATGGGGTGTGGGTCTATTGAATTAGGATTGGCAAAACTCCCCTCGAAATTTCTAGTAATATTTGCAGGTTGCCAACAAACCCATTGATTTGAATGGCAGCAGAGCAGAGGCTTTGTGGCATACCCCTTAGAGCAGAGCAGAGGTATACCCCCTACTCATGTAAAATTTCAACTCAAATATTCATCCCTCCAATCTTTTCAATGGGCCAAATAAAAATAATATAAATACCACTCTTCAAACACAGTTTCCAACAGTATGGTGCTGCAGGTCAGCAAGATATGAGGCATTGTATTAGATACAGCCTAGTCAGGCAACCCATACCAATAGGATAACAAGTGTATTGGAAATTTACCTCACATAAATACTTACTAAATCAGTGTAATGTCACTTCTTTAGGCTTACTTTTTTCTTTCTTCATTCTCAGAACACTTCTTACAAAAAGTAAACACTTTTTTGTGGTGAAGAAAGAACATTAGAACATTTTATAACAAGCTGATATTTTGTTGCCAAGATCCAGGGTGACTTTTTAAGGGAAAACTTCTTTTCTTACTGGAATTATATTTGTTAAATGAATGTTGTCCAAAGAATCAGCAGCGTTCAAAAAACTACCTTAATCCATTTTAATTGCATTTATTGCAATTTGTTGTTTGTAATAAAATCATATGATTATCTATTCTTAATCATTGCAATTCCAATTATAGAGAGCAAAGGCAGGAAGGAAGGTTAAAATGTCTGCATATTCAAACTCATCCAAGCATTGGGGTTAAGAGTCTCTAGAGGTTAATTTCAGTAAGGTACTGGTAAAGATTGACTAAGTGATAATTTAATTCACTGTCCTCCAATGAATCTGCTGAAGAAAATCTGAGAGCTGTAATTAGACTTTTTCAAGTAGCAAGGGAGTAACTTTCTGAGAATACTACTTGTGTTTTGGACAGGTCCCAGTAATAGCTGTTATGGCAACAGGTGGAGGTCTCAGAGCGATGTCAGCTATGTTTGGCCACCTCTTAGCTCTTCAGAAGCTAAATCTCTTGGACTGTGTCACCTACCTCACTGGGGCTTCTGGCTCAACATGGTGGGTATAGAAAATGAGATTGGATTTGGAATAACTGTGACCGCTTTTCCACACAGTGGGAGATGCATCTCTTTCAGACTTAGATTGTTAACAAGTGGACATAATTCCCTCATGAAGCTCTTACTGGGGGCTCTCAATTATGACTTCAGTTTAGGTTCACTGATTCTCTTTAATTGATTGAAATGATTTCGTAAATGTATCAATTTTCCAAAATCATCTAAATAAATGGGTGATTTTCTAACATTTCTGCTCCTTAGGACCCTAGCAGACCTGTATGAGCATGCCGACTGGTCACAGAAGTCTCTGGAGGGGCCACTTAAAGCAGTAAAAGAGCAAGTGACAAAGTGCAAACTCAACCTTATGTCTATAGACCATCTGAAATATTATCACAAGGAACTTGCTGAAAGGGCAAAAGCAGGACATGTGCCATCTTTTACAACTCTGTGGTCACTTGTTCAGGAGATGTTCTTACATGAACGGGTAGGTACCTGGTCCTGCTACACTTTTGGGAAACACCACTTTCTTTAGAGCCTTATTCTTTGAGGGCACGATGTAATGTGTGTAACAAATCCAAAGAGACTGAGTCATGCCGTGGTTTGTAAATGAAGACAGAGGATTTTGTAATCAAGATTTTTCGGAGTAGATAATCTCTGTCCTAGGGTGCCCAACAGCTAGCAACTTCAGTAGGCAAATTCTCAGAAAGAACTGAGGAATTCCCATCCCCACCCTCCCTGAAAAGTCAGATTTTTAAAGTCTGCTTCTAGTTTGACATTTAAAAGTTAGAGTAATCTGTCCTCATGTGAATATTAATCTCAACTTTAATAAAGATCTGTGGGATAGAGGCAGTCAAGGCACTTGGACATTCTAATGAAGAAGTTACTAGGTGTACCCAAAAGGCAGCCGGGAAGGAAAGTGCAGGAACATGAAGGAAAGGTCTCTTTGAAAAATGTGACTTACAGATGCCTCTGTGTTGTAAAATATCTGTTATCAATCTTTACATTTTTACTTGGGTAGATTGTGCCAGTGTTATGCTCTTACAGAGGTTTACTGTGATTTTTTTTATCTCACTGATTAGCCAAGAAAGTACAAACTCACAGACCAGCGTAAGGCATTGGAGCATGGACAAAACCCACTGCCTTTCTATGCAGTCCTCAATGTGAAAGAGGACAAGTTTGGTACTTTCAAATTTAGAGGTAGGTGTTCCTGGAGTTTCTTCTGGTTCTGGGTATGGATTAAAGAGGATTTGGAGGGAGGTGTGTATGTGGGGAGAAAAAAAGGGGAATATGTGAGTTGCTTGCCCTCACTCAGTATTCATCTTTTAATAAATTGTTTATTTTTTGCAAACTGCTGTGTGTTGGTTAGAAAGAGCATATCTACTGGATAACATGCTCAGCCATAAAGAGCATATGAATTAAAAATCTGTGGTGAAGTCCTATTTTTAAAACAGACACTGTGAGTGAGTGTGAGCAAATAATCTGGTCTTTTCCTGCCATGTCTATAAAATGGCTTTGATGCTCCCTTAGTTTCTAGGGGTGCTGTGAAATGCAATTGTCACTTCCTAAATATGATACTGATGAGTGTATGAAAATGGAGTGCAACATGATTGGTGTGATGGGTGTGATAAGACATCCTTTAAATGGATGCAAGCCACATTCAACAAAAGGTATTAAAAGAAGTAGATACTGGAAAGAAAAACAATTAGTCCTTATGTTTATTTAGGTTTATAACTATAGTTCTACTGTAATGCCTGTGCAGGACAGCTTGAGCCAGGAAACTGCACATCCATGCCACACTGTAATTTCTAGTGTGATGTTGATGTGTCTTCAGGCTGCTTTGTTATATCTTGTAGACTGGCAGTTTTGGCTTACTGGAGCTTTCTTGCCAGTCACTCCTTGCAATTCACACCACTCTTGCATGAAGTACAATTGATGCTCTTGATTTAAAGAGGCAAGTGAGGCCCCAGAATCTTTATACAGAAATAGATATCTAAGCATTTGAACCTAATGTTAGAGCTTTTCTGAGTTGAAAATGCTGGTTCCTTTTGGTTGCAGATAATCTCTCAGTTTGTATGAAAGTGGACAGTGCAGCTTGCAGTACAAATGTGCAGATAGTACAGAGCTGCTGAGACAAGCAAGATCCTTGGGAAGGTTTTGGGGTTTTATTTTTATTGCAGCAAACCTGTCTCATGTAAATTCTTTATAGAGTGGGCAGATTTCTCTCCTTATGAAGTGGCCATACCAAAATATGGAGTCTCCATTCCTTCAGAATATTTTGACAGCGAGTTCTTCATGGGAAGGAGAGTGAAGAAGCTGCCAGAGTCTCGGATCTGCTATCTGGAAGGTGACATAGCAGTGCTGTGTAGTTAATCACAGCATCGTAGAAAGTGTGATATTTGCAAGCCACAGGCACAGCACTCCTTGCCAGCACTTCTGCTTTAGCACTCCTACTTTAGCACTTTAGCACTGCTTTAGCACTTTAAATCAATGGCCTTTTTACCCCTTTCATACACTTCTGATCTTTGTGTATCTTCTTTTCTCCTGTCCTCCTGGATTTGGGAAAGTTGCAGCATAGTTCCTGTTCCATTGTCTAAACCAAACAAGATGGTGGAAGAGGCAAGTTGAGGAAATGATAAGCATTCCTTCCCTGATCAGTCTCAACTGTTCACCTTCATAAACTATATTTCTAGACAAAGCATTACTGGGGTAGAATTGTAAGGAGCTGAGAATAAAATACGTCATCTAGAACAAGCCACAAAGGCAGGAGCTACCCGAGCTTTGTGGCTTGAGGATGGTGTCACTAATCTTCTCTGCTAGTAAGGATGAAGGAAGACCTTTTGACCTCCAACTTTGAGTGGCCATTTTGCCACCAAAGGTGAAGAAAGGGAAAAAGCAGCTAGTCAGAGGAAACCATCTGTCCCAGGCAGATTTTAAATCCTTACAAGTGTTTTAGCTTTGATACCAAAAACCAGGGTAGAGGATAAAACCCCCTTATTTATTTCACTGTGGAGTCTGATAGAGATTCAATTTGTTCCTCATGTAAGTACCTGGCATAGAGCTTAATGAGGAAGGATAGTTCTTTTCCAAAAGCAGACTCACAGATGGAGCCAATTCTATTTTGAACTTGGACCAGCTGCACTCCACAGAAACAAAACATGCCTAGAAGGAAGAAAATTAGTCTTAGATCAATTTAAATAATAAATAAATTTAAAGAAGGTCTTTATGCTTACGTGGCTTCACTATGCTTTCAAAGTCTACTTTTCTCTCACAGGTACACAGGAAACTTTCTACAACATCATTTAGGTGACTGATTTTGTTACTCTGTACTATGCAGTGTATGTTCTGTGTGGTTACCTCCTGGGAAAGAGCACTGAAGTGCTTACACCACAATGTTTGAACTCTCTGAGACCTGCTGCTTAAGTTGTGTCATGATGGGGTCAGGTTGGGTGGGCTAATAATGTGTACCATGGATATTTGCAATAGTCAGTGGTTAACATGTGGTAGTGCAATACTTTTCCCATGTGGTTTGACTTGCAGGTCTTTGGACAAACATCTTTACTAGGAATTTGCTGGATGGCTTGTACTGGTCCTCAAATTCAAATGAATTCTGGGAACGATGGTCCCAAGATATGGTAGATATAGGTAAGAGTTTCTAAAGTGTTGCCTCACTGTAAATATTCCAGCATGATTTTAATATGTATCAGAATGATTGCTATGTCCTTTTCTCTTCTCTCTTCTCTCTTTTCCCAGAGGCATGCTTCATGTTAGTACAAATGTTTTTCATTTAAAGTTTCCTCATGGTCTGCTAAATGGCTATGCCTGTTACTGAAAATGAGAAGCTTGACTTTTACTTGTGGGCAAAAGTACAAAGCCAGCAAGTCATTTGAAAGAGTAAAACACAAATCTGTGCTTGCTTTGCAGAAAACTAAATATCTCTTTGGTAAATGACATGGGTCATGTGCACATGTTTTCCAGCAGCCTGCAAGAAACAGGGATGACAGTGACCCACAGGAAGACAAAAAGGGCAGCTAGCCAGCAGAGGTGTCTGGCAGGGCAGATTGCTGTTGCTTTTTTCACTATTTCGTGGTTTCTTCTCTATTTCAGAAAAACATTCTCCTGAGGAAGACATTTCTGTTATCGAGCCTCCATCTTGTTTGTCAGGAAAGTTGTATGAAATGTTTCAGGACATTATGACCAAGCGTCCACTACTGGGAAAGTCACATAACTTCCTGAGAGGCTTAGAGTTTCATAAGGATTATATCCATCAGAAAAAATTTATTGAATGGAAAGGTAACTGCAACAAAGAGTTAGCTGCACTGTGCAGGTAACATCTCAGATTTTTTTTTTTTAGACTTTGGAAAACTCATATTTGTTTCAGGGTTTGGAAACTGGCTGAGTTGGACCTATGTTCATGGTCTCAGTTTCTTTAGGGTAACAGGTTAAAATTAACTAGTGCATGAACTGCTCTTTCACTTCCAGAAGATACCTGTAATTTGTGTCAAGAAATGCTTTTCTACAGGAATTTTGTCACTCTGCATAGGTATAGTAGTGAAAAGATTTAGGAAAGGCAGAATCTTTTGAGGTCAAGAAACAAAGGTAACACCAGAAGCATAAAATAGCAGGTTATTATGTGGATCAGATGAAGGAAAGGACTAGTTGCAAGCATGTGGCTTCCCATATGTCTGATGTTTTTGCCTGGTGAATTATCCATCCAGAGACCTCTCTTTAACCCTTCAGAAGCAGAAATACCAAAATCCAACTACAGAAAGTTAGTCACATAGGTTTAGACTTTAAATGTTAAAAAAGCAGATACATAGACTTGATTTATAAATTGAAGAGCCATTTTCTATGACCTTTGCTCTGTAGGCAGGCAGCAATAGTTATACCTCAAAACCTATGACACAATCTGTGAAATGATAGCAAGGGATGAAGATTAGGTTTTCTGCATCAGAAACCTTCCTATAATCCCAGTATCGTAATTTATTCCATGAACAGGTAGCAATGTATCCCACATTATTGAGGTTAATCTGTCTTCAGCAAGAAAGCACGTGTTCTCTTCCTTCTCTGAGCCCTTCTCTTTGGCAAATTGCATTTCTCTCCCATTTTAGGCAAGTTACGATGTATTTTGTCCCTGCCCTTGCTACACAGTTTGCTGACAATGGCGAGAGATGGTGGTGCTTTTCTGTGGATTAAGGCAGAGCCCACAATGTGCTATCTGCTTTTAAAGTGTTTAGTAAGCAAAATGTCTCTGTCCTAAAAGGGTCTGCACTAAGAAAACAAAGGAAAGAAGGAGAAAAAACAAGTAGCATAAGAAGGGTGGGTGAGAGAAGGAGCAAGCAAGTAGCTTCAGAGGGTGGATGAAGGATGAAATTGTCAGTCAGTAAATGGTAGAAAACATAATTGTCCTTATATTTGCTGACAGTTTTGTAAAGCCAAATGGGTAGAAGCAGATTTCAAAGAGGATTTTGAGGAAGTGAGCATAAAAACACCAATGACTATCTCAGGGTAGATATTCTAAAAATAAAGTAAAATATGTGGAAAGCATGAAATCCAGAATGGGAAAAGGGAAACTGAAAGCCTGGAGTGGAAAAATTTATCAGGTTTTCCATCTCCTTTTTGTTGCCTGCATAATATCAAGCTAAACCCAGGTATGGATCCATTTTTAGGAGTAAGAGGAGATGCCAAGTCTGTGAACAGAAATGAGTCTTGTGGTAGATGAAGTCTTGAGAATAGAGCTTTGTTTTAAAGGTTTCTCTGCAGCTCAGGTTATCTGACATATAAAAACAAGACTTTTCACGCCTAATTTTCCTGGTGAGAGATTGAACTAATAGTCTGAATTTAGCATAATGCCTTTACAGTAGCATTCATGCTTCCAAGGGTATTTCTGAGACAGGATTCCTTTAAAATCTCTATTTGGATATGGGATGAAAGAGGGGATTCTCACAAGAAAAGTGTCTACTTGTAGTTCACTTACACAGTCATGAATAAATGCTACAAAGTTCCATCCCTGTGATAAGAAAAGAGGGGTAATGGAATTTCATCTAAAAATGTTCACCAAGCCATATAAAACTAAAAAGTAAGCTCTGTTTCTTCTGTGGGGGACTGCAAGCAAATGTCTCTTATTACAGTTGAATCTGTGAATTCTCAGCAGCCTTGAACGTTAAAATAAGCACATTTTGTAAAGACTTGACAGGGAGGGAATGGAAAATTATGAATTATTACTTCAAGCTGATGTGAAACATTCCAGGCTATGGAACAAGCTAGATTTACTCTGCATGGTTTAAATCAGCACTACAAAATGAGGCCAAGAAAGCAGAGCAGTTTAATGAATTGAAATGCAGAAACTTAGCAACAGTACTTCTGTGATCAACAGTTTCTTAAAATGCCTAAACACAATGATTTGAGGCTCAAGTATTCTGCTCTGAGCTTTGCTGCCTCATTTTGTGAACTTGAGGAACATTCTCAAACCACTATTTTGATGTTTAAAACCATGGCAAAATGTTCCATGGGAGTGAAAGTGTACTAGAGGAAAAGTAGAGGACTTGCTGTCTACAGGGCAAGATGGTGAGGTTGCTAGCAGAGAAGTAAGAATCTAGCTATCAGAAACTGGCTTTAGATTTCAACTTGCCAGTTGGTATACTCCTATACTCCCCTTTTGACATTAATGTGAGTTTTAATTAATTCAAGCAGTATTTTAAGTTGTTGGTAGGTGATGTTATATGCATGATGTGGTATTTTTTTAAAGCATGGCTAAGATAGTTGATATGACATCACTGAAAGCAAGTTGAAATCAGACTTTTCAACCTGAGAGAGGGGTTGAAAGCAAACCCTGAGAAGGCAAAAGCAAAAAAAGAGCAATGCAAAAGTGCAATGATGTATTGCATTTGTTACTTGTGTTGCTACACTGTGAAATTGTTTTTGTTGTTTGCATTTTTCCCAGTTCTTAGGGGGGAAAAAATCTGTTGAAGTCTGTATTCTGTGAAAAATGACTCCCCAGAGCAGCTGTGAGGTCAGTGAAGTCTCTGTCTCACCTGTCCTCTGTCTGGCTGCCCCACAGCCTGCCTTTGTGAGTGTGCCTGGGAGAGTGTGGAAACAGGCCAGGTGTGTCCAGATGTGCAGTTTGAAGGGTATGCTCCTGAGGCTGTGTTTGTGGGCTCAGGTTATGGAGAGAGGTGACCTCAGTATGGAAGGGTGACCAAGGAGCTGCCCTTAGCATATAGCACAGACAGAATTACTCACTCCTCCTTTCCTAAAAGTACACCACTAACTATATTAAAATGTTTTTCAGACACTGTGCTGGACGGTTTCCCTAACAGTCTGACACCGCTGCAGAAATATCTTTGTCTGATAGATGTTGGCTATTTCATCAACACCAGTGGTGCAGCACTTTTCAAGTCAGAGAGGAATGTAGATGTCATTATATCCCTTGATTATGGTTTGGGACATGTGTTCAAGGTGAGAAGATTAACTTACTCTGCTCTTTGCAGAGTAAAACTTTTCTTGTCTTATTAAAACTTTTAAGTAAATGAATGTCTAAATCTTAATCATATATCACCATACCTTGAAGGAGGAAAGAAACTTCCTTCAAGAACAGAACTATACAAACTGTTAGGCTCTTTTTTCTGTAGGGGATTACAGCATCCACTTCTTAGAAACCTCAGGGAATTGCAGTAATAATTGTTTGCTGAAGACATGCCTGTGACCTCTCCTGGTCTGTCATGATGAATTCTGAGTGTGACTTTGGGTCATTCACTTGGGCTTGTAAAAAATGTTACAGGGTGATAAGTGTCATTGTCTGATGTGTAGTGATTGAAAGTAAGGTTGTACTGTGGCCACTTTGGACTACACATTCATAGTGCTTCTACTGCACTACACATTTCACAGTGTTTCTAGGGAATGAGTTAAGATGCCATTGTATTCCAGGATACCTGAGTAAACCTGATTCCTTTTTTAGAGCTTTAACTTTGTGGCATTCTGTGTCCACAGCAATTAGAGATGACATACAAATATTGCAAGATACAGAATATCCCATTCCCCAAAGTGGAGCTAAGTCCAGAAGAGGAGAAGAACCCAAAGGAATGTTATATATTTGCGGATGCAGAGGATCCCAGAGCACCTATAGTAATCCATTTTCCCTTGGTGAATGACACCTTTAAGGAATTCAAGGAGCCAGGTAAATGCAACAGAATGGTGCACTGTTCTCTACCCCTGGTATGTACTACATGTCCACTGATGGCAGGCAGAAGAGCAGCCTCCATACTCCTGCTGGTTGTTCTTCACTTGAAAAGCATGGAGGACACAGTCCTGGGCAACTCAGTGCCCCACTGCCTCCTCCAGCCCTGCCTGGCAGATGGCTCATGTCACTGTCCCTTGCAGCAGGGCTGCAGGTCTTCTTCACTTGTGCCTGACACTACATCCTGCCTGATGTGCAGAGTGCTGGAATTTTTCTGGCACTGGGAAGAGGGAGAGTAAAGAAAGGCCCAGAGAGCTGTGGGAACAAGGAAGTAAGGGCCTCATGAAGGACCTGCTGGTGGGCTGGAAAGCAGCAGCAGGATCTGACCCTTGGGCTATCCAGCCCCAGAATTGGCCCTGCATCCCTGCCTTCTCCAGGCAGGCTGCCTGTGGTGGAGAGGGAGGTGCCTGGGGCGAGCTCCTTCCAGCTTTACCCAAAATTCTATGGGGGCCCTAAGTGGGACCAGAGCAAATGGAAGTGTCTGATGGAGTATTTGGGAAGGGTAGGAATAGCAGCAAAAAGTACTTTTCTGCTCTGATATTCAGTGATGCTCAGTGAATATTACAGTAAGAGCTAAATCAAGAAAATCACATTTAGAAACTCAGTGGATGAAAAGAGGAGATGCTCTATGGAGAGAGCTAGGCTTGTTCAGTGGAAGCTGGAAATGGTCCAAATGGCAACGTGGGGTGAGATCCAACTGTTGAGCAGTGGATGGCAGGTAAAGCAGGTGAAGATTTTGGAATCTCTCTGAAATAAATGACAGCCGCTGTTGCCAGTTCTCTGTGCTCCAGGCCCAAACTGGTGAGCTCTGACACTCACCTGCGTGTCTCTGAGCAGTTGCTGATTCATCCATCGAGCTGACAACCCGCAGCTGATGTGGGTGGTTGGAGGAGGGGGTCCTTGGCAACCTGCTTTCATGGATTTCAAGTTTAACAGTGGAGCTTTTTGTTTCTAGGGGGATGAGAGACATCTTGTGGAATGTGGGTAGTTATTTTTCTTTTTAACTATTTAAATTCTAAAAGGACTCAGCCTGTGAAGTTCCCATTTTCAGTGCAGCAGTTACAGACTGTGCTTTGGTGTGCTTGAGGCAGATGCAGCTTTATCTGGATGTGGACAGCCTAGATAATGCATCTTTCTGAGTATTGTGAGGCTCAGTGAAGCAACATTGGATATTTTTAATTCAGCCACTTCTAGTGTAGCCTGTGCGTAGTACCCTGAGATCACACTGTTCAGAAACCACTAGGTTAGACTAACACCTGCTGTGTGTCAAGCACAATTCTTGTATCTTTTTCCTGAGGTTCTGGTTGAAATCATAAGGAATATCTCAGCAGTCTGTTTGTAGCCCTGCTGATAGTAATCTCACATTGTATTAGCATTTTGGGCATATTTGACTGCAAGGAGATAGGCAAAAAAAAAAAGAAAAAGCAAAGAAATGAAGCAAAAAATGTTGTAGAAACGTAAATATGAGACTGCTGAAATCCTAGGTGCAGTTAGGTAGGGAGTCCTTGCAAAAACATTGTTGTAACAGGGAGTGTGGATGTTGCCAGTTCCAAGAGGCATAATCTGAGGCCAGGCTGGAGTTTGCTGAGAGTCTGATGTAGGATGCTCTGGTCCCTCTGCACTCTGCAACAGGCAGTCCTGTGTGGTTAGCATCACAAGGTCTCCTTGTATGTCCACTCACTCTAGCTGGCAGATGTGCACTTGTCACCACTAATCTAGGGGCCATCATGGATTCTGAAAAGTGCTCCAGGTGTGTGTCGTGGTCTGAGAATCAGACTTAAGGAGTTTGGGAATGGATGTGGACCCATGGGCATGCTGCCTAGGAATGATATCTGCAGTGGCAGGACAAGGAGGAATGTAAGAATTTGTACCAGCTCTGCTGAGGGATTTCTGGGTCTGAGCTTTAGCAAGAGGGGAAGGAGGAGTAACTGGGAAAATTGGCCAGGAATGGCTCTTTAAAGCTGTAGAGTGGGTTTGCAGTATTTCCTGGGGGCTGTGTTTAACAGTGGGTCCTGCCAAGTAGATCAGTCTGCTACAACACTGAGTGATAGTACCCCATTCATCTCACTGTAGTGGCTTTTGTCTTTCTCTGCAGGGGTGAAGCGTGGTCACTTGGAGATGGAAGAAGGCAAAGTAAATCTGGAGAACAGCTGCTCACCATACTACCTCATTAGGCTGATTTACTCCTCTGAAAATTTTGACAAACTTGTGAACCTGAGCAAATACAACATCCTCAATAACAAAGACCTGCTCCTCCAGGCCATCAGGAGTGCTGTAGAACGAAGGAGAAACAGAAGGACTGGGAATTTCTCCAGCTACTCTGGATACCCCTAAGCTGGGTTTTTGCACTGTTCCCCACTGAAGGCTATGGCAGCACATTGCAACACAGTCACGTTGCAACATATCACAGTGTTCATCATTTGCAGAAAACTGACGAAACCTGTACATTTCTCATCTTGCTGTGTTCAAGCTCCCAGCTTTCAGAAGTGTTTATTTTATCTCCTTTGCCCACATTTTCAGCCCACAAAAGTCTCACAGTGTAGTCTTACCTGTTAAGAAATTAGGGTCCTGGTTAGCAGGGACATCCCAGGATCTACTTGATGTTACAGTATATGGTGGTGGTGATAGTTTTTGTATGAGCCTGTCCCTTCAACCCTGAGCCCATTATTGATGTCCTTTCAATACTTGATTACAGATCAAGTCCTGGCCATTTACATTCAGTGATGTCCAGATTTTCAGATAGGCTGAGCAACCAGAATTTGTGCTGAATTGGTGGGCTCAGCTTTGAAGTCAGGCATATATATGTGAAAAGCAGCCAAACTGCAGTGTGGACAATTGCACTCTGTCTGGCCTATTCCCCTTCCTGATGTAGAAGTTACTCCTTTTTTCCATTCCCCTGAAAGACTTTGGCACAGAAATGCTGCTCCAGACTACCACCGAGGGGGTGGTTACATTTCAAAAGAGAGGGCAGTAGCAGCAGTGAGTGAGCACAGTTCTTTTGAGCATTGGCTGCAGGAAAAGTTCTACATAAAGCACATGTGATTGTATTGATTTATATCAGCAGCGCCTTTATGGATTAAAATGTCAAGAGCCTGAAATGAGTTTTTCATAGCAGAAGCTTGAGAGGAATAATTGCCATAGACTCAAGTACATTTAATTTAGTGATCCTGACTGACCACTAAAGCTGGTTCTCCTTCCAGATGTAAACTTAATGTAGAACAACATAACTCACTAACAGAGTGCAGAGCCATTGTATTTTCACGCACAGAAGATTTTTCCCTTTATTGTCTTCTATCTCTAACATCACAGGCTAAGTATTTTTAATAGGTGCTACATAAAATAGAGCACAAATTTAATAAAATAGGACACACATTTTCCTCCTTGCTGCTGGAAAATATTTGGAAAATGACACCTGGTTTACATTTGCTTTGGAATGCAGTGAAAGACTTTGCCTTGAGCTAGAAGCTTGGAACATCTTTGTAGCCCTCTACTAGATTAAAAAGATCATAGGGAAGGATGCTGAGCAATATTAAACAGAGCTTCACAGAAGCTGGAGAAGTTTGCAGACTTCCTCACACTGAAGAATTTGGATCTGCTTCTGGATTATTTTTTCCAAACACAGCATATTCATCAGGACTTCCAAGGAAAATCTTACACATTTCTTCTGTATTGGAAATTCACTTGAGATCTAGAATTAGTTGTACTTGAAATCCAAAATCAGAAAAAGAACAAGAAGGAGGGGTATGGCTTTTTGGTATACACAGACAATATTTTAATATTTTAAAGGGAGAGCATTTACAAAAGACTCAATTGCCTGAAGCCTGCATCTACTAAATTCTGCTTCTGCTGCAATGGCTAAGGCTCAGCAATTCATGTACAATGCTTACTTGCTGAGGTAAGGAACACCATCCAGAACTGAGGAGTCAACAGCTGGAATGCAGCTGTACCTAGGGATTCGGATAATGAGAAGTTAAGAACTAATCAGATACTAGCTGCAAGACAAAAGATAAAGAGCCAGTTTGAGTTGGGAGTTGATCCAGCTGCATCTGTTACCTTTGCACAGGAGAGCAGCATGTCCTGGCAGAGCTCTCTGTGGCACCTACAAGCCCACATGGCACTGTGCACACATGTGCACAGGGTGTGCAGCATTTCCGTGCTCCTCTGGCTGGTCCTAGAGAGCTCTGCTCCTGCAAAAAGATATGGCTGTTGTGTCCATGGGCTACAGAGAACAATTTGTAACCCTTGTGAACCTTGCCAGCATGTACCCAGCAGCAAGGCAGCTCAGCCACGCTGAGAAAATTTGGTCTTTCAAAATGCTCCACAGACTAATAATTGTGGCATGTTTGGTGCATTCATAGTCCTGCTAATACAAACAGAAAAGCCCAGTAAAATGTGAAGGAGCCACAAACCCACAAGGTTTTCAGGTAACCCACAGCTGGTGGGGAATTACTGTTCTGAGGGATTGTTAAATCCTGTTACAAAGGGAGGGTGGGGAAGGTGGTGTGACTTTACTGGGAGAACTGTCCAGTGGTTTTGCCAACACTTAAAATCAGGTTGGGAACTGCTGTCTAATCTTGCAGCCAGAGGCACAGACAGGTATGTGCCCCTTCATTTCCTTGGTGCCCCATGTGGTACCTCTGTAGCCTTAAATTGTAATAGCTTTTATAAATATATTTTTGCATTTCAGAGCCTGAAATTATGTGAGGGCTGTATCATTGCCCGTCGGAATGCCTTTTTGTTTCAGTTTGGTTGCCTTTTTTGTTTTTGTAACATGATGTGGATGTGGCATATGGGAACACAGTTTAGTGGTGGACATGGCAGTGCTGAGTTAACAGTTGGACTGGATGGTCCAACCTGAAGGATTCTATGATTCTATGACATCGAAGGAGTGTGTTCCTGGCTTGATGGTGTAGTAGGAGTTGTTGGAGGGCATTTGTGAGGACAGAGGCTGCTGGAGAATTCTGCAGGCTGGAGGGACCTACACCTTGTACAGTCTGGTCTGTGCAGCTTGTGGGAAGTGATGGCTGGCACAGGTTGTCCCTCCAAGCACCCATGAACTCAAGTTCAGAGCATGCTGATTTGCACTGCCCCCAGACCACAGAAATATAAGGTATTGTTTCAGTGGCATAAGGCTGATCAGTGACCTGTGCTCAGGACTGGTCCTTGTTCCCTTTAGGGTAAACATGGAGTCTAAGGGCCTCTGAAATGCTGTGTGGTTGTTCCTCAGAGGCTGTGGTTTTGTTTTTTCCCTTGCCCCATTCTTGCCTGGTCTAATACCACATGTTGTGCTGTGACTGAACAGAGTGCATGCAAACCAAAGCAGGCACTTCTAGGAGAAAGCTCTGCATCTCATGAAAAAAAAGGCATGTGCCATACTTATAAACCAGGCCTTGCTGGTCTGGTGTTGTGTTCGCTTTAACCACTAAAGGTGGATGCATACCTGCCAAAAACCTTATCTGAAATGCACCCCAGATCACTGCTCTTGGATGAACGTTTTGCTGGAAAACCCCCCAAAACACAGAGCTTGCTATCTGCTGCCAAACACAAAGGAAATGAGACTGTTCTTATAATTATTACCTGCTCTTCATAGAAATTGCTTGCTTGTGTCTTTTAACTGTTTAATAATATATTAATTAAAAATAAAATATTAAAAGGGAGCACCAGACCCATGAAAGTCTTTATGCACTTAAGCACAAAACAAGGCTTTTTCCAGGTGTATAAGCTCTACTTATGCTAAATGCCTGCTGAGAACTTCACAGGGCATTCACTGGTTTCAAGGTTGAATGGAAGAAAGCTGGGAGAAGATTTTCTGGCTTACAATGTGAACCTGGAGGACCCGGAATAAAAGCTACATCTTGTGGTAGCTTTTGCCATTCCAGTTTTCTTCAGTGGTATACAAAAAGCAGGGCGAGGAGGCAGCTATACTAAGCCACAGCCAAGGCATGTCTTTGTTCAATTAAATGGTAAGTTTAAAATACTGAAATTGTTTTGGGTTCTGTTTTCTTGTTTGTTTTTTTTTTTTTTTAATCAGTTAAGAATGGCCAACAATAATGAAATGCATCTGTTTCCCATTACTTTGATGTGCTGGGCTTTTTGTATTTCCTGTCAGGCAGCAGGTCCAGCTGGGGCAAACAGAGGAAAGAGATGAACTAGCCAAAAAGGTGAAATTATTAGCTCATGTATTGGATGCCTGTGACTGACCTGAATCAGACTGAATTCAAACTCTAGATGTTGCATGTGCCCATAAAGTATTTACATAAACTCGGTGTAAAGTGCTCCCCTCCCCTACCACCGGAGAAGTAGTCAGTGCAGAGGAGAGGACTGCAAGCAGAGAGCAAGAGTGGTGCTTCAGTCTGTATAAAAAGGGATGAAGGCTGAAGTCCTTGTGAGAGGAGTAAAGACTTGAAGTTTTAGCTTCCACCTGTCAGGGAAGAACTGCCAGTCACTACACTGTAATGGGGGGAAAAAATGCCATTTCTCCCCAGCTTCATGCTAGGTAACTTTTCTTTGGCTCAGAAACAGATGCTGTAGGTAAATGTATGTATTCTTCCCTATGATTACACCATACCTTAGCATGTGAAGCTTGCTGTCTGTGGTCTAGACTTCCTCCTTGCTATCCTACTTTTTTCTTCTTTTACACTGAAACACTGATTGTTCATGCCTTATTTAAGTTTCAGATTCCATTAAAAATGAGTAACACTGCAGGACTTTTTTTTCCTGATAGCTTCATCCAGAAAGAATTGGCAAATAAAGAAATGTTGGTTAATGTGTTGTAAAAAAGATTGTGGAGACCACAAAGTACTGTAGGATGCACATAACATTACCTTTGGCTGCATAGACCACCCAAACCTCATAAATCTATTCTGGTGGTATCTGCAAATCTACTTGCACATGGCTGTAGTTTAACTCACAGCTTGCACCTCATGCTCTGCTCATGGCTCCCCATTCTCACAGAATCATTTTATGTGAGCAGTCTGGCTTAAAGGTCCCCCTGCCCTTTGGTTTAGTATTTGGAATAGATAACACTTGGGTAATAATGGCAAATGACAAAGTTTTGTACACACAAAAGTATACCAGATGCAATCCTGTTTAATTATATTTAAAGATTTTATGAGATTAAATACATAGTTTTAAAAGTTCAGAGGGAAGTGATTAACTTAAAACATATAAGTGTCTGGAATTCATTGAGGCAAATGTTATTTTTCTCTTCCTGCTTTTAGTAGAGAGGGGAGCAGTTTTGTTTTATTTCCACTTTGTTCTAGGCTTAAGGTGGTGATTGTGGCTTGTGTCACTGTAGGTTCATCTTCCTTAAAATTTCTGGAAAATTCTGCAGACTCTCTCTCTGGTTTGATTTTGAAGGAAGGTGTTCGCCTACAAACAAAATGCATCATCAGAAAATCAGGTATAATCTAGAGGAGTTTAAGTCTCTGTATATGTAAGGATTCATTAAGTGTCTAGCTCAGCAGCAAAAGTCTGCCCAGCTGTGGGACCAGGATTTCACATCATAGCCTGTAAGGTTTGTATAGACTTCAAATGCAAGAAAAATTCTTTAAACAGGCCAGGTTTCTGAATTTGGCTGTAGCTGTGTTTTCCTTGCCTGTGTCTCCCCCGACCTCCTTTCCCCAGTCTCAACAACCCCTCAGAGTCTCCCGGTAGATCTTGTTCTCCAGACCCTTCTCCAGCTTCATTGCTGTTCTCTGGACATGCTCCAGCTTTCCTGAAGTGAGCAGTCCAGCACTGAACAAAGCACTCGAGGCGTTTCCTCACCAGTGCCAAGTACAGGGGGACAATCACTGCCTTGCTCCCGCTGGCTGCATTATTTTTGTGACATTAGTGACAGAGGAGCAGGACTGTTTGACCTAAGGGCAGTCTCTTTGTAGGTGACTGCTACCTGAGCACAAACAGCACTGACATCTGTTCAGCTTTGTGGTTGTGGCACAGAGCCCATACCTCAGGAGTGAGCTTTTGCTGCTTAGTCTTTCAGCAGAGTCCCTGTCTGGAAAATCCCACATTTTTTTCTGGGAGGTCTCTGTGTTTGAAATGAGAGTTTGTGCCATCACTGTAGAATGGGATCTGTTACCATGTCCTACAGAGTAAAAAAAAAAAAAAAAAATTAGAGGTAGAGTATAATTTGCTACTTCTGGGTCCACAACAATTTTCTCTGACCATCATAGTTATAATTATCCTATGGCTTCCTTCCCAGTAAGCCCCTATGTAGAGAGATGTCCAGAAGAGATCTAGATTCAGAAGAAAAGCTATTGATCAAGATCCAAAGCAGCTCCTTACTAAAAGGACAAATACCACACCCCTAGCAGAAAATAACCTGATGTTGGCCACAGTACAACTGAAAGACTTCTTTGCAAGTCATTCTGGACATTCCTCTGCCAGGTCACTGCATCTCAGGTAGCAGGTGACTTGTGTATTGCTTTCTAACAGAGGCATAAAGGATGGCTCAAAATGCTCCAAACTAAGGACATCTTGTCATTCTCTCCTCTTTCTCTTACCATCACTTGCTAAAAGCACAGCTCATTCTTGAAGGAAACGAGAACATACCTATATTACTCTGTAGTGATTGCAGCCAGTCCTCCATCAGTGTCTGAGAAGGTGCCGCAAGGAAATACTCTGCCCCATCTCTCAGCCTGTAAATAAGGATAGGAAAAGGTGAATTCTAGTCAGTTTTACCTTATACCTTCTGTGCTTGTGAGCGTGAGACACTCCACTTATGCCTCCTAACAACATACAGCCTGGGATGACTGTGGGCAGGGAGCTGCATGGGCTTTTATTTGTGCCCTTCTCTGTAAGACTCACCTCAGCATGAAGGCATTCTCCTTCCTGGTGTAATTCACCAGCTTCTCACATTTGGCACCAGAAATGTCGAGGGACAGGACAGTGGATATGTTCTGAAGGGGGATAAAATTAAAACAAAATGTCTTCTGTGTCCTTTCTGCTAGGATTCAATTCCATACCAACCTGTAGGCAGACTGCATACTCATCTCTTTATGCCTCTAGCTTTAATTCTAGTATCACTGGATAGGACAAACCACAGGGGAGCCATGGGCAATTGCATTATATCTTGAAGGCAATCCTTGAATAAGATATACCTTAAAAGAAGTATCTTTGAAAATTTCTGGAAGCTTGTAAGTCTGTTTTCAGTTGTATGAATTGAATATTGCTGAATTTTCACTCAGCTCACATTTGAAAGGGAACAGATCACCCCAGCCCCAAACCAAAGGTGACATTTTAAAATTTATTTTTACATATGTAGACACAAAGTTTGCTAGAAAGATTAGAAAACCAAATTACCTTATTTGCTTCTTTGTCATCATTATAGAAATCAAGCGTTAATCCATCAAGTTTTACATAGAAGGATTTCCAAGACCTTGAGTGTGGCTACATGAATAGAAAAGGTAATAAAATTTAGTTGTGAAGTATATATTTTATAGGAGTAGTGAAATCTTTCACCTGCAACTTCCACATGATGCCAGAATCTGTTGATATTATGATCACAGAAGTTCTCACAGTCATTGTAATCTCTTAGAAAAACAGAACCCATTATGGTTTCTGTGTGGAGGAAGGGAAGGGTCTCTATGTGTCAGAACTGAACAAATGACAACCTGGTTCAAGCAAGCTCTACACCATGTGGTCAGCAACATTTCTGAAGGTGGATAATCCAAGTTCTGTCTAATTTTTGGCCATTAAAACTCCACTTCTTCCCCCTAGCTGGAACACCAGCCCCTGCCTGCTGGTCACAGGCTAATTTTATCAAGTGTGTTGTTACTATCTAATGTGGCTGCTGAATTCTTCTTCATTTACTAAACTAACCCCAGTGGAATGCTACTGAAAACAATGTGAAAAATTAGCAGCTATTTCCAACCCCAACTATGTACCACTAAAATTTAGCTTAGTGCCACATGAGACTCTTCTTGGTAAAGGATCTTTAACTTATATTCATATTTTGTTATGACAGTGAATAAAATTGACAAGTTGGTCATTCAGACAAAAGGAAGGAAACAGTTCTGAGAATGGTTAAGTCAGAGCTTTTCTCGTTGGGTAATATGGAATTTCAGTATCTCTTAACACTAAATTCTGTGTGCCCAGAAGTGAAGAAAAACTAAATTTCTCTTCCAGAAGATGGAATCCACACCAGAGTCACCTTTTAAAAGAGGTCTTTCAAGTTAAAAATTTCAGAGGAAATATTCTATGGGACAAATAATCTGAGACAACTTGTTCATGTGCAAACATTCTGCAAAAATTGGTGTCTGTAGATTGGTGGTGAATATTAGAAAATTTCCTGGCCTGTTGTGATAATTAGACTACTGCTTTGAAATGATATTATTTCCCAGGATAAGAATTTAGATTTCAGTTTCATTCAAACCAGTATTTAAGAAATCAATTCTTCAAAGATAAACAGAACCTTAATTCTGTTCTAGCACAGTTAGAAATGACAAATCTTGGGAGCATGAGGCTGAGGGCTTCCATTCCTGACAAACTATCACAAGCTGTTACAGGATCATGAAGCTTTAGGATTTTTGTGGTGTGGCGGGTTTTTTTTGGTTGTTGTGTGGGGATTTTTGTTGTTGTTGTTGTTTCATTTGTTACCCCCCCCGCCCCCCCCAATTCAGTTGATATATTGAAACAGGTTGATATACTGTTTATAATTAGGAAACTGTAATTAGTATGCTCATACAGCCTAGACTCTGGTTTATAAATCCATTAACTGTAGACAGACCCTGTTCTCTGTGATTCTCATTACAGGCAAAAATTCTATTGTCCCTTTCTCTGAGAGATCAGCTACTGCCAAAGCCAGTGGACACTTGCTCATGCATTTTAGGGATCGCTGAAGCAAACCCACACTACTGAGCTCCTCTTCAGCAAGAGCTTATCCTGAAGAAGTCAGACCAGATCTGGACTATAACTCAAGGAACAATGAAATAACCCAGAGTGATGGTATTTATTTCTACCTGTTGTCTTCGTGGAAGGAGCTGGTCTCGCTTCTCTAGGAAACCCTCCATGTTCTGGAGACTTGCAGAAACCTGAGACATACAAGAACATTGCTACTTAACTTCAAAATAGCCCTTAGGCCTATGTTAAATTTCTAAAGGTATTTTTTAGATAAATGCCATGCAAAGAAACTGATCTGTCATTCCTCTAGACTTTACATTGACAGCACAGCTGAAAATCCTCATTAGGTTGCAATTGTATCTTTGACAGATCACCTAAATGAAGAGAATTCAAATCTTTCTCAAAGAATTTACTTATGGAATTTTCTCTATCTTAGTGTGTTAATTAACTAATATTATTTTTATATTATTACAATTGTTCAAGTTATTCATACTACCTCCACAATTTTTGAGTTACACCAATGTATATTGTTGTACTGGTACACTTGAGTATGTGACAAATGTGCTCCTCTCAAGAGTAGAGGAGCAAAAGGAAACAATTTTATCTGCCAATGAGTTAACAGTGAATTTCCTGCCAGGGTGAGCAAACAGGAGTTTTTGGTTCTAGTCTCACACCTGGTCAGCTCTTTAACAAATGTGCCATGAAGTCCTGCGTCTCTCTGACTTCTAAACAGAGTGGACACTAAGCACTACCACCTCACACAGAGGCTGTAGGTAAATCGTCCTCTTTGTGAGACACCATCTGTTTTTAAGTGCTCTGCTGAGTATTCAGCAGCAGGAATAGCCTCTAATTCAGGAAAAGAAAAACAGAAATCAATATAGTTGTTAAGATCTAGGCTATAAATCTTAGTAAATTAAAAATAGTTTTAAGCTAGACATAGCTGCTTAAGTCAACTGTCTTTGTGGAACGTGTTTGAATTGCAAAGGCACATAAAATGTTTCTTGCTTGAATCTAGGAGTGTATCCACCAGAATTCTCACTGTATAGTGCTTTCTGTGACTTTCACACAGAACTTCCTGTTATTGCCTTACTTTAACTAGCACACTTCTCTCCACGAGTGAGGAGAGAACCAGAAATTCCTGGGACTTACCGAAGACATGTTCTTTAATCTCTCCCAAGAGGAGCCAGACAGAAGTAAGTTTGGTGAGTTATCTAGTGACCTTCGTCCAGGCTCGGGTGGTGTTGCTGTTGGTTTGGTCTGCAGGCTGGACAAAGAGGAGCCTATAGCACCTTTTTCCTGAGGAGATCTGTGGTCTGTGGCTTGTGATTCTGACAAATTGCTGCTGTGTTGCCAGCTTATAGGAGTAGGAGATAAAGGAGAGCCTAAAGAACTGCTACTCTCCAAAGACACAGCTTGTGGGGCCAACACCTTTGGTGTAGCAGGAGTGATAATTTCACGGAGCCTTGTCTCAGCTTTCATTTCTGTTTTGTTGCTGCTCTGCACTTCAGGGACTTCTGAGGAAGTGAATTCTTGGAACCTTGTTGGAGATTTTTCAATAGGGGAGAAAATAGTTTCAAGTGGGACCCTCCAGGACACACTGTGTGTGGGCACAGGTGGCAGTGGCGTTGTGCTCTTTGTCTCTGTCACTTTTGGTGGTGCATTTCTTTTGTCAGATGGTTTTCTTCTTAGAGAAGGAACCCGAACAACTTTGCCTTTTTCCTTCTGATCACTCTCTTCTGTGTCCACTTGTTTCAGGAGATTCATCTCTCTCTGTAGGACAGCAGTATTCATTTTTTAAAAATAGCAGTATTGATTTTTTAAAAAAAATTGCCTTCATGCATTCATGAATACTTACCTAAGATTTTTTTTTTTAGTTTTTAAGCAGGAACAGTTTTCCAGATAAACTGCCTCCTGGCACTGAATCTTAAGTCCTGTACTTCCACTGGCATTCTTAGAGTTAGACCTGAATCTAATTGCTATGTGCTAAGCATTATTTTGTTGTCCAAATCATGAATACTAGTGGCAGTTAACCTCAAATATGGTGAATTCTGCCCTTAATAAGTTCTCTGGAGGCTGCTTTTTTTTTTTTTTTTTTTTTAATTATAATAAGCTAAGGAGAAACTACTCCTTCTTTTTTGGCTCTGCTTCTTTAAGTTTTCTGTAAGAACACTGAGTATTCGGGGTTATTCTTGTGGAAAATTTTGGAGGGAAGGGCCTTTGTCCTTTCACTTAGCCAATTTGCTAGTCACTGAACAAAAGACAGATTAATTTTCAGCCTAAAGCCAAACACAACCACTGTGTTTTTATGGTTATTTCAGGATAATAATTTTAAAAACCTCCCCCACAATGAAAGAGAATCTGAGAGGCTCACTGAATATCTTTGGTATTTAACACAATCCACTGTAAAAATCTTAAGCCATAAGGAAAGAGGGCTCTCTGTGCATTGGTCTCCATTTATTTTCAGCCCTTTGCTATCCTCTGTCACTTTCAGGTGGCTCCAGCTCCCTACAGAAATCCTGAATGAAGCAAAATCTCTGCATCTTTGTAGCAAGGGATCACCCCGTTTCTCACACCCACTTTGCTGGTCCTGGCAGAAGAAAATTTCCACTTCTCCCCTGCAGCTTTTTCAAGCTAGTTGGTCTCTTTTGATCCACATATAGGTCTTTCTCTGTCTGAAATATTTCAGCTTTGGTTACTCTTTTACCCATCTCTTACATGGAGTGACATTCAAACAGTGACCCACATCATCGTGTTTCCTGCACAGCTCATCAGCCTTCTACTACTCACCTTAGTTTTCCTGCTTAGCTGAGCAAATTTCTCCTCCTGTGCTGCAAGCATCTTCTCAAAATCATGATGTTTCTTCAATAATTCCTCTACTTCAGACACTGAATCCTGAATGGAAAAATTGCCACAAAGAGAAGTCCAAAATCAAGTCCATCAAAAGAGATTATACCTAAGATTTTCAGATTGATCCATTCTGTTTAGCCAAGTGAGGGTTCATGACTAAACCTGTATTTGTGTGTGGAAAAAAATCTGAATTTACATTCTAACAAAAGGTCTATATGTTGCAGCCTGTCTTCTGTGCAGGAGAGAAAGGGCTCAAATACCAACCTTTACTTTTGTACAAGGCCATGTAGTACCATGGCTTCCAGCTGTAATTGTTTAGGTGCAGATTGAATACTTGGATTCTGGCTTGTGCTAGACACAGAGTTTGTTCCTGCCCTACAGCAAAGGCATCTGAGACTTCTTTTATGTCCTCTGCTTAGTTTCTGATACCCAAGTTCATGACTTTGTTTTCCAATCTTGTAAATTATCAGGAGACAGTCAACAATGAGAAAAAAACCCCAGCAAAACAAACAAAAATATGGATGCTGGTGTTTAAAAAGGAATTTATAAGCTAGCTATAAAGATGCCTGAGTAAAACATTCTATCACTTAATAGGAAGAAGAAGGTGGGAAAAGCCCCTTTTTCCCCCTACAAGATGCAGAAAACCCCTTTTTCCTTTTGAATCAGGCTCTCAGCAAGATAGGGAAGGTTGAACTTTCTGCAAGTTATGTCAAAAAATTATCTGGAATTCTTCCAAGGCTTCTACCACCCCCTGGAAGCCACAATTTCCAGGAGCCCATCACCATGTCAAATGCAGCAACGGCCTGAGCTTATTTCTGCAAGAGGACAGAGATCCTGCCCTTTCAAATCTCAAGGGCACATTGCTGTTGAGATTGTGATTAATTTCAGGCCTGAGCTGGTCCATGAGCCAGGCCCTCTGCCTATGCTAAGAGGCACACCGTGCTCAGGAATGCTGAAGGGTTGTTACTCACCCCATAGGAGGGATCTGAAAGAAAGCTCTCCTTGGCAGCCAGCCACGCTTCTGCTTGTTCGAGCTCTCTGCGGAGCAATTGGATCTCCCAGTTTTCTTCGTATAACACTTTCCTCATGTCCCAGCTCTCCTTTACCTTCTTCATCAGCTCAGACAGCTCTAACAGTTTTTCTTCAATCTAGAAAAAGAATATTTGTAATGTCAGGAGTTGAAAAAACCAGTCAGCTATCTGACAGTCACTAATCTGCCTTCATGGTTTAGAAGATGATCTCTAGATAATTTTGTGGTGCTAGCATAATTTAGAAAAGATAGAAGAGTCCTCTTTTTTCCTAACTGAATTAATTTAGCATGTAAATTGTGTAGCTAGATAATACAACTTTAGGCATATTCCACATACTGTATGACAAATATTCTGCCATATGATTTCCCCAGATGAAACTTTATACCCAGGCAACTTATACTATGAAACTAGTGAGAATCAGGAGATTCAACAAATACATGCACTTATGACAAAGTAACAGTGGAGAGACTTCAACTGTGGAAAGTTTTCTTTCTATTTCTAAGTCTAGAAAAAGTCTAGGGCAAAGTCTAAAACTACACACATAACAGAATCACAGAAATTTTAACATTCTTTCCCCCTTGGACATTTCTGAAGAATTACATATTTTCTGGTGAACTCAGGGACATCAGCAATGCAAGGCGATAGCATTGTAATGTAACACAAGAACTTTAAAATGTGTTTTCTTTTTCTGTGTGTTGCATGAAATATGTAGCTTTTAATAGTAAAGAACCCGATTGTCCCATTTAGTTCTTCTGTTCTGAGACACAAAGCTGCATCTCCTGTCTGTTTAATCTCTTTGTTCACTCTTGTTTGTAAAATATTTAACTCTTCAACACACCTCTACAGCCATGAAATGCCCATTCTTCATTAGGTCACCTCCTGCCTGCTGCATTTCTTCATATTTCAGCCACTGCTTCTCTATCTCACGCTTGTACTCCTCGTGGCGCTTGATGAGCAGCTCCGCTCCCAGAACATCATTTGCCAGTTCCTCAGAGATCACCAGAGCATGCATCTCGTTGGCCCAGGCCCTACAGAACAGGGAGAAAGGACCAAAAGGGAAGGAATCTGAGTCTGCTGGACTTTTGGGAATACACATATCCCATGGCTGTGGATTCATGTATACAGACTTTTATTTGCTCACAAAAGATATTAATATTGTCCTGATTTTGCCTGGGATAGCATTAATTCTGTTCTTAGTGACTGGTGCAGTGCTGGGTTTCGCATTCAGTCTGAGAATAATGTTGAGAGCACGCTGTTGTTTGGGCTGTTGCTGAGTAGTGCTTACCCTAAGCCAAGGGTTTCTCAGTTTCCCAGGCTCTCCCAGTGAGGAGATGCACAAACAGCCGGGCAGGGGGGAAACAAAGCTGGGACAGCTGACCTGAACGGGCCAAAGGGATGCTCCACCCCATAGAACATCATACCCTGTATGTAAACTGGGGGGAGCTGGCCAGGAGGGACCAATGTCTGCTTAGGGACAGGCTGGGCACCAGTGACTGGGTGATGAACAATCACATTGTGCATCAATAGTTTTTGGGAGGGTTATTTTCCTTTTCATTTAAAAAAAATTATTTAATTTTTTCATTTTTAGTATTGTTATATTTTACTTTTTTTCAATTACTAGAGTGTTCTTATCTCAACAAATGAGTTGTTTTTTTGTTTGTTTGCTTGTTTTTAATTTCTGATTCTCCTCCCCATCCCACCAGGAACCTGGGGGAGTGAGTGGGTTGGCTGTGGAAGTACTTAGCTGCTGACTGGGGGTTAAACCATAGCAATATACCAAAATGTTGATGAAGGTTTACTCAAATATCTGGGGGATTTATACTATTCCCAATGCTGTTTCCATACATAGCCTATTAAAAATAAAGATACCAAAGCATTGTGCATTCAAATTCTCAGAAAGAACTAATAGGCTACACACTTCAACAGTATTTTTATACTTTGTAAAGGAACACAGAAAATTTCAGATGGCCATGAAAACCTTACCACCACACATAAAAGTACTTCATATGCACAAAGAGCACTCATGAAAAGATGCATATTGATAGATACTTTTAAAGAAACATTTTCTACTCCATAACTCTCAACTGGCACAAACTTATGCATGATTTACCCGAACTTAGGATCTATCCCTTAGCATAGTAAATGTTCAGTAGTCAGTGGTTACCATTCCAGTGTCTTTGTATTTCTACTCCTGTCATAGGTGATCTTTTTCATTACCTATTCTAGGAGATTAATGCAGCTGCTTTGACTCTGAGGAAAAAGGGGCACTCATGTCTATGCAGGTGCACAAATTACTTCACTATCTAACCCTACCTTCCTACAGAATCAACAGTATTTTCAATTGAAATTGTGAAATTTATCCACAGGGATGGAATTCTCAGAGACTGTTTAGGAATTAGTCTAAAAAAAGTGTCTTTGTCATGCACACTGTTCTGAGGCATCGTGATAACCTCTGATATCTGGTAAATTCTGTGAAGTGCTGTTGAGGAGATGCCATGGATTATTATTCAAAGACAGCAAGCTGCAGAGCCCCTGGGGCAGGAATCAAATAACTAACAGCTATAATTTAGAAAATCCTATATGGGAAAGACAAGAGATAAGGCCCACTGCCAGACTCAAGGGGCCAATACATACATCAGCTCCCTGCAGTCATTGAAGTAGAGCTGGACTTGTTCTGCCTGGCTCAGTCTTGCCTTCCTCTCCAGAAACTTTTTGTCCAAGTTTTCCCAGCATTCATCTACATCTGTGAGTCTCTCCATGATGTTTTCCTTAACTTGAGGGTATGTGCGGCTGAGGTGCCAAGCATCTCCTCGAATCCGTTCCAGCTCTTTCATAATGACTCCTAGATCTCTCTGGAATGGAGACAGAATGGAATGTAAGACCAAGTCACTACTTAGTTCTATCAAAAGTGGATTTAACCATAATACATATATTTTCTACCCTCTGGCTGTACAGAGGTTGGAAATATGAATGCCTCTCAGTTTTCCTTTAATGCCTTGTTCACCATGAAACATAAAAGGAACTTCTTTAGACATGAGACAGATTATTTTGGTAAATGTGGAGCTGAAGTTTCCTATTATTCAGCTGACAATTTTGCAATTATAATAACAGCTTGGAATAAATTTTAGAAGAGAAGTTCATCCTTCAAAGCAAAAACATTAATAATATAATATCCCAATGTTAAAAACAGGAGGAAAAGGCCCTTTTTTCTGAGGCACAAAGAATATTTAAGGGTGCAATAAATTTGTCTTGCAAGCAAGGCCTTGAGAGGCATCAGTGAAGAATCAGTCTCCTTTTTTTTTTGTTTTTGCCATCTATGCTCTTCTGCTACTGCTTCATCACAGATTCTCTTACCTCTACTCCCTCAAGATGGCTGAGAAGTGTCTGTACCCCTGGAAGATCATACCCATAATCTTCTATATCCACCACTGCCTCTTTCTCCTGCATCCAGCCCTTTACTTCATCCACATCGTGGTCATACTGGTGAACCTGATGGGCTGCTCTTAGGTTCTGGAATAAAGAAGTAATTTAATGGTAATACTCTATAGCATTTTGCATCTACAACACCAAAAAAGGTAACCCTAATATGTCATAATGCAGTACAAAATCACAGGGGATTTTGCAAGGGAATTAAACATCTTCCCCATTAAGTCACCTGAAAGTGAGTTGTAATCATAATTTCCCCAAGTTCTGTTGGACAATGGAAAGAAACAGATGTGTCCAAAGAGAAATTTATTCCCTTACATAAGAAGAATGATCAAAATGGAGAGCATGAATTGCCCTCTAAAAGTAGCTCTCTACACTACAGAAGCTGTCTTAAAATACTTATTGGAATAAAGGTCTACACTGCAAACAGTGAACATAAAAGGAATTGAGCAAAAATCATGCTTTTATGAAATGAGAGGATTTAAAAATGTTCTAATACTAGTTTATACTCAAGACTATGTAACAATTGTCATACATTTATTTCTGCTAACAGACAATAGTGGGCTTGAGCTACCTCACAAGCAACAGGTCATGCATGCAACAATAGTGAAAAAAAGGATTGAGGACATCTGATGTTTTATACTCTCCTTAAAACAAACAAAAATGTTCAGTTCTGTGTGTCACCTCTGCTTTTCCATACATATGTGTGACTACAGTTTCCTGAGAAGGAGTGAGCAGATTTAACACCTAACTGGTGCTTAAAGGTAGCAGGTTGGCTGTGTCCTCCATCACATTCTCTTCCATATGCCTACTTCAATTGCAAGGAGTTAACTCAGCAAGAAACCTGGAGAATTTTGATCATGTTTAGTGAACTGTTACATAAGTAGTTCCATAAAGAGGCTGATAGGTGGCAGAGCCAGACTCCTGTTAGTGCTGGTAAACTGTTGGACTGGCTTTGTTTCTCAGGAAACTAGAGTTAGCAGTGAATTTAGGAAAACAATTACCCAGAGCTGATAAGATCTTTCAAGTATAAGCCTTGCCAGGAACTGTAGGGTAAGCAATGGCTATAAAGAGATATGAATCTAGAAAAAAATGGAACAAAATGCATTTATTGCCCCTATAAACTTTGTGTTTCAACATGAGCAATGCACTGGCTAGGAAAAGAAAGGGCATGGGCAATTGCAGGGAAGTCAACGCCCCCGTTTTTCATGCATTTCCTACCTCTGTCCTTATCTCAATGGCATTACATAGTTTCTCCCACATTTCATTGATTTGCTTAGTTCTCTTCTGGATAACATCCATCTTGCTGTGGCCTTCCTTATCCAGTTTAGATGCTAACTCATTTAAGGAGACAACTTTGGAATGTCCCAGAGGTTTCATCTCATTTACAAAATCTTTAAACTTTTTCTCCAGCACCTGCAGAATAAATGTGGACACAAATTTAGATAAAGAATTTCTGCCTACCTCTATGATCGAGGCAGAAGGAATCACTTTCTCTAACACAAAAGCTATGCACTGCAATCTACAAGTGCAAATTGTTTGATAAATCCAAATGATCCAGAGTCACAAGAAGACATCTATTGTCTTGATCATTTAACATTCTCTGTCACAGTGAAAAATTAACCACATCCTGACAAGCAGAAGTTGCTCGAATCAAAAGCTAATGAACAGAACTTGTCTAAAGATGCAGCAGCTCCTAGGAGGAGTGGACACTGCTAATTATAGCTCTCTGCACTGTGTGCCCCAAGGAGAAATTTATCCTTGAAATCAGCAGCAGCACATATAAGTGCTGCAGCCTAGGGCTTTTGACCATAGTCAAATTTTTTAGGTCCTGTCAAATTTATAAGCAGGGCAAGCAATGGAGTGTGATGACCTCACCTTATTCCAAGAAAGGCTAGCTTTCTGATACATCTAATTTTCTTAGGAGGATGCTACCTCAGCAAGCTTATCAAAGCAGACAGAAGCCAGCCTGAGTTCTTGCTGTAGAGCTAACAGCTCTGTTTAGTTTTTGTCATTGTAACATACTTCACTGTCAGCAACTTCACAAAAATTGCAGCAAATATATCCTTGCTTTGCCACACAATACATGCAATACTTTTTATTTTCTTTTACCTCAACATCATCTAAGTCCTGCCCATAGTCATCGGACTCTGCTACAGACAGTTTACTGGAAAGCCATGCATCTACCAGCTGGAATTCTCTTTCAAATTGATAAAGCTGGAATTGCTCTTGCAGGCGTTTTCTCTGGGTGTCAGACTTCTGTAGGAGAGACTGATAGTCTGCTAGGATCCCCTGGAGCTTTGAAAGTATTACTGAACTGCAAAGAATAAGAAGCAGAAAGTATGTCTTTGTTTTATTGTTCTTTTTAAACACTGTTTTTTTTTTCTGACAGGTTTAATTTGCAACACCTTTAAAATACAGAATAAACCAGATAAAATCATGGAGTGAGTTATGCTGTGCCATTAAAGCCAGCTAGTTCAGGAAATTAAAGTATATCATACAAATGGCTGCTCTTTTCCCATCCTCCTCCCCAGATATAAAAACAAACTTTCAATGAAAAACAGTTAACTGTCAGGAATGTTCATTTTCTTTCCCAAGCACAGTGGTTTTTGAACCATTTGTGGTAAATTAGAACTAGATGACAGTTCCTGGGAGTAGACAATGGACAAAGAATCTGATCTGCATTAATTGGTCTGTAGTTAAAAAAAAAAAATCTCGCGCGAACATTAAAACAACCATCAAGCTTTTGGGGAGCTCAGTGTGTGTGATGATGATGATGGAGGGATGGATGATCCCTGAAATCTTATTTCTGAATGAACCATCAAACATAGTTGAACTTTTCTTTATTTGCCTTCTCTGGCCACTTCTGTCAGACCTGGAGGAGAAATCTGTTTTTACTTTCTTACCTCTCTGGACTGTCTTTGTTTATTAAGCTGGCTCCTGTCTCCTGTACTTTCTCGATCCGCAACCTGAAACTATCCATGTCCAGTTTGGTAGCTTCAAGTTTACGAAGTAAAACTTGTGTGGATTCTTCATTCTTCCCATAATCAGAGGTCTCCAGAATGAAACTTCTCTCTGCCAGCCATGCCTCCACCTCCAGCAACTGCATAAAATACAAGGATGAGCCTTAACAAAGCTTGATTTAGGTCAAGACAAAGAGAACTGAAAGCAGTGGTGCACTGACACATCAGTGAAAGCAGAGAGCACCTTAGATATGTTCCTCTAATGCAATCTAGCAGACACTTGTTCCAAAAAATGTGTACCCAGAATCCAGTAACTGCAGTTGCATGTTACTCACTGCCATTTGTTGAGAAGGTAACTGTAATTTCTCCACTGTATCCTTATTTACCAGATATGAAAAATCAGGGCAGTGTGAATTCTGCTCCTTTCTCAGCACTTACATCCACTCAACAATATAGGTGTCAGTTGTTTTAAGAAAAGAACGGCCAAAATAAATCTCTCAGGAACCATCCTTACCTCATTTAGGAACAGATGGGCCTCATAGGACTGCATAAGCCTCTGTCTCCTCTCTTGAGCCTCTGCCTTCAAGGTCTCTACAGAAGTCTCAAGCTCCTTCAGATGCTCGATAATCTTGCGAGAGGCTGAGTGGCCTCCCCTTACCAGTTTCTGTCCTGTACTGATCACTGCTCTGGTCAAAGCATCCCGACTGTTTATCTCATTCTCCAGGTTCTGAAAAGAGTAAAGTGTAAAATGATAGACCAAGAATTGAAGTTATGAAATTTTTATTCCATAAAATGTAGTCATGCAATTCCTTTATAAATTTGCTTTCTATTCACAAAGGTGGATCAGCGGTACAAAGTCTGAGTGCATGCTTGAAGTGAAATGGAGGACTTTTTTTGGGGTGAAAGAGTGATCACAGAGATCAAATTTAGCCATGAAGTTTGAACTTTGTTGTATATCTACCTCGGAGTCTGGAGGGAAAAGGTTCTAATAACAAATCTCTTATTTGTAGATTCCACTGAAATATACCCAGTTCCATTCCATTATATGGCATTTCTTGAATTGAAACATGTCTAAAGAAGAATGACTAATTTGCCTGCACATTATTATTTATCACTTGCCAGTGCTTTTGTAGAAGATGCATCTTTGTGTAGCAGCCATTGTAAACATTGAGGGTACAGGAGTGCCAGGCAGCCAGGACAAGGAGACAAGAAAACCACCTCAAGGACTTGAAATTAATTTTTGAAGTCTGGTAGATTTTAAATCTATATGGATCCCTCCATATACTTCCCCCTGGCTGGGCAAGGCCCATGCTGTGATTTTTCTGTGAGCATACATGCATTCTTTGGCTGACTGTGCCTGAGCACCCTGGGCACAAATAAGCCCCACAATTTTACCCTTGTTCTGTTTAATTTCATAGCAATGAATAAGGAGGTTCAGAGTTAGACTGCAGTGCTCTGTTAGTGTAGAAGAGATGCCTTCTATGAGGAGAGGAGCTGCTTTTTCAACTCAAGTGTCAAACTTGGCTAGAAAAAGCTCTGATTCTAATCTTGCCTTTAACTTCCCCCTATTGATTTCAAGATGTTGTTGAAAAGCAACACCATATCTGTTCCAAGCCAAGCAGCTGTTTGAAGGCATAATATATTTGTGTGTAAATGCTTTTTGCAAGACAGCTTTTTTTTTTTTTTCTTCCTTAGGTTAATACAGTTCACTCACAATCTCTTTTGTGGTAACAAACCAAGGACTGAATTTTGCAATTCTGGCTCATTAGGACAAACAACAGAGGGTGGAACTAACAGTATATTCAATTCTTGACTGTTATGTTAATTCTGACATTTGCTTGCTTGTAAACCATCATTAAAAAGAAGGTGCAGAGGCTGTAGCTAATAACATGTTGAGAGTTAAAAGCTTATATTTTAATCCTGTTTCCAGAAGAATAGTAAGTAAAATGCCAGAGAACTTTATTATGCACTGATTTTATGGTATATATCTCCCACTCTCACAGTTAGTTGAAAAATTTTGAGACTTAGCCAATTAACAAAAAATAATCATAGCCTAGAGCAGTATCTCCTCTGTTCCTTCAGTTATTTGAAATATTTTCTTAGATTAATTCAGCTCAAGCATTCTTTTCTTGCTTGAACTTAATTACTTTTTTACCATGCCAATGAGCTCATAAATTTTAGGAATAATTGCATGCATAACAACGTTTATACTATTAATCATGATGAAACAAGCTTTTCATTCTTACTCTTTCACAATGATTGTACCAGATGCTTGGGCTTTCTCTCTTTCTGACTGTGTGTATCAAACACATTGACAATTTCTAGGATCTCCTGTCTTTGCTGATCCTAATGCAGCTTGCATGGATTTCTCCAACAGGCACTTGACATGGCACTTCATTGCAATGCCCTATGCTAATATTATTATTAAATAGCAATAGCTGCTGGAAAATCTTAGCAGGAATATATTTTCTTCCATCTTGTGTTTGCAAAGAGACAGCGCTCCTTATTAAAGAACTATCAGGAAGGTATTTATTGGTATTTGAGATGACAGTATTCCAGGCACTGCTTTCTCTGATGGCCCATCTGAACCTTGTGAAATATTCCAGCAGCTGTCTTGAAAGCTACCATTGGAGTGAAGGTCAGCTGGCATAATAATTCCTTGTTAACTCTCTCCTATCAGAGCATAAAGAATTTTGGGGAAAACTGTTTTCCTGGCAGCTCATCCTGAGACATCTCAGCAATGAGCTTTCTTGGATGTACTGAGTTGGAAAGCATTTTGTTAGGACTAAAGAACCTATGAAAATATACACAAGTTTGCCAAATCTATTTTGTATTGAAAGGGCCAGAGTTTGAACTCAGTTCACAGAAAGAGCCAAGATGTCCACAGAAGGCCTGTGGTATGGTACTCGCAGCACTGCAATGGCAGAATGACATCCTGCATGTTGCCAAGTCATGGACACAGCCTTGAGAAAGAAAAGGAATAAAAGTGATCCCTGTCATCCTCACTCCTGTTAGCCAAAGCACAGCAGATGAAATTTGCTAGAGACAAATTGAGTTCAGTGTTCTCTGTTTGATTCTGAAGACTGTGAGTGGTTGTCACATGACACTACCTGGTGCTTTTCTTGTAGACTCTGAATGGTTACCAGGGATTTGCCATAATCCTTGGAGGAAGCCACGGGGAGCTTCTCACAAACCCAAGCTAACTCCTCATCAACATCTCGGAAGAACTGGTACTGAAGTCTGCTTGCCTCCAGACTGCCCCGCCTCTCCTGCAGAGGATCATGTAGCCTTTTGTATCTGTAAATTTTAAAGATAATCCAGTGAGGACTACAGATTGATAAGGAATGAAGTAGAGAAGGAAAGAAAAAAGAATATTTGGGGAACAAAATAGCTGGCAGAAGGCAGGCCAGGCACTCACACACCTCTGCACCAGTTCGTCCACTTTCTCTTCTAGTTCATCAGCAAGGAAATGTTTCTCCTTCTGAAACTGCTGAGCTGTGACCACAAGCTCTTGCAGCCTGTCCCTATGGGCAGCAATGTCTTCCTCCATTTCCTCTTGTTTCTTCAGATGACTGTTCAAAACCACCAGATCATTGTCATTGTATGGTGCTTTCAGGTCATTTTCCACACCTTCCAACCATTTCCCTGTGTCCTCTACATTTCGCTGAAAATGAAGGCCCTGAAAACAAGCAAGAAGAAAAAAATCATTTAAACTTTTAGGACAGATAATGTGATATAAAAACCTCAGTCACTTTCAGTAAAGATTGCACACAAACACGGAGCACCTTCCCACTGCTCAGTGAACTTTTCCTATACACAGTGGTGGTGCAAATTAAGAAGAGAATTCAGTCATGGTGAAGATAAGAACAGATGCCTTAAATATCAATAGCCTATCTTACTTGTGTTGCACAAATGCAGATCATGGACATAACATCTTAAAAAGAAGAACATTTAAAGGGGGAGGCCTATTTTATAACCACAGATTTTCTGATAGCCCAAGTAAGCATAGCTCACAGTCATGAGAATTCATGTGCCTGGAGCTAGAAGAATGAAAAGCAGCTGCAAGCTTCTTTCTCAATGCTGGAGAAAAGATGCCCCTGAGACAGATACAGAGCTGACACATATGAGTAAACACATTTTTCCTCAGTATCTCTGTCTAGAATCTGGATCTAAACCAGCAGCAGAAAGCAGAATGGAGCCCAGCCTACAAATCCTCTTCCCTCCATAGGAATCTCCAATTATCCTGCCAATTCCATTCATTCAGTCCACATTTAGCAGATTCTTTGCAGTAAT
The DNA here is from genome assembly GCA_003676055.1 of Chloebia gouldiae. Lineage (NCBI taxonomy): Eukaryota > Metazoa > Chordata > Aves > Passeriformes > Passeridae > Chloebia > Chloebia gouldiae. The sequence continues at coordinate 31,194,425 of QUSF01000004.1, read as the reverse complement.
GTCTTGAGGAATCAAGATTGTATCAAGTGACATACTTGTAGGTGAGACATGTAGCAAGGCAGCTGTGCTACCTCTGGAAAAGACACCAAGATCCAGCCACTGGCATCCCTGTAACCACTGGCATTACCTTGTAAGCATCCTGCAGTTTGGTCCATTTATCCTGGCAACTTGCCAGCAGCTCCTCCCATAGCTCTTCCATTTCTTGTAGTCTGGACTGAATGGCTTCTGGGGCATAGTGCCTTTCATGGAGCATCTTCTCCCCTTCCTATGTCAGAAGGAACAGGCAATGTATTCTTCCTTTGAATATATCACTTTTGCCTCCATAACCAAAGCCTACTGGCACTCTTATGTAAAGGGCCAGCTGCAACCTTCACCTCCTGACATAACAGATGGAGGGATTGCAGAGACAGGGAAAAGTCTAATAAAGACAAAAGGCTTACTGAAATTAGGGCAGAAACTACACAGCAAGGGAAGCAAGAGGTACAACAAGTGAAAGTTGCTATACCAGGTCAGTAGGTGTTCTAAGGAGCAACTACTAGGACTATTCCCAACAAAGAAGGCAGGGCATCCTGAAATAATATGAAAGAGATTGTGCAAACAAGTACTTAAAATCAGATAATTTTACTGAGGATTATAACTCCACCCTTTAACTTCCTCTTGTTGTGTCTGCAAATTGGGGGGGGGTGGTGTTTGAAAAAGAAAAGAGAAAAGGAAAGAAAAACTGAAAAATAAAAGGAAAAAGAAAAGGGGAGGTGTTTCTAAGATGCAGGGGAATCTGGAGGGGTCAATCTACTTCTAATGTAGTAATTTATTGCAAAATACATCTAATAAGCCCTGTGCTGAAAATAAAATTAATAAACATGTAACAGTCTGTCCTTTCAAACTTATCATCTGATCACAGCTTCTGCCAAATATCTGACAAGTCTTGTCAGGCTTCCCTCATATCTTGCCTACTAACGTGTCTCTACAAAAGAAGCACTTGAAAACTCCATCCTTTTTCTTGGATACATCTTATATGACTTGTTAAGGCTGTACATCCAGTCAGGTAGGTTCTCTGCTGGAAATAAACAAGGACTCCTGTAAAGAGACATTCACCCAGAGAGATGTCCCTAAAATCAGTGGATTGAATCTTTGATTGCAGGCCCCCATCTGTTTCCATTGCATGCACAGTGAATATGCATAGCAAGCTCACACTAGATAGTAAGAGAGAGAGTGAAGAAACAGAAAATTCTTGATGGACTAAAAGAATAAACTTCTCTGTATACTCAGAGACAGCACAGACAATGCCAGTGAGAGGACAATGACTCCCCCTCCCTTGTTTGAGATCACTGTAACTCACAGTCTGCAGAAGCTTTCATACCAGTTGCCCACCCTTGCCCATAACCCCTCTTCTCTCACTGATTTGATGGAGTCCAGACGATTTCTATTGGCCATGATCTCTGCTTGGAAAGCCTGGTGCCTCTGCAGTTTGGTCTGCAGATTGCTTGGATCCTTCCAGCTATCATCCTGGGCAATACTATTCTTCTCATTAATCCAGGCAGCCACCTGTGGGGAGGGAAGAATAGAAGTAAACAAAATCTTCAGTGTTTCTTTAGTTTCTTCAGCTCCAGACTGCCAGGCTCTCCTCTTATATGTATAAAACAGGGAACAGGGAAGTGGGGACCGAAATGAGTTGTCCTTCTGAGGTTCTGCTTTCCTAAGCTCCTCCTGCCCTTCATGAAGCCACCCCTATATGTTTGTTGATGAGTGCTGCTGCCTGGAAAGGGAGCTGTCTCCATCAGAGAGCCCCCATGCAGTGAGAAATTGCATGGGTACATGTGTGCAAGGGGAGCATAGACAATGATCTCCCTATTTCTAACCTATTGTTGGTATCTCACAAAAAAAGAACTGATTTTTTCTTCCTTTTTTTTCTTTATTAATGGTGGCACATTCCCTTTTAATGCATTTATTTCTTCTGCATTTTGCTGTTGTCCAACATACAGTTGATCTTTCATTTACTATACTAGACTAGAGAGAATTCTTATCCTTATCTTTCCCAATATTATCTCATTTCCAGGCTCAGTTCTTTCATTTTCCTCACAGTAAATCTGTCTATGAAGCAGAGCATGTTTTGAGAAACCAGAATATTATGAATCTTGTGTAATTGTACCTCAAAAGAATTCTTCAGGAACTTCTGCAGAAGCCTTGATTCCTCTAGCAAATGTCTGCGAGCAGCAGCATTCTCCAGCAGTCTCTTTTTCCTGAGATGAAGACAGATGTGTGAGGTAAAAGTCACAGAGTGAATAAGATAGATAAGCGTTTTCAAATTTCACCTCTAAAACATGATCTAATCCCATTCCCTAGGAGGGAAGTGCCCAAAATACACAGATTCCCTTGATCTGGGCTGTCAGAGGAGGTGTCCAGGACACTGTAGGAAAGCTTGGGAACTGATAGATATCTTTAAACTGCCCACAAATTCTGTGTATATGGGATCTGCCTCTAGAAATCACCATTATTGCCTTTCAGGGTTCAAGAGAACATAAACTCAGCATATTTCTTGTGGAAATCCTGCAAATGTGATGGTGATGGATAAACTAAAGCTACACCATCCTTTAATTTTTTTTCCCATTTTGGACGTGCAGCACTTTATTAATATTAATGCAGATGTGAGGTATTAATAAATCATATCAAATTAGACAATATAAACAAATCTGTATGTTCACTTGAATCAAAAGGGACCTCCAGTCTCTTTTCATAACTTTTATGTAGCTCTTCTTATCTACCACAGCAGTGATACAACTGCTTTTACTTTAGCACTTGTTTAAGATGAACAATATGCAAATTGCTAGTAGCAATAAAGTAATTCACATGAAAGGCCAAGATCTGATCAGAAAATTTGCAAATGCCCTCATGGATAATTTGAGTGGGGCTTAAAGATCAACCCCATTAGAGCAGAGAAAAGCAGTTGTCTAGGAAATGACCTTTCTTGATGGTATTTAATGATAGTGGAGTATTTAATGGCATGGCAGGCCTTCTGTTTGCAGCACTGTCCCTAAGGCCAGGCCAGAATACAGAATTTAGGAGAAATTGCCTTTTTCTTAATCCTGCTCCCCCTCCACTTAATTGCATTTTGAAAGCCTACTAATTAAACATGGCAAATCTGGGAGGACCCCAGTGCAAAGCATGAAGTTGAGCAAATGTGAACCAGCTTATATTTCTGTTAATTCATTTAAAGATAATGATCACAGGAGGAGGGTCTCATTGCAGATGAGACTGGTGGCTGACATGGGAAGGATTTGACTTCACCTCCTCAGAACAGCTTGGCATCTGCTGCTGATATTTTCTGAGTCATAATGCTTGTTCTGTGTTAGCTGCTGAGCAAATGAAGCCATCTCATCGATTTTCTCCATCTGAGCTTCCAGGGCTTTTTCAAACTGCGTGTGTTTCCGCTGCAGGCTCTCCACACTAGACACTGAGTCCTGGATAGGAATCAACAAAGGGAAGCTGCTTTCAGTCAGAGTTTTCCATCCAAAACACTGATAATCCAGAAGGTAAATGGCATTTACCCCACATTTGCAAACTAGCTGTCAAGAAAATGTATGGTTCTTTGGAATTGATTGGCATTGATGTGACACTTGGGACCTAAATAATGTTGCATGTAAGGTCTGAGGCCATTATTTCAGTGCTGGATGCTTAGCTTCTTGTGCATATTGTTATGCTGCTTAGAACACATAACTTCTCAGGAATTGAAATATCAGCCCCTAATTTTAAATCAGTCTTAAGACAGATGCCATGTTGAAAGCAAACGTGGGATGCCAAACTGAAATCAGAGTTAAGTGAACAAATATGTCACAGAAAGAGGTTAAAATTACAGTCTCAGTTTTAACTCATAGAATTTGGAAGAGCTCTGATCCAGATTTGAATTTGAGGATTGGAGTCTGACATTACAGTTAATCTGCGGAGAAACACTTCTTGTAATATTTGTGAATCCCAAGATTAATGACTCAGAGTTCTCCTTTCAGCACCCTTTGCACTTTAATTATAGAACCAGTGGTGTCAAAATGTTGTTATCCCAGTAAACTCTGCTTCTCCACTATTCTAAAGGAAGCAATAAGCTCACATCAAATGGGTGAGAAAAAAACCCACTAAACTTCTGGGTGCTTGAATGAGTCATTGGATGGGAAATCACTCACAGAGCATTTTATACACATTGCTGAGATAAATATGATTGGATGAGTCCTTCTAAGTCTCATATACTGTAATGAAGGGACTGCAAATGCACCAAACTCTGAAATGTTTTTGTAGCCCCTGCAGAGACAACTAATTTAGTAGCACAACCTATACAAGGTGTAGGGTGAGCTAAGTGTCAGAATGTATATTCAGCATCCTGAACAGCTTCTGCAGCTCATGCATCACTCTGCAGTTTCAGTTATTGCAGCGTTACTGAGACCTGTGGTAGGTAATTTAAAGCTACACTGGGTATGCCAGCAGTGACAACAGTGATGACTTGCACACTGCTGGCAAATGTGTTTGGCTCTGATAAAACAAGCCAGGCTGAACGGGGCATTGAGCAACCTGGGCTGGTGGGAGGTGTCCCCACCCATAGCAGGGGTTTGGAGATGGATGGTCTTTCAGGGCCCTTCCAACCCAAACCATACCAGAGTTCTATGTTTCTATGCAGTCTCATTTTCCTGTTACACTCAGAGCAGTTGGATTGTTCCATTACTCTTATGGCTGAGATTCCCATTCTGTGTAAAGTACCAAGGAAAGCAGTCTGATCCTAAACCACCAACAGTAACTTCAGGAGGAGAAAGAGCACAGGAAGATTCAGAGCACATCATTGTATAGCCCCCTCTCCTCCAGACTGATTGCAGAGAAAATTGTAATTTCTCAGAGCACATACCCCTAAGTCCTCATTAGCTAGGAAGGCCTCTTTGCTGCTGAGCCAGCTCTCAATTTGTTCCACATAGCCATAGAATTTCTGTGTAGGGAAAAAATCCAACAGTCACAAACATGACAATATGCTGAAATTCTAGAAAGCAGAAGCTAACCTGACTTCAGCGGAGTACATTGAAAAAAACCAAACTTTCACAGTTATTTCAAAAATTAACATAATACATGAAAAAGCATTGAAACTGCCCATACCATGAGATTTAAGTTCTCATATATGTGATGATTTTAGATGGAGTTAGTATCCCAGCTCTTATATAAAGTATTTGACATTCTTCATTGTAGAAATGTTTAAAGTGAGATGACTGTTACAGGGAAGTATTTCTGGAAAACTGCAGCCAAAATAGTTATTTTATTGGGAAAAAAAAGCCAGAAAAAGATACACTATTCCGTCCATGCTAAATTTTTCTTCAGTTTTAAAAAAATACTTGTCTGGCTCCATGTCTTTTTGGGCAGGTTGTAGAATTTGGAAGAATAGTGATGTTGTGTTATAAGTATGTGTCTTTTTCCAGATGTACGAGAGTTTGACAAAGTTTTACAGTCTTTGAAAAACATATTAGCACATATTCCTCAGAAATTTCTATGATTTGTAGAGGTAAAATTTCTCAAAGTCCTGTCACCACTGAATGTGCTTGGCCCTCAGCATGCCTTCCAGAAACCACTGAAATATAGATGAAACACTGGGTATTATTATCTTTCATCCTGCTAGCTCATAAATTTGCTGTTTACATCAAGAAAAACTGTCAGTGGCATGTGCATTCTCTCTTGAATGTCATTTTACTCACCTGTAAATCTTGTGCCTGAAACAATTTTATATATTGCTCTTTCCATGCTTGGATCAGTTCAGACCAGGCTTGCTGTAGTCTGGAGAGGGACTGGCGAATCTCAGGGGTTGCATAGTGACCAGAATTGCCAAGTTCTTTACCAAAGTCACTGAGAGCATTGAATCTTTCCACTCGGGCTTCAATCTCCTCCTAAAATACATTGCTAAGGTTGATGTCAAGGGTTTATGAAAAGCCAGTTATTCAGAATACAAGCCTTAAGGGGAAGAGTTTGGGCTATAACTTTCCAGCACTAATATTTGCATGGAAAATCATTCATCTTTGAGCTATGTTATGCATAGACTTGCCTAAGAGAGAGTAAATGTAAATAATAAATTACTTTATTGGTCCAGGAACAACTGTTTTCCTACAATGAAAATTGAGATTTAGTTAGAAACACATTAGAAAATGCTGAGATATAAATGAACACAATTTCAAATATAATATAATGTCATCCCCCAGTCTTCCTACATAAAATTGTTGCTTTTATGAAGCAGTGCCTAGAATTTTTCCTCTCCCAGTGAGGAAGTTGGTTTCAGATTTTTACCTTAAAGGCATGGTTTTATTTCATTTTGTGTTAAAATGAAGCACATTTAACTTTTGCGTCTGGTCTGAGGAATGAATTATACCCCTATACTGAATCCTTAAGGTGAAAGCATAACAGCAATTATGATCCCTGCAAATTGAATGTAGAATTTCTAATGTAAGCAATTTGAAAAGGAAAATAACTATGGAATGAAATAATACCATGTATTAACTCATAAACTACCTAAACACTCTGGTATGTACTATTAAATTTCTGAAATTAGAACTGCTGCTTTTAGAGATTTTTGGGGTGGTGGTGTTGCCCATTCATAGATTACACAGCTATAAAATTGTAATTCAAATATTTTTGAAATTCACATTAGCATCTCATGTTCAACTCCAGTCTCCCCTAAAGACTTTGGTTTGAGCCACTAACCAGAATGAAAAAATCCCTCCTTCTTGCCTTGTCTATAATTTTAGTTCAGGCAGCATAAGAACATAATGCCTGAATTCCTCCTTTTCTCTGTGACTGTCTCCTTAGAGCAATTTGGGCTCCTTTACTAGCATATATTAAAGACTTAGATCTTGGAACCATTTAAATTTGGAGCACACTACATCAGTGGTTTGTGATATTTCTAATATGACAGAGAATTATTAGCAAAAACATTGTTAAGTGATATGAGAAAGCATTGTTCAAATGGATGACTCTAAAAAAGGAGGGGATTTCAGGTGCTTCACATTAAATTCAGGTTTATGAAATTAATCAGAATCTACAAACTGTTTGTGTTAATAAGGGGACCCACAAAGTACTGGGTATCAGTATTTCTAAAAATCCTGTTCACAGAATAATTAGAGTAACTGCAAAGAGAAGGTAGCACAACAGCTGAAAGATAGCTATGATTCTTGGGAAAAAGTAAAATATTGGCTTTTTTCCTAATGTGAATTAAAATTTCACTCCTTTCAGAAAAAAACCCAAAAGTATTAACCAAATTAGCCACCAAAACATTAGTAAGGTAATTATTACTGGGATATGAAGTGTTTCAGAACTGAATGTGTAACACCATTCATTGATAATTTGCTTTGCTGCATGAAACAAACTGCTGGTTTTATTTTCTTCTCACGTGAGTTAAGTTCTCATGACAAAATCTAGCTCGAAGCAAGGATTAATTGGCATTAACTTCTTTGGCAATATGAATAAGGTGATGAGCAGTGAGCATGATGTGAGACTGAACCTGTTTTTCACCATCAGGCTTGAACAGTAGTAGAGGTGGGAGCTCATGGGGCTTCTGAGCCTTTTTGAAAGGCACAAGGTGCCAAACAGCCCATGGGACAGTTTGTCAGTATGCAGGTGATTTCTATCCCCAGCCTGGTACTGAAAACTGTTTTTTACCATGTTATTGACAGAGGTGTGCTGTGCACACAGAAAGATTCCCAGTATGTGCAAATGGAGCCATGGAGGATACTTGCCTTTCTCTCCTGATGCTCCTCTATCATGCTTTCAGCTTCATTTGCACTTTTAGGCAGCCCCCCTGCTTCCATTAAAGCTCTGGTGTTTTGGGCCCAGTCTAGTATCTCCTTCATCTCCAAGTTAAATTTCTGCAACTGGTACGAGGCTTCCAGCTTCTCCTTCCTGCCACACAAGGTGCAGGTCAGCATCATCTGACATGGAATTATCTAGTCGTCTCTCCCTCCCCATTTGCAAAGGAAAGTATCTTAACAGAAGCCAAATTAAATTAATTCAAGCTTTCCCTTACAGTTCCTAAGAGTTCCTCAAGTTAACCAAAGCCACAGGAGATGCACACTGCCTTGGAGACAACATACTTATATTTTAACATCAGTTCATTAGCACAAGAAAGGTAAAAAAGCCTTCATATCTGTTGCTTGCAGCCATGATTACAGATCATGATTAAGCCTTTCTTGTTTTGGAAAGATTTGAGAAAAAAAATCTTCAAGAACCATCCGAAAATAAGTCTTTCACAAGGACTTTATGATAGTTTAATTTGATAGTCTGGAGGCATTTTAATAACATTATTTAATGGGATAAACCACAAAACCATTGAATTAGTTTTACCAAAGTCACATAGTGGAACTTCTTGTGTATCAAGTCACACTTTTTCCAATGCAGGTGTCTTAGCTGCCTATGTTAAATTTGTGAAAAACCCTTAAGAAACTTTAAAAGACCTCTGGCAAGTAGAGTTTGGGAGCACCTTTGCTCCTGCTGAGAGATACTCAAACAACTCTAAGTCTTCACCTTTGTTTGGCCTGTCCCTGGAGTCGTAGCCAGTTCTTTTTCATCTCCTGTTGCTTCATAGTCAGTTTGTCATTTATGGATGGATTCCTTGTGGAGAGGCGGAAAGATTCCAGTTCCAGTGGCTGGGAAGAGATTTATGGGTAAATTTATGCCAAATACTTATATCCATTCCTGAGTTTGCCTTTCAGGAAAAAATAGTTCATTTTAAGACCTCAGCTCTCAAAGGCAGGTAATTAAATTACAGTAACAAAGTATACAAAGGGATATGTAATATGCAAAAAAAAAAATACATGTGCATTTGTGAACAAACATCCATGTCCATGCATTGCTTTGCCTGCACAAAAGTTAATTGACAATTTAGAAAACATTTTGCAGAATATGGACAAATAGGAAAATGAACGGCTAATTCTAATTTCTGCTAGCAGTCTGATGAACACTCATCAACTCAGGTTTAAAGTTGTTGCAAAATTCCATCAAGTTGATGAAAATGAAGAATTTTAATTATGCAGAACAGAAAATTTGCTAGGCTGGTTTTAATCCTTAAAAAAAGTAAAGTTATTATACTATTGTAAAGAAAGTTTTTCATATTTTCTATACGAAAAAACGTGAGAGATTGTCATTGGATTTCTACTACTGTTCAACATGATATATTTTTTTTAGTAAAAATATACAAATATAAATGATCTTAGACCCATATTTAATGCTCAGTTTAATTTAGTCCTAGATGATGCAAACTGTCCAGTTTTTACAGAAGCCAGAGTGGAGAAGGCAGGCAATTATAACCTAGAATTTCTGTGTTTGATGTATCAGGAACCTACATGCAGTATGGGGTTTGCATTTAAGTTCTGAACAGAAATAAAGTTGTGATTTTGGTTCAGCTGAGTACAGGAACTGGGGGAAGATGGAGTCCATGCTTTCCAAAATGTATAGGACAGTCTGATCTGGCTTGTAGGTGAGGGCCAGAGACCCAGATGTTAAAAAGGGACTTTTCTTAGATTTTGTGCATCAGGAAAAATAATATTTGATAAGATAAAGTAGAATTAAGCAACACAACATTTTCATGAGAAGCAATTTATGCTGCACTTGCATTGCTGAAAATTCCTGCAAATCAATCTGAAGAGTAACAATGATTTTTGCACCATATTTTCAAGAAGAAAAAGTGAAAATTTTCAGTATCCTTTGTACTTCTCTACTTCTTACCTCCATTTTGGACTTAATAATGCTGATTTCTCTCTCCATTTCTTCATGTCTTCGAATAAGGTTTTCCACACTTTCCACATCTTTTCCATAATCCAGTGCTTGTATCAATACACTCTGAAGAGGGCAATGGGATATGAAAATGGTGAAGATAACACCAAGCAAAAGGATCTGTTTCTTAATTATTTCAAAAAGCCTCGTCCTTCACCTCTTTGCATTGCCACCTAAATGTTTTTATTGTCTTTTTAAATACCAAAAGAGAACATTGTCTGCTCTCCTTACAGAGATGAAACAAGAATCCACATCTCTTTGAACACTCATAATCCTGCTTAAGGTGCCTCTGGCCATAAACAAAGACAGGTATGCCTCCTTGCATTTGTCAATCTTTCTTTTCTTTTTTTTTTCTCATATACTAAACAAAAAAAAAATCCCAATAAATTGTTGCACAGAAATTCAGATGTGTTATGAAAATATAAAAATAAAATGTATCCTTGGGATCCTAAGAAATTAAATCCCATACAGTGAAGAAATACATTTTAAAAGTTGTTATGAAAATACCAAGCGAAAAGTCTTGTAACCTTAAGTAGTGCCACTTGCCTACTGATTTATAATGAAATAAATATAATTACTTACATTGATGAAATAATTGGTTTTTATATAACCTTTTTTCTGTTAATATCAAAATTATAATTCAGGATCAGCATATTTAACTCCATTTTCTGAATAAATAAGATTGATAGAGCATTTTTCCATTTCATTTAATCAAAATTGGAAACCTTACCTTCTCAGTAATTCTTTCTGTGATGTCATCTATTTCTCTGATTAAGGCATGAATCTCTAGGGCTCCCTCTAACTTCTTCCTGTATGCATTCAGGTTACCATGAAAACTGTTCCACCTTTAATTGGAAATAATATTTTAGAGATGCATTTCAGAGGTAAGGATTTCTACAACTGAGTTTCACGATGCTCATATTTAAAAAAAACCACAGGTTTTCTGAACTATCTCATATATTGATCTCCCAATTCTCCATAATAACCTGATTCTCATCACAGGGATAAAACATTAGCTTGAGAAGACTATCTGGTTGTATTTATTCTGTCTCGAAGATGGCATGGGGGTTAAAAACTAAAAAGTATTGATCTAGTTTCCCTAAATGCTCAGTAATGTCACAATTGATATCATCATGCTTTTGTTTCTTAGATAGGGGGATGTGGAGCAGCAAAAGCACAATAATTCACCAGGAAAACTGTGTGAATCGATGGAAGTGTATAAGCTTCATGAATCTTCTGTGCCAAGTGATGTGAAACAGTATTTGACTCCAAGGCTAGAAACGTGACTTTGGCACTTAAAAATCCTTCTAACCTACCCCCTCTTGGAGTCTGGAAAGACAACTCCAGTGTCTGATATTTGGTAGTTGTGATATTAAAGAAGAAAATAAATGTTCCAATTCCTCCATTTATCTCAGAAGAAGACACCTCATTTTCCCTTCTTGTTTTTGCTTTACATGGAACATTTGAAAGCATACTCACTTCTCATTGAGCTGCTTTCGGCGCTCATAGATTGTCTTTGTTTCTTCCTTGTTCTGTCTCTCCAGTTTCATGGCCAGGGCATTGATAGTCCTGATGTGAGCATCGTCCACTGTTGACTCCTGTAAAGTGAGAAAGGAAACAAAGGAACACGTTCAAATTGCTTGTGACCCAGTTTTGCACTGAGATGTGAAAATCAACACAAGCAGCAACAAGAAAGGGTTTTACCCCACGAACATTTCAGACACATGGAGCTCTACTACAAGTACTGGTGTTACCATGTGCTTGATGACTAGGCAGTAAAGGCAAGAATGTTAATGGCTCTAGATGCAACAATGATCTTGGTCTAGGTGATGGCCCTCAGACCCTCAGACATTCGTTTCTAAGGCAGATATTCCAGCAGGAGCTCATTTGGGGAAGAAAAGACAGATGCAGTTGCTGGTTACACAGTGGAACAGCTGATGTGTGGCAGATTGTTCCTCTGTCAGACAAGCAGTGACTCAAGGGCTCCTGGGCCTACTGTTTTACCTAGGTGAGCTCCTGTCCCAGAGTGCCTTCTGTACTGTAGACAATAAGCTCAAAATCTGTACAGCCTTGAGAATCCCAGACAACCTATGCCACTGTATTTTCTTCTAAGGCTAAATCTTCTAGGAGCCTTGCTTCTCATGCATATACCATAGAATGGGTAATATTTGCACATTGCCCATATAATCTGGAGTACAGTGGGATAATTTTTTATTTTGGAGTACTACAGATGGCTGAACACTGCTTCAAGATACAAAAACATTTATTTTTATAGGACAAATAAATCACAAGTTTAGCAGTGAGACAATCACTGGTATAGAGAAGCACAGGTGCAAGATGCCAGCACACTTTGAAGTATTCACTTCCTTGTATGTTTTATTTATGCTGCATCCATACCAATATGCATGATTCCACATGTGCTTTCCTATTATGCACAGCCATAAAGTAAACTAGAGAAACCAGCAGACAGTCAGCTATTCTTCAGAAACCCTGCAGCCTCCTGTCCTGGGAAATAATAACAGCACAATGAATTGAAAGTCTGGCAGCCATCAATGCAGGAAGATTACTCCCTACCCTGATATCTGATTTTTCTAGTGGGAAAACCCAGACAGATGGATGCACACACTGTGCCAGAAGCAGCCTCCTTCTCTTTGTATCACCCTAGGGAGCACTGCATAACTGAGCATCAGCTATCAGGGCATAACTGCATAACTGTCCCAGCTTTTTATCTGCAGGAGTCATGTTCAGAGTGTTACAGGAGCAGCTGATACTGTCTAAGACCAAGAGTTTCAAGAGCAGCACATAAAATCTACCTTAGTTTATGGAAAAACTTTCCTATTCAGAGGTTTATGCTGGCTGGAACACTGGGTTGTTTCTGCCCTATTGATCATCCTTCTTTTGGCTGGTACAAGCTGTAGGAGAGCCCTTTCTCAATTCCCTTAGCTCATAGTCAGCTGGTGAGTAAAATGAATGTCTCTTCATTTTACTAATACCCTGGTGCTGAAGCCAAATAATTAGGCTCTCTGTCCAAATCCAGTGAGAATGCACTGTCACAAAATTCTGCTGGGCTCTGGAATAGGGAGCTCAGGGGTTTCTCCCTGGTGTCAGGCATATCTACACTGCTACTTTGCATAGAAGAGGACTGTCTCCTTCTGCTACTAGGCAACAAAAGTAGAAGACAGGAGCTGCCATAACAAGAATCAGCAAAAAGATAACAGGCAAACAAAAGATGAAGAATATTAGGAGACTACATTAAAGATCACTCACAAATTCATTACACATCTCTTTCCAGACCTTTCCCTCAATTTCCAGACTAGCAAATCAGCACAGTAATCTTTCCTGTGTGACACACACACACCTCAGCCCTCATCTGCAGGAGTTCACACAAACAGAGAGAACAAGAGGTTGTTGCAAGTGCATCCCCTCAATATATGGCCTCACAGCTCTCATGGTGGGAGCTGAACACACGACAAGGAGGCTCCCCAGGTTTGGTGCCTAAGTTGGCACACCTCACTGGGGGCAGGAGAGGCAGCTGGCATGACTCAGCACCATGAAAGAGGGACAGAGATCTCAGCATTGAGAGGTGAAGAGCGCAGCTGTCTTGTCACATGGCTGTTATCCAAAGTGTAAAGCATTGCTCTGTTTTACTGAATGTCTGGTTATTAATGTTATGATTCATGAGTAACCACATGTGCTGTATAAACAGGGGCCCCCAGATTTACGTGCTTAATTTGGATGAAGGAGTATGAGAATGAGACCATTCCTCAGAAGGAGAGAAATGGAGAAATAAAGGATAGAAACAGAGAAAAAAGTATTTTTATTTACAGGCTTGTTCATGGAAGGTCTAGATCAGTTCTCAGATTCAAATAAGCATGGCTGAAACAACCATTTTTAAACTACTTTGGGTGGAAATCACTGTGACTCTGCAGACTGCATGAACCAAGCAAAATCTGCTCAAATTCAGCCTCACACAGCAAGTTTTCCTGTCATTTAATGCAGTCTGAAATGTTATGTTGTGTCATGAGTGCCTGACAGCTCTGCCTAGACATCTTCAAAGCAGAAGGCATAATAAGAGAAAATCCTGTCTTTTTAAGTGACTTTTGTGGTATAGATGATTCCTATCACTTTGGTCTTACAGCTCTTCAGAGCACTGGAACTGTATTTGCTAACTGGAGTGAAAAGTTACCTGCTGCTTGCAGCCATGCAAGACATGAGCATGAAAAGCACCTCTTACCCCTGATGTTGCTCCACGGAACTCATTCAGCTTTTTCTTGAGCTGCAGGCAGTGTTCATAGTCATTTCCCACATCACCTACATTAATCATGACCTCCTGGGGAAATAAGCATCAGACAAATATTTAGGTGAAGGGTACAAGAACACAGCAACTCCCAATGCTTATCTGATGCATTAAGTTCTGTGATGTGTCCATAAATCACCAACCTATGGCTTCTGAAATAGTCTCTTCTGATCTTTAGATAATTATGAGACTTGGTCCCAACTCCCTTTTCCATTTATTATTGGCTATAGAAACAACCTCTGAATGAAAGTGATTCTTCATTCTTACAAAGAGAAACTTTCAGATTTGATATACAATTAGAGTGAAGGCCAGCTGCCAAATGCTTCACGTCTCTTCCATTCTAATCTGCTTTCATTTCTCTGTCCCAGTAGATCGGCATGAGATGGCCCTAAATAATCACAAACTCTTCATGTTTGCATGAGAAAATGTGCTAATACTGTCCAATTGACTCTGGTATGGTCAGACTCTATAGAATTTGTTCAGTCATTCCTTTCACATTTTTTGTAGAATATGTCATGATTCTTGCAGACAAAAATCACTAGGCAAATATCCTGGAAGATGACACATTTATCAGAATGTCATTGTTATATAGCAAGTCTTTAGTGAGCTGCTTGGGTTAAATAGTTAAATCCACTTGCCTTCTCCCTGATCCAGGCTTCCACCTGGTCCACCTTTTGGAGGAATTCTAGGAAGTCCCGACTGTCCTCCAGCATCTTCCCACGAGCAGCAACAGCTCTCTTCAACTTCTCCCAATGCTCCTGAAGCATGCGGACTTGGCGACGGATCTCTCCTGATTTTGGGTGGCCTTTTGATATCAGGGCTTCTCCTTTCTTCACATTCAGAAGAAGAAATTTGAAATTAAAGTTGTCACTAATTTTTAAAGGGATTACCATTACCTTTCTAGAAGGAGTCTTTCACCTTCCTAACCTGGATTGAACAATAGATTACGACTATAAATTCTTATCATCCAAATGATAAAGCCAGCTGGAAAGCTCTTACAGCCTTCTGGAGGGAATCTAGAATCACAGAAAACTGGGATTTGAATATTTCCCAAGAAAGATATTCATGGAATGGGAGCACCAAGTATGACAGATAACTGTGCCCTTTAGCTATATGATTCACCCACTTTTAGCAAGAATATTCAGAGATTGGGCATGAAATCCTATTTGCCTTTTGTAGGAGTAACCATGTCAGGCAAGGAAGAAGTCAGTGTATATTTTCCTATTTAGGCTGTAAGGAAAGATGGAAGCTCCCTGAATGGAGCCAATAAAATATCTCCCTGTTGTAAACTAACAGTGTTACATTTCCATGTCAAAGCAACTGGGTTCTTGTCACACCAGTAGGATAATTGATGCAGAAGTAATGACCAACCTACTCCTCCTTCACATATCATCATTCTGTCTTTGGATGAGCAGCAATTATCTGTAGAAACAGTAACAGAGTGAGAGGGTTACCTTATTAACAGCTATAATGATTTCTTCATTTGCTAGGATCTCTGCCTCAAAGACCTGATGCTTCTGCAGCAGCTTCATCTTGTCCTGCAGATTGCTGGGGTCTTGTATGGAAGGATCCTCCAGCTTCTGCATGCGCTCACTGATCCAATCTTCTGCCTGCAGCATTGAGAGGCATCTGAGTTAGCACAACAACCACCTGGGGCCTCCTCCCAGGATATGTCTCTGTTCTGTGCAAGTGTCTGCACCTGGGCTGAATAGATTGAGTGGGACCTGACAGCTGAGGTGGATCTCCAGTTTCTGAACTCATTCTACTCTGTTAAAAGCAGGTAGGAATGAAACTAATTTTTATCTGACCACAGGAGTAACAAAAAATTCCTTGAATACCTCAGATTTTGTCAAAAGGCATTAACAGACTATACAGTCTTCTAGATTATGTAGAGAGAACCTTTCAGCCTTAACATGGTATATATTTAAAATGAGATTATGACAACTGATTCTGGGGGCTGATTTAGGGCTCTGAGTTTCATCTGGTATCTCTGCCACTGACCTAGTTGCAAAGTGGGTAAACATTCTTTGGAATTCAGTGCCTCACCTATAAAACAGCACTAACATTTCCTCATGTCAGTGGTGTGGTGAGACCTAAATGGAAAATGCAACACAAATAAAGATTTGCAGACAGGGCCCAAGCACAAGTCAAATTATTTGAAAGGAAATACAACTGTATTTGCTTTTATATTTCATAAAATTCAAAATCGTATGGTCAAGAATATCAGATTCAGAAAAGCAGGTGATTTATGGGAGATAACAAAGCAAAAGTTATGTGTTTCTCTTAGGAAATTATTTTTAAGGGGATTTTAAAGTGTGCAGAATAAAATTAAGAATAGGATAACATATTTTCCACAATTTTCTTGAAGTTCTGCTGAACTTTAGCCCTTAGCATTGAAGGAAATGTTTTCTGTCCATCAAAACACTGGGAACTGAACACTTGACATAATGTTGTAACTGATCCTGTTGTCCTCAGAGCACTGAACTAATGTAATATTTTGACAACTTAAGAACTGCAAATTGAAGGCAGCTTTCTTAGTTTCAAAATATCTTCGCTGTCCTGGTGGAACTGTGCACTATATGCACACAAGACTTGTCAGCTGGAGGATTTTTTCTGTTAATTGATGATTTGAAATGTTGTTTCAGCTGCTGAGATTCCATTAACAAAAACAGAAATAGCTTTCACTAGCAGCGTGCTCTCCCGAAACTGTTTCCCTCCAAAGCCCAGTTAGACTCAAACAGACCATGTCAAACTTGCCCAGGGCTACACACTGTCATGTACTGCTTGCATTTCCAACACCCTCCTCAATGGCTTCTCCCATTCCCAGGCACACACTCATGCTTCAGTGTCACTTCAGTGATTCTTCATTTGAATGAAGAGGCTCATCCATACAGTTGGAATGCAAAACAAACCAACCCCCAGGATAAAGTGACTTTAAGGTCGATTTCTCACCTTCTTTTTAATTAGAAGCAGTGGTTTTAATGACAGATTGAACATCTGCACTCTTAGTGCCTTGGTTTATTTAAGGCTTGTTTAAGATGGCTCTAGAGAGTGAGGGATCCTTCTCCTGGCCTCGTGCCCACATTCAGATGTGAAGCAAAGCTGATCTGTTTTCCCAAAACCTTTCTATGGAAAAATTTCATGGTTGTCTGGACAGCCATTCTCACTTTGCTGAAGACAACAGAAAAGCTACTGTTATGCTCGGTATGGACACAAGACCAGACTTACTTCTATGGGAGTCATAAAAAATGTGGGCACTACCAATTTAGAAACTTACTCTTTCAAAATATCTGTTACTGTAACCTCATGAGTACAAACTGTAAATTTCACTGATTTTTTAATGACAGAAGTATGTGAAGTATATAAAGGGATGTGTCTGCTTCAGACACCTAGAGATAACAACTATTTCTCTCTCATTCCCCTGAGATAAAGATGTAAATGTTTTTTTATTCTTATGTACAGGGTGAAAAGAAGTACTGCTAATACCATGAGCAAGTTTCAAAGTCAGTGTTAAAACCCAGAGCCAGCTTTAGGAGTCAAAACTTTTAACTTTATAATATTCCCTCTGTAATAGCTTAAATACACGTATTTCTAAGTAGCAACTTGCTAATTTGCCTTCTAGATTAGCACTGAGCTACAGACTCTTTGGCAATATGGTGTAGTCTGTAAGTCCATCTCACTTCTTTGAGTGAGACAAAAACACCAGTTTCTACTGTAGAAGGGTGAGTTTTATTTTGGAAACTGCATATAATCTCTTAATTATTGTGGTTTGTTGTACTAATGTGTGTAGTTCTCTATGACATTGCTTCTAGAGAGTAACTAGAAGAATTTTAATAATGACAGTGATCACTAATTTCTGCTGACACAAAAAATGCTCTTTGATCAATAGAAATTACTTAACATGTTTGCAGGACAGAGAGTTTTCAGCATAGTGGGACCTGGAGCTAAGGGTCTTGTTCCCTTAATAAGTAAGAATAAGCAATGACCTCATTGATTTCACAGCCAAACTCAAAACTCATCTCCAAATTTAACATTCCTCTGGGGACCATTCTCACATATGAACTTGTACACACCCAGAATATAATTAAAATTAAATTAAACATCCCATCCTATCCATCAAAGAGTAAGAAAAATATTACTGTTTTGAGTAAGATTTTTAAAGATTTTTGTTTTTTAATTCCTTGGTGACTGACATTCAAATGCTATAGCAGTGGGCAGTGATTCTAGGTTGGTGAGGTAAATGAGCACATAACCTGAGAAGAAAAACTCCCTAAAGAACTCCTGGCTGAATTTATGTGGAGAAAGTGGATGAGAACAGGGAAATGTTCTTCTATGTAGGACCAAATCTTGTGCTCTAAGTGTGTGATGCAAGAACGAAGGGGGACCACAGCCCAAGCACTGATTTAACAAATACAGAGAGATGGAAAGAAATACATAAGTATTCCTAGCTAATGGGTTGATTGTATCTCTAGAAGGGTATTGACAATTTCTCTACCAAGAGGATTTTGGGAAATTGCTCTTTTGAAATTATAACTCCTGAGCAATGCACCATCCAATCCCCTCTGCTAGTCCAAAAGTGGACAGGCCATTACTGGTGGATTTTCATTACTTTCCTATCGTGGGATAGTGAAAGTATAACCAAATAATACAAGATAATATTTGGTGTATAAATAATTTTTGCCAAATTTTATTAAAAGGAAAAGGAAAATTAAAAAAAGAAGGAAAAATGAAAAAGGAAGAAGGAAAAAGAAGAATAAGAAAAAGAGGAAAAAAAAGTATAGTTCTGGTTTTGTAAACCACTGAGGACTTTTCATGGGACACAGCAGCAGAAGGGGTGGATACCAGACCAGCAAGAGTGCTTGGAAATGTCCCTGGGTCTGTGTGCTCTTGTTTATGCCAGCACAGTTCTCAGTCACACATGTTGTGCTGCCCTTTGCAAGGCTGACCTAGTTTGTCTTTGCAACAGTAGTGACAGAGCAGAGCTACTCAGTTACAGCACTGAGGCCAGAACAGGAGACAGACCAGCAAGTTCTGCAGAGTCAGTAGCTCAAGAGCTTTGCTGAGCCACAGCAGTGCTTTGAAGGCCTTCAATGAACACCCACTAATAAAGCTTGGTGCCCAGGCCATAATGCTTTCCACTTCGTGTTCATCCTGATTTGAAATACATTTTCTTTCCCACCAAAGCAAAAATATGTATTAGCTTGCAGTTTTCCTTTCAACTGTTTTATTTTACCAGAGCTTTTGATGACTGAAGTGGCTGCAATATGCACAATGCCACAACAATTGTACAGTAACAGGAATGGCACTGGAGCATCTTTTTGCACGAGTGTGGCAGGAGATGCAACACCAGAGTAGATCATCCATCCACCCAATAATGTCTGGCAAGAGTGAGCACTTCATCCAACAGAGGTAGGTGGTTTCTCTGCTTTACATCCCCATCCCAGGCTAAAACCCTCTTACCTCTTCCAAGTTTTGGTAGAAGAGTGCCAGAAGAAGGGCAGTCTGCAGCTTCTCTCTCCTAGTCTGGGATAGATCCTTGATCTGACGCTTCCTCTCATTAATAACTTTCAGTTTGTGCTGAATCTTTTGCCCTTCTAGTCCATCATCCTTTTCCAACCTGCTTGCCTGTTCTTGAAGAGTTATCATCTGAGGAGGCAACAGAGATGAAACTACTTTTATGCTTCCAAGTGGTGGGAAAGAAACAAAATCAAGTTCCTTTTGTAGTTAAAATACTCTCTTTTTTCTGTAATGAGCCAAGAACAGCAGGGACAAGTTAACCAGCATTCCCCCTCACCCTGCACTATGTTGCATCTATGACATTACTGTCACTGGACTCTATGGTGCATCCTGGCTACATAAATTAATTAAAGTTGTAGCTTTAGGAGTCCCTATGCCACTGATTATCCAGAGCAAGCATGACATCCATGAGTGCTCAGATTTTATTGCTTTCTGGAAACCAGGTGTTGTAATGTAGCTCTCAAAATGAGCAATCAGTGTGGCAGGCAGCTGGCAAGAGTCCTGGGAGCTCATTTTGGGGAACCCAGGCACAGCTGCAGGTTTAAGCTTAGCCCTAGCCTGGTGAGCTACAGCAGTGGCCACCAGCCAGGCAGATTCCTTTACACACAGGTGAGCAGTTCAGGAGCTATTGCAAAGGTGCAGAGGGGCTGCTGGTTTGGTACAGCTGTTGGGTACCAAATGGATATTTAAGTAATTTGACAACTTCTTTTAATGTCAAAATATCTACTGCATTTTGTAAAATACCTACTCTATTTACTTGTTTTAAAAGTCACTATTTTTTAAATGAAAAGAGCAGAAAGGTCTGATATCCATAATACAATATGGCCTGTTTTAAATATTCTTCTTCTTCTTCTCCCTGTTCTGCTTACAAAGTGGTTTTCCTATGTGTTGCAAGGACTTGGGCATGGAGTGTTTTGACAGTTGTTCTCCAATGCTCTGCCTCTTATTTCCCCAAGCTTTCCCATTTTATCTTTTGTTCAAGCATATCAGGCCTATCAAGCATTTCATGCCTGTCACCAATTCAAAGTGTTACCATAATAAAAAAAAAAGGCATATATGTAATTTTAGCTCATAGAATTCTAGCTGGTAGAATATTTGTTGCTTATTTTTTACCTTCTCATCCTGTGATGCCAGAAGCTTCTCAAAAGCCTCATGTTTCCTTATCAGTTGTTCTACTTCATCTACAGAACTTCCGAGGTCACTGCTTTTCAAATAAACCTATAAAAAAGTTCATTATTTTTCTCAGTGAATTAATTATCGCATAATCTTGATTCATAAGGGAGAAGAGGTATTAACTCTGCTGCTGAGAGTACACTTGAGAGGGAACAAAAGGAACAGGAGGCAACAGAAGCTAGAAATTAATTATTGTAAGTCCATGGTTTTGAGCAAGAAAGAGAAACATTAACAGGTCTAGCTAAGGAAAGTGACCTCTCAGTCCTTATCACAATCACTAAGTCACAAAGCAGTGAATTCCAGAAGTCTAAGCCAACCTTGTAATCTCAAGCAAGATCACTGTCATGTCTGACAGATGTCCATATAATTCCTTCTTAGAAGATTTCCCAAAACAGAGACTTTGCAGCCTGTCACCAGTGCTTTATTACCTCAACCCTTAGCAGGATTTTCTAAACAACTAGACTGAAAATGCATGGCTATTGCTACACCTTGTTACAAACTGCCCTCTTGATCACACCCAGGAGATGATTCCTTTTACATTTGCTTCAGGCTTGTGCATGTTTATAGACTTTTGCATACTGGGGTTTGTCTTTAGCTTAAAACTACAGTGATCTGATTGATTATTCCATAACAGCTGTGTCTTTTTTATTCTGATTATTCTTATTGCTCTCCTCTGTGTTTTTGCCATTTCCACTTATTTTGAGACTTGATGTAACAAGTGGCAATAAGGCTGCCAGAGTGAAGACAACAGACTGACTTTTGAGCTGAAATCTTCAGCATGTGCCTATATATAGTGCTTGTCTTTTATACAACACCATGAACTCAAGTTCACCTTGCAATCTAGTATGAGCTTCCAGAAACATTTCAGAAGTAGTGCTGTCAATTTATGCAGCTGATTGTTCCTGAAAAAATGTCATAGCTTGCACCTGTACCAAGTGCATTACATCTGTCATTTTTTCAGGCCATCTTTTAAACCTACCTGCATTAATTTTATTTACTGTCTGCTCTGCCAATCCCTGATGCAGAAAGACTGCATCCAGAATAACAAATAAGAAATAACAAATGGGGATTTAAAGAATCGGATCTCTGCACCTTTTAACACTGTGCAAATGTGCACATTTTCCAACTAATTCACACACATTTCAAAGGCACTGCAGTGTTCACTCACTCTGTTCTGGTGTTAAGAAAAATGAATGCCCAATTACTTGTCCCATACATTCTGTCAGTTTTATCAAATCCAAAAGAATAAAGAACATAGTTATTAAGAAAAAAAATGCTTTTCTGCAGTTTGACAGGAATTTATTCATTTTAATTGGATGTAATTGCCCACAAGATTTTTTTCTTGTTCAGCAATGAGACAACAGCAGGATAAAATTCCCAGTTACATGCTCTGATAGGACATGAGCAAAGACTACTCATGGATAGGGTTCACACTGAAGTGACTATGGCTGGACAGACTTTGGGAAATCAGCCTCCTGTGAGTGATGGCATTTATCAGCAGGTGTAATGTGTAATCCATTTAGTGAGCTCACAGAATCACAAGTATTTGGACAAGGATAAGAAATTCCAATCAGTAACTTTGCCTGGGTAAAGTGCAATTAACAGAGATGGAAGAAGAATTTGAGAACAATGATATAGTGTAAAAGAATCAAGAGGCAAGAAAGAAACATAATCAGGGAAACAATACAAAATGCTAAATGTTTTGGAAAAGGGCTAGTAAAGGACATGAGTAAATCTGTGACTTTAAGCCATAGATGTGCACAGGAAAAAAAACCCCAAACATCTTGAGAGATCACTCTTCCTTTGCAAAACATCACAGTCCTGCAGCAGTCTAACAGGGTGTATTTTTATAAGAGAGAAAAGATGTTCTTTGAAAGCTACTTTAGAAAACCAACCATGATGTTCATTCTCTGGACAACTGCTTAACCCCACAGAGCATCTTACTGCAGGAGAGGCTTCCCAAGCTTGAACACATGTGCAGGGTAATCCACACCTACTTGCCAGGGTCTGACTGCACTAAAAGGCCCAGGATGGACCCCTGTTCCCATCTGGGAATCTCTCTGAGGCTCAGCCCTGGACATCAGTCCTCCCTGAATTGCACTGAGGTGCACTGATCCTGCCCTGATCCCCTTGGACAGACCCCATATCTCAACCACTGCTTTGCTTTGACACTTGATCTTCAGCTGCTCGATGGACTTTTTTACTGCTGCCACCACTCAGCCCTCCACGGTGGCTGTGGATAAGAGGACTGACAGCCAGACTTGGCCTGACATTCTGGCCCATTTTTGGGCTGTGAATATTTTGCATATGAAGAAAAATGCACAGGTGAATATCATACCCAGGGCAGATTTTCAAACCACTCTATGCTAATCCATTCCCATCACGGCAATTGCAGTGAAGAAGAAAGAAAGGCCACTGTACAACAGGCCTAAGTTTATAGTAAGCCTGGTTCATAAACCACCAGAATGTCTAAAGAAACACATCAATGCCTCTGCTATGTCCTGTGTTTCACACAAGTGCCACCAGAAGGTGGACACTCTGTCATTCAGAATTGAATGCTTTGATCTATCCTACTCATCAAAGGTATGAAAAGATGAGAGATCTCTTTTTTTAGAGTGTTACTAGATTTAGTTTGGTCTTTCGAAGAAAAATATGTGGGGTCCAGGTCTGTCTACTGAAATGCTTTATTAAACCACTTATAATTACCATTTGTATTTACACCACTGCCGCTAACACAGAAATAAAAAGTTATCAGCTAAATCTCTCCCCTGCTGTTTGGGGTGCACAGACAGCCATATGCTGAAGCTCTATTTGGGTGCTTTAAACCTTGCTTTAAAAATACTGTAGCTTCTTGATACATTTTGTGGTTTATCTACCATTTCTGGTCAAAAAAGATTGACCTCCAGGACTTGTATTTTGTAACTGTTAGCAGTGAAACTGTTACCTGAAGAAAGGGTCAGCTATTAGTTTTCCTGCTTGTATACCTCTGATGGAAGAAAAAGACAAGGGACATCTACTGGTAAAGATGGTTATTTTCCTTAGAGAAAGAGAACAGAGACATCTGAGAGCAGGGGTGTGGGGTGGTGACTCATAAGCAGCTGCCACCGGAGAGCTCAGTGCCTTGCTCCCACTGAAATCCACTGAGCACAAATGACACTGGGCATTTAAAGCTCAATTCCTTTGGATGTTACAGCACTGGGAAAAAGTCACCCTGACTACTGAAAGCTTTGGACTAAGTCCTCCAAATAGAAGTCTGTGCAAACGCTCTTGGCAACCAAGGTTTTGACACTGAGTAGGAGAACTGGTGCTCAGAAAGAAATCTGCTGCAAAAGGGAAGTGGCTGCATACATTGCAGGGGAGACAATGGCAACGTGCTCAGAGGAGAGCAGCCCCTGCAGCACCCACAGTGCTGCTGGCTGGAGAGCTGCCGAGGCAAAAAATTTCCATTTGTCTTCTACACAGAAATCTTACAACAGCCATGGCTATAATCAGAACCACAATGTGTTAAGCAATTGTTATACTAGTCTGAAAGCAGAATAAAAATTGGCTCCCCTGCCACAATGCTGGCTGGTCACCAACTTTATCACATTTTGGCACATTTTAGACAGGTCTCCTAACATCTGCTCTGAATGAGACACATTGATTTCAAATACAAGACACTGCATAGCTCTCCTCAGGTAACCTACCGAGGTCTCCCACAGAGTACAGCAGGTAGAAACTCTTTCGAGATTGTTTCTATTAGGAATCATGGCCCATCAGTGGCAATTTAATATTCAGCCACAAAAAGCACAAAAGACTGCCACTCACTATAAAACAGATTCGTTTTAAAGTGACCACTTCCAAAGATGTTTAAAACCACAAAATTATTTTTGAGATTTCCGAGACTTTCTGGAATACATTTTCAAGTTACTAACATTGTAAAGCATAGAAACAGGTTTTAACCCTACTGAACTGGAGTTTTTCCTTATTTCTGAGTTCATTGCATAGCTGCTGCCAGAAAGACCTTTCTCATACAAGTTAATGCAGAATTAAAAGCAAAGTTCAATTAAGAAAAAATATAATTTTAAATAAATTAATACTATTTACATAGTTCTATGACAGCATCTGCCAGACCTAGCTTTTGGAGAAATACTGAATGAAACATTTCTGTCATTAACATAAGTATGTTTGCTGGATGCCACAGCTTCACTTTTATATTCACTGGAAAATGACACAGCCCTGGAAGAAATTTGTATTCCAAAACCTGCAGTTTTTATTTCTCTAGAATAAAATATATTTTAGGTATTTGTGCAATTCCACTTCCTTCTTCTGCTTTTGCTCTTCCAAGTATAACAAGCTTCACATATTCTGCCTCTCACTGCCTGCCATGAGCTTGCTGCTGAGATTGCTGGAACACCACAGAAAATCTTTCTGTTCTGACCATGTACTAAAAGTCCAAATTAGTATCAGTTTTAAAAACCTTCATTTAGAGCATGTAAGCAAGTCCAAACTATCTGCTGAGACAGAAAAGAATAAGGTTTGGTCTGACTTAATTCCGATAAAAGTAAATACTAAAAATAATAATGAAAATAATCTGAAATTTGCTTTAACAAAGTAAGTAAATGTTCTTGATTCCATGACTATATAATGTTGACAAAAATGTTTTACTATGCTTCATTTCAGTAAAAGTTCTAAGAATGTATCATACTATAACCACAAGAGGAATAAAAGACACTAAAATTGCTTCTAAAAAGAAAACATACATTTTTTTCTATCATAGTGACATCATTGGCATCTGTCCTCACCATCTATATGCAAAATTCTAAAATTGAGTGTATTCAAAATTACCTTCCCTCCCCCCACTGCATGCTCTCTCCTGAGCATAAGAATATAGTTATCCTATACTGGAAATATATATGGGAAAACCACAGCGATAAAACTGCTGGTTTTCTGATAACTGCTATGGTTGCTTCCTCACACCTATTTCCTCCTTCAGAATTTGCAGTATTGATCCCTACCCTCTAAGTATTATTTGTTAGACCAGAATCTTACATCCATACAACATCATCATTTAAATATTTAGTTATGAAACATTTGTCTGAAAGCAGTCTGAAATTCCTCAGAATCTCCCCATAGTTTTACTGCTAGAAAGTTTGCTGGGATATCCACATTTGACGTGCTGTGGACATTAAATTCCCTTTGTTTCTTTTCCCTCAGGAAAGGGTGGTACCTCTCCTTTTCTAAGAGGGGAAAAAGTGATTTCTTCCTACATACTTAAATACTTTGGGTTTTGAAAACAAGCCTTACTTTTAAAGTTACAAACCCAGGAATTAACCATTTAGAAATATAGCCCAATTTGACAAGTAAGGAAATGAAAACAGTGAAACAGAAAAGAACTAAAGAAAAATACTGAGTTTTTTTTCCAGGTCCCACACTAAGTACAGAATCACAGAATTGATTAGGTTGGAAAAGACCTTTGCGATCATCAAGTCCAACCTAGCAGAGAAGAAAACCAGCTTTTGGCTCTAAAGACTTGAATCTTCAAAGTGCTGTTCACTATGCCCCAGTCATGCAAAGTCTGTAAGCAGTTGCATGCTGTGTTAACAACAGCACTCTAATGGTGAAAATGAAACCCTTGTTAAGAGCTCGATTAGAGCAGAGTCCTTCTCTTCACATGGATCAGGCTGTAGCTGCAGCCTTGGCGACAGCAGAACACAAGCAGCTTTGTCATTGTCTTGCAAGTCATCTCTAGGGAGCTAGAGCATACCATGGATGCATACAAAAAGAAATTCATATGGCTTGGTTAAACACAATTTAGGTCTTCTGTTTGCAAATATTCCTAGAATGGAATGCAAATTTTCACCACTCTCCTCCCAGTTCCAAAGGATGCAATGTTGACGGCGATGGATGGACACCCTGGACGCGCTGTGCCTCTGTGAGTTGAAGCTGTGGTGTGAGCTGGTGTGTTTGTCACAAGGCTGTCAGGGCATACACTTTTTACAGTGCATGTTTCCTGGGAAGGCCTCAAACCAGATCTCGTCCAGTGGCTAGAAAGCAATCCTGAGCAGCAAACAGGGTTTACTGAGAGAGAGAGGCCAGCCCCAATCTCCACAGGGTGAAAAGGTGGACCAGCTCTATCTGAATCATGTGTCTTCATAAAGATTGTTGGATTTGGGCTTCTTCTAAATTCTCTTACCACCTGGATAGGCATAGCAGTCCAAGGAGTGGCAAGTATCAAGGTGATTTTAGAAACCTTGTGGTGAGCAGGTGTTAGATCATCACATGGAGTCTTCCTAAACTCTGGCCTAGATGAGGGGTAATTCTGAAAGACAATCAGCTCTGGACTTAAATCTTTGCTCATGATCTCATTCCCACTTGCTGAATTTTCTCTTCCAGTCAGCACAGCTGGGGACAGCCATATGTCTCTGGATAAAGTCTGCTGCGGTAGGCCAGGATACTTGGAGGAAGTCACATGAAATCTTGTGATTTGAAGGGCTGGTGACCCACCTGAAGGAAAACCTTGTTTTGGTTTCTGGGATCGTGTTGGAAGACCAGAGGGAGTTTCAGGCACCTTCTCTAGTTGTGGCATGAGAAGACTTGAATGAGTGTGACTGCTTCCATGGGAACCTGCTCGAAAAGGCTTTATCATCAAGCTGCACGTTGAAATGTGAAGCTTCATTGAAGTGTGGAGGTCTGACATTTTGGCATTGCACTGGCTACAGCCTTGTTGGTGTGGCAGTGATGTTTCCAGAGATGCATGCAGATTTTTTCTGTGGAGCATAGAAGCAGCTGGAATAGCAGACAGATCAACATTTAGGCATGATGTCCAGCTTGACGGAGCTTTGCAGGAAAGAACATCTGAGGGAAAAGACAGAGCAAGCTTCAAGGGATCACTTTTTCCAGGAGAAATATGATGTACACTTTTTTCTATTTTTGAATATTGCTTGTAAGATGCAGATGTTGACTGAGTGGCAGACCTCTCATATCCATGGTCCCAAGGATCCTTGCAAGCACTGGAACACGTGGATGTCTCAGAAGGACTGATACTTTGGGGACTAGCGCTCCCAAAATCTTTCCTCTGGTCTGTGTGTGCCAGGATGACATCTAGCCTTGAACAGTAAGACACACTGCTGGGTGGTGAGATGGCATTTCCTGGACCAAGCTTGGCAACTGAATGACCAGTGGGAGGATGCCAAGCTGGCACTGGCATCTTTTGAAAAGGCCTGTCCTGCACAGAAGATTCAAAAGCAGGAGGTGGGGTTGCTCTACAGGAAGAGAGCAGCACTTCCACAGTGGAGATGTAGGTTGCAGATGAAGGTTTGCAGCGATGGTCCCTGTATGACATTCTGAAGTTTAGTCCTAAATGATGCAAAATTCAAAGCCACAGACCTTGCCTTTCCCCCTGTGCTTAAAATCAAGTCCTAATCCTTTTTCCTTTGGCACTGGAAATTTCCATTCTTCCTCTGAAGCAAAGGAATGAGAGATGAATAAACATTCTCCAGGAAGAAAAATGCGAACAAAAAAAATCCACATTCAAAATAAAAAAAATCTCAGCTCTTCTCAAACTGCTACCACCGCTTGTCACGTCTGCAAAGCGATATGAGTGTGGGATGGGCTGAAGGATAAATTACGGAGCATACGGCTCTGCTCTCTGAGTGTTCTGACAGTGAGACTGCAGACAGAGTAGGAGGGAGCCAAAAGTGCCTGCCAGAGACAGCCTGCAAACTTGCTGTTATTTCATCTGTGAAAAAAAGAAAAGCAGCTAACCTGAGCAGTGGATCTGCTGCTGTGAAAATATCAGAACAGAGCAGAGAGTATTGGATGCAGTTTCTGCTCAAAGCAAAAATAATGTTTTTCCTTCTTTCCCTTTTTCAGCTGTTAGTTGTCTGCACTCTGCATGACGAGATCTCAGTTTGCAGCTCTTACAAGTGATTCCTACAGAAGTGCCATTCCATGGCACAACTGAATTAACAACAACAACAAAGAATATTTTGCCGAATTTTCTTCACATTTGCTCTCTTTTCTTTAGCACAGAACAATGGTAGATGATGTTTTGCAGAAATCTTTTGAACGCTTGGATGTAATATAAGATGCTGGCTTAAAGTCAAACCTGTCACAGTGGCACAGACAGCAAATGAAAGAGCAATTCTTAGTAGTAGTTCTTAATTTAAAATACTCCTCTGTTACTTTCTTCCTCCCCCTGTTTCTTGCTTCTGGTCTATGGCATGTGAAGTACAGCCAAACTAGCATTGAAAAATTATTGCATGCTTCCTTGCACAGACATTTTGCAGACATAGGAAGTGAAACGCACGTAACTGAGCCTTGACTCAAACACAAAAGTCAGAAGAAATGCAAATGGTGGAGAGATTGCTTCGATTTGTTTGCCTGATAGGAATCCTTTTTGAATGTGTGTTTCCTTTTGTCCTTTCTGAAAGCAGCAAATGATGAAATTCCCATTGGGAATATGGTTTGAGAGTCTTCAGCTGATATC
The DNA here is from genome assembly GCA_003676055.1 of Chloebia gouldiae. Classification (NCBI taxonomy): domain Eukaryota; kingdom Metazoa; phylum Chordata; class Aves; order Passeriformes; family Passeridae; genus Chloebia; species Chloebia gouldiae. Next base: position 31,165,194 of record QUSF01000004.1, on the reverse strand, counting down.
CTGGCTGAGTTATTTTTTAAAAACATGTTTGAAAAAACTGCTTTCCTATCATCCCACTTGTCTGTACCACAGTGCAGCTACATTTTAACTCTATATAGTAGTAATGGAGTTCAATCCAAAAGGAATAGATTTCTTTTAAGAGTTCTTCAGCTGCAGAAAAGTGAAATACAAGTAGTGACTAACGAACATCACTGTCAAATTGTTTATTCTGATCTACATGTCAGATGGCAGCAGCTGCAAAAGACAGCTTGACTGTGAATTGTGGTCTGCGTGAAGAGCCATTGGAAGGGACAACTGAGTACAGACACTTTACTGTTCCACCTTCTGGATGCTTAGTGTCAGTGAAGAAAACTGAGTACCAGAGTCCTCAGAAGGTCATAGAGAGGATATTGTGAGAAAAAGACCCTGATAACAGAATTGCTCTTCATGGTCCTCAAGGTCACAATCTTCATTCTCAGGCTTTGCTTTGGCTGAAGAAACTTCTGGTTTCTGATCCCACCAGGAGAATGTACCTAGCTTCTGATGAACACCCAGCCCTTTTGTGGTAGTCTGCATCACAGCCTACGGCAATGGCAAATTCATCTGAACAAAGAAGTAATATAAAGTGCCACTTACCTGTAGATAAAGTGCTGGGGCCATACCAGGAATGCCAGGTGCATTACCCTTTCATGTATAAGTAATACAGACTTTTGCAACCAGGACTTGCAAGTGAGGGACAAAAAAAATCACCTACCTACAGTAGCTTCCCACACATTTACCCCTGCATTACACAGAGTAAAGCAGATGCTGTAGTGATAGTGCTTCTGTGTGTTGGCTGACATCCATTTAATGAAAAGAGAAAAAATACAGTGGCCAAACTTTTGTAGTGTTTACATTTTCCCTGATAAGCTCCTATACAGGAGTTTAACAATGCTGTACTACTGCTTGGTAGGGAATTGAGATAGATATAATGCAAATCCTGTAATTTGCTATATAAGCAACAAATAGTGGGCAGAACTGTGTAAAATTTTACACCTAGATGAAACTCTCTGCTTCATGTCACAAAATCTAGAATGTAGGTCACACTTACCAAAATAGCCAAGTATAAAGAATTATACAGACTAGCATTTCCTTCAAGGAAGGAATAGCAGAAAGCTCCAGGCCCACGTGCTACAAAGGGTTAAGTATCACTGCATGGCACAGCTCAGAGTCAGTTTCCAAAAGGATTTAGTGCCAGTGGCAAAGCACTAGTGGAAAACAGAGCTCAGTGCAAAATGACAGCCATTATCTTTTGCTCTCAGGGGTCTTGGAGAATTACAAGCTATTTTTCCTTAATGAAAAATGACCCAGAGGTGCAACCTCCTCCAGCAATGCACCAATCCTTCAGTTTGGCAACCTGCAACCCATTGATATGATTTGTATGCCAAGCCTCAGCACAATTGCAGCAACCTATCAATTCATGAATTTTCAGAGTGACTGCACTCAGTTTTGTAATAGCAAATGCCAGACCTTAAAATGGAACCTTTTGAAATAGTTACATGAATCAAAGAAAGTGCAAGAAAGACAAAATATAATTCAATAATGGTGAAAAAAATCTATTTCAAGAGCTGCAAAATGCTGATAATAAGAACATCCTTCTGTCTCTTTGCATTGATTATATCTGCCAACTTTTTTCATGACAGAGCCTTTTTCACTAGCTCCTTTTCCTCAACTGCATCAAACTGAAGTTAATACTCCTTAAAAATTCTTTCATTGTTGTTCTACACACTCCTATCAATGCCCTTGCAGAAACTGAGAAGTCAATTCACTTTCCTGTATTAACTCACACTGCTGACATCCATTTTCCACTAGCTGCATTTTCCCAGCATAACTCTCAGCCTGAGGTGAGAATTCTGGCAATACCTGCAAAGTAAAATCCCTTCAAACCCCCTTTACAATTTCCTTTCTCTTTGAATCCTACCAAATTTGCCAGTGGTTAAGCAGCTGGCAAGCTGAGATCTGTTTGTAAAGTGGACTAATATTGGGCTCTTGTCTCCCTCTTCTGTTGTGGTGCTATTATATACTCTCTTAGGTATATTTGCAGTGAATTATCTTTCAAGTTAGGATCATCTACTTGTTTCTGTTCCACACCTAAGCTCCATAAGAAAGGAGAGCTTCTTGCACATTGCTACAGCCTCCAAGTGATACTACAACACAGAAAAATACCAATAAAAGAGACTATCTTGTCTGTACACAGGCACAAGGATTTCAAGCTGTAGGTGAACACTAGTGGCCTTTTTAGTTTGAAAGAGTTTACATGCTTGAAGAGTTTTAACTCCTTATTTCAAGTTTATAATTTGCTCACCTCCTGTGAGTTCAGGAGCATGTCAAGGTGATCCCAATCCTTGTAGAACATTTGTTCTTGGTGTATTTTCTCCAGCCACTCCTTCTTCTGTCTCCATGCACTGTATACATTTTTCTTCTCTTCCGACAAAGCCTGTAGCTTCTGTTGAATCTGAAAAAAAAGTCCAATTAAAAATTTCTGTTGATCTTTATATCCCATAATCTGGGTAAATTGACAGAAGAGAGGATTAAGTGGAGTGGATAATCCCTTTAAATTATAACAAAATTATCAAATGAAAAAGAAGAGTATAACAAGTTCTGTCACTGATGTTTGGGCAGAGAGATAATCAGAGGTGCCTCATTTCTGCAATGGAGAAGTGCTTCTTACAGCATCTATAGCAGTCCAAACTGAAAGCAAACAAACGTAACTGTTTCTCAAGCATGACTTTTAGAATCAGATCCTAATTCTTCATTATCTTTAAGCATTAAGAGTGCTATTATAGCAGTACAAACTTTTCCATGACAGATATTAAGATATATATTATCAACATAGCATATTCTTCTAGTCAGTGAATTCATGTCACAAAGTCAGACTTCATACAACTTCAGCTTTCAAGCATTGTATATCCACAGGCCTTCTATGAATGATTTTTTTCCTGCCTTTTTCTACAGGCAAAGGACTTTAAGGTCATCAAGATTGCTAGCTACCATAGTCATACAGTGCAATATTCAGCAAATTTTCAGGAAATAGCTTGGTGAGATGGAAGAGTAACTTGCACAAACTCTGCATTTTTCTGGAGGCATTCAAGAGATGTATTAATGAATTATCAGGGGAGAAATGAGCTGGTAGGTACTGGAAAAGAAATAAATGCTGTGAGAATCTTAGAAGTTATTTGTCTTGAGTAAACTGACATTTTGATTTAAATCTTTCATTTCCAGGGCGTATATTTACTAGTGTAATTTTTTTCTACAGGAAATGTTTCAATCAATCTTTAAACTCTCTCATATGTTTGAGAGTTTTCATTCTTTGGTTGATAGGATTTTGACCAGGCTGTCCTAGTGTGGGTATACCTCTGCAATACAAAGTGTAGGATTTATGTGAAGATCCAGTTTGGGAAGTTGGCAGAATTGACTCCATGACTCAGAACATGGTGAACTTCTTGAAAAAGTCCAGCTTTGCTGCAGAGGACCTTCAGGAGATGCCTCCACACATCTGCTGCTGGAGTTAGACGTGGAACAGATGTTTGTGTGGCCAAGACAGGTAACATACTGAGGCAGATGTAGGTAGGTCAGGCACAGGGACAAGTGAGGGTACACTTGTATCTCACAGTGTGATACAATGCAGAATCATAGTTACATTGGGGTCCAGTGCTGAATATGTATGACTGAGCTCAGAGGAGTTTCAGTTACCTCTTTTGATGGCATTTCCTCATCGTGCAAGATGGACTGTCCTAGCTGTACAACATGACTGTACTTCTCTTCTCGAGCTTCAATCTCTGCCAGTAGCTGTTGATGCTGGGTGAGTCTCAGGCTGCTGGTAGATATGTCCCGAATAGACTCCTTGGCTCTCATTTCCCTTATTATTTCTGCTGTCCATAAGAAATAGTCCCACACCTGGAACCCAAGAAAATATGAAAATTCAGGTTAGGGCTCAAGCTTAGGTTAGCAGGCAGGAAGATCTTAGGCTGAGTCTTCAACTTTAACTGAACAATAGGTAATAAAATCATAGATAAAGAAAGTGTTTCATTAGTGCTTGCAGTATTTCTATGAATTTCATAAGGATGGATAACACAACTGCAGGAATTCCTATATACTGTGTTACATGGCTTTTAGTATCATAATCAAACTGTCATATCATATCAGTGACAGCATGATATAATTTATTGCCCTTTAATCCATCTTTATTAAAGTATTTTCTGATTTTATTCCCTCATAAAGGATAAAGTATCATCCTACATTTCTGTGAAAACTTTGGCTAATACAAGTTTATTTGAAAATTAGGTTATGGACATATTCTAAAACAAGAGTGAGAATTTTCAAGTGAAAAACAAATGCACTCTAATAGAAGTGGGAAAAGGGTAAATCACAGATCAGGAGAAATTGCATAAGCATATCATGTATACAGATTCAGCTTTTGGTTTGTGAAACTATAGGACTGAGATTGGGAGGAACAAGTATGTTGTGCTAGTTTACTTTCAAAATCTGATCAACCAATAAATACATTTGCAATAACTTTAAATGTTTGAAGCAATTATGAGCATGAAAATGCTAAAACAAATCCCTGATGTTTATTTTTTTTATTGTAATTGAGGAAAACTGCAAGTAAAAGTAATTTGATGTTCTCTGTATGTCTTTTTCTTAATTTCATTCTATATCTTCAACAGTATCTTACTTTGAATCTGCAGTAGGAATTTTACTCTTGTGTCAGTTGGTAAAAACTAGGACTGTGAGGGATATACAAGGGATTATAGAAGATGATTAAAATTTCTTTTAGTTTAACTATATCTGGATTAGTTGATTCAATTTTTAGGTAGTAAATGGTCTTTTGGGTTTATGAAATATATTTTAAAATACTATTATTTATAGTAAATGCTGAAGAAAAAATTATTTTATTGCAGAAAACTAATATTTTAGTTTCTCTTCTAAATGGTTGCTGTCTTTTTCACTGAAGGAAACTATGTAATGGAAATAGATTATTGGCTGCTCCATTCTATCCATAGATTTTTGTTCATATCATGAAAATCTTGTAAAGACAGCCAGGAAAAAAAATTCAGAAAAGCACCACAAAATTGAAACTGGCCAATCTAGGCTCCTGACTTTAGGCTTTAAAGCCAAAATACTACTTTTTTTTTAAAGCCAGTGAACACTACTAAATGACTCTTTAAAAAGACTGTGGTCCTTTTAAAGGGGCCCATGGTTGTGCACACGTGTTGCCATAATTTCCAATTGTAGATCTAATTCATTCACACAGCTGGGTGTCACTGTAGACACTGCCATTGCACTTGGCACTGCAAATGTCTAAAACTCCCCGAGATTTTGAGCTAAGCATTAGGAAAAAAATCCATACATCTCAGGATATATAATGCAATGGAACAAGTCAAGAGCCAGTAAGAGGTTACTGGACTACCACTGCCAGCAATATTTAAGGATAGAGTAGGCATCTGTCTGCAGGAAACTCCTAAGCAGAGCCTGACTCTGATTGTGCAGATCCTAGCACAAACTTCAGAATAAAAGCCTCAGATCATTCAGAAATATTTTGAGTCTGTGTCTACCCTCATCTTCCTTGACAACGTTCCATGGAAGAACTGAAGCCCTCTGCTGTGCTGTGCACTGTCAATTAGGCTCAGCTCTGCTTTTTAATCACATTAAAATTGTACTTGATGGGGTGTAAGGAGATACACCAGATGATTGTGCAGAATTCTCATTTTATGGAAACTGATTTTTTTGTCTCAATCTGTGCATAATTTTTTAATGAAAAAGCACATATGTACTGCAAATGTACATTATAATGAAAAAAAGCACTCTGAGCAGCTGTCACTAGCATTAAATTTGTGCACCTCTGAAAGAGGAAAGGTAGCAAAGTTGCCTCTCTGCATCCAACAGTTTGAGTTAGAGCAGCGTTGCTACTCTAACCTTCTGTAGAGTTTCTGAAATTCTTACAGTTGTTAGCCACAGCTGCACGATCCTGCCTTGTCTCATCTGGGCAGGAAGACAAGTTTACCAAATTGCAGAACCAGCCCTTCACGTCTTCAGGAATTATTGTCAGGAAAGAGGTGAAAATTGAGAGGATTGGGAATACTTTTTGCCATCAGCCTGACATCAAAGAGACAGGGAGTTGCCTGAGGCATAGTCCTGTCTAGACACATCACTGAGAATATGGTCACACGGCTTTGTCATTTTGTTTTATGATGTCAAGAGTAATGAAGATCAAAGGACACGCTGGCAGAGCAAGACAGGAGCCATAGATTTGTCATTCAAATCACAGGATGCGTCACACATTTCAGGCAAAATTCAAACCAAAAGTGTTTTGCCTCATTCTAGCAATAAAAATTAGACTAACAGGATGGGGACAACCTAGCCTTTTTTATCTGAAGTCAAAAACTGAACTTATGATGTAAGCTATGAAGTAAATCAATAAAGATGTGAACTCTGAGTGACTACATTTCAATGATCAAATACACCAAGATCCACCTCCTGATGAAAATGCCTCCAAGCTGAAGACTTCAAGAATGCAATATATGATAGAAGAATACATTCTAAAAGTTTGCCTCGTTCTTCCTATCAGTCCTAGATACTGCTAGAAATATAGTGGGCAAATGAACTTTTCCCCTACATCAGTAGAATCACACTAAATTCCCCCATCAACAGTTCTGCAACGATAATGGTACATGTAACAATTAAAAAAAAAACCAACGAAACAAGAAAACCCTCAAAAACCCCCTACTGCCATAAACATCCTTTAACTATATAATATTTCTTTTTATAAAATATGACAAGTAATGCTGATTTAAACACTTATAAGAGATTTAAAGTGGATTAACTGAATGTGCAGATGCCTCTCATGCTAAAAAAAAAAGAACTATGTACACTCTCTTGTGGTCTTGATCCCAGATCACAACCCTAAGACAAACTTGTAGCAAGTTTTAGGTGAACATACTCTGGACACTCCTTGCTTCCCACTAAAAATGGAAGCAGAATGTGAACTACCAGAAGTATCTTGAGTTGACACAATAGTTACACTTGGAACAGTTCAAGAATAAAAGGATGAAAAAGCATTAGCAACTCCATGATATAAGGGGATACTCTTTCTGGTTTAGCACCTGCAGTGCTTGCAGCAATAATCTACTGATCTGCAGCGGTGTCGCTCAGGTGCCTTCACTGAGGCTACTGACATTTGCAAAGTATTCCATGGCAAATCACAGCTCAGTGGCCTGCTTACTTCTCTGGAGACAAAGCTACTGTGCATTGCTGATTATGGTGCTATGCTGCTATATCCATGTCACTGTTTGAGCAGCTTGAGAGGTTAGTGCAAAAATCATCAAGTTGTATTGATACATTCCATAAGTTAAGTTAACCAAGGGTTATTGCATGCCCCGAGAGAGAGAACAAACTTTTATGCCTTATAAATGGGAGAGTAACATCTCCTTTTGTCACTTTTACTCAGTGGAAATTGCAAAGTCTTTGAAAAGATTACTGCTACTCCTGCAAAGCAGTGACTGCTTCTGACAGCTGACAGTTATTCCTTACACCTCTGCATGGAGACTTCTATCCTTACAGAAGGTGAAAAAATCCTTATTCTCTAACTCCTTTCTAAATATCTACGAGCACTAAATGATAAGACAGAGAGCACTTGCAGCCTTTTCCAGCTTGGAAGTTCCCCTCTGATTCACACCCACTGCAGGCAACCTTCCCTAAGCAGTGAGGGACATAGGGCAGTGGTTCTTACATGTGCCTGAAATTCATAAAGCTTGTAGGCTTGTTCCAGCAGTCTCCTGCGCTGCTCCACTTTGGACTTCAGGGCCCTCCAGCTGGTCACTATTGCCTGCTGCTTTGCCTTCAGGTCTTCCACCTGCTTCTTGGAGCAATGGGGCAGCACGTGATCTGCAGAGTGGATCAGCTCCTGCAGCTGTACACAGGGGGCAAAAGCAGAGGGTAAGAAGGAGAGCATCATGGAGATCCTGCTATTATTTGAAAAGTCCTGATAAGGACTGTCTTTCTTGTACATGAAAATACAATTCAAGCAACTTTTTCTGCCTTAACTTTTCTCATATTAAACGAAAACTTTTATAATGTCTGTCCTATGGAGAAATAGTGACATCCAGTGTCTGACAAGGCTCATCACAACAGTGATTTTTCAGAGGCAGATTTTTGATTTCCCTTTATTACTATATCATTTATTATATGAATAATGAAAGTACTATTATAATTGCTATTATAATTCAAGTAATAGCCAACTATTGCTTTTTTTTCCCTCATTGACCATACAGCTCAATTGTGGCTACATTCTCTTCAAGCATGTCTCATGCTTTTTTACCCTTAAAAGTACTGAGAAGATGATGGGATCAATTCTAATGTTACTGCCCCAAGGCCAAAATATTTGAGGCCACTGATAAGTAGTGCTGGAATAAGTCCTGTAATCTCAGTATAACTTATGCTGTATTTTACACTGTATATATTATTGCATACTATTACACATATTAAACAAAAGAGTGAAAACTCATACTAGTTTTAATGGTTTGTTGAAGCCAATCAAGTCTCCCATATACAAGGTACCTGATCTCATAAGATAAAATTTTTACATATTTGTATTGTGAGCCTCATTCTTTTTTCTCATAGTCAAAATTGTACCAATATTATTTTTCTCGGCACATAAAACAGATTCTGGATTTTTCCTTTTAGTCTCTTGGAACACTTTGAAAAAGACAATAAGCATATCACAAAGCCTGGCATAATCCTACATTTCAAACTATGGTCAAAAATATACCTGTGAATCACTTAAATAGTCAGTAGTTATTACAGTATGTGCCTTATTTGAAAAATTTTAATTACCTATTTTATCACTGCCATCAGACCTTGACTATATAAAAAAACCCAGAAAATGAAGGAAAATCCAGGCTTTCTGTGAGAGACAGTAATAATTTGGTAAATAATATAAAATTATTATTATGCTTATCTTGGAAACTTGAACTTTGGCTACACATTGAAGACCACAAATGACTGTCATTACCTGCTGCTCATTCCCAGAGAGCTCGTGCTCCAAGGCCACATGGTTCCGGAGCTGGGTTTGAACACCTGTCATGTTCTTAGCAACATCATCTGGAATACTTTTGGACTTCTCCTAGAAAGAAGAAATCAGAGAAAGCTTTGGTGTTTTGCTTTCCATTTCCAAGCAAAACTAACTACAAGCCTACATTAAATAATATCGGGTACTGTAACTCATACTGCACACTTGAGGACATTCTGAGTTACTCAACTATGATAGTTAAAAGGAAGCCAGAAAAATCTCTCCTAGTAACTCACTTCTAAATATCTTAATGGCTAAACTATTCAAATGGACTTCTAGAAAGGAAGTTTTGTGCCTTTCCTTGATCAGACAATACAAGAAAATATCTTACAGGCTTTGTGTTGGGAATCAGTCTTGAATATCTACTGCAGTGACAGTGAATTCTTAAAAGTAGCATTAACAAGGAACAGTTTCAGTCCATTCTTTGAGATACAGGTGGTCTTCTTGTGAACCACCTTTAGATAAAATTTTGGTTAAAGTTGCACAAGATGCAGAAAGGGAGGGACCACTACATAAATGGAAACCTAAATATTTTTTTAATTCAGCAAAAGTTCTGAATGGATGTAGTTGTTATCCAGACATGCATTGGAAATGCATGCAAAAAGAAAAGGCATTTCAGCTGGACAACAAAACTGTCACTAAAATTATTAGACATTTATTCCAGATAAGTTTAGAGAAAATTAGAAGAACATTTCTTACCATTGAAGAACTGAATTTCTGCAGCAGAATAACAGGCTAGTTTGGGATATCAACAATGTGTCTTGGTAAGGTGCCATAAAAGGAGATGCATGTTTTAGTTGCCTATACTATGATGGCAGTGGAGCAGGTGACTTAAGCAAATCTTCTAGCACTGTGTTCCTCTGAGAACAGGCTTTCCCTGGTAGTCTTCTGACCAGGGTGCACAGGGAGGGATGGATGAGATGACTGCTCTCCCTCCCTGGAGTGAAGCTGTTAACAAGATGCAATGCAAGAAGGGTGCAGTGGTTGCCTGGACCAAACGCAGCATGGAGAAAAACCAACAGCTGGTCTGTGAAGTGTTTCTGAACCCTTACTTGTCACTGTCTCAGCATTAAGTAGTTAACCAGTGAAGCTAAATAAGCACCAGGTTCTGAAAATCCCAGCTGGTAAATCATGAAATACTACATTTGATTTTCTCTTCATGACAGGGGAAGAAAACAGGAATAACATGGTTGAATGGGGAAGCCTCTGCCAGCACAAACAAGTAGAAAATTCATCATGTGTAACCAAACAAAGCCCTGTTGCCTTGCAAACAGTGGAACCCCTTGGATCACTGCCTCCTGTAAACATCTGCGTTAGGGAAACCACGCCTCTCATTACAGCAAGGATGTGGTTTCTCTGTGAAATTCTTCAGGATGTTCAGCTAAAACAGAAGGATGAAGATTTTTTGGGGGTACTTTCATGCTGGGATTGTTTGAAATTATTGTGAGTACTTGGCATTGGAATGAGAGGAAAAGATTTTTGGCTCAGCTTTTCACATCAGGTCACATGGTTGCCTGACAACCTTCCAGGCTAATGGTCATTGCAATCCAAACAAATGCCTTTTTCAGAGGAGAATTCTTCAGCACACATAAAACTACAACAGTGTATAAAGAACCACCATGGTAAGGCAGTAATTTCTTAGGGCTGATGACTGCAAACAAAATCACTCTATGCATTGCACTGTGAGACACCTTAGTGTGAACACTGATCTTCTCAGCTTTTCCCACAGATCAGCAACTCCAGCTCCACCTGGTTTCGCCAGTGGTTCTCATAAGGTAACCAATCAAGTGTCTAAGGATTACCCAGAATTTCTTTTAATGCTATGAGGTATCACACTGGCTTCTTACTGAAATTTTTTTTTTTAAGTCAGCAGTAAGAATGCTGAGAATCATAAGAATATTCCATAGAAAAAGCTGAAATAAAGTTTGCATTATATGAGATTTTCCTATTAATTTTTACCTCAATATGGGCCAGAGCATCTGTCAGATCTTGGTAACACTTGTGAATCGCCTCAGCATCTCTCAGCTGCTCACCTCGTAATCTGGTCATTTCCAACAGTTCCTCCCAAGAGTTCCTTCAAGGTAGAATGGGAAAAAGAACAATGTAAAACATTTAAACTAGGATTAAAGGAGACCATCAGTCTAAAGAAAGACTGAAAACAAAATGTGTTCTTGCTTTAATTCCTGCCTTTAAATTCTGTTGGATTGATTCTCTGAATGGAAGCATGTCTCTCATCCTACTCTGTCCTCCTGTCTGCAAGTTCCTCCAGGAACTTAAAGAAATGATCCTATTTAAGAGTTCCCCCCTCAATTGCACTTTTCAGGTTTCATATGCAGTTCTTGGAGGACTGAGTCAGAGTCACAGAATATCCTGAGTTGGAAAGACCCACAAGAATCATTAAATCCAATTGTAATGGATTGCACAGAACACCCCAAGAATCACACCATCCATCTGACAGCCTTGTCCAAACACTTCTTGAACTCAGGGTGATGTGACTGCTTCCCTGGGGAGCCTGTTCCAGTGCTCAACCACCCTCTGGGTAAAAAGCCTTTTCCTAATATCCAACTTAAGCCTCCCTTGACTCAGCTTCAGGCCATTCCCTTGGTCCTGTCACTGGTCATTACAGAGAAGAGACCAATGTGTGCCAGAGCAGCAAGTAGATGATGTTTATATTTAGATGAGGCTGGAAGCAACTTTGTATTAGTGAGCAAACCACATAATTTGCAATTAGAGATTCAGGAGGACATGGCTTGTCCCTTCCTAGTTTCTTGTTACTTCCTCCTTCTCGAGAGCAAATGGAAAGCACAAAGCATTTTAGACCTAACACAAGGCTCCTACCTTAGTTGTTTCTGCATCTGCCGAATTTCCCAGGACTCAGAATAGCCTTGGTTCAGCAAGTTGTCTGCCAGCTGCTGGAAAGCCACAACTCTTTTCCCAGCTGCTTCCAACTGATGTCGGAATGTATCATATTTGGCACAAAGTTGCTTTAGAAGGGAAAACAAGAATAATGAGAAAACCCCTTTTGAGTGCTCTCTTCTTCCAAACATAACTCCTCATCAGAACACAGCCCAAAAAACAGGTAGTAAGCTGATAATACTTAGAGATGGAGAAACTGCAGAGAATGACTGGATTCTACCTTCAAAGACCATGAGAAGCTTCAAACTCTTAGCAAAATATGAGGTTTATGATGAAGATGGAAGGCAGAAACATTATTACTAGGGGTAGGAACAAAAATTCTATGTACAATGAATTTCAATAATAAAACTATGTGTTTTTACTTAATGAATGCAAATGTGTATTCAGTACTGCAAATGGATAACGTAGCCTGATTTTAAGGTTTAGGACACAAGCTATTTTGAAACAAATTATAAAATGAAGATTCTGAATGGCTAGTGATTTGTAACAGGTTGACATTAGATTGGTTTCTATGCCATGTGAAGAGATATACCTAGAGAGTCTGGTGTATATCAGCAATCAAAAATTAAAAAAAATAGGAAAAAAACCCTAAATGGATACACTACTGAAATATCTACTTATTAAAAATAGAAAATATTTGCTCATTGAAGGTGTAGACATTTTAGCATGCAGTTGTTTCAGGCAGCTCAGCCCTCATGGTAACAGGGGCAATGCTGCCTGTTCTTCAATACTTCCCATTCACTTCACCCTTTTCTCTTCCCATCTTCCAGTTATTTATACTTATTTCTTACTCTGACTTTTAAGTTTTCAAGGACAATCTTAGTATCTGTTTACAGTCTCACTGCATACAGTTTATTTGATTTTTTTAATCTGTTACTCAAAAAACTCACCAAAACATGTTCGTAATCATTTCCATAGTCTTCAGAGCTGGCTGTTTGTTTCTGCTGAGTGATCCAGTCTTCCAGATCTTCATATTCTCGTAGAAACTCATGCAAGACAAGAGTTTCTTCAAGCTTCTTCCCTCTGTTGGGGGAAGGAGACAAGATAATATAATTATATTATAATATATGAGAAGGGCTATCAAGAACTTTCTTCCAATGAATCCCCAAAACCTCTCACCATCAAGACTCAATGTCTGTAATGGAAGAGCTCATTGTTACTCAGATTTGGAAATTATGATTGCAGGATGACAGCTGTCAGCCAGGTCATGCTCATCTCACTAGCCGAATTTCCCAGAAGAGCACTGTGCCTATCTGAGCTTTTTCTCTGCACTGTTTTTTACTTTGGTTGGGATTTGTTGTTATTATTTTTGCTGGTTTTTTTTTTTTCCCATGAGAAAGAATACCCTTTATTTCTTTCCGGATCTGTCCTGATCTGTCTGTCAAAAGATAATTGAATTGCTTATGAAAATAAGAAGGAAATATTTCCTGAGCATCAGGAAAGCAGATGCTATGAAAGCCTTTGGATGCAATTCTCATATTGCCTGTTTGGCAGAATTGCTCCAACCTGTTATATATTTCCAAAGGTCTAGATTATTTTATAATTCAGCAAGGTATGTTACAGGGCTTCCACAGCAAAAAAATCTATCAATTTTCCATCTGCTAGCTTGCCACTGTGCAAGCTAGCAGGAAAGAAGAATCTAGCTTCCCAGTTTGAGTTAATCACAAGACATGTAGCTTGTTAAGAGTCCAGCCCAAGGAGAATGCAGATGAGAGGTGCAAACCAGAGCACCAATAGGCACCACAAGACACAGGTTAACATTTAGAAAGAATGAAAACAAAATGTTTCTGTGTTCAACACACAGAAGTCTTTGATATTTCTAGATTATTTCTTTTTCTGAACTTTTCATTCGCAGGTTTTCTATAGATACATTTACCTTTTCAATTGTAAGCAAGATTAAAAATGAAAGGTAAAATAACTGCATTTTCTTTAGGTTTAATGATCTAGTATTCAGATTAATTTATTTGTTATTCTGCTTGCAGAGCCCTCTTCCCTTTCTGAGTGAAATTTTTGTGGGGGAAAAATGTAAGTTGTTCAGACATATTTTCATTTCTGAAAACAAACTAGAAGTGTTAAAACCCTTTGTACAAACCAACTGTCCTGCTGTAAATGTCTCACTGTAATAATAACTGAAAGAAAGCGAAATTAAAAGTAAATTATTAATTCAAGAATAAAAGCCTTCCTATAGTAGCATAATCACTGGGCATATAAATAAGTGTATCCATTATTGTCTTCCTTAAAATATGTAAAAAATCAAGTAATTTTAAAGTAACATTAAGGGAACATTCTAAAAATATTTTTCCTATTGATAGCAGATTCTAAATGCCACAAAAGTAAGCCAGAATCTGGCACCTCAAGTCACTTTACAGGAAGATGATTAAAGATAAAGAGGAAATTAATAGATATAAAATCCTTAATATGTAGCAAAACTCCTCAAATAAATTGTAGCAGTCTTGTTTAGTAAAATGAAAAGCTCATAAATGCACAGAATTGTAATATAGAAACAAGCAAATTCCTAATTATAATTGAAAGAAGAGGCAATAAGATAATTTAATTATAAAATTATAGAAGTAAAACAAAATTAGTAGCAACAACAACAACAATACAATTATAATTAATATCTTATTTATAATATAATGAATATGGATTCCAGTGAAGTAACTGGAGATAGCCTTTATTGATTTCAGTGGGCTTTGAATCTAATCTAGGATTCAGGTGGGAGTTCTGGTTTATACCTTGCTGCTGCTATCTCCTGTAACTCCTGGAGTCTTGAATGAACTTGTTCCTTTGGTGCATCAACTTCAATATACTGGATGGAGCCCACAAGAGGAAGAGTTTGAGCACTTTCACTCAGTTCTTTCAACAAATCTTGGTAAATGGCAATCTCATGCTCCAGTGCCTGACAAAGAAGAAATGCACAAAGTGCATTAAGAGTCAGTTGTCCAAAACAGCCACTCCTTGTGAACAGCCTAGGGTGTAGTGAGTGAAAAAGAAATACTTTTGGGAAGGACGTGACATTTCCAAGACCTGATTAATTTTAGATTATTTTCTGGCAACATTAAAAAAAATGTACAGAAATTCAAACAAATTAGATGAATAAAGCCAATTAGAATTCCTTGATGGAATATTAGGTAGAGAAAAGTATTTCTGGATTAACACTTTATCTGTATCTTTGATTTTAGGAAAAAAATTACAAGACTTCTGCATGCATATGTTGAAACTGAAAAGCAGATAGTCAGATTTGGCCTCAGAGGAATATGAGAATATTCACCACCCTCCTTTCCCCCCAAACTACATTTTACCAACCAGGTTACTAAACTGCATTGATTTCTTCTATCAGTCTATCCATATGTAGACATATATCATTGCAAAATCTTGTAGATGGCTGAGCACTCAACTACCAACGAGACAAACAATTTTATGCCTGCAGAGAGACCAGACTAGCCTACAGAATTTAGGCAGAGAAATACCTTATGTTTCTTGATGAGTTTCAGTGTTCCATCTTCGTCTTTACCATAGTCCTTGCTTGTCACAAGTGGATATTTTTCTGCTATCCAAGCCTCCAGATCTGATGTAGTCATTAAAAACTATCAGTTAAAGAGAAAAAAAATGAGCTTCAAATTTCAAAACATTCATTATATTTTTTCTTACGTAATAAATTCCAAATAAAAAGTGCACTCTAAGGCTTACTGTAATGTTTTATTAAATATTTAAGTCACTGTTCTCTGTGAAATCACAAAATAATGATGAGGCCACAGATGGAAGACTTCAGTGCAGGAAAACTAAGTGTATAATGACAGTGGGATATTTCTCCTTCCTCTGCCTGAGAAGTTCAAATCACTGTAAGAATCAGGCTTCATAAAGTCTACAGTACTGACAAGTGTTTTCATATACAGAGGAAATAAAGGCCAGATGATCGAATACCCCAGCAAACATACTTTAGCTGGGCCTATGAACTCCATGCAAATGCTGTTTATTTCTACAAAACTGCATGTGCTGAGTAACTGCATTCCTAAATGATCCACCAATGACAGAAAATTTGGATTATCAATATAAATATTTGCATGGATTTTTTAGTTGTTTTTTTTTGTTTTTTTTTTAACAGGCTAAGCATGAAGGTCAAGAAGCCTATAGAAAAGAATAAAGCCAAAATCCCTAACTTGCTCTGAGAGTGAATGCATGTTATCCGTTCCTCAGTTTCATTTTATTGCCTGGAAAATTGTTGCGTGAAACAGGTAAAGAATGGATAGCACAAGAAATCCCCTCTTTTCTGATTTCCATGCCATAATTCTCCAGTATAAAGGGCCAGTTTGGCATCCATTACATTAATAAGTCAAAGTCTGAGACTGTTTAAAGACACAGAGAAAGGAGCTACTACGGGGAGAAATGTGTGCTCTGTGCACAGCCATGTGGGATGGGTACAGAACTCAAGGGAAGCCTGTAGAGCAGCAGGTCAAGAGTGAGGGCTGCATTCAACTATGCAGTCCAGCCCCCCATTCCCATGAGCCTGGCCTCAAGCAGCTGAAGAGAACACCAGTCCTAGCAAAGCTGTTTTTTTATTCACTTTAACACTTCAGTCCTCTTGTTTGTCTGAAGAAGCTGCTGTGCAAGCTCTTTGCTTTAATTTGTACCTCCTGGAAGCCAACTGAGTGCTGCAGCTGCTTCATCCTTTGCTCACAGGATTTCTCCAAGCCCTGCCAGGCAGTCAGAAGCTCCTGGCACTTCTCACTTATTTTCTGAGCTGATGGGTGCTGGCCTACAATCATTGTCTTTCCTTTATCCAGGATCCGCTGGACTTGCTGTTTGTGGGCATTCACTTCTGCCTGCAGTTCCTGGGAATGAGATAAAAGAAAAAATAGGAATAAAGCAAGATACGTGAGGACAAGGAAACTCTGTGTGCACCTAATCCTAAGCAAAACTGACAGCTGGTGACAGTGGGCAGAGTACTACAAGTGGACACCAGGACTGTCTTATTTCTACTATGCCTACTATTTCTACTGCAACCACTGGTGCCAGCCCCACTCACATAATGCTCTGCTCTTGGTACTGCCACTGAGAGAGGAGGGAAGGATGTGTAAGGAAGCAGAACTTCCCTACAAAGTTCTCTCTTTACCATGCTCCTGCCCCTTCCCCTGTCCAGCAGCCATGGAGGTTTGGGAGAAGAAGCAGATCACAGGATGAGACACAAAGCTGGGGGAATTAGAAAAAATTGTTGAGCTGGTGATGGAAAAATAGAATATCCAAGACAATGAAGGGGCTGAAGGATGATGCAAAGAGACACTGTCATCAGTACCATGAAAACTATTGGACTACTGCTCCGTACTTCTCCCCACTGTCTTATAAGCATTCACGTGAAACTTGCAATTAAGGTGCTGCAAAATCCAGCGTTGCTTGTGGTGCAGGACAGCTGAGGTGCCACTCTGGCTGTGAGGAACTGCTGCAAAGAACTGAACTCCCCAGAAATGAGTATTAACCTATCCTTATAAATACAGTGACTGTTGCTTGTTCAGACCATTTAAAAATCAGTAGAGATTTAAGATAATTGCTAAATGCCTGTTATACGCTTTCCTAGAAAATCCACTATGCACAAACTTCAATATAGAATGTATCATGAAGCCATAAGAAGAAAACTGCAACAGTTTTATTTAGTTTACTCTTTTCTATTTAGTGTCAAATGCAAGTGTCAAATTAAAAAACTTGGGTTTTTTTTATCCTTTTCTAATAGGAAGAGCTATACAATTTCTCACATTAATAATACTCCATAATATGACAAATTTTGCAGTTCTCACAGTAATGTTGTATTTCTTCTGAAAATCATCACCACTCTGCTGATTTGTGTCAATCCACTGAACCATTGTAGCGGGACCAGAGCTGGAATCAGTGAATGTACTCATTGGAAGCTTTGACTGTGCAGGGGTGGATGCAGGTCTGTAGGCTGAGCTGAATTGCAGTGTGCAACCATGCTATAAAGCACTTGATTAAAGGAGTTACCTTGTGCTTTTGCAACAAGTTTTGAGCCACATCCAAGGACTTCCCGCAGTTGGTGGAATGGGCAATAGGCAAGCGCTCATTGATCCAGTTCAGTTCCATGTCATGATAATGGTAGAACTCATAGAGATCCACGGCAGCTTCCAGCAACTTATGTCTCTCATAAAGAGGTGCTTGCAAAGACTCAAACCTAGGGGTCATCCATTAAATATATGTTAAAACAAAGCTTTATCCTCCTCCTGCCAAAGGAATTGGTCTACAACACCATTGTGGAGATTTTGAAACACTGGACAGTTCTTTGCAATTAAATTCAATAGTTAGTTCTGGCTGCATGTACAAGGATCTCTTGGCAAGCAGACCTATATGATAGCACTAAATGTAAGCAGAGAAAAAATTATTTACACTTTTAAAGTCCTAGGCTTGTCCTGTGACGTACTGAATGGTGGATCACTGTACCTCTTACAAAGCAGTGGATGACCTGTGGATAAGAAAGGGACAAGAGGAGGAGCGCAGCTGACAAGGAGCAATGTCCAGCCATAAAGGTTGAGGTGGGTCGACAGGAAGCTGTGTGGGTGCAGATCAAAGCACAGTTGTGCTCCAGCTGGGAGAAGAAATCTTTCCTGAGTATGGGTTAAACTTAATCAACCAAGAGAGTTTTTTAGAAGGTAGAATAAAAAATGCTATTTGTCACAAGAGGTGGGCAGAGACAAGAAACAGAGGGACACCATACCTTTTCAGGTATTTCTGTGTTTCATCCAGAATCCTCTGGGAGTCAAAGTGATTGGTGGCCATTTTCCTTGCATGAGATACAATGGCATTCATTTTCTCTGCCAGCTCACGTGTCTCATTTTCCAGCTGTCTGTGCTGCTTGAGTAGATCACGGCTGGAGCGCAAATCATGGCCTGTCTCAGATTCCTGAAGAACTTTCTCTATTTTTTCTATCTTCTTTTTGGCATCCTGCCAGGAAAAGATTACAGCTCACTCATATTGTCCTTTCAACAACATTTTTTTACACTCACCCCTCCTATGACAGCCTCCTGGACGCAATTTTTAAATCCAATTGTCCTTTCTTGGTAATATGATGTCTGGATATCTCTAAGAGACATCTTCTGGGAATATTTTGTTTTGTGAACTATTCTGGCATACTCTTCTCTCTGAGACACTAAAGCATATAATTGAAAACAGTCTCTTTGAAATATCTTCAGCAACATAATATAAAAGAGTCAATGTTCAAAGACTTCAGATTGTAACTATAACTCAACAGCAGTTCCATTCATAATGGTCTCAAAACAGCTTCACAGCATATTCTCCTTGTTACAGAATTTGGATGACCGTGTGCTTAATACAGTGCCATGCCTGTAGCCCCAGACTGCCTCCAGGCAAGCAGTTATGTTTGCACAGCATTGAGCCCTACAGAGCTTGGGTTGTTTTCCCAGTACAGGATGGCCACGCAGATGCAGTGTTGAGCCCGAGTTCAACAGCCTAATGCTTTGCTGGCATTATTATCATGCTCATAACTTCGAAATAAGCTTGGGCAGCGTAATACTGAGGTTTCCTTCCTGGGACTGTAGACAGAATGGAGACCTTAAAAACCACTTCTATCTGGATGGTATTCTCTTTTATGTGATGTCCACACAATAGAGGAACCACGCTCCTAGGTCATTCCTCCCCTCTGTTCCTTATGACTTCCTGACCTGCAGCAGTTCCATGAGCTGTTCCTGCTGTCCAGCTTGTCTCAGTTTGTCACCTCGCTCTATCATCTTGCCATACAATTCCCTCCACTTCTTTTTGAGCTCTGACATCTTCTCCTGGACAGAAACTGCAGCGTAGTGGTTGTCTTGAATCAATTTATTTCCTTTCTGGAGAAACACAGTGCATCACTTTATTAGCAGTCAGCATCTATGAATTTTGGTACAAGATGGAAAACTTATCTCCAAAGCTGCCTTCACCTTTATAAGTGTTGTAAAGTGCTCCTCATTAGCCAACATTTCCTTCTCAGCAGCCTCATGCCACTTCAGCTTGCGCAGAACATTTGTTGGATCACGATAAGATTCATCTGATGCAATCTTGTACTTCTCTTCCATCCATATCAAAAGCTCAGCAGCATCACGATTAAACTCCTTATAGAAAACAAACAGGATTAAATTGATTTAACTAATGAAGAAGTAGGATCTTAAACTATAGATGAGGTTTTAAGCCACCATAATATCTCTTGGTCCTTTTTTACCACATTTATTAATCTATTGCCTGTAATTGTCAATGAAGCTTTGCATCACTGATAGAATATTTTAACCAGAAGAGGACCTCCAGTATAACTTCATATCTCAGCATAGAAACTAAGTTTGGTGCCAAAACTTTGATTAATTGTACTAAGTTATTGAGGCCCAGAACAATAGTAAGTAATGAGCAGAATAAATTTAACCAGTAGACAATGCCTTCTGTTGATATTTTTCATTCAGAATATTTTTTTAAATTTTCTACGTTTATAACTTTGTAAGTTTTATTACCAGTGCATCAGCTGCTCCCTGAAAAACAAAGCTCTGTCCCACAGCCGAAAAGAAAGTGAGCTGTAGTAGTTTGAGTTTTTGTCTTGTATTAAGACAAGGGGTGAAATTCCAAAGTCACAGATGCCTGACTAAATCTGCATTATCAGTTACCTGTAATTGTAGGGAATCCAACAACTTCTGCTTTCTCTTGGCATTGCTTTGTATCAGCTGCTCCCACCTTCTCCGGAGAGTGACCATTCTCTCTTCAATACTACCAAGGAAAATAAGAAGTCCAATGCTGTACTAATATTGGTTCACCTTGCTTATGCTGCAGTCATGGCTGTGATATAAATGTTTCTTCTTAGGTTCTACAACTTTGCTGACAGGAAGAAGGGATATATGGTCCTGTCCCATCACCATGTTGGGCTCACCTGGAGAGCAGGTGTTGCTTGCCAGATGCTCTGGGTTTTCCTCTTGTATGGCTGTGTCACATTAGTGCAGTGCAGCCATGCATACACTGGAACACTGAGGCCTCCCTCTGCCCCGAATATTCCATAGGATTGTGTTATTAGTTATAATTAAATAACAACAACTTCTTTGGTGTAAGTGCAATGAAGCTTTGGAATAGCTTTTTAATGGTAGTAGTGCTGGCAAGAAATCAGATCTTAAGGACAGTTTTATAAATTTGTGGAGGGGGTGTTCAAGACATTATCACTTATGATCACAAGAACATGGTCTTCTGATCCAAGAGGTCTATTCTAACCCTCTATTTCTAATTCTTGTTTGCAAAGGGTTCCCCTTACTAGATCCTAGTGGCTCTAGCACACTTAAAGGTATTACAGGTAACAGTTCAGCTTGGACAAAACCATGAAGGAGCTGCTCATGAAGAATTTTGATTGTGAAGTCTTCAGTAACTTTCTAAAAGCAAACTGTATTCCTAATATGTGATAGCATATTTTCTGTAAGCATTCAATGAGTTCACTTTAAGGAAGTTTTATCATCATATATAACTTATGATACTAAAAAAATTATTCTAGTGTTCTGCCAAATGCCACCTTTAACCTAAAGCTCATTTGTCCTAAGAGCATAGGAAATCTATTTTTTGAAAAGAATTCCTTTTGTCTCACTTTTCCAACAAATTTTGGATTGGAGGTCAACTGATTTCTCCTTAGAGAAAATTTTTCATTTCACCTGATCACACTGGATCATTTAGTAAAGCTAAGTAAAAAAAGAATGGGTTTGGACTCACAAATGAGATGCAAAGTGCTTGCTCTCTAATAGCTTCACCCCGTTTTCATTGAGTGCTTCCACTCGTCTTTTCAGTGCCATCAGCAGTTGTTCAAATTCCTGATGTTGCTTTAGCAGGCTTCGAACAGCATCTACATGGTCCTGCATTTGAAAAAGAAAATTTGATCAGGACTTTTCTTGCTCCTACTGTTTCTGTAGCAGTGGAAAAAAAAAAGTGGGAGCTTGCTTTCCTCCGTCTCTCTCAGGCAAGAGATAAGAGTGTATATTTTGAATGAGCCCAAGGATGTTCAGGGCTACAGACAAGCAGCAGGTTTGTATTGTATCTGGTTTATCTGTTTTATGTTTCAACTATGGTTCCATTTTCACCTTTTAAGAAAATCTGCATTCTAAATTTATGCCCCCACTATGGCCCATCTAGGGATATACAATACAAAAGACTAACTTGTAAAACTTTATTCTACTCAGTTGATCCCAAAGTATGAATGTCTTGGGTTCACCAGAAAACATAAGAGGTGATGAGAGATCACAACCTCCTTCTTCACTGATTTTGTTAATACTGTCTGCATTTTTTTTTTGCTTTATATGCTTTAATATTCTTAAATTAATGAAAGAAAAACCTTTTTTTTTAAAAAAAAGGTTACATTTTTACTTGAAAAAAAATTACTAAGTTTAAACAGAAACCGTATTTTTTAATGGATGACTCAATTTTATACAAACCATATGGCATGTACAAACAGCAACAAATTACAACCCTAGCTGTTTTAAATTTTTTTTGAGGGACAATGAGCTTTGTTCTCATTAAGATGAGTACGAACATAAGAATGTTGATAGGATCCTGAAAGTCTATTTCCCAAGCATGGAAATGCCGTGATCAGAAGAATAAAGAAGCCATTCTAATAAAGAAGGTTGTTGCTACTCCCTGGATAGGGAGAAGAAGTGGGAGAAAACAAAATCAGCTGCTGTACGTACCCCAAGGTCATCACCCCGGAGGAATGCCTCATGGCCAGAGAGGGCTGCATTGATACGGTCTCCTTCCCTATTGAACTTCTGCAATTCCAGGCCATCCTGCAGCTTTTTCCATCGCTTTTCCCACATTTCCTCCAGCTCTTTGTTCTCCTTGGCAAGTCTCTCCATGGTCTGGTGGACATCTCTGCTCCTGTTGTTACTGGGTTGTTGGTGCACTACTTTGCGCCCAAGCTCTTCAAGCTGCAGAAATCTTCCCAGAGTCAAAAAGAAAAATGAGACCTCACTGCATGAGGGAATATGAATTCTCTTTCAGCACAGCTTTTTGCTCTCTTGGTAGCACCCATACACCAAGTTTCCCTCCCTCCCTATTACCTTTTCTCTGCAGGTTATGCACTACAAAGTGCTGCTGTTTTATTGCTCAGGGATACATGCTTGAGGCAGTAGGTGAGATTTCCCCAGATGCACTGAAAGCCCACATAAGCAGGCTTTCAGGTTAAAAAGGAAAGGAGGGCCAACAGTATCTGGAATTTCATAGCAGTGCAGAAGAAGAACTGAAAATGATGGCAAATGGAAGCATAAGGTCTGAGAAGGAATGGGGAGCTGGAATAAAGTACAGATGGCACTTTCTGAGAGTGTCAGGAGAGCTTGTGGAATTCTACTACTGCAAACATACAGCTCCTCCTTCCCCCTCCACCAGCCTTCAGGATAAGTAGGCAAAAGCTGACCATATTTTATGTTTTGCAGTCTCCTTTAGTCACAAATGTTCAAATGCATGTGAAGAAAATCTTGGTGTCACCTTCATGCACAATTTATATACATGATTTACATGTTTCATTTTCACAGTACTGTTGTCATATCACCCCACTCTGCCCACCCTACCAGAATCTCTCTACCTTTCATTCTGAGAACCAATTTCTATCAGCAGGTCTTGATGTTCCTTCAGCAATTGCTCTGCAGATCCCACGTCCAGACCCATTTCTTCACTGCTCAGTTTCTCCCGAATGCCCTCTGCCCACAGTAGGAGCCTACGGCTGTCCTGCAGGAAGGACTGCTGGTTTTGGGCCCACTGCAGAATGTCCCGCTTCTTTTGGATCTCCAGCTTGAGCTCTGCCAGAAGTCTCTCCATGTTCTCTACCTGCTCAGTGATGGCCCTGCTCTCTGCAGGGTTGGTGTCCTTGATCCTTCAATAAAATACATTAAACTGTATGAACACTTACTTAGAGCTTGAACCAGTACCCTTAAAAAGGAGTAGATGTGCATACTTAGAGTTCCATTAAAAAGAAAGTCAGCTAAGGCAATATCCCCATTGTGAATGTACTGGAAACTTAAAGAAGTAAAAAACTTTAATATTTCAAATTTGAACTCCTGTGCACAATCATCTTCTGTTTTCCTACCATCACCCTTGTTTTCCCTGATTACCCTCTTTCAGGACCTAAGTAATACCTCCACATTTTGAAGTAGGTAACTAATAGTACAGAGGATCTTTTAGAGCCACAATAAATCCTATGGTATTCGTCCTTCTACAACGGTGAAGTCTGGAAACAGACACCTCCCCAGTCACCCAGCCACACTCAAGAGAAATCAGCTCAGTCCAGCAGGCAAGTGAGTTCCTTGGATTTCTAGAAAAAAAAACCTTTAAAAGCTGGTCTTTCTCTTTACAGCCATAATTTACAGCATGATCTTAGAGAACTAGCAAAGAAAGTGAAAATATAAAGAAGGTTCCTTACGATTTTGCAACACTCCTCAAGTATTCAATTTTCCTCTCTGTCACCAGGACCTCTCTCTCAATTGTGTACAGTTTGCGCTTGTCTGACTCTAGTCCAGCAGGCAAGTTCCCTGGTTCCAGATCCCTGAGTTGGACCATCTTGTCTTGCAATAGCACTCCTATGCTCTGACAGTCCTGAAGAAATGTCCTCACATCAGCCACTCCAATCAGCTCAGAGCCTTTCTCCTCCTTCAGTGTTTCCATGGATTGCCATCTTGAAGCAAGATAACAATTTATAGCCATTGTTATAAATGAACTGTACCTGTTTTCTGTTCGAAAAGGTCTTGTATAAAGACTACATCAGGACTTAAATGGTTGGGCTGGGCAAGAGTGAACACCAGCACTCCCTCACAACATCAAAGTTCATATCAGTGTCATCTCAAAAATGGGGACCTGCTCAGGTGACCAGAACACTCTGAACACGATGCAATTAAACAACCATGGTCAAAATCAAGACCTGCCTAAGTCCACTGAATGACATGGTAGCAGGAATACATTCACAACAGGTATTAATACTCTTGGTGAAGTCAAACATGGTTTGATGTTCCTTTCAAGATTTGTGAAGTGTGTCCTCACCCTGACGCTTAAGTAACCAAATCAGCTGCAGTGCTGCAGAACTACTCTGAATACAACATTGTCACCCGTGGATGAATTCACATCGTACTTTAAGGTGCACACGCAAATTTCTACAGTTTAAGCTATTTGGTACCAGGGTCCTAGGTGGCCCCCTCCGTTCTGGAGATGTGGTACTGAGCTCAGGGCCAGCCTGCAGCCACCTGAGGGCTGCCTCTTTCCCATTTGTGGCACTGTTGTCTAGAAGGGATATGAATGGTCAGCTCTCCAGTTATCCCATTAAATAATCCTCTGCTTATCAGTAGCACTTTTACCTGATGTTGATCTTTTCCAGCCAAGTTTGGATCTCAAAATATTTGCTGGGACTGATATTTCCATATTTAACAGCTAAGTTTTCAATGTCTTCCAGCTGGCCTTTGCCTGCAGCCAGTTCTGTTAAAAACCTCTGAAGAGGGAAAATACTAGAATGAAGAACATGAAGTTTTTCCATTTCTGTGGACACAATTCTCAATAATCTTTTATATGCACTCATATCCCATTTTCACAGCTGGCTTCTCCCCCTGCCTGCCTGCTGTCTCCATGCACACCTGTGCCCACAATTCCCCTGCAGCCCCTTGACCTCCCTGGTGTGCACACTGCATATATGTCCCACTCCACTGGGATGCAAGTGCATTGTTGGATTTTTTCATAATTTGGTATTTTTTTTAAGTAATGGAAGATAAACGACAGAAAGAGTCCTTGTGTACAATGATATTTGTACACGATACCATGTTCACAGGAAGATAAAGGGACACAGTCACATCAGCTTCCATAATTCGGCAGACCAGAATTATCTGGTCTATGCATGACTCTCTAAGATGATTTAAATGAAAAAGCTCTCAAAACATCATTTCTCAACTTTATAATTTCTCTTAAGGTAAAATTGATTTAAAATGTGTCATCTGTGAAAAAGAAAAAGGGGTACCTGATATTTCTGCTGCATGACCTCCACATTGTCTGCTTGAGGTTGAAGAGTGCGGAAAATGTTCTCTTTATCTCTCATCCATGACTGAAATTCTTCACAAGAGCTACAGAAGCGATAATATCCAATCATCTCCTCCAGAGCCTTTTTTCTGTTCTGTAGAAGAGATGAAGACTTAACTATTGTTGTAATAACTCCTTACCATTTGAAGAAACAGGAAAAAGATCCTTCCATTTAAGCTACAATACACATGTGGTAGCTTAGTAGTTTTCCCAGAAACTTCAGAAAGAGAACAGAATATGAAATTTTAAGATCACAATACTTCTTCCAGAGCAACAGTGGTTTAAAAACATAAGAGAATCATTTGGATACTTTGGATACTTTTTTGGATACAGCCTCTGTACAGTAAGGAAGGCTGCTGTGCTACTTGCTGCCGCTGAAAACATAAAGCAGCAATCTCTAGAATATGTAAAAGTCACATGCAACACATTTGTGTCAGTCTTTAGGGCATGATTTGAGCAAGTGTGAGTGAAGAGCAGCATATTAACAAAATGCAGGTTGCAGTTTATTTTTTCTGGTGTCATGCAAGACAGCCCAGTGATTTAGGAGCTACAACAAGCAAACATTAAGTGGAGGAGGGAAAAGGATTACAGAAAAGAATCTGCTTTTCATGGACTAAAAACACTGGTATGTAAATGGGAAATTTGCCCACATAAAATTTGTTTTGATACAAAACTTCAGTGATAATCGCAAGGCTTGAAGTCCTACAGAAATTAACTGGATTGAGGCACACTATTAAACTGAAAAGAAGCCAGCAAAGAACTTAATTTCAATTTTCACTGGTTTGGACTTCTTCATGAGCTGCACAGCAGAAGGGGGAATTATACCTCAGCCATGCTCTGTAGATGTTCATAAAGTGAATCTATTTCTTCTTGGGTCTTCCAGATATTCTCTGGAAGAAAATGATCATCCATACTTGAGGTTCCAGTGGATGCAGTTTCAGATGTTGCCCAGGTTCGACTGAATGGTAGCTTAGCTGTCTTTTGATTTAAGTCACTTGGGGCTTCCCTCTTTGTCATCTGTTAAGAAAAATTTAACAAAATCAATGGATGAGAATTTCTGATTTCTGATAAAATTTCATTTGGAAAGGAAACTTGGATTTGCTAGTTCAAATCACAGCAAAACAAAAATAGAAACTTTAAAACAAAAACTTCCAGTATTTTTTGGGAACTGTTTACACTGTTTTATTCTGAAAAAATGAATTTAAAAAACCTGAAAAATATTTTGGTTTTGTTTAAAGAAGAACTTTAATTTGCCTCATTTCAAACCGTATTGATTCAGTAAAAATTCTCATTTCCTGCCCAAATCAAAGTTGTTTGGTTGGAGGAGCTTGGCAACTGATTATGCTCATGGTTCTCTTTGTGGTGATGTTTTAGTACCTGAACACTTCCAGTTTCAAAATTTCTGAGTGCTGTAGTGAATCAATAATTTTTATGTATTAACACCATCTCATCACGCGCTTTTTCACATTTCACAGCAGAGTAATAAAATATTTTTCTAATAAAAATTAATGTTGGATTGACAAGGTAAAGGAAAGACCACAAGAGATGCCCACCACTCTCAAATTTATTGGGCTAAATATTGAGTGAATATAGATGTCTAAAGAAGCAAGCTATGAAATGTTTCATTCATTCATTCGTCTCCCCTCAAGTCTGTTATTAAATGAGCTGATCTCAGGTCAAAAGTTCCCTTTCTAGTCAGTGAAAAAGAGGGGCATCTGCAGAGCTTGACTTCATCTCATTCGCCTTAAAAATAAGGAATGGTACGGATTACTTCTGGACTTGTGGGATAGTTTTTCACTACATTAGGGTAGAAGAAAAAATTGTAAGGATGTTCTGATTAAATGTCTGCTTTTTAAAGATAATTGAAATGAATAATTTTATAAGAATAAAGAGTGAGAATGTATTTGTGAGGACCAGTATAGGGTACTAACATGGATGAGAATATTTCTGGCACTTCAAAGAATACTAACTAGATGTGCTATGAGCAAACAAGGAACTTCTTTTGCACCTAAAATTTTTCCCCAATTCTAATTAAAAACTTCATTTGGAATATTCTATTTGGGCAAAATAAATAAAAAATAAATAATTGAAAATCTATTTTGTTTACGTTCTTCAACACAATATGACACATTCCCTCCTCTACTTACTGCAGCTGGAGCCTGCTGTGCTGCAATGTCAGCCTGCTCCTTGAGGCGCCTCATCTCAGAGGAATAGGCTGCGATCTCCTTCTCCAGGCGCAAGTGACGATGCAGCAGCGCTTCAGCGCTGGATTCATCTTTGCCATAGTCCTTGCTGGCGAGAAGGGGCTGCCTCTCCCGCAACCACGAATCTGCTTCATCAATGTCAGCAAAGTACTGAAGGAACACAGGGAGGAAAACACTTGGATTCATGCTGGCACTATCATCTCCACCTCCTTCCTCTTTGTAAAATTATGAATTAGGAGAAATTCCATTAGGTCTGTAGCCATAAGGTTACTTCCAGGGGTTGTGAAAACTATGGATAAGGCAACACTAAACTTGTGATGTATTTCATGCTTACAAACAGTTAATTCACAGAATTATAGTGAGTAAAGAGATTCAAAGATTGCCTATACAGCTGTTTAAAAACTCCTAACTAGCTAAAACTTCATGGTGCATAACAGCAGCAATAAAAGGAACCTACAATGTGTGCTGTTTGTAGGCATCACTCTGTAATACCAACAGATATTTTCTTAATATTTAAGGAACAAGCAATGAACTTGGTCTACAACAGAAGTTTACTTTTTTCCAGAATTTGCAGTCTGACTGGCTATGGTTGTAGAAGGGGAAAACAAGGGTATGAGACATAGACTAAAAGTACAATGGGAAAAAGAAAATACCCATAGTAATGAGGGACAAAGGAAAAACTAAAACACCATAATGGTGTCAAACTTAATAGAGAGAAGAGAGAATTTAGACTTTCTTAAGAAATAAGTTGTTCAGTTTTGTTCAAACGTTTAATGGATACAACAGACTGAGCAAAATCCTAAGAAGGGGAGAATAAGAATACCTGAGATAATGTAATATGATTTAAGAATGTTGCTTTTATACAAATTCTTTATTTGCAGATGTGTGAATATTTCTGACATATAATTGTAGGTCAGAATGGAAGGGTCAAACACTTTTAAAGATTTGTGAAGTTCATAGTCAATCTAAGTCTTACAGCTCATTCCTTTTGTTAGTGGTCTTTGGAATTTTTTTTCATTTTTGAAATATGTCACACAGCTACCTGATCTATCCTCTAAAAAGACTCTTCATTAGTGCTATCATGTGAGTTATTTCCATTAGCATCTTTACCTTCAGAGCATCTCCCAGCTGCTCAAATCTCCTGTATGCCTGTCTTGCAGGAGGATTGAGACTTCACTGCCAGAGATCTTTTTGAAGACCAACAGATGAAGCCTTTCCTGTCACTGTTGTCTTCCACGTGAGGGCATGGGGCAGAACTGAGCCACATCCATGCCCCACATATCACACACAGCAGAACCCTCTTACCTGTTTGATGAGGGCTGCTGCCTGCAGGCGGCTTTTCCGATCAGCCACCTCACCTTGGAGCTGCTGCCACAGCTTCTGGAGATTGTCTGTCTGCCTCAGAATGTCATCCTGGCGCATGGGGTTCTTTTGGCTGAGCTCCCAGCCCCTCCTCATCACATCTGTACATATGGCCCTGTGTGAATTGCACTCTGCTTCAAGAGCCTAGCACAAGGACAGGAAACATGTCAGCACAGCTCATTCCCTATCAGCCAAGAGAAAAGAGCAGTTCCTACTCTCTGCTGCTGTCATGTAAATGTTTCTGAGAGATTTTTTCACCATGTCTCTCTTTACCCTCATCTCTCTTGGACAGAAAAAAATGGTGAGAAACTAGCAACCTTTTTTTTCCCCATCAAAAGTTAGCTAATATGGAGCTCAGTGTCTTCACAAGGAGTCCCACTTCTAGTCTAGTATGAAGCATATTTCTTCTCTACCCTTTCCTTCCCCTCTTTGGGAAAAAAATGCCTACTCTGCACATTTTTTAAAATTTCCAAACTCTGAAATAAGATAAGGATTATCTTATCCTTGAGATAAGGATTAGTTTGACAGCATTCTTATAATTGCTTCACTGACTGAACTGAAAGACGTGGATGTTCTAAAATCTTGCTTTAATACAAAGACAAGCCACCAGCAGCAAAGGTACCTTGTTCTTCTGAATAGAGGCTGTGATCTGGCTGACATCTTTCCCTAATGTTGTCATTCTTGCCAGCTTCCACTTCTCAGAGATCCACGATTCTTCCTCTTTGCAGTCACGGAAGAATTCAAAAAGTTTCAAAGCCTCTTCTAGTTGAGATTTACTGAACCAAGAAAACAAACAGTGTGTGACTGTCAGAATTAAGATTCCATTAAGACAGTGGTAGATTGGTCAAAGAAAAAATTAAAAATTGAGAAATTGAATGCCTCTAATTCTTCTTTGTCATATATTAATTTATTCATGGACTAAAACAAAAGAAACAAAATTATACTTCCTTCTTTCTCCAGGAGATGCCATTTGCTATTCAGACTTCTCATAAAACAAGTTATAATAAATGCTGAGAGTGAATCTGTTCTTCATCTATGAAAGTGAGTGATCCTTCCACAGTTGCAATCAAGACACTTGAGTGGCTTTTGTTTTGTCTTTATAAATGTAGAAATGACAAAATTTCAAATGCTGGGAAACTGTGCTATTCTTTAGTTCTTCTCATTAAAGAATGGCACATTGGGCATCCTAATCAGGAAGAACAGAGCTACCAACACAGACCTACCGTGACTTGCTCTGAGCTGTGAGGTTCTGGTACAGCTGACGAAGCATCTGAACTTTTGCATAAAGCAGTTCTGATTTAACTGTGCTGTCCTTGCTGATTTCTCCTGTTCTCTGGGTGATGTGCGTCAGTCTGTCATCATACGAAGAGATCTGTGAGTCAACCAAGTTGTGATTCTGCAGCAAATCTACCACTTCAAGGAGCTGCTTCCCACAGTCCTGGGAATTCACTAGCACCTAAAAAGTGACAAGAAAAAAAGAGACATTTTCAGAGAATTCATCCAGGGTCTCAGTGCAAATAAATCAGTTGAAAGGTTCCTGTTGTCTCTCATGGCTTCTAAATGTCCCAGAGTGTCAGATAGATAAAGCTAAAAACCTCCCTATATAGAGAAGGTATACTTGTTTTTTGTAATTCCACAAGCTAATGGCAACAATCCAGAGTTTCGATCTGCTGCAGTGTAAGTAATGGGCTCATCAAATAGGCATCTGTTTTTATACCTAAGATATTTCTTCTGATTAAGCACTCAAGGTCTCAGAATTGCAATGGTGCAATGAATATCTCTTTGCTGTAGACTCATCTGTAGGCAGGTTGATTCACACTCGGTATTTGAAGAATTCCACAATATCCCATTCTATGATATTTTCTAACTGCAATGTTCTTTTATTTGAGGAGCGTCTATGTAAATAATGAAAATAAGTACTTCATTGTACTTAATTGGTGACTGATGAGAAGTGCTTATCAGACCGTCTTCTTTCTAATTGTATAAATGGATACAATTATTAAACCTAGGGTACTATCTTTCCTTACCAATCTTTTCCCATATTCTCAGACTACTGCTGTTCCAAAAATGCTATTACCATTAGATATTCTTTGCCTACTAATGCTAGGAGAAATATTTATTACTTAGAGATAGCTCTTATCTTTAACTTGAAATTCACAACGTCATATAGCATGCTGACTCTTTCAGCTTGGAAACAAAGCAACCTGTAGTTATAAGGATTTGTCTTCAAGGCAAAGGATGTACACGTACTTCCTTCCATTACAAAATCAATATGAACCCAGTTATTTCTCATGCTGAAGAGTTTGTGCTCTGACACTCTGGTAACAGATGGAAATTCTTGCTAAAAGCAACCACTATGCATTTACAGTGGAACTTTCCTTTCTCATGAGTTTCTATACCTGTAAGCCTGAGATAATTCCCACCTGTAAAATTACTGCAGAAACTTCCAGAAGCTAATTCAGAAGAATTATGTGGAATGGAAAGAGGAGGTGTGTTTATTTCACTTTTGCTTTTGCACTCGTAAACTTAGAAAATATTATTTCACATCTTTATTTTAGCATATAACTTGAACCTGTAGTACATTCCATGTAACAGGATTCCTGGCTTTCTGATTCGGGAAATCCCCTATACCAAGGCCTGGTTTTCCTTGTGTAGTTATCTGTGATGATGGACCAAACTCCTCAACTAGGCATCTAGGTAAAAATTGTGTATTTTTTCTATAGCTGATAGAGTTATCTCCTCTTGGCACCAGCCAGTCTCCTGGAACATGGAGCAGCACATTGGCAGCACTGCAAGTTGTGTGCTGCTGGAGAGGGCTCAGTACCTGCAGCTCTTTCAGCTCCTCTGTAATGGCATCTATGTCCCTCAGGAGGCCCAGGATTTCCTGCATGATTCCCAGGGATCGTTCTCGTCTCTGCAGCTGATCCAGGAGATCCTGCCATTGCTTTGAAATGCTCTTTTGTCTACAAAGGAAGAGAAAGAAATTACCAAAGACTATGGGCATCACTGGAGGATTCTCAGTGCATACAGCTTTAGAGGGGCTAAACGAACACACAAATCTCTCGACATCAGTGTAAGAGGACAGGCCAGGAACACAAAACAGGTAAAAAATGTTATTACAGGAATTTTGACTAGGACATCAACTGTCTTTGACGTCTTAAAATTTAGACATTACTTTTAAGGATGTTCATAAAACATCCTTTTGTTTGCTACAGTGCTTTTTCTTGATAAATTGGAAAGACTTGGAAACAAAGAAGTGTTCTTTAAATGGCTGCTTAAAGTAAAATATTAATCTGAACCATATCAGTCACAATCTCATAGTCTGATTTACTCTTTTTAAACTTTTTTTTTTGAGTTTTCACAGAGGGTCTTGATTTTGTCTGAATTTAGAAAAGCACTAAAATACCATGAGAGAAGTTATTTGTATGGCATTCTTAGATGCTCACAAATCAGGTTATATAATAACATGAGATAATCAGAGAATTTTTAATTGCTCAATATTTGCTCCAAAATGGAACAAATCTGAGAATACCATATTTAATATCTCCCCAAATTGTTGACTGAAATAGAAATATTTTTATTTGGGGAAAAATTGTATCACTCTAAGCATTTTTTGATGGCAGATAGAATACTTGGTAGAAATTTGTAGGTATATTTTCATATATAACAAAAATACCTTAAAAATATTTTTCACCCTAAATTGGTCCGAGGCTTTGATCATTCAAGGAAAAAAAGTTAGAATTTTCAAGAAGATGAAGTGTTTGCCTTATCTGCTGAAACTATTCACAGACAGAAAAAATTCCTGACAGTTCTACTCATGAGGAGCAAAGATAGGATTCTCAGTTATAATTAATTTCCTTCCACCATACCACAGAGTTTCAATTAATATTCCACCACTACACAGTTTCTCAGCCATCACTCACTTGTGCAAGATTTGATCTTTGCTGTGATAGTTCTCCTGGCTGATAAGAGTGGCCATTTCATCCAAAGCTGTGAAGCGTTCCCTCCTGGGCAGTACATCTGCCACAATGGCTTCCAGCTTCCTACTGGCAGCCTCCATCCTGTCCACGCTCTCTGGCCAGAAGTCCTGCTTCCCGATCACTTTCCTCATGTCTTCCAAGTAGGACTCACGCAGGGCTGCCTTCTTCAGGAACCTCTGGGCTAGCTGTTCCAGCCTTTCCAGCCTCAGCATCTCCTTTTGCAGTGCTTTCCCACGGTTGTGCTCTGACTTTTCCAGGATGATCCAGTGCTTTTCCACATCCTGCAACATCTTCCCCTCTGGGGGCAAGTATGGCCGTTGGTTGTTGGCTCTCTGCTTGGTCCTGATGTTGAAGAGATGAGCTTCAATCATGCCCTTCTCTTGGTATTTGGGGGGTTTCTCCACAGTGCGGAAGGTTTTAAAGTTGGCCATGAGCAGCCACATTTCCTGAAGAGAATTGGGGAAATGACGGTCATCCAGTTCCATCACCTTCTGTTTAATCCATTTCAGGAGGTCAGAGACCATCTGCTCATACTGAAGCTTCAAGTCATCTATCTCCTTCAGGAAGAACACAGTCTGTGATGGGAATATAAAATGACAAGCCACATCAGAAACAGAATGAAGCACAGTGGGTGAACAGAAAGCAGTATCTTTAGCAGTCATCACATTTTTATACTGATGTGGTGATAGCTGTCACATCTGAGGCTAGATGAAATCCTAGAACAGTCTTCCATAAAAAAAAAACCAAAAACAAATCAATATTATTTAAGGTTTCATTTCAGTTTATATTTAAGAAAACATTTGGGAATAAACAGCATGATTCACATTTTTGTTTCACAATCAAAAAAAAACCCATATTTTTTTTTTTTACCAGTCTCATTCCTCAACCCCAAACAATTCTAGCCTAATGTGTAATTACACCCTTTCAGCTTCACCACTTAGGATCTTAGGAGACCATCTGACCAAGATCCTGGTCCTCTCACATGCACACAGCAGACTATGATCAAAATAGAACCTTCTCAATCTCTTCTGTTGGAACTGTTTCTCTTTATAAAAATTACTAAAAATTACTGTTTTGTGGCCAAACAGGGCTTTGGTAAGGATGCTAACCCTGATTTAATACTAACTTTTCAAGACCAAGACATTTATCTGTTTTATTTGTGGCCTGACATGCTTTTATTTCAAGTTCAGGTAAATACTGGAGCAAACATCTAGAATTAAATCCCTAATGAAATAAAAAGTGCTAGTCTGAAATCATCCTTTCTTTCCATTTTACATTTTTTCTATCTTTGCCCCTTTACTTAATCTTTTTTCCTCACCCTAACTTAGTAAAGACTCAGTTCTTTACTCCTGCAAATGTCAGGTTTAGTGCTGAACTATGTTGTCTGCCTCCATCATTCTGCTGAGTTTGCCTGCCCAGCCAGGCAGATTAGTGAGGGATATGGCACTGAGAAAGGACCCAGTCCTTCCAAGTGGTAAGCTGCTTTTGCCTACCAGAAAGTGCATTTGGCAATGACTTAGTGCTGCAGTCTTGTAAGACAGTAAAATAGCCCCAACATTTAGCACAGGAAAAGCAGCTCATGACATCAGGGCTGCCTTCTGAATTTTCTGCCGTTGCACCCAGCTCTTGCTGAAAGATCCTAGCAAATGCATGGTCACCTCAGATGGGAGAGGGAAAGGAGCTTTGCCTGCCAGAGTTGTTTCTCTCTGCCATCCTGGTCACATATTTAGTCTGAACTCAAAGGTTTCCTTGACACATTCAGGCTTCCCTCCCAATCCTATTAGTAAATTCAGAGCCATCTATTTGAGGGGACTAAGGACATGAAGAGATTAACATCTGTTTCTTTCTCCTTCTGACTGTGTGTGTCAGAAATGCAGGAAGATGGGAATGCAATATTAGGGGACAGGCTAAAAATAGGGAAGGAGTCAAAGGGAGAAAAAGAAGCAGGTAAATGGAGAGAGAGAAAAGAAAGAATAACTATAACTATGAAAAAGTGGAAAAAGCAATGGAGCACAATGAGAATTGAAAAAGGATAGAGTAAGCAAATTGCTTATTCATAAACTACAAAAGTTATGGCCTGCTTGCTCCTTACAGTTCTTCTAATACATGCTTGTGGACTCAAGGACTATTTCATGTTTATCAAAAGATAAATAATATTTCCTGGCCAAAATCTAGTGACCCATGTGTAGAGCTGTGAAGTCCTAATGCCCATTCTCCTCACTGATGCCCAAACTTTGACTGAATTCCAAGTCCTGCTCTCATCTAATGCATCCCTTTGGAGAACATGCTGCTCTGATCCATATAATCCTAGAGTATCTCTAGTTGGAAGGGACCCATAAGGACCATCGACTTCAACTCCCTGCTCCTTGCAGGACTACCTAACATTGGTTCTTCTGACAAAGAGCATGCTCCAGACACTCCTTCCACACTAACAGGCTTGCTGCTGTGGGGAGCCACGCTACAGGATCATCTAATCCTTGTCCTAGACCATATTTTTAGCTGAACAAACCCTGCTTTGCAAAATCTTTTCACCTTGTCACCACCAAGGAAGCCTCAGTGTGGATTTTTGTTCCTCCCTCTAAGCAATGTATTTCCCCTCTCAACTGCACAGGCAGTTCTCCAAATCCAGATGTTCATAGGACCCATCCTGGATGTGTAGGTTTTCTGCAGGCTATTTCTTTTGTAGTTCTGTCAAAACAAGAACAGATGTCTCCGGAGACAGAAGAGAAATTCTCTCAAGGGAAGTGGTCTTTGGAAGAAGCACTACAAAATTCCTTTTCTTCCAGCAGTGGGATGCAAGAAATTTTTTGTAGAGCTCATGATTTTATGTGAGGTGAATTGTATGTGGAAACAGAAAAAAAATTAACTTAGCTAAATTTGACCTGTCTAAATTTAATAAAAATTAATAAAAATTCAATTAAAACAATTTAAATTTAGCCAATTTAGCTAGCATTCTCTCAGTTTGATTTGGTGGTGGTGGTGGTTTTAGTTTTGTTTCATTTATTTGGTTGGTTTTTTTCATTTTCCACTAAGGAGTTAGAAAGAAAGGATGAGGATTTTCAAAGAAAATCAAAATCCAAAGTAGTTCCATAGAAGAAAGGATCATCATTCCTATTAAATGAGAAAACTGTTGACTAGGTCTGCTTTTGCCTAGTCTTAATCTTCTCCCAATATTGTTGAGATCTCTGTGTCTCAAGCTGCATTGGAACCATATCAGCTCTCAAACATGAACTGCGAGGTCAAAAAGGGATTGATATTTAGTGAGACAACTGCAATCCTCTTGGAGATCAGAGAGTGTACAGGCTCCAGGTACAAGTGTCAAGGAACAAGGTCTTTCAGATGGCTGTGCTTTTTGCTTCAGTTCAAATGATCCTGAAGTTGAGCTTGCACAACCCCCCCCCCCCTTCCAAATTAAATTTAGCTTTATATTTTTAACTTATAACTTCCAAAGATAGCAATGCACTTACTTTGTTAAGTCTCTTTTGTATTGTCTGGCCTTGTTTCAGTCTAGAGAAGTAGTGGTAATAGAGTGACACATAGGTCATGATGGATCTCTCATCTGGATAGGGCACGGCCACATCCTCAGCATCAAGCAGTTTGCTGATTCCAAACTCTTTCTCAGCAACATCAAAGGCATTGTTCAGGTTTTTAATGGGTTGGTCCTGCCGCAGTGAGCTATAGTGGATAAGATCAGGCCTGGGCAAGGGGAAAAAAGAACATGGAAACAAGGAAGATTTATGTTTGTAGTAAATTCTTTCAGATCACAAACCATAAACTGTTTATGAGACAAAGTTAATAGTCACATAACTGTTAATGTTATGTGACATTAACACTGGAATTACTTTGACCCTGAACTTCATTCAAGAACATTGCCCCTTGCCTACATTGCAGGAAGAAAATTGTCTTCTATGAAATTGAATTGCCACTCCTAGCAAATGTCTGCCCTTATTTCTCCTCGTCCCCAATGGGTGAAAACCAAAGCTCACTAGAGAGACAGTTGTGAGAAGGGAGGTGACTCACATCTAGGGAAGTTCCACAATCCCACTATAAGATATAACAGAACTGTTGAGGACAAATAAGTATTCAAAGTTACCATAGGTGGTTTCTCTCTCCTGTTTTTGGCTATTTCCTTCACTCTTTTTCAAAGGGACAGAGAAGGTATAAAGAGAGAGACTGAGAAGTTGCTTACTCTATTACAATAAACAAAAAGTTCATACAATAAAAGTTCATACAATAAAACCACTGCAGGAAAAAAAATTTTTAGAAAAAGAGCAATGGAAACATGATTGAGGGGCTAAGACCAAATGGGAAGTATTGTTCAGATATGGGATATTCCTCTGGAAATTCAATATTATACCCAAGTAAAGGAGCCTACAAGCAGGAGTTTTTGGTCCTTCCTTTCAAGGAGAGAAAACCCATTTAAGAAAGAAGAGTCTTCAGTGAGAAAGGGCAGAGACTATCTGACAGTTTCTTGACAGAAACTTGTAATTCAGACCCTGGGACAAGTTGTGTCAGACCTAGAAATAGCAATGAGCAACTCTGCCTGAAGTGATCCATCAAATCTTACCTGTGAGCGTGTATGAGTGCATTGAAGGCCAGCCCATCACTCCAACTTTTGGAGAAGTCCTTCACACTCACATTGGAATAGCTGGCAGTTTTATGCTGACACCATAGCAATAAGGCTTCATTGGCAAATAGAACATCAGCTCTACCTCCAAATTCCTCCTGTGAAGAGAAAAGGGAAAAGAAAAATTGGTGTCAACAATATAGGAAAATATTATCAGTGACTTTACACTTATGTTCCCAAAGGTCACTTCATATTACTATTTTCAATTCACAGATCCCCTCAAAGTCACAATTTACAGACTATATATGTCATAAAGGTAGAAAAGGTAGAAAAATTTAACAAGAAAATAGAAGATTTCTATTAAAAAATGAATTGAATGAATGCAGAAACTATAAGGTGAAATGCAGGTACTGAAAATTTGTAAATGTTTCTCTTCTGTAAGGGCTGTAGAAATCAGGCAGAAAGGAAAGTTCAGTTTATTTGCTTTCTTAGCTGTGAAATAGAATTCAGAAACAAAACACAATGTATTCAGGTCTACTGTAAGCAATTATTGACTTTGATTTCATAATAGAAGGTTCATTATAGAACCTTGTTTTTCATGTTCTTAGAGTACATGTTAAATAATTCTAAAAGCCATGTGCTTCTTCAGATCAGCATCATGGGACGCAAATCTAGAGGGAACTATTGACAATGAAGTTCAACAGGAAGTCAATAGTCCATTAAAAATTTGTAGAAGAGGGTGAAGTACATGAATGTTCTTTCTATGTCCAAGTCACCGTTTTGTCCTTTTGAGGAAAAAAAACCACAACTGCACAAGCAAAAAGACAAAGATACAGTTTTACCTTATCAAGTTTGATGGATGATATCTGAAATCGAAGTATGATGATCCAGATAAGGCCCAGGATTAAGGTTCTGTCACCATCTACGATATTCTCAGGACCAATCACTTTTACTTGTACCTGCTAATAAACCAGTATCCATTCAGCATAAATGTGCTCATGTCCAGCTCTCAGTGTAACAAACTATTACTGGAGAGGATGTTCAGGGCATTTTCTTAAGCAAAGAGGTTTAATGTTTACATCTTTTCATCAGTCCACAGACCTGCAAGCTCCTATATCAGCTCATGATGAATTTTGGCAAAAGCCTGGGAAAGGGATAGTGGTCTCAAAAATTTAAAGTTCCAATATATGTTTTTTGAAAACTGGTGGTTAGGGAGAGGAAAGAAGCACATTTCTTTCCTCCAATGGAGAGGAATATTAGCTGTTTCTAAGACATGTTACTCAAATAAAAAAGAAAATAAAATTTGATTTTTATTTTTTTTAATAAAATTCCTGGCCTTTATTCAGAGGATATGTTACTGTATACTAGAGGGGGAAACCACAATGAACATGATGCTTTAATTAATTAATAACATATATAAACTGTTGTGATCTCTAATATCAATATTAACTTACCTTGGATTTCAGAAATGTGATGGCTTTGCTGTTGTTCTCTAGAAAATGCACTCTCATCTTTCCCCGGCTTGGTTTGGGCAAATCTTCTCCAGAGAGAAGCTCAAGGAGTTTCATGAGAGATATGCCATCCTTCAAATCTGTGTAAATATCTTCTAGCTCAATCTTTACCTGTAAAGACCAGCCAGGCAATACAAACTCCAGTTTAATATTTGGCACAGAGAACCCTCTACTTCTAAAATGAAACAAATAACACCTTCTTGATGTCTTCTCTATGACTGAGTCTTAGTCTTCTCTATGACAGTGCATATATCCACAGAGCAGTGAGTCTTAATTCAGAAAAAATGGATTAGTGGGAGGAGTTACATTAATTATGAAAGTTGTCTGAAGTTAAAAAAAAACCCAACAACCAAACAAAAATGCAAACACACAATGGAATCAAAAAAGCAGCAGATTTTGAAAAATATAAAAAAAAAATTGAGCATTTTCAAAATCAAACCTTTTGGAAATGCTGACATTTTTAAAATTCCAATTCAAGTTAATCTTTTATTATATCAGAATAATTTTATTCTGAGCTGTACATTTCATTTAAAAGTTGATCTGATAATCCCATTCAATGATTCATTTTATACTCCATAATCTGAACAAAGTCTGTCACGTCCTGCTTGGACCTGCACTACCACCCAAAGTCTCCATATTTTTAGCCACAGTCTCACACTAAGTGAAAGGTTAGGATCACTTACAAAAATGTGTCTTACTGCTGCCAGTAATGAGGTCACCCAGTGCTTAGGTGATACAACATGACACAGTCTGTACTCTGACCTAACAAGAACTTGCTTTGGGCGTTTCCTTTTGGCCTCATGCCACTTGCCATCTAGAAGTGACATTAAAACCATACCACACACCTAAGAATAATTTACTGTGATTTTGCAATTACAGTAAATAACCTTTTCCATCAAAAAAAGGGAGAGAAGGCAGGAAGGCAGGAAGGGAAAGAAAAGAGGAGACAAGACAAGACAAAAGACAAGAGAAGAGGGAAAAGGGAAAAGGGAAAAGGATTGCTCCACTGATTAACTCCATAAAAACAACTCCCTGTTTAGTTGCCAACTTTATTCCTTTTTGCATATTTAATAAAACTTAAAATTCTATCTATGATGTCCTACAATTTAAAAAAATGTTTGAGCTGTTATATTCAGTGACACTTCCATAAATAAAGAAGTTTGTAGTATATATATATATATTCAAACTGAAATAGTTCAGTTTGAATTTGTAAAAATACAGGGTTCATATATCTGCTTTATGTCTCACCCAGCTGTTGTTTTAATAGCTTTGCTGCCTCATCCTTCTCATAAAAATACCAGTCACAGATAGCTTAACAAATTCAATCCAATAGCATCCTTAGTGCTAAACTTGAAGTAGTCAACAGTATAATTGAGAACACTGCAGTGTCCTGTAGTATGATCCAATCACCTCAAAGTGTGCCTTGGAAAGCTGGGACTAAGCTGCCAGGAAGACCAAGATAAGCTCTGCGCTGTCTCTTCCGTATATGGCTTGGAAAGCTCTCCCAGGCTTTGTTCCCCAGACTTTTATGATATGTGAACAAGTACATCGCAGGAACTTCAGACTGGCATTTTTATCTCTGAACTTGAAGGCATTTTTAAAATGAGAAAGTATATGTCTACAGCTAAAGAGAACTAATTTCCTACCCCATGAAAACCTAACTTTCTGCAGGAGGCAGAACAAGTACATGTTTTGCACTTGTTCACTACCATTACGAAAAATAAATTTGAAAGTTTGTTGTGCTGTGCAGCTGCCTTTGTACAAATCATAAACTTAAAACTTTACACTGATAAAACACATCTGGTACTTGAAACACGGTGATGAGCTACAGTGGACCCAGTGGCCTGGTCCTGCTTGGTGTTCCCAGCATCTGTTTTCATTACTACCTACTACAGACTCCAGAAAACGGAATTGGTTTGGATGATGTCATTCCTTTCTGTGCCATAGCTACATCATTTGTGCCTGAAATTTTATCTGCAGTAAGTCTGGAGACTGGAATATGCTGGCGTTACCTTGCACACACATATCGACTGCGCACTAGCTCTGAAGATTTTTTGAAGTCTGAGAGCTAGAGAAAACAAACTGATCTCTACTTGCATGGCGGTATGTCTGAAATTCCCCAAAATTAAGGGTACTTTTTCAGAGCCTTTGAGCAGCAAAGGCTCAAACTGAACTAATCAGGCAAAGCACAAAGTCAGAATTTTTGGCCAGGCAATTAATAATTGAGCATTGCCTGGGGAAACTCTGACCTGTGCAGATAATTTATTTACAGGAAAAAGAAGCAAATAAGGATTTTCCTCTGAGAGGATCACCAATGTACAATGAACATCACAATGTGATGATGGAGATATACAGTCTACAAAATGAACCTTGATTTCAGAGAAGACTGATTTCAGAGGTACCGTGAACAAAGGAGACAGATGTGAGGTAAAAGATAGAGGATGGAGCACTCTGGTTAGTCAAATCCTTCCTTGCTTGCATGTGACAACATTCAGAAAAAAAGACATTAAAAATAACATTAAAAAGGATACAGTGGGTAAAATAAAATAAAACAAAACCCAGGAAAAAATCTTCAAATTGAAGGAGCTACGTACATTATTCCTGGAGAAGACATTGTTCATCCAGTTGGTGAAGGTTTTCTTTTGCATGGACATACGCTGCTCCTGCAGCTTTTTGATATGATCTTTTTCATATTCAGTGCCCATGGTCACCTAGGAAGTCAAAAACCACAGTAGGCTGTTGAGAGCTGAAGAGATCTGCCAGGCCACCTACAAAAACCACTCACACGCCCAGTGTATATAGGAAACTCAGCACCAACAGGTACAAGATTCAATACCACACCCAGTGTAATACCTTCATTTCCTTTTGCTTGCACTTTGCACTTTAATTCCACCAACTTTATTTTTAACTTGCTTGATCTCACCCTTTAAAAATACATCTCTAGCTTCAGGATGAAAATGTGACATGTATCTATGCAGCTTTATTTTCTTGCTCTCAGCCTTCACCCAGTGTCCTGGATCCCATGAGGATCACCTCTACCTGAAAGCCAACAATAACTTCCTTGGGTGTGCTGAAAGCACCTCACAGAGAACTGATCTCAGACACTGCCAGAAGGAGGAATTCACAAATTTCTTTCAAAAAGAAAAAATGTGTTGTGTTCTCTGAGGACTGGTTAAGATTCTGTCCTTGGCTTTCAGACTTTCTGTACTTCCAACAGAAATCAAAGAGCTGCTTAGAAAGCAAATTGAATCAACTTGATTCTTTCCTCTCATGGGTTCAGTTTTTGCACCTCTGTCACAGTAAGGATGGTGACACAGGTCCATAATCACATGAAAAAGGTCCTAGCCTTGTTGTCAGGAAGCATTATTCCTCTTCCCTGCTCTTGTCTACCTCATCCATACCAGAGAAAAGTCAGGCTTGTAATTCCACACAGAACCTAAGATGAATATTCAGAAAGATTAGAAAGGAGGAGTCTTGCCTTTAGAGTCTATGACACAATAAACTGGATTTCAGCTCAGCTGAATAGCTCTTTTGAAGACACTTGGCTTACATTGTAAATTGTAACAGCAGTGGTCTTCCTGTTATGAAGGCAAGAGGATTATTTAAAAAAATTTTAAAAAAAGGAAAATCAGTGTATGATTCATGGCTACAGACAATTTTAGTAACCAAACATCATATTATGACAACTACTGTCATAATATAAGTATTACCTCGATATCACCCTGGCTGGGAAACCAAAAAACCCGTTGTAGTGATGGGAGAGGAGAGAGATGTCTACTGCTCTCAACCCACTGCAAAGAGAGAAGAGAATGAAAAATTAAAATATCTGAGAAACTGTGAGAGTGTGGAGCAGTGTGACATACTTCCCAAAATTCCATGTTTGTTTTGCAGAGGCAAATTTCTGAACAGTTATGGGCTTTGTACCCACTTAATTCATAAAACATAAAATACTGAGAAAGGAAACTGTATCTGTCCTAGCATGAGAAGACAGCAACAGGGAACCAGCAAAGCAGCCACTTTAAATGGTAAAGCCCTTACCTGATAAGTTTCCTTCTCTGATTAGTATTAAAGAAACTTGGCATTTTACAATATTAAGAGGTGTGGAAAGTGCAGAAGCAATTATTTGTTTCTGCATTTTTTGATATTTCTTTTTGGGGCAGATATTTCTTAACGCTCAGAGCCTAACTTCCTCAGAACAGGGACAGCACTGAAGCCTGGTGGTTCAGCAACCACACAGGGAAGGGTTATAACTGTAGGTGAAAGCCTAATGAA
The DNA here is from genome assembly GCA_003676055.1 of Chloebia gouldiae. Classification (NCBI taxonomy): domain Eukaryota; kingdom Metazoa; phylum Chordata; class Aves; order Passeriformes; family Passeridae; genus Chloebia; species Chloebia gouldiae. The sequence goes on along the minus strand of QUSF01000004.1, from coordinate 31,121,248 downwards.
AGGAAAAATTTAGCAAAATCTGAAATAGAATTATGGAGAACATTCTCTTAACATTTTCTTATCTTGTGGTCTAGTTCAGCACTGCCTATTCTCTCCATTTGAAGAGCAGATATTCAAAGAATTTACTTTCCCTGCTGGAGAGGTGATATTAACTCATTCCCATGTAATAACCCATCTCATAATGCCATTTCTGTGTTTGCCAAATGCTTCTCAGAACATCTGCAGGCTTTTTTTTTTTTTTTAAGGGTTCATATCCAAACACTGCAGTCACCCTGAATAATGACAGAACTGGTTTCATTTAGGTACAAAGGAAGATTATTTGTTGAGCTACTGCCTCACATAACAGCTCATCTGTTTCATCAAGTTAGACTTGCTTCCTGGATGGGTAGATGGTTATCTAAAGACACATCTATTATAGATTACCTGCATTTGCAGGATGCAGAAACAGTGCTAGGAACCAGAACTAGTCATAGTGCTACATTACAAGAAAAGAAAAGATCAAAGAACACGAAAAAAATGGACTTACCCAGTTTTGGAGGAAGTCCTTTCTGACATCCAACAGCCGTTTTTTCTGAAGAATGACTTCCACTGGATCCACTCCTACATTCACCTCATTGCTTTAATGCAGTGACCTTTGCTTTCAGGAACAGAGACCAAGTATTTATGATCTACCTATGAACCTCTCACCTGATCCTGACACAATGGGTAAAGGTTGTCACTGGCCTTGTCCAATTCTTACACTCAAAAATAATATATGAAAGTCACCAAAATTGCTATAAACCAGTTGAAAAGTCATACGTAGCTCTGAGGCTCAGGTAAAGAGCATCTTGCACAATTAAACTGGAGGTTTTGACCTTCTAAAGAAATTCTTACCTGGAAAATTGAACCTGACAATGGACTCAGGAAATAAAAGCACAGCAGAGAGTACAAAGATTATACTCTCAAAGATTGTACAGAGAGTACAAAGATCAGAGCAATAGCCAAGTGGTTAAACTGGGACACAGCAAATTAGAAGGTGAAACTGTGAAGTGTTAGGAATTTGCTCAGCACTGCTTTGAGGACACTTTTGTGCACAGATACCTGCTGCTGGCAGGACAACTGGAGTCAAGCTGGCAGTGCCAGCTGATTCCAAAGTTTACTATTCATGGGCTTCTCATTAATAACAAAAGGGAAAATAATTCTGGTGACTTACATAGATAGCAGGGAGTCCCTTCTGGCCTTTACAAGGTCACATGTGCACAGGTCACATTTACCTGGCATCATTGCCAGGAATCAGAAAGCTGCTGCTGGGAATCAGTACTAGAAAATGGGCAAGCATCTGAAATCAGAGGTTGTAAGGAAAGATTTCAAGCTCAGAGATGAGGTAAGGGAATAGCAGTGTTTTCCCTTTTAGCAAGTGTAGTTTAGCTGGCCTCCAAAAGACACAGGAGGAAACATAAGAAGAAATTAGGAATCCACCCAAACTCAGGATAGATAAAACTTTATCAGTAGATTCTGTGTCTTCATATTCACATTAGAGAAATATAATACATAATGTGCACATAAAACATAAAACTACTAAAAATAAAAAAGTTGAACATTTATATTACAGGTATTTCTCAAAATATTCCTTCCAAATTCCTGGACTTGTGTCCTAGACTAGCCAGCTAATACTGTTGTGTCCTGACTAGCCACCTAAGCTGTTGGTTTAAATCTGGCACAGGTTGGCTAGGTTGTGTGTGTTGGGAAAATGGCCTTGCTCCTTTCAAATAGAAGGCAGAGGACCAGTGGGTGAATGGGTCCTGGATACAGGTATTTATCCCTATTGCAAGTTAATTATTATCTATATAGTTAAATGTGCAAATCACTGTCTTTGCTTCTTATGATAACACAAGGCAATCAAAGATACGGTATAAAATTTCACTAAGTCCTGAATATCTATCTAAAGTTCAAAGTTAAATGGTGGACACTTATGTGACAGTGATAAATAAAGCCATTTCCTCAGTTATTTATATCCTAACAAAGTAAGAGGAAGGGCACAACAATATTTGCATGCAGTTTCCTGGAGGGAACAGGAAAAAATCACCCATCTAGGCTAATTATGGGCCCTCTCTTGCTGCCTTTGCAGAGAAGGAAAGCCTTTCCACCGACCTCAGGAAGAAGGGCCCAAAGAGTACCCTTCCCTTGCCTTGTTTCCAGCCTGAAGTGGTTTTCCATGATGGCAATGTGTTTCTTTGTTTCTTAACAGGAAGGATTCTGATGCCAGATATCCCTCTACAAAACAGCCACCAGTAAGATGTGTTAGGATTTCTTACCACCCTTTCTTATCCGCCCACATCTTGTCCTGCTTAAGAGGAAAATGGAGATCAAACAGACCTCATGCACAAGCAGCCTGTCCCCAAAACTCCAGTGCATCCCCCACTGTTCCTCCCCTCCTGGCAACACCACGTAAATCAAAAAAGGACATGACACTTATTTCTACTTGAATTCTTTTTCTTGTATGTCATCATTGTCCTCCTCTCATAACATGCATGTCAATTCTCATCTCCACTCTCAGATAGGAAGAAACGTTTAATTCCCTTGCTATAAAAAACAGAAGTAGCTGTCACAGGGACACAGATGCTGAGTTTGCTGCTACCACTCCCATCCCTGATCTCAAGAGAGGGCTGATGACCATGAGCTTCCCCAGGGCAGCACAGGCTGTGCTCTCCAGGCACCAGCACTGCCTTTTCCTCCTCATTGCCCTTGCCCACGGGGATGGAGGAGTCTGCCAGAGAGGAACACACAGACATAGTTGGGTGCAGACGCCTTCCTGGGCTAAAGCATCCCCCACAAAGGTCATTTATAGCTGACAAAAGTCCTGTAACTTATGAGCCTCTCATTGTACCAAGCTCCTACAGCTGTGCTCTGTGCTGCCACTGAGCAAAGCCAGCTCTGATTTCAAAGCCATGTGACCACATGCATGCCTGCCCTCGTGGGGAGCCCAGTCTATTCACAGGGCTCAGGTGAAAGGTTTGGCACAATCCATCACCTTCCGTTACGTAAACTGAACTTACACACCTTTCTGAAGGTACGAGAAAATCCTGTCTGATCCCTGCTAAGTTGAGGGTTCTCCAAATCTCAAAGAAAATAAGCATGTTAAATGAAAATATGTGCATGACAGTTTGGCCCTTTATCCCCCACTCTGTCTCCAGCCATGTTACTTCCACAAGTAACAGTCTCAGGATACTGGACTCCATGGGGTATAAAGGCAGCCCCCTCCCGAGGCTACAGTCTTGTAGCTTACAGTGTGCCAGGCAAGCAGGGAAATTATCCTGCTGCCTGGGGCCACCAATCTGGGTCCCACAGGTGGTCCTTTCCCTCTACCACCCTCCCCAGCACCAGCAAACAGCTGATGTTCAGTTTCATCAACATAGTGTGGACACAGGTGAGCTCAACCATGATCCCAGAATGTTTCTCAACCCCATCTAAGCACATTCCTAACCACCCACTACACGTAATTTTAGACCTCCTTGTGGCACAGAGGAACTATACTTTGGATATAGAGAACACGGGAGAGGAGCAGACAGTAAGTTATTGCAAGAAGCTGTTCACTCATTTGGGAATGGAATACTAGAGCTGAAGAAAAGCTGGGAGGAGTTAGTCAAAAGCAGCTGAGGAGAGTCATGGCAACCTCCAGCTCAGTCTTCACAGGCCTCTCAGCTGAACTTCTGTCCCAAAATAGCCAGGTATTTCTCTGAGCTTCTTTCCCCGAAGGACTTCAGCACACCACCTCCAGACACCCCCCTTGCCCTGCCCCTACATACCTGCTGTCACCAGCCACCCTGGGGTGCCACCCACCTGCAGGCAGGGGGGTCCACAGTGGATGAAGCTTCTCTTAAAGCTGGGCTCTGCCTGGGAGGATCCAACCCGGCATGCCGGGTGATGCTGGGTTGTTATAAACCTCAGCCTCCTCGTGCTCTAGTCTAAACTAGAAGTTGCTTTTCTTTTTGAATAGCTGGCTAGCAGCGACATGACATCAACAGGGAGCAGAACTCAAGCAGAACAGTCGAATTACATCATCCAAAGGAACTGGAGCCCCTCACTGCATTTGAAAAAGAGGACAGCTTAAAGCAAAATCAGATGGATTTATTTTTCCTGGCATGAAAAAGTTCAGTCATCTTTTTGAAACAGAAAATATATGTTTGCTTGTTTAGTCACGAGTTAAAGACATTTTCTCCTTGGAGCTGTTTATATTATCTTGAAATTTCCCTTCTGTTTCTGAACTTCAAATAGTTAACATAAGAGCTTCAAAGGCTTTTTGAGATGAACACATGGGACAAAGGACTTTCAGTCTCTTTCCACTTCATACAAACATAGATAAAAGATTTCAAGTGACAGAATTGCCTTAATATTTTGAACATGAAACTGGGCCTTAGAAATCACCATGTTGGCACTGCCAGATCCAACTAGCCATTTTTATCATTTAATCAGGTATTTCCGTTTTTTTTTTCATTGCTATTAATGAAGACTGTTGCACGAGAGTGAGACTTCTTATTCATAGCTGTAATTTCTGGAGTTGTTAAAGCACCCATTTGTTGATGGAAAAAAACTGTGGAATTCACATATGGAAGTGGCTCCCAGCACCCTTAGTGCCAAAGCACTGCACCTACCCCCAGGGACAGTGCACACCATGGTGTGCTCTCAGGTTTTGGTCCCTCACTGTCCTGACCAGCAGATTACTGACTACAAACCAGCCTGGCCATCCCCATTTTCTTGTGAAGGTGTCCAGTCATGTGGAATGGCTGAAGGTCATTTGTTAAACCTTTATGCAGTGTTTTTGCCAAAGAGCATAAACAGTTAACATTAAAGGTGCGAATTTTAGCAGATGCGAGCTAAGACACGGCAATACATGAATAAAAATGGCAATTACTCTCCATTGTAGGCAAAAATTGCCAAATCCTGAGCTTACTGGTTTTACTTACGCTGTTTGTTAATTTCTTACATTCAGACTAGACACAAAATAATGCATTTTGAGAGAAAAAACCCACAGACTTGTCAGAAAAGAGAATCACTAAGTATGAAAAGCATGTTTCAGCAGTTCCTTGTTTAAAAAACTGAAAAATGGTGAATATAGAAATCTTATAGTATATCTGAAATACAGCACCTGGTGAGTGATACATACCATTCATGAGCTATTTTCACTACAATGAAATCTTCAGAGCTCCAGACTGAGGCGGAATATGGGTTGCTGAGCTAGCAAGACTTTGGAAAGATCATGGACAAGCTCCATCTCAGAGAAAAGAATAGGTGGGAAAACAAATTAGATGTGGCATTAGTGAGCTTCCAGTATTCACTGGACCAGAAACTGAGTCTATCAGCAGGTACAAATCTGTGCTAGCATGAAGTCCTCCAATGGCAAAAGGGAGAGGAATCTGTCTCAAAACCATGGTTTCCATCCATATTTTCCCCTTAGGTCAGAAAAGCTGCATAGATTGAGGACTTCTGAACATACTAGTGAAAAACCACCTCATCTTCCTGATTGTGTTTTGATCACGACAGGTGTTTATTTGGTATGGATATTTATTTCCAGCTCATTGCTGTGATCCATTTTAGCAGATGCATTTGTTCACCTGTCTGAGCAGGGCAGGGCAGTCAACCTTTTCCCCTGTGTTTTCCTTGCCAAGTTAGGCAGGCAAGCCCAGGGGCCAAGCTTTCAAGAGGTCCTCTGCACTCACAGTTAGTGCTTGCTGCATGGCAAGATCAGAGAAACACAGAGCAGTGTCTGCTCCAAAGGCCCTACAAATGCACCAGACATGTGAGCAAATAAGGTTTGGAGAAATTAAGTGGCACTCCAGTACTCTTATTTTTCAAGGTTAGTACTGCCACAGGAGTTAAAACAGAAATGTTTCACAGTTTAAGAGTGCAAAATATTAGAAGCAACAATTACTGCAAAATTTACAAACTGGTAGCATGGACACTTGTCTACTTTTCCTATTATCCAAATACAAATTGTGGATTAGAGAGAACTGCTGAAGTGTGCTGGAAATTTTTCAAAGTCTGAAGTGTCTTATATGCGGAGCATGTAAAACAACATTCTATTTAAAAAAGAAAAACCAAAGAGCAACACTCCCACCTTTAAACACCACTAAAACCTCCCCTTCTTCAGATTATTTTTTATTTTTGTAAGGAGCAGTTCCAGCAAGTCACCGCAGTTCAAGCTCTACGGAGCCTCCAGGAACCCACATGTTGTTTGCATGTGAAACACTTCCTTTCATGTGACACACAGCACCAACACTGCTACATAGGAACTCCACAGCAGCTGAAACCTGACCACAGTAGGAGCAATGGCTAAACTGTAGCATCCTGATGGCACAAATACACCTTTGGAAATGCCTCAAGTGAGATGTGCACAAAGAGGAGAAAGAAGAGGCTAGAGGATTAATTTCAGCACGATGTTACAATGAATGTTCTACTGATGCCATTGGTTATTCTCAAGTAGTAGGCAGCATGGTGTGGAAGATGGCTTTGGATTTTTTGGAACAAAGACATCAAAGTGCTAAGCTGCTATTCAGTCAACTCTTACTTCTCAAGATTAGTACCCCCACTGAAGTTAAAAGTACCACCTCTCAGATCAAGTTTCAAACTTTCAATCCCCACAGGAAGTTTTAGATTTGTGTTCCACACTTGGACTTTACAGAACTTCCACATTTAGACATTAGGAAGTTCCAAAATTGCATTCTGCTATAACATGCTAATTACAGAGAAGTTCTGAAGGTTTGTGGGAATTTTTTGAATTCTTTACACATAAATTTAATTCTGGAACCAAGCCTTGGCACAAGCAGTAATTTCAGCAACAAGTTCAAGGGCACAGAAAAGAAATAGCCAAAACCTATTATGGGTACATAAACTGAGGTGGGAAAATCAGCAGCTTGCCAAATAGCTACTCTGCCTATGAGCCTTAAGTAGCAGGATTACAAAATATGAGTCACTGAAAGATTATCTTCCAGAAAGAAGCATACAAACCAGAATCTCAGGTAATTCGTTATTAGTTTATTAAATCAGCAATTTTTAATCACCGCTTTCTAAAAATGATTACAAAGCATATTAAAATATATTACAGTATCTGCAAAGAATTTACTGTGTAATAAAAGTGCAACAATAATGAACTTACAACTTTGTTTGCCTAGTTGGACAAACTGAAGCACACTGCACAGATCAAGCCTTTCCTCAAAAGTCAGAGTGCCTTTTAAGTGAAAACAGTGTTTAACAAAAATATTAGAAAAGGTGAGCATGTGAAATAGAAAATGAAGTTTATGATCATTCCTCAGTGCTAAGTTACATATATCCATCAAACCATACACTTCAAACTCTGCTTGAGATCCAACAATTTAAAGAGCCACTAAAATGAGTGCACATTTTGAAGGGAAGGAAGTGATGGAAAGAAAAAGAGGGTGCATTTCAAGTGCTGGCAATAAACAATATTGAAAGCCAGGGACCACAAACCTGCTGCTTTTAGACCAGGTCCCACAAAAATCCATGCCACACTCAATTGACAAATGGGACCTCACCCTGACTTAAAAATCTTTGTAAACTCTCCAATTTCAAGCTGTCACAGCTTTAAGCCTCTCAGTGTCCTGTACTGTGGTTATGAACTATAGGGCCACATTTTCTCTTCCAATCTACAACAAAAACTGGTAATTTCTGAAGGAACAGAATTAGGGTTGCAAATTAAAATTGCATTGTGGAATAGTTGGAGAAAAGGTAAAAGCAGCAGTTTCTACTTTAGTTTAAGACAGTAGGCTACATCAGTGGGCACAGATTTCATAGACAGCTTTGGATGATCTTGCAGAAAATGTTATCAAAATCCGAGGCATAAAATATCAAACCAACTTAACATCTTCACCTTTCTTCAGCAGACATTAGTAACAAACTGAACACCAAAGATTACCTCATACTGCAGTTATGAATAACTACAAAGAGCATACTATCCTGAGAGAAGGCAATCCTGCTCACTTCTCATGCTTCTAACACACAGATTCACTAACTCCACAGAACATGACCCAAACACTTGTGTGGGGCTGGTTTAACTGAACAGGTTTACAGACAGCCAGCAAGGCAAATGGGGGAGGCCCATGGACTGTGAGGATGTAGTGAGAAGAGAACCCCTCCCCTGAGCAACAGCAACCTACTCCATCACTTTAGCTGTGCAAGAAACTGCTGTTTAAAGTTCCCATGAAATGCATTTTATTCCTATCATCTAAGTAGGATGCTAGTTCACTGTACCACATACCTAGAAATAGATTTATGTAGCTGTGGATGCCAACCATTAAACACATCTATTTCTCCAGACAGCCTGAGAAAATCCACCTCTACTCCTATGCATGCTTCATGCATTCATCTTCCAAATTCTACAGGAACACAAAGCAAAATACTACAACCCCATCTAGGCAAAATGTTTTAACTTCTCAATTTGTCTGCCTTAAGACAAAGCCTGCATATTGTCACAGAGACTGAGAAAAGGCTGTGTTCTCCCTTTTACTGCCAACAAAACTAGAAAAACAGAATAAAACCACTGAAACTATCCTGCTCTTCTCACTGAAGGAGGATATTTCTAATGGCATGGGATCACATGGCTCCAGTATGTCTGGAGCATCACCCCTGGAAGCTCCATGTGGTGGGAACTCAAGCAGGAGTCCACTGCTGCAGCCCTGCGCTGCTGAAAAGCGAGGTAAGGCAGAGTCGGAAAATCAGCAGCTTCCCACATCCTCTCAGCTTTGCCTACACTCCAGTAGTCACAATACACAAACTTGCATTCTTTCTCCTGGTGGCTTTCCTGATTAAGCTAGTCACTAGTACTAAGCTGGTCAGTAGTGTATAAAGTGGTACTGACTGCAGACACTACCCACAAACAAACACACGTTACTGCTTCTGCAGCCTTTTTCTTTTTCTTAAGATCTGCAATGTCTATAGAACACTTTTTTTTCAATCAAAAATAAATTACATAGAAAATAGTTACTCTGCAGATGTAGAGTCACACAGGTAGACTCAGTGTCAAAGTTTCACAGCTCTACTAAAGTGCACAGAGATGCACTAAGGTTAATTTGGCTCCTAATTTAGGTCTAACAGAAATAAAGTTGGTATGCTTGAATGATAGGAAAAACACGTAAAAATTAAAAAAAAAAAAAAAATTAAGTCCGCAGAACAATTCAATTATGCCAGGACATCCTTGCTACAGGCCCAGAAACCTGGCAAGGTGAAGGTGGTGTTCTGCCATTACTTAAAATAGCATCATTGTTTTCCCATGGAAGAGCCCTGACAAAGTTCATGGAAATTGCACCTCAGAATAGAACGGATGCAGAAAGATGAGAGGTCCAGAAAGATGTGAAACCTGACAACCTACATATACATGACTTGAAAAAAGAAGCTGAGGCTTTTCTTAGATCACCCACAAAACTGAACATGGAATTGTGACTAAAACCTTAACTGGGAGACAATATCCAAAGTATTCCTCTCCCCACCCCTACTGCAAGGACTTTAAAGCACTTTTTGGCTTGCTCTGTCTCAGAAGGCATTACTGCTGCCACTTACTGAGACTTAACAAGAAAGTGCTCAAAACTACAGTACCTTGGATGTGTAGGGTCTTTCTTATTACAAATGGAATACAAGTCAATTCCCGTTCATACCAGAACTGACTGCCAAATTTGATTTTATGAAAGAACTGGCCCTCCTTGAAAGACTGAAGTTCACAGGGCCAAAAACTTGCCTTCTTTTAAGGTACTGATAAAAATCAGTTGTAAGGAGACATTACATTCAACTTTGATTGTGTGTTGTTGGAAAATAAAAGTTTATTAAGCATCCATTCCTTTAATGGATTCTTTTCAATAAAGGAGTAATATTTGGAGGAATGAGTCTATAATTTATTATAGTCAGTCTAACAGTTCCTGTTAGACTCCCCATCCTTCAAATCTGCCACCATGAGAATTGAATCTCTCTTTTGTGGTTGTCAGCTACACGTTGGCAAAAGAGTTAAAAACATCTCTTAAATATATTATATATTAAAAAATACACAGACATAACTGTATAATTAGCTGTAAATATAAATTAAATACCAATGAAAATATCTCGAGACAATTCGATATGCTTTGAGGAGGCTGAATTTGAGCAATACACCTTTTCTGAACAGAAAGTGAGGCTTAATTTCAATGCAAACATGGTTTTTTCAGCTTAAGAAACCATTCTGCTGTCACTTTGAACCATTCAGAAATTCATTGTCTGCAGAGAAGCTAAGCTTAAACTGCAAAGAAAACTACAAATCCAAGGAACAAAGGAGATCTCCATTCTTCTAATGATAATACTGAATATATAGTGCTGTGTGAAACTGAAGAAGCTATTCTTCAGATAAGACATGACAGATCAAAAAAAATTTAGGAATTTGCAGTTTTAGATAGAATCTGAAGTTTTAAAAGAAGTTTGCTCATATTCTGAGCACTTACAAGACTCTCATCATTCTTCTATCTTTTTTTAACTCCAATTAAACAATAAAAAGAAAGAAAAAGATTTCCTTTTATATCAGCCTGTTCTTAGACTATAGAGATGCTTATATTCACTCACCGGCTTAAGTACATTTTTAGCATCTAAATATTCCTTGCATATGCAGGTGAATTTAACATTCTGAGCTTCAGCGTGCTATTTAGAATAGTTTGGAGACAGGGTTGGTAAGTATTTAAGTTTGGCGAAGGTCAGCAACTTTTATGCATGGTATTTTCTGCTTTATGGTTATAAAGGCAGCAAGACATGGACACAGAACTGCAAGAATATTTTCACCTTATGACAGAGCTATTATAAGGCACTTGTGATAAGCATGTTTGAGTGAAGGTCAGCAGGGACAGTGACATGAATGTTTCCCTGCTGCCACGCTTATAACTTCAGTAGCTTGCGTGAAATGTGCTGTGAGGTTTAAGGATCTAAGCTTAACTTCGAATTTTGGTATTTTCAACACATTTCCTGTGGGAATTTCAAAATCCTCACTCTTCTCCTTGTATTGTTCATTCTGCTGTCTGGAAAAGTTTCCTGTGCGATGGTGGCACCAGGTGGGAAGGTAGCGTGCCAGGCAGTTCATATCCATCCAGTTTAATCTTGATCAGATGTTTTGCTAATGCAAACTCTTCATCATCCAACATCCCATCGCCATCACAGTCTGCAAGTTTCCAGATCTTCCCCAAGACGCTATTGGGTAGTTTAGAAGTCACCATCTCCTTCTTTGCACTAATCCCGGATATTTTGCCATTGATTGGTGACAGAGTGTAGAAAATCTCATCATAAGCAGGTTTATCTTTGGCAACAACCCACTCCTCTTCATCAGCTCCTTCCTTAGCACCTTCCCCGTATCCGTGGCCAAAAGGTCCTGCCATGGTGCCATCAAATGCTCCACCATGTACCATCTCTGTGGGCATGTTGCTCTCTTCCTGTCTGATTAGGTTCATCAGGGAGGCAATTTTGTTGGCCAGCATGTTATCCACAGTTTCAATTAGCTTTGGTTTCAAAGAATGAAATTTAGTGAAATCACAATTCTCCAACTGCTCCTGTGAATGACACAGAGATAGTAGTTAAAAACAATTCTGATGCATTGAAAAGTTTAAAGAATGGGCTTAAAATTAAAATAAGTATCTTTTGAAGCTGTTTCTATAGCTGAAACTCCTCTTGATAGAGAAACAAAACACATGTACCATACAACCAATATATCTGATCAAACACACTAAGACAATTTTGCAAGTGTATGAGTTTATTTATTAAACTACATTTACAATACTAATTTCCAAGTGCAGTGGATAAAACCACAGCAGCTGATGGATGTTACCCAGTAACTTTCCATTTGATGATTTTTTTCCAAACATCAAAGAAAGCATGCAAGTAAGTCCTCAGTCCTGCTAGCATTTAGGCAAGTGTTTAGAGTTAAAAATAAAACCAAATGTTTGCAGGACTGATCTGATTTTATAGATTAGACTTCTTGGTTGTGGTTAGGTCAGGAAAAGGTGTCCTTTACCAATAAAAAAAAGCTGAGCTGAGATAACAGCAGCAGTGTTTTATATCAGTGCTGCCAGAACTCATGAAGTCAGATGCTCCCTGCAGAATTTATGGAGTATTCATCCTACACAAGCCCAAGCATGTTTTACACCACAGCATCAGAAAATTAAAAATGCTTTGGGCAATCATTAAATTTTTTCTACATGCAAAATGCTTGCCAGCAAGAGAAAGTTACAGTGGAAAAGGTTAAAAAAACTCAAACATCATCACCACCAACACCTCCCACCTTCTGTAAAATGATGTTAAATTGCTTTAACAAATCCCATCTATCACCTCAAGGAGCTGCTCATATACATATCAAAATGATCATGGCATGAACCCAAGAAACCTGGAGCACGGGGTAAAAACAGTCAACTAAAATCCCTGTTCAGGTGACATTTATACACAATCACCTGATTTACAGTACCTGATCAGAATAAATGTATGTAGTGCAACAAATATCAGGAAGCAAAGATCAACTTGCTATCGGTTTTGGCACAATTTTGTTTTCACACAATTTTCTTCCTCATTACAGAAATGACTGATCTCCTGTACATATTTGCTGCCATCTGCTGCTGAGGCCTAACTGACATGTACTGTAAGTTTGAAAGAGTCTCATTCAAATTTTTTGTTTCAATATTCAGATCTCTCATTCTCTCACTCTGCATCACAAGCAAAAGCAGCAAGGGAAGAAAGAGTCAACTTTTGCCACAAAATCCCCTTTAAAAGCCTAACTCATTAAACCCTTCTAACAATCCTGCCTGTGAATACTTAGTTCAAATACATCTTGTGTTTTATCTGTGATTTGCTATCTCATGCCGACAGTTGACTCCCAGGTGAAATACTTTAGTTTATGAAAGAAACTTGTGCCTTCCTATAGACTATCAGCCAATCATCACTCCTGATAATGGCTGTGCAAGTGCACCACATGTACTGACAGAATGATACATCTGGAAAACTTCATCACACTCATGACTAGTCCATGGTCAGAACAAACTGCAGGCTCTTGATCTCTTGTTCTTCATCTTTCAAGCTGAATTATCCTCTAACTCAAAGGCCATTTAAGAAGCCTATGATCTGAGATACAAAATTTGCCAATTGATTCTTGAAATCACTACTAACACAACATTAGCTGTTTTTCCCTGGGATATTTTCTAACTCATCTCAAATCAGAGAACAGAAATAAACAGGCAAGAAAGTGACAGAAAATTGGTTGAAATACTGCAGAAAGGCCAAAAGAAGAAGAGACAAGAGATATTTAAAAATAAATTGTGAACATAAACCAATAACTTCTCTCTCTCTCCTTCATAGAATACAATCTTAACAGGACAGGAAAGGAGCCAAAGACTATTTTCAGAAGCAAGAGGTTTTAAGCTGGACTTTTCGAGTAACACACTGCCTTTATTACTCACTGGGAAACAGTACCAGTAAGAACAGGTAGAGTTAAAATGAACTTATGACTAAATATATCTTCACCTACACATATATTTGATACCATCACAAAAATGATAAATATAACCACATTTAGGATTCAAAAGAAGCCCCTTAACCTGTGAGTGTCCACTGCCATTTTATATGAACAAAGCCTTTAGTACTTCCTGCACTAGAGACCAAGTACTGACTAAAAGGACAGAAGGTCAGTCATATTCGTCATTCCTTATTTTCTTAGTCTTTATGTAGTCCCGTATCAGTGAATGCACACTAAACAAGTTACCATTATTTTTTGGTTTGTACCACTTCCAAGTCACTCTAATAAAATATTATTCAAATGACTTATTTCAACTGCTCTACTGCCAAACGGTGCCATACTCTGTTCTAACTTTTCCAATTTGGAAATCCTGCTACAAAGTTAAGAGATATTTCAGTGGAATGGTAATCTACCATCTTACCTGCATTTTCTTGACTTCAGGGAAGTCCCCTGCTGAAATATGGTATTCCCTTTGCAGCTGGATATAGATCTCAGGCAACTTGTTGATCAATTCTTTCTTCTTATTCTCTTTCCCAAAGACAGAGGGCATCTCTTTTTTCAGATAACTGATGATATAAGCATGAACCTTAAAAGAAGCAAAACTGAAATCAAAACTACTGTTTACTGACACTTAGTAGCATTCCTCATCTAGGTCATAAAAAGAAACAGATATATGTTTCCCTAAGGAAAGATATTATCAGCTACTGTTTCTGGAACTTTGTGTTTACATGAACAGTTAGCTATCTGTTAGTTATTATTACCTTTTGCTGCTTTCAGCATTCCTTTGAGGGGCAGAGATAAAGTAAACACATTTCAAAGAAATACAGACACACACTTGCTCTTTTAAGGAGAAGCCTAGTACAGCATTCTATGAGTACCAACAGCAAGAGAAAAGGCAAGACCCCAAACCCCACGTCCTGACACTGTACACAGAGCTCCAGCCATACTGGTCCATTTGTATGATTTGTAGCTCATTTGCCACAACAGCCATTGTGGGCATCAACGTGTTAATTCCTCCAGTAATTCAAGTATGCTAAGTGGTAGGGCTATCTATTTGAAGTGATATTGCATTCCTACCTATTTTCTCACAGAAAAGTGAGTACCCATTACCTATATTTATGCAGCCATCTATACAGATGACAAAGCACCCAGTGCCAAGAGGAGCAGCATGCCATGGCTGCCTTGTGAAGCCCTAGGGAGAGAAGTAGAGCCTTTCCAGCTTATAAGGAAAGACATTAATTTAGGGTGTCTTTAAACACATTGATTCTTGCATTGCCATTGAAATATCCATCCTGCCCACCTTCTTTATGCCTTTATTCTGAACCATTCATCTCTTCCCTCCTGCAACTCTCCCACTACCTTTCCCCACCAAAAGGATCTGCTTGGCCACAGAACAAGTGATCAGATCCAGAACAGAAACCGAGGCTGCACTTCCTCACTGAGGTGAGTTCACCTATCCAGGATATTGATACTCACTTTGCACACAAGAGGGAAGGCACCAGGGCAGAGCCTTCTTTTAGAAGTAATGCTGCCCTAAGCTCTGACCTGGCCAGGACCACGGCAGCCAAATGACCTCCACAACAGGATGTCTTTACAGAACTCAGGTCTGAGTTAATTTAAAAAGAATGTAGCTGTCCACAATTCAGAACTTATTTATAATTTTCACACACCCAAAAAAAAAGAGTTAAAAATTAGGTATGTCTAACAAACTGTTGAGCAATAAACAGGTGAAATTTTGAAGACTGGGGGAAGACAAACTACCACTAAACAGCATCAGTAAAACAAGTGATTGCCTTGGTGTTGTGTAAGTATAATACTTAATACCTACCAAACCATAACAGAATGTGTATTACAGCATTCTACACAGACGTTACACAATCTGCACATGGCAAATGCCCAATCATTTCCTTACTTGTTAAGGAAGAAACAAAAAAAATTATTTGCTGTTAAAAGAAAAATGATGTAGCCAATTTTTATGTGCACATCTTAAGTTCACAAATTTCACATAACACTTCCTTATATCTAAAAAGAGTGCATGCATTTTAATGGCAAATAAATTTACATTTTTGTAGAGGAGGAAAAAACTCCAGCATAAAGAAGCATAAACCAATTAAATTTTCTAAGAGTACAGATATAAATATTTCTCCAGAATTACAAAATTGATTCAGTAAGGGTATTTTTAAGAGTGTTTCTAAATAATTGTGAGTAATTTTATGGATCTTGTGTCTAAAATAACATTTTTATAAAACTCAGAAAAGTATGTTTATAATTCATAAGTACTAACAGTTTCACATGTGTATTTTAAGTGGTTTAAGGTCTGCCAGTATGCACATGTGTTTCTTGTAGATAAGAACAGTCCTCATGTTCAAAAGGGGACAGTGAGTCACAGGACTTAGGGGGAAAAAAAAGCCTAATGCCCAAATCTGACAGCATGTTAAGAGTTTGCTTTTGTTTCTACTTACTGTAAATGCTTTAGAAAACATTAAGAAGAGAGTAGCACAGAAATAGTAGCACTCAATGCTGTAAAAAGCAATTTTTGACTGTCAATACTTTGAGAGCAGATTGGAAGGCAGAAAAATGACACTGGATTACATTGCTGCTTTCCTGCAGATATACAGTTTATTCCCTTTCCGGGACTGTCTAATAACATATCCCTAAGACCACTGTGTACTGTGTTTACCTTTATCAATTTTTATTTTACATCTCATAGAGATATCTAAAAATTACTCAACAGACACTCCTTCAATGCCAAAATGATTGTAACAAATGAAAACAAAATGCTGCCAACATTTACAAAACAGACTGGATCTGAGGTTGCTATGTGATCAGAGAAACTTTTAACACAATATCATGGCAATTTTAAATGGAATTTTCAAAGAAGTGACTTCTACGGGGTGTCTAAAACTCAGGCCACAAAACCCCCAAACCAACAGTCCCCCTCATTCCCTCCCCCAACCCCCAAAAATAACCCCACCAAAAACTCCTGAAAGTCTATCTTCATACTCTGAAATTTAAATAAGCCAACACAGGAAGTGGTACACATCCCCAAACAACAATTCATATACTGATGGATTTGCTAGTCCTCTTCATTTCCGATTAGTAGTTCACATTAAAATGAGTTTGAAGGAAAATGCATTTGGTTTGATAACTGCACAGGAAATTAGAGCTCCTGTCTTCTATCAATAGCTTTCTCCTCAAGTAATTATCTTTTCCTTGAAAAAGTGACAATTCAATCCAAGATTAAAAACTGCGCTAAAAAGACACATTTTATAGCAAGAGAAAAATTGGCAAGGTTGAGAAAGGACACACTGACAGCAGCAGAGACTGCTCATTCAATTTTGTTTCCTTCTCTTTTCTTACCTTTGCAAGTCTTGCCCTTTTAATGAGATCATTGAGCTTCCTCACAGCAGCCTTCTGCGGGAGACTCTGGATATCCTTGAAAAGATCCTGTGCCTCGGCTTCAAAGAGTTTTCGATTGTCTGTGTTCCGGAGAGGATGGGCCCAGAAGGAGCCAATGTAGACCCGCAGGACCTCTGGCGTGTCGATCACCTTTCCCAGGGACCACATGAGTGCACCATAGACCCTCATCAGCTGCTGGGTGTCCACTTGGTCAGCCTTATTAAGCACCACTCGGATCTTGTCATCCTGGCCCCGGAATGACTTAATGGCCTCTGAAAACTCATCAGATATATCCAGCTTATGGGCATCAAAAAGGAGGATGATTCGATCAACCCTCTCAGCAAACCACTGGAGGACTTGGCAGAAGTCGTAGCCTGGAGGAAGAACACAGAGTCTTACCATTCAGAAAAGCAAGTCTTGAAGAACGTAAGGCTGGGGATAGAGAACACGAAGATAACAGCCTCTACCCAGGGGCAAAAAGGAGATTTATTACTCAAGAGGACAGTATCTGTGGACAGTGAGGTCAGGACAACTGTATCCTGCATTTCCTTGAACCAGTCTCGCTATTACCACCTTTTGTTTTTATCACTGCCCTTTTTTCTGTCTAACACCCACATTTGCCTCTTTCCAGGAGTCTGGTTCCAGCACAGCATCCAAGCTAAACAAGACTGTGAGGCTCTGATCTCTTCCTCACTGCCAATACTGGTCAATTTGGTAACACTGCTTATCTGAATTAACAATGGAAAATGGTTCAAATGCAGCATTTAAAGCCATTTTCAAACTCATCTCTTCTTGCCTTGTAACACTTGGTTGTTATTTTTACCACAGCAGACTAAAAAGTACAATTTACAAGTAACACGACTACATTGCTGATGGCTTTGAGGACATGACATGTTACAGAACATGAGAAGTGACCTTACTGATCACCTGAAACAAGCTTTATCATGTTCTAAAGGAAAGTCTATTCATAGCACCTGTCTAAATGCTTTTACAGGTACAGCTGGTACCTAATCCACACAACAAACAGTATTCAGGAATTCCTTATTCAGAAGTGACACATCTAATCCTCAGAGTCACCACTGGTGATGCGGCTTTGGGTTCGGCATGGATGTGACTCATCTAGTATGAGTAAGGAACAGCTAAGTATGTACTGGGAGCTTTTTGCTTTTTTAAAAAAGCAATGTATGTTTTCCCCTGAACTCTTTCCCCATACTCTTTGAAACACTTGCCTTCACACCACTCAGTCATGAACGAAGCACCCCCTCCCTTCCTAAAAGGGGTTCCTCCCTACATCCTGCCAGACACTCATTTTTCCTTCCAAATCTTGCAGCCCACACAGACATTTCTGTCTGCAAGGGCGTGAACATCAGCAGCGACGTCGCAGAAGCAGCACAGGGACGGGCATTGTCTGCCCAGAGGACAATGCTGGCAGGCATCTGCACATTCTCCTCCAGCCACTTACACTGCCCCTGAACTGACAGACAGGAAGCTTCTGGCACATCCTCCTGCTGACAACAGGAGTGGGAAAGGTGTGTCTTGAGACATCTTTGAATGTTGCCCTCTGTTGACCCTTCAAGAAATCAGCTCCTTTATCTGTGGCCTGGATGCTTTCCAGAGTTAAAAATAGAGCATGCTGGGAAATAGTACATGTCCTCTAATTTTACATAGTCACTTTACTGTTTTCCTGCATGTTAAAATGACAGCTAATATTTGAGTCCTCTCTTGGTCTCAGAAGGCTTTAACTTACTCCTAGTAATACCTGTGAAATTTTAATATTATACAGATGTTACATTCATTTGTAGGTAAATAGTTAAGCAGTAGCTAGTGAGATGGGAAAAAAACACCAACAGCAAAGAGACACTGTGGCCCTGTAATGTTATTCTTCCATCAAACATTTTAAATAACAAAAGCTGCAGCTTACCAACGTTAGACACAAGCTAAACTTCTAGAAAGCAGAACCCTCTCTGACAGAGACACATTCCGGGATAACAGAAAACACCTTGTACAATCCTGCTTACATTTTCACGCAATAATTTAGAAAGTCATCAAAGCAACTCAAACTTCAAAATGTTCTAAATTAGACTTATAAATATGTTCAAATCAGACCAACTCCTTCAGGAAGCAGGTCAGACAAACCTTGCTATGTGCAGCATCACAGGACAAGTCAACTTTGTGCTTGAGTATATGCAAACTGCATAAGCAGCCCAAAAGCCATTTACAGGAAATATATTTGACTATGCAGTACTTCAGCCAAGGCTGAGTGTAATAATTTCTGATCATGATAGTGTGGAATATGTGCATGCAATAAATGCAAAGATACTTTTAGGTAACTTCTTTTATGGTGATGCCTAAGTGTATGAAACCTTTATTTAACCTGCCCTCAAAGCTTGGGAGACGGAGAGAACAGTGCTCTAAAGCCAACTCCCAAAACATTGTATTTGGTACAACCACAGTTTAAACATTATTAAACCTTAATAGCATACAGGAAAACCACACTTTGATAAAAGAACTGTGACAAGGGACACATTCAGGACAATCTTTATCATATGAAAAAAAATTAATGAAACGCAATCTAATCAAGTTAAAGCCTGTGAAACAGGTAAGAGTTTGATGTAATTACTGAACTATGTCAAATTAGGTGGAAGTCTATCACATCAAAGGGCAGGCCAGCTAGGCTGTAACAATTGATAAGACACCATCAAGACAAGGAGTTTCTGAACAATAAGGGAACAAGAGCCATGTTTTGTTAAATCACAGGAGTAATTCTAGATGGTAGTGAAGAATCATGGTCCTTCAGGCAACACAGGACTACCAGTGAAACATAACCTGGAGTGAAACACAACTCTGTCCTGCACTTGGAAGTCTGGGACTTCAACAGCATTACCTAATGGTCTTAAATTTGATTACACAATTGCTCAGTTTTCCAGTGGCATATTAATATAATACTCTAGTTTTCTGCTTATTTCATGTTCCCTTCCCTACTATTACAAAAGTGGCAACAGATACTTGAATGCTGCCAAACAAAATTTTCTCTTGATTTAACAAGCAAAGAAGGGGTAAGATGCAGTTTAACTTGAGCATTTAAGATGCTACTTTTAACTTGAGGAGGAAAAAGGAAGCTGGAATCCGCAACGGACAAGCAGACCACTGCTGATTTTATCAGATTGTGTAAACTGGGATCTAAATATTTTGTAGACATTTTCTGAGAAGACTTTTTCAGGACTAAAAATCATTAGTTATACACTCAATTTTTTTCTAAAGAGTGCCAACAAGCAGTATTTGTTTTATTTCTGGTTTCACAACATTAAAGTCTTTGCTTGAAGAGATGTAGAGCTCCCATGCTCTTCATCTCCACTATTTCACCAACACATCACATAAAGGAAACTCCAGCACTCTCCCCATGATGAATGCTTTACATGACTATGAGTAATAGAGAGGACAAAACATCACTGAACAGAACAATCCAGAAGTATCTGGTAGATCAGTTTATTAGGTAAGCATAATTTAGCTTACAGTCCTAAGAAGTTAGTCCCTTATTCTGTCAATTTATTATAAAGACAAGACTATTTTTGCATAGCTGCCATATATTGTGCTTATACCAGGATCTCCTTGAAAAATCCCAGGTTCCATACGTTAAATATTTGTTTATTTCCTCTGACAGAGACATGAAACACAAGTTTCCATCTCTTAAGCAAAGGCCTGAAAACAGAGGGCAGCATAAGCCACACCCTGCATCACTACCATTTACAATTCCACAGAAAAGGGACAGGCAGCTGAAGAATGCAAGGAAGAAAGTTGTTTACATTATGCAGTTCTGTTTAAATACTTTCTCAAGACAGGCTAATGTTTAAAACAGCTTGATAAACAGTGCTCAGTTCTCTACAGAATTTTCATATTACTAAAAATATTCTCGTTTGCTCTTTCTCCTTCTACGACTTCCTCTTTTGACTGTATTATATTATGGCATGACTGAGCAACCTTAAGAAGCACCTCTAGCAGCTGTGCCCATAAAAATCCACCTTATTTATAGCCCCACCCCTGAATTTTTCAGACATGATCAACCTACAGCTATTTCTGTAAACATTTCTTCAGTCATGAACTTCAATAGTGTATATATAAGAGTCATTATTACTTTATGGAAAGCAATTTAAATGATCAAAATAAGGCTTTTTCTTGGAAGTGACAAAGCACTAATTAGTTAACAGACCATGCAACTGTAGCCATTTGCAGCCATAGCAGCAGCATAACAGAAATACCAACCCCCACCAGCTTTCAAGAGAAAAAATTCCAAAGCCAACATCCAGCCTTAAAATATGGGTTGTACAGGGCTTGCAGTACAAAAGTATGGGACAGACCACCATACAGTACCACTAAAACAGGCTCCCCAGATATTAGGATGCTGATTTATCCAGTAGAGCAGAAAAAAATTAGTGAGCTTGGTGCCTATAAAGCTCTGGAATTCACCTCTGCTGATGCGCTGTTTCTCTCCAGAGAGAATGCCAGGGCTGTCAATGATACTGATGCTCTTCAGGACCTCGTTGGGTAGCTGAGAACACATGAACCTGCAGGAAAGGAGGGGAAAAAACATTAACAATAGCTCTAGATCACATACAGATTGTTTCTTGAGAGCTCCCCATTATATATCTGATTTTAGAAAGATTTAAGTGAGACTGAAAACAGTTTCTGAATCCTGGCAAACCTCTATGTTTCACAGCCATACATGTTTAAGAAAAAATATGAAGAGAGCTTCTCAAAAAAAAACCTGACAGGGAAACCTTGTTAAACTATACGTCTAAGTGCTGATAAGACTTCAAATTTTGCAAGAGCTGACAACTTGGGCTGTAAATGCAACATCAAAAAGACTCCATCAAACGCATTTTACTAGGACCAAAATTAGTACACACAAGAGAAAATTCTTCATGTTCCCCAGCTTATGCCCAGACTCAAAGACTGAAAAGGGGAGCAAGAAGGAAGCCATACTGACAATAAGTTTATGATCCTATGGTCCAGTCCCTGCCACATCTCCCTCTTGCCTGATTTAGCAGTGTTCGAGCGATCCCTACTCCCTAACCCACCTCCTCAGCTGGGGCACCAGTGAAAAACACCAGTATTTCTCCCACAAACTCCCAGCCAAAACTATCACACTGCCAGAAGCAGGAGTTCAAATTACACACAGTATACTCTAAACAATAACCTCCTCCCTCTGCAACAGGAGGCAAATTCAATGGTGGTATTACAGAAGAATAAATAATTGATGAGGACTGTGAGAGCTGTGCAGAACACTTGGTGCGTTACCTGCAAGCTACAGTGATGCTTCTGTGATAGTTAATGACTGAAGAACTTCACTGCCCTTCATCATAACCTGCCTTAAAGAGATTTGCATAAGAGTTTAATCTTCTTATCAGGGAGCAGCTGAAGATACTAACAAGCACACAGAGTAACCCACCCTCCTCCCGTGAGGCTGCCACACACAGGGTTAAGCTGCAGCCTTAGGCTCCAAGATGGGGCTGCCCTGCATCCACCTATGGCTTCACAAAACACACTGCCTCAAAACACAGGGCACCACAGTCAGGAAATTGTAGCTGTGCTGAGGTCAAACAAGACCTGGGATGATCTGAGTTAGGAAGAGTTCAACCAGTCAAGTATCAGATACAAAATGTAAACTATAGCAAATTCTAGATGGTATTTTATACAATACAAATTCTTCAAAGAAAATTGAAAAGAAGTCCTAACACCTCACTTCACCTTGCTCTGCAAGAGACCTTGTAGCAATGAACCTTTAACAAAAACACACAGTGTGCCTTCTTGGATAAAACAGAAATGGCAGCATCCATCACCTGTACCTCTCCCTGAAACCCAAAAGGGCATAAGGAAACAGCAGCCATCTGAGCCTGATAAAACCTGAGGGTATGTAAACATAATGTAAAATGTATTGTTTGTTTTAGTGGGACACCAGCTATAAAAAATACCTCATATCTGAAGCAAATTCTTGCATTAGAAAGTTTTATACTAGCTTAATAAATATTTTTGAAAGAGCAGAGAGGTACTATTTGGGAAAATTACATTATTTGAACTTGCCAAAGCCTAAAGGCAGTACTATGTCAAAGCAAACACATTACGTAGAAGCATAATGGATGTGCATAAGTGACAAAGAAAACACATAAAACACATTTAATCATCTGAACCATTACAAACATACATACATCACTAGTATGTACAGCATGACGTAGCTTTCATATATATTTGGAGACTGAATTTGCATGTTTATTTTTTTCTTATCATTCTCATCCAACCTTAGAAACCCCAGTGCTTGGTATCACCAAGATGTTTCTAGACCTATCTTATGGGAAGAAAGGCACTGTTATGCCAATTGAACAATACATCAGTGTCTTGACTCAGGCACCACCCAAACTGGGACAGCTGGAAAAGACCATGCAATAAAATAGAGAATTACAGGCCTCAGAAATGCAGTCACTGCCATCTTTGCAGCAGTCATTAGTGGCAATGAGAGGAGAAAAGTAAACACATGGGTCAACACATATGAAATAGAAATATGAACTCAGAACTAACTGCTTGTTAGCTTTTACAATATGTCCATAAGATAAAGATGAAAGATGGGTTAAAAGTCTTGCCTCAAACTAGTATTTTAGACAACTTGAAACTGTAATGATAGTGGTACTTGAATATCTCTTTTCAACACTGAGACTTACTTCTTCATGCAGGTAATTTAAGTGCTGCATCATAAAAAACAGAACTACATACTAGCCACCTGAATGAGTTATTTAAAAAAGAAATGTTACAAAAACAATCGTATGAATGAGATGATTGTAATTTCTTATGACACATCAAAATAGATCCAGACCATGCATTTCTTCTCTGCAGCACTAATTTATTTATATGCTTTTCTGGTATAATGCAGTATTCTTCCCTCACCAGCTTCTAAGGGTACACTTGGTCCTGTACCCCTTTGGTTTCCTCCCCAGCTTTTCTTAAAAGTATACAGCATAAGTAAGAGATTAATAGAAGAACATCTCCTACAAGTAGTGAGATATGGGGGATGATTAGAAGAGGTCATGGAAAAAGACAAAAGCAAGGTAACATCAATAAATGAATGCAGCTAATTACCAAGTGCAAGCCTTGATTGTGATACTGTGTTCTTGTTTGCTTCATTTTTTCCATTACCTCAGTCCCTGTTTCCTGTTATTTGGATTGCTAGACTTGAATGAAAAGGATACTCAACTTCATAGTCTAAGTGTTCACAGCCTTAAGTTCCTCCATAAAACAAAACACTAAGGTTGGGAAACCATTAAAAAAATAAAACTGGGGGGGGTATGGAACAGGGTGGGGGGAAGTAGAGAAAAGTCTATTAAGGCAGCTGTGAAAAATGTAATATCAGATAAAAAGAACTGTCAGCATGACAAATGAGAGAAGGCAAATGAGAGAAGGCAAAGTAAAATATGTACTACAATTACAGGTACCTGGTAGGGACTCAAAGACACTGAGGCCTAAGACAATTTCATCTAAGTGAAGTCATAAAGAGAAAGGAGTTGGTGAGTTTTGAAAAATGCTAGGGAAGGAAAAGCACCTAGATCTCTTCTGAATAACTAACGAGTAGGTGTAACTGTTGGGGAAGATAAGTGCTCACAGCACTTCAATACAACCATATCACATTCACCAAAACAACTGGAATAATTCAGTTACTTTGGAAGTACATATTTTTAACTAGCCAATAATTTTGCTTGTACAACAGTCAGAACCTGACACAACTAGTTAGATGATTTAGGCAAAAAATTACATTGCCACTCATCCAAAAAAACCACATACCATTATTAAATGTTCTGTGCAAATATTTAAATGTTATGCAAAATACTAGTTATATCATTTTTATTATAAGCATATTAATTTTTTTGTAGAGAGAACACAGTGAGGAAAGAGAGAAACAGAATAGTGATCTGGAAGACAGAATTTAGCCAATCACCTCAAAATTGTTATTTAAAATGGGGCTTGACTATGGTTTCCCACAGCACATATTCTTATCTCTGCAAAGCGATAGCCAAGCCAACTGTAAGCAGCTACAAACTTCCTTCTTTGAATAAGCATAGCAATAGATAAAATTGTACATGATGAACTTTTAACACGCATGCTAATATTTATCAGCCAAACAGGAAAGTTTATTGTTAAAAAGAACCAATTTAGATTAATTGGCTTGCAAAGTGAGGCCTCTATGTCAAGCTACCATCAAATACAGGAAGAAAACAAGGTGATTGCTCAGACAATAAGAACCAAGTTAATAGTAACTAACTTTCAACTGGAAATACTCAGCATGCTACTTAAGTTTACTATCAAAATGTTCGCAGCCCCAGAACAACTCTTTCCTTTTTACAAATACACAGCAGAAGCTAACACTATCTCCCTGGTCTATGGAACTACCTGAACACCCAGGTAGTTAATATTAAACACTTAACAGCTTGAGTTTTTATTTTATCCATGGGGTATATTTGAATCTTTTCCTTTTTGTATGTCTTTTTACATATCCCAGCAATTCACAATTTTAAATTGCTATACCAAGATACCCAGTGGTATCAGTGGAATGGAACAAGACAGCACCAAAGGGAAAATATTTCATTTTTTTTAATGGTAGTTTTAAAAAATAGTACTAACCTATTAGTTTTATTGAGTAGAATTTTTGCATAAACTTATCCCAAGTTCCACCTGGTGTCATGCCTCACAAAAAAGTCACCCAGTGGATCATTTCTACAATTTTCTGTGAACTGGTTTTAACAACAATTTTATACTCAGATAGCTGAATATCTCTATTGTAATGCCACCCTACCTAGTACTGCCTTTTTCCATTTAATTCACCTGAATTGCCACCACTCCTGCTTGTATTTCAATATTTATTCCAGGCCATTCAAAACAGAACGTGCCAAAATTTAAATGTAATCATCAGAAGACAGAAAGCAAGATGATTTCACCTGTTCAGGAACGCATTTCCAAAGCGGCCGAGTTTCCGGAATGGCTTCTTAGGATCAACAACTAGGGCATTTCCAGGAACATTTCCTTCTGTTTCTCCATACATTACAGCAATAAAGGAATCTGTGGTAGGCTCTGGACCAATCCTCATGCCTGGAAAGTCTTGCTCAAGCAGGTATCTGGAGGTGGAGAACATATAAATGTATTAATACAAAATAGCTATATTTATACTTAAATATTCCAAAAGAATGAATGATTTGGATCCATGGCAAAAGCAAATACCTACAATTTGCTTAAAAGTTCCCAAGGACATGCATATTCTATAAGAATAATATTACACTTTCCTGCATTTCATTATTTCTGTTAACTGGGGAAGGAGGAAGAGAACTGAATTCATTTTTCACAACATGTAGGTAAAAGG
Organism: Chloebia gouldiae; assembly: GCA_003676055.1. NCBI lineage: Eukaryota > Metazoa > Chordata > Aves > Passeriformes > Passeridae > Chloebia > Chloebia gouldiae. The sequence goes on along the minus strand of QUSF01000004.1, from coordinate 31,094,963 downwards.
ATAAAGTAAAGTCCTTTACAAAGAGTGTGGAAAGCACTCCCTCAACTGAAGCACCTCAACCATATAAGTGGATGCTTCTACCAAAGATCCGAGTGCTGTAGGTTACACTACAACACATGACTGCTTTTCTGAGTGTTCCCAAGCCTATACCAGTGCTGCTGGTACAAAAAGGGAATGGTTTGAAGCTGCATGTGAGCAGATTCAGTGGGCTGACAGATCCAACTCTTTAATCAGCTCTGTATGATCTCAATAACTCATCCTATCAGAGGCAAAGAGAACCATTATGAGACAATAAAATTCTATCTCTTTGGGAATTTTTATTTTCTTTTGACCTGCACATCAAAAATTAATTGTTAACTAAGTCAGATCTGCAGAAATTTAGGCTTAACACTAAAGTACTTCCAAAAGGCACCAAATCAGGCAGTGCTCTACCACAACAAACCATCTTGCACCTCCCTTTGAGTAGTCCACTGACAGAAGACACAGCACATACTCCAAGGGCCTTGACTTTCCAGACAACAAGGTCTCAAATGAATTAAGTGTGTATTTAAGTATTAAAACTTAATGGAACCAGGGTGTTTATTTACATAAAAAGCCTATCTGCATCCCCTCATGGATGGCAAGTGAGAAGTAAAAGCAGCCCCAAGTCCTTTGAGCAATCTCCCTCTAGCACACATTCTTTGACAACTACCATCCTTCTCAGAGACACAGACAACACTGCTTAACTTTAAAGCAAGAGTGTTATTGTCCTCAGTCACAACAGCACCATCTTGGCGCCCAAGACTAAAACAAAGTTCTTAAAAAAAAAAAAAAACAAACCAAAAAAACCATCAAAATTTTAATCAACTACAGTTTAACTATTTACACAATCAAACATGGATTTACATGAGAATTCTTCTTCGGGCAGAGGTGACTATCCTGCATACAATGACAGCACTAGTTACACTTCAGTGCATCTATATTAATGCTGGTCTTTTAATAAAGGTTTATTCTGGATTTAATCCAACAGTGCTATGCCTATTCTGCTATAGCTTCCTAAATCAATACTGTTTTGAGAGGACTTGCTGGCTGCTTTTACTCCAAAAAACATTTTACTTGCTGAAGAATCTCTGTCTTCAAATAAAGTACCCAAGTACAAACTTTATAGGTCAGTGGACAGAAGCTGAATTTAAGGAACTAAATATATGTTACATATTCCAAAGACTGTTTTCCACTAGCCTTAGCAAACTGGCTCCAGTTAGCTCAACCTATGATCAGGGAGCATGGAACAGTTATTTACATGAGATTTCCTGTAGCTTTCTGCTTCCAAAAAAAAAGAAAAGAAATTTAAAAAATGCCAATACTAAAACTTGTGAGGAAGAAGAAACATAAGAACAATCATGCCAGAACATGCCAATCTGTTTTATGTCTAGACTAAGCTGTACCTAATGCACAGTAACAGCAAAATAAAACTGACCCCTCTCCAAAAGCAAATGAAACACTCGAAACTCTCTGGCCACACAGGTTTTTAAAATGCAGCAGATCCCCCACTGTACGAATTAAATCATGACATTTTCTAAACGAAGTGAAGACAAAACTCCTTTAATTGCTCACCAGCTGAAGCCCTCATGGAAATCGAGGATTTTCAAGTGTTGTGGCAAACAGCAGAACACCTGAAACACGAAAGTGTGTTCCCAGCTCTTCACAGAACATCACTGCACACCAGAGTTCTTTAAAACAGGATGCCAAGGCTAACTCACAAGAGCCCCAAAAATATTCCAGATTGGACTTATCCATGGATTTGATTTTGAAAGATCAATTATACTTTTGTCTTCTAAAAGAAAGCTTTTAAAGTTTTTAACTTGCCATGATACAATGTTTGATTTCAAACACTGCTTTTCCTCATTGTCCGTCTTTCAAAAGGCAAAGGGTCTCTAAGAGACCCTTTTTAATAATAAGCTTTTTTTTAATAAAAAGCTTTTTAATAAGCTTTTCTCTTGATACAAATTGTCATTCCGAGGCTTCTGCTGACAGAGGTAGCAATTCATAAGGTGACAGACAACATATACAAGAAGATGCTCCAAGAGCAGCAGTAAAGAACATATATATATATATTGCATCAAATGCACAGGAATGAAGTCCCACACCCCAGATAAAGGAAAACTACATGGTGGGATCTAAATGCAGCAGAAGACACCTCCAGGATAACAGGATAATTGCAATCTATCATAAGCTCATAAATTACGGCGTGATTACAGAAATTCAGTGGTGACAATCTTTTAGATGCATAAAGAAGTAATTTCATGGCCTGTTCATGAATTTGTTGCACGTTTAAAGAGTTGAAAGCATAGAGTACCTTTCATGATTTCCAACATCTCTTTTTGCTGCTCTGAACTTGATAGTGCAAATTCCAATTAGCAGTTTATTGAAATGACCAAACCAGAATAAAGTGCTGCTGAATTGCAATGATACTCTCAAGTTAATGTTATAATGGCAGCTTTAAAAAATAGGCTTTTATAGCGATAACGATCCAGGAAGGCAAGACCTCCTTCCAAATACCAAGCCCCACCCAACAGTCACAATGCTCTGCCTGGTACAACTATTAAGAGACATAGAAATCACTTTGCAGCACAGGTATTTTCCATTAAGATTGGCTCACAATTGCACATCAGGAATTAGTACAGACTAAAATAAACCTCTTCTTGAGCACTGGCTGTGCTCAAGTGTGATGGGTTTGGCTTGCACAACAACTACTATGTGGCTGTGTTTTAGATCTGTGCTGAAAAGTGTTGACAATACAGGAATGTCTTCGTTACTGCTGAGTAGCACTTACACTCAAGGCCTTAAGAATGAAGGCTTTTTCTGCTTCTCACCCCACCCTGTGAACAATGAGTTAAGAGGGGACACAGCTGGGATAGCGGATCCCAACTGACCCAAGGGGTGTCCTGTACCATATGGCATCGTGCTTAGCATATAAAGCTAGGGGAAGAAGGACACACTTGGAATGATAGCATTTTCTCTTCCCAACTCATTGTTCTGTATGATAGAGCCCTGCTTTCCTGGGAATACCTGAACATCTGCCTGCCCATGGAAAGTAGCGAATGAATTCTTTGCTTTGCCTTGCTTGTGATGCTTTTACCGTACCTACTAAAAAGTCTTTATCTCAAGCCATGAGTTTTCTCAGTTTTACCATTCTGATTCTCTCCCCCATCCCCACCCACTGTGCAGGGTGTGGGTGGCTGTGTGGCACTTGGTTGCAAGCTGGAGCTGTGAGGTGGGCTAAGCCACAACGCGCTTATCACACTTCTCAGCATGAAAGAACAATTTTATTTACCCACACAAAACATAAGAGCAGTCTCCTGTAAACTGAAGAACTACTGATGTTTCTGTACTAAATGCTTCATTAGCAAAGGAAAATACCTGGATTTTCAGCATCTGCAACTACATGGTCTTCTCATAAATTTTCAGCAGAGAAGAAGTTCAAAAAGGTTCACAGGAAGAATGCTTAAAATAGCCAATGCCCCAAAGACAGTCTAGATCAAACAACAGACATCCTGTTGATTCTTCTCCCTTTGTTTTTACCTGGGCTATAACCTTTCAGCTTTGCCAATAAACATTCATCTAGGTTCCTCTGTAAGATGTATAGCCACACTATGGGGAACTAGTTTACAAAGTTCGCAGAGATGGAAAAGATTAATCACAGTTGCAGATACCCATTATCATCTGAAGTCTAAATGCATTTGCTAGGCCACACTAATGCACAAAAGCAAGTGAGCTGGACAGAGCAGCACTGAACAGGGATACCCTGTGACGCACTGGCAGATAAACTCATGGCTCCTTTATAGGGCTGCTCACCTCCATAACACATACTGCACAAAGCATTCCACTTTTCTAACACAGCAAAACTAGCAGATGTTTGCTTTTGTGTAAGAATTCTGCTCTAAATAATCCAAAGTTTTCATGTTGAGCTAGTGAAGACGTTACAGCCTTCATCCAAAGAAATTAAGAGGGACCTTCCTCCCACTTCACCTCCAAAGAAATAGATGCAGCTGCACAAGTGATCACACACTAATTGCAGACTCCAGACATTATGCATACAAAAGGGTGCTTTCACAAAAGTCAGCTCTGGCTGAGTTAAATAGAAGGAAGTTTACAATTTTTAACCTCTGAGTAATACCTGTGAGCAAAGTAAAAGCACAGCCTGGCAATCTGAGGAATTTACTTCTGGTTTGTCTCATGTCGATAAGTTCTTAAAAAAAAAAAAAAAATCAGTCTCCTACACTTCTAAAACAGAATGAAAGAAACTACCTATTTGCATTGACTACCTCTTATCTCTTTTTCATACAATTCTCCTTTCCTGTCCCCACTTTCCCCACTTTTATTTTTCCTAAAACAGGCATGAGAAATTGAGACAATTACAGAAACTGCAAGGCCAAGCAGCTCACATGTAAGATAACAACTGGCTCTCCCCATACTCCCACTTCATTAAACACAACTGGACAAGTATTAACATTTTGACATATTTATTTGAATTGTCAACATTGTCTAATATGCGAATAAAACTATCACCACACTACACCTCAGACAGCAAAACTGACTGGTTTCACTGCATTGTTCCAAGTGCTAAAGCGGATAAACAGCACTGAGTGAAAAAACACAAGAGTGCTAGAAACCTGGAAGTGTTTGTTTCCATATCTTAATCCTTAGGGACATTCAGTCACTGGTACATCAGTGTTTTCCATAAAGACTAAGTGGAAGGAACTGGGTGGATATGGATGTGTCAGAGGTATGAAAATGTGAAGTTCTCACGATAATGTCTCAATCAAAGTAAATCCCAAATGAGTATTTGACAGCTAAACAGAAGTTCACAGAATGTTCACACCTAAAGCCAACAGTAAACACTTAGGTAGACCTAACATGCCCTCCTGACTATGAAGTCAAGAAATGTGAACAAAAAGCAGTTTTAATTTTTTAAGCAGTTTTTAATTATTTATTTAAAATTTAAAATAATGTTTGCTTATTAAAGGTTTGGAGGAATAAATCCCCTATAGTGCTACTTCATCCTAGAATAAATAAAGGATTATAACAATCTTGAGAGGGTATGACATTTTTCCATGGGAGATTCTGAGAGGTTGAATTTATTTCTGGCTAACCTGGACACTATAATATTTTCTCATGTCTTCTTCCAAGTCTTGCACACAGCATACAAAGACTTCTCTTTTTTTGCCCTTCTTTTTCTCCTCTAAATTGGATTTTGAGTAACAGTCACTGTGACACTATGGTCTAAGTTACTGCCCATATTCAGTGGAGCATTTTTTCATGCTGAGTCAGCCAATTACTATCTATGCTATAGAAAACACTGAGGTAATGAATGTTGGTCATAGTGAAAGCCTTTAGAAACAATAAAAGATATTCTGCTACAGATTTGGGCTCTGCAGTTAATGCCTGTCTTATCCAGTACCTTGTAGAAGATTAAACTGCGCTGCAAGCTACCTAAAATGGGCAGAAAGGGGTAAGAAAGGGGTAAGAGAATAAAAAGAAGGGTCACAGTAGAAGCCACCTCTTGCATCAAGTCGGGTATTTTAATAAAACACATAAGAAACCATCTTTGAGAACTTCATCTCTGTCAAAACTGTCTAGGCATCTTCATCTGGCACTGAAAAATGCTAAAAAAAGCTGGCAAGAGCTATAATAAAGCATAGGTCTTTTCTCATTCAGACCGTACCTTAGTATCAATCAACCCTTTTGCTCAGCATTTTATTGTTACAGTGATAACAAGTTACTCACACAGTAACAGTAGCAAAAATACACATAAGGCACTGCAAGGAATACTAACGTTTCTAAGCACAATACTGACTTGTACTTCAGTCGAATATGGGCAGCTATATAAAGGACAGAAAAGCTGAATGTCCATAAACCAAGAACCTGTGTTCTCAGTCAAGGTAAACTCTTACAGGAGAGTAGACACAGAGTTTTCTATGCTTTGGAAATAACAGAACAATGCTGCTGACAGGCAGCAAGTTCTGGCATGCACACATCTGTGACCATTCTGCCTCCCTCTCTATTACCTGTGCTCTCCCCATCCCTTGTCCATAAGCCAACAACACTTATCTGGAAATATAAAAAGACTAACAGAGCAACCGTAATTTTAAAGAAGAAAATGAATGAATATGCCAAGAGAAAAATTGGAAAAAAATCCAGCTCAACAACCCCTCCCCCTACTCACACCCTGTGACTGTGGAGATCCTCAAATTAAGTTTCTTTTCTTTTAATTACAGCCCTATTTCTATTTTTAAAATATTCCTCTGAGCAGCATTTCTTTCTGTGTTTGTGGGAGTTCAGTAAGAATCAATAAAGAAACAATGTTCCACTTCAAGCTTTCAATTAGCTAGTTGTAAAACCTGAAAAGACACATGATTAGTTCTGTAAACATCTGAAAAGCTCTCAGGTGATTAAAGGTAAACATTGATCTTCAGCGGAGAGGGAAGATAGGTATTTTGCCTTGTAAAAAGAAAGCAGTGTTATGGAAAGGCTGCCTTTAATCCTTGGAACTGAAAGATAAATACTTGTAAATTTTACAGAAGGACTATACCACCAGACAAGGTGATACAAGCAGGTCAAAATGTGACCCCTCAGTGTCTCTTGAAGAGTTGGGCAAAACATTAGACGGATTTTTAAGGGGCATGTGAGAGGGACAAACATATGCAAAATAGTTACAGATTCATAGCACTGTGCTTATCTGAGATATGCTCCAGCTTCCTAAAAATGAGTTACTAAGAAACCTAGAAATAAGGAATACAGGAAAGACAGAAAAGACTACAACATGAACAACACTGTTAAGCTGCCTTAGCAGTGATACTGCTTCTTCAATGTAATTGATCAAAATAAACACACATTGAAGGAAAGACTTTCCAGATACCACGTGTTTTTTGCCCAAAACTCTTGTCACCTTACTTCTTTATGACCACATCCGATTTGTGTATTAAGCTACTTTTTGGAAAGAAAGGGGAGGAGATAAAGTTAAGTGATCCCCACAGCCAGTGCAGTCATACCGTTTTACCAAGAAGTCCCTGGTTTTCCTTTGAAACAACTTAGGGATTAAAAGCACTACGAGGAAGTAGACAACGGGATTGCACTTTCTCAGCAGAACACGAAATAGAGATAATACTCTTGAACAGGAAGCAAGCAGCGAGCTACAGAGCGTGTAGCAGGGTCGGGAGCGGCACCACCCGCGCCGCAGCACGGAGGCTCTCGGTGAGCCCCGCTGGCTGGGGGGTCTCCGGCCGCGGGCAGATGCCAGCCCCGCCGCCTGTCACCGCACGGCCGCGCTCGCACCCGCGGGGCAGCGCGGTCCCGCACGGGCGTGGGCGTGGGAGGGATTTACCGCCGGCAGCACCTCCCGGGCAGCGGCCGAGCCAGCATGACCGAGCGGCCGGCACCGCGCACGCCGGGCTCACCTACCGGATGAAGGTGGTCTTGCCGGTGCTGTACTGCCCCACCAGCAGCACCATGGGCTTGTTCTCGAAGTCGGCCTCCTCCAGGGCGGGCGAGTGGAACTCATGGAAGCGGTAGTGCTCCTCCAGCGGCAGCAGCTTGCGCAGGTAGAGGTCCCGCAGCCCGCCGGTCACCGTCTGCACCACGTCGGTGCCGCCGCCGCGCTCCCGCCCGCCGCCCTGCTTCCCCAGCCAGCTGAACATCCCGCCGCTGCCGTCCCGCCGCTGCCGCCTCTGCCGCCGCCGCGCCTCCCGCGCACGCAGCCGCCGCCGCGGACCCGCCCGGCCCCGGCGAGAGGCGGTGCCACAGCGCTGCGCGCTCCACTCAGCGCCGCGGCCGGGCGGGGCCCCGCTCCCTGCAGCACACACCCTTGGAGCCGGGCGGGTTTGGGGTGTTACTGCCGGGGACGTTCGTCTGCTGGTTTGGTTTTGAATCCTATCCTTTTTCTTTCTTTTCTCTTTTTTTTTTTTTTTTTTTTTTTTGGCCACAAGTCCCCCTCTGGAGGTTAATTGTGCCTGCTGCTCTTCTGCGCCAAAACCTCAGCCCCTTGCGATGAAGTCCGGAAACGGTTTGACAGCTCCGATCTGAACGTAGAATCGCCCAAATGCTTTTCGTGTTTTTCTGATGATGGTTGCTGCCTTTGGATGCAAAAGAAATGTGTGACTAAGCGCCGTGGTGTTTAGCTACAACATCAGGCAACTGCTTTAAACACAGTGAAAAATCTTAGCATAAAATGGAAATCTTTCTGTGAGACGTGTGTAGAACATATGGCCATTAGTTCTAACCTTAGGTCCTGCATTGTGTTTAGCCACCTGGCCCATTGATTTTACAGGAGATTTTAGTGGAGTATAACACCAGATTCACTACAACGTTGGGGAAATCAATAAAACAAGTATTTTTTGTCCTTTGACATTAAAGTTTGTGCTCAGTAACTAAAAACAAAACAAAAACCAAAACAAAACCCCCAAAAAAACCCAACAAGAAAAAAAAAAACAACTGGGGATCTCAGTTAAAAGGAAAGGAGTGGAAATTTTTGCTGAAACAGTGTTTAAACACTCATTTACAAATGTGGCTTTTGTGTGACACACTTATGGCTCCTTCAGAGCATTCATATCATTTAAATCCCCTTTTGCTGGTCCAGTACCTCTACCGTTTCACATTTTTATCTATGTACCTTTCTTCATCCTCATTTCCATATTGAATGCTGCATTTTCTCGATATGCTCCGGGTATTTTCTAAATACATCAGCAGGTTTAGATGTGCTCTTTTCATCTTCCTCTCTATCCTGTTCCTCAAAGAACAGATGTTAGACTTTAGCAATGCTCAGTTCTGGGCATTTAACCACTTTGCCTTTTTTTGGTTCCTTGCTTTGCATTTTATTTAGGGCTGTGCATATATTTTGCAACTCGCTTGTTGCAATTTCCATGCTGAGTCAAAAGATTTTATACCATTTCACATAGGGTCTTGCTGACTGGTTTCCTCAGTTTTTAAAATCTCCTTTTCATAGTTTAGTTTTGCATTCATTTAACTGCCATTCATTTTCTCTATGGCTTAATTAATGTGTCATTAAATTATCCTTGCCGTTACTTACACCTTCTCTAATTTACTTCAGGAATTTCCTTTAAATTAGTCTTGTATCAGCGCATCTTTAGAGGTCTGACTGCTCCTAATTATTAATTACCTGAAAAAATACCTGAGCTGTGGAAAACCTAAGTACTGCAGTATGGAGTGAGGTTCCTTTCCCCATCATCTGTTGTGTTAAATCCAGTATTTAGTGACTGGAGAAGCTTACATAACTCACAGGGCAGGTATGATACTGCCTCAGACTGTCATCCAAGCCTCTGGGAATTCATGATTCAGTGCAGGACTGAGGCAGATACCGAGCCATTGTATTTTTCAGCCCCTAAAATTTTTCTAGTGAATGCCTCAATCAGTTTTTTGAATGCATAACATTTTATCAATAAGATAACTTAATTACATGTGTGTAGAACTACCTCACTTTGTTTAAACCTGCTTTTTGCTAGCTTTGTCTGATCCTCTCTAGGTCATGTGGTAGAAGAGATGTGCACAGACTTTATGCACCTCTCTCTTCTCTGCCTTTCACTCCTCCTGTTCTTTTTCTAGGTTGTAGATTCCTCAGCTATTTGTACCTTGTGTGGAAGCAGTTCCACCTCCTCGATCAGGATTTTCCTCTGTATTCTTGTTGCACAGAGTAAATTATTCCACACCAGATTTCTGAAATGGGGTAAAGTGCTCATTGTTCTCCATGACCCTTTCGTGTCTGCTGGAAAGCAGCAGGAAGGGCAGGGAAGTGTTTGCACTCACACACCTCATTCTGCTTGTCTTCAAACTTCCTGCCTAGATGCTTCCTGCTGTCGGTGAAGTAATTTTTGCCCTTCAGACAATAAAGCTCCAACTGTATATGGGAACCTGGGAGTGCTTCCAAATTCCCAGGTCTGGCTGTGCCCTCTGGCTACATCCCATCCCATACTATGATGAGATCCAGCATTCATCAGCAGGACTCCTGTGTTTGCTCTCTCGTTTCCATGGGAGATAAACTCTGGGCATACGGTCCAGGAGCTGTATGGGCTCCTGCAGCCTGCTCACCAGGTAAGTGTTCACTGACCTAAGTGGCAAACAGAGGGGTTACATCTCTGTGCTCCACCTAGGAGGAGACCCTCGACCTCGAGAGCAAAGGAATTTGTAAAGCTTCCATTTCTGGCCCATTTTTCCATTCTTGACAAAGAATACTATAGCAGAATTCAGGAGTGGGGGAGCCTGTAGGAAACATAGGCTTGTGAATATAACATATCTAATTTAAAAAAATTTGACAAAGAATGAATGTAGACTTTTACAGATTCCATCTGTCAAAAACCCAGACTGCTTGCTGGAAAAGAGGTATATTAGTCTCACAACTGAAACATCAGAAAGTTGAAAGTTGATGCTCTGTTAGCTTCACTTGCTATATTCCAAAGCAAGTTTAAAAAATCACATTTGCATGAGTGATATTAGGTACACAATTTCTGTTTTGCTTTGTCTGTGTTTCTTGTGTTTTTGATGTAATAGTCTCAAACATTTTAATTTTATCAATATTAAAGAACATTTGGTATTATCAATAGCATTTAAATCCAGCTTGCTAAAACAAATTAACATGAATTGGTTCTTGTATAGATGGGTCTTAGTTGTAATCCTAAACTCAAGGGGTCTCAGAATCTTGAACAAGCTTACATCTAGGTCTGGAGCAGGTACACATTCTTCTTCAATAATTTTTTCAGCAGCTATGAAATGTCTGCATGCTTTCTTTGTCTTGCTAGTAGAGGAAGAAGGGTCTAAAATAAATGGCTGAAACATGTATTTGATAGGAAAACTATTTATTTGCTGTAACTCCTACTCAGAAGTAGTGGTTTATTATATAAATTTAATATTTATTTACATTCACATAAAGATTTCTTAGTTCACAAATGGATTCCTTGATCTTTTTTTTAGAGACAATGGGTTTTGTTCTCTGCTGCATTTCTGGACTGGCAATCCTCTGTTTCTATAGCACAGGTAGAACACAAACAGTCAGTGTAAAATTCCTCTCACTTCCTTGTCCACGCAGTTTGGCCCTGGCCTGGAACTTCACTTCTGCAAGTATGGTGGAGCAGAGCCTCACCTAGCCATGCTCCTGAGGTTGTCAATGAGGGAAGCAAATGAGTTCATTAAGGAAGAGCTGTTCTTTTGAGTTTATTCCCTCCACTGACAGACAGGTTTAACATTTTTGATGACAAATGAAGTGCTATTCTTAGCATTCATTGGCTTTTCTTCACTTCCTAATAAAATTCCTTTTCTTCTTCACCAGCAGGACGATGGTTTATTTCGTATGCCCTGGTGCTGGGCAGTCAGCCAAGTGCTGGGTTCCCTCTCTGGCAGGCACACAGGTGGTTTTTGCAGTGCTTGCTCTTTCTTACGCTGCTTTTTCCGCTCCACAGCTGTACGCAAGGCCTGAAGAATCAAATCTTTGTTGTTCTGGACGTTGTAGTAACTTAGATTCACCAGTTTGTTGAAATTTTCCTCTGAATAGCTCAGATTGTTGATGTAATATGGGCCACAGGCGTTGTCCACATCAACCTCACCCTCTGCCATCTCTGAGGGACTACGCTTCACACCTAACAGACAAGCAATGGCTTGGTTAATTTGCAAAAAACAATTAGGGTCTGGGTGTTTCTCAGGCATGCACGAACAATGGATCACAAACCTAAACTAAATTAGTTTTTTGCTCGACTCTGCACCGATGGGACACGACATAGGAGTAGGCTGAGCTTCTATCTATCCGCTAATACATAGAATAAATAGGTTCTTGGAAGAGAAGAGGTCAATTAATTTTGCTGGATTCTGAAGATTACTGGATTCCAGTACATGCCTTTGACTGCTAAAGGATGGCTGGAGATCCCACCCGTGGGCAGAGACCTGAGGAGGTGGAGATCCACTGCTGTGTGATATCCTGTAATCTCGTGCCACGGATTCACCCCAGCCAGCAGCTAAGCAACACAGCTGCTGGCTCAGTACACTCTGACCACTGGGGTGGGGAGAGAATCCCAAGAGCAAAGGGAGAAAATGTGGGTGGAGATAAAGGCAGTTTAATGAGACAGAAAAGGAAGAGCAACATAATTCTCATTCCAGATCCCAAACAAGCACTATACCAGCTGCTAGGAAGAAAATTATCTCTTTCCCAGATCAAACCAGGTTCACATACGTTTTTATGCTTCCTCATCATTTCCACAGACCCTTTGGTTTTCTGACAGCTGGCGTGAGGGAAAGAGAGCATTTGGTAACCCAGAAATGGTAGGTAATATTGTCAGAGAGAGTATCAGAAACATAAGAATTTTTCTGTCAGAGTCCAGTGAGACCATCACATTGCCACTGTAGGAAACAAGCACCCTCCATAGTCACAATACCTACACACCTGAGCCACGGCAGGGGGGTAGGCACTGGGAAAAGTCAGCATCTCCCTGACAGGACCTCATGTATTTGGGGAATCTTCTCTACCAACATGCATCTAACAACATCAATCAAAGGGTTCTGATTTTCTTTGAGGGGCCTCTCGGCATCGAATAGATGTACTGCAGACAGAGTTACAGTGAACTGGTGCCACTCAACTGAAGCAGTCTAAGTCTCACACAGAGACTCCCCTTTCTACTTGATTATGGAATAGTCTAACAATACAGAAGTTAACCAGTCTGAGTATGTCAGTTTTACTTGTTTACTGCCCAGACTCTAAACTCCCCTTCAGAACAAGCTGATGGAGGAGCTACCTATGGAAAAACTGCCTGTTCATGTGATTGTACTAACACTTTGTATGCTGTACAATTTAGATCTGGGCTAGGACATGGTACTGAAGCCCTATAAATTACACTGATCTCTGCCTGTCACTAACAAAAGGCAGACATTTTTTTCCAGCCTCACAGAACCTTCTGCAGCATCCACCCTGCTGCTATGGAGGTCAGGTCTTAGGTGCAAGGTGTCAGTCCTCCCAAAAAAATCTTCCTGTACAGAGCCCTTTCATGCCAGCTCAGCTGACATTTTGCTCAAGGGGGCATGAGGAGGACCTCTTCTTTCTCTTCCTGTTTAGTCTCATCTTGCAGCTACCAGCTGAACTGGTTGGGCAACACAAGCTTGCCTCAAGTGTATGCAATATGTAGATATTGTGCAGGTCTTCAAATTAATTTTCTTCATACCTAGCAACACCCCTTTTTAGACTCGCTGATGTTGACATTTAACTTCTGCACATCATCAGATGTACACCTGATAGTAGATAACTGACTTAGGCTAGGCATCCCTCATTTCTGGAAATTATTGATGGGGAAAAAGGCAAGCAAACCCTCTCACAGAGCAATACAAAAGAGCAGTTCAGTATAGAAGAGCAGTACAGAAGCTAAATCTCAGCTCTCCTTCTGCTTCTTTCTTCTTTTTTCCCTCTCTTTAGTTCTGTCTGCAAAAGGCAACTGCAGAAGCCAACCTCTGGGCTATCTCATCAGTGGTGAGAGCTGGAGTAGAATGGTGTGTGTACAAGCATAAATGTCCTTAGTCTATTCGAATCCTGTTCAAAACCCCAGTTGTACACCTCAAATGTGCAATGAATTCAATCGACAAAACAAAAGTACCATATTATTTTTTGCAACTTAATATAAGAGGATAAGGATTGATACAGCTGGATCAATAGTTTCTGCATTTGTTTTGGTTTTAAATTGAATGTACCATGTACTAACCTAGAACTTCTGGCTTTCAAGTATACTGTGGGGCTTTGAAGTGAGCTCACAATCTGAGTTAGGAATTTTAGCATCTGGAGAAGGAGTAACAGGCTTTGCTAGCAAGAGAATATTATGGCATGTGGGATATGGTACCAGGACTTAAAATTCATCTGTTTAAAAGTGACTGGCAATGTTGCTATTGAAACTCTTTCAATTTCAAAGGGAACAGACACTGTTGGAATGGCTCAGTGTTGTACTTTCATTACTTCACTGTGCTTCACTGTTACATTTTCATCATTTTGCTAGCTCATAGTTTTGTTTTCAAGGTTATCATCCTAACTGTAAGCCTAGAAATTATTTTAAACAATTAAATCCTTGGACTCCTTGGAGCATTCTCTAACAGGAGAGGATGACAAGTATGAGAGGAAATTACCCCTGGTAATTTCTACTACTGCATATAAACAAAATATCGTTTTCCTCAAATAACTACAATCTGCTTATGAAAAGCCAAAAAGAATCTGAAGAGGAAAATATGTGCCAAAGGCAAATGCCACATGCTTCTCTACTGTCCAGGAAAAGAATCACATATTTTAAGTTTCTTGATATGGTTCAGATCTAAGCAAAGAGAGTTCAAGTTTGTTATTACAGTGTGATCGGAAAAACAGATAGTATCCAGTAAAAAAGAGGAAGTGGCCACTGGCTGTAATGTGATGGGTAGCTGTTAACTTACCAGGTGCTTTGTATTCCCTGAAGGTGTCATTTACTAGAGGGAAAAATATCACAATAGGTGTTTCTGGGCTCTCTTTATCACCAACGATGTAGCATTCCTTCAGATGTGGAGTTTCCTGATCGTCTGGCACCTTTGTAGGGAAAGGAATTCCCTGTTTTGCAAAGTATTTAGAGGCATCCTTCAGGGGCTTGTTGCCAGAATAAGAAAATAAAATGAAAGAAAACATCTTATTAAAATGTCTTATTAACAACTCAGAGATACTGTCTTTGGGCTTGTGAATTTCCTTTGCCTTGCCTTATTGTGCAGCTCTTTTAAAAGAACGGCAGGATTTTCATATGGGAAGAACTTCAAATTTGACCAAAATCTAATATCACTGGGAATATTTGTGGGACAAGGGATAGATTCTGACAGATTATTGTACATATCCAATTTAGGTGTTGGTTCTTTATGGAGACAAGCCTTGGAAGGCCAGAGTTAAATGAGATGGATCTGAGCCCATGTGCCTGTATCTGAAAATCTGCATTGGCTGTGTTTCACATTTGGCTATGAAAAAATTGCCTATAAACAACTTTTTATTCCCAAGGAATTTAGCATTCCTAAATGCAAACTGTTGTATTTATTTGCATATCTGGTCTTCTGCATCAAACCCTTCTATTGTTGCAGTTATATTGTCCTGAAGGTACATGTTCCCTTGTATAGGAATATGTATGATTGCATTGAGAAATATTAGAAAATGTTTAAAGGAAATTAGCTTTATTCATTCTACTTCTGATTGCCTTCAAATTAGCTAAAACCACTTACATGTAAAAAGGGGCAGGTACAGTTTACTAAATTATTACTTCCTGATAACATTTGTACTGTTCATAAAGATATATGACCCCCAGTTAACAGCAAACTGTTAACTTATCAACACTTCCCAGATATTGGGTAAAACCAAAAGTTTCTACGAGTAGAGGATCAGCCATTCTGGGGACTCAGTGATGAAACAGAGCAGTCAGTGAAGAACAATGTGCAAGACTTACCCCTGTCTGTGAGCCTGAGCTGTAGTTGAAATGCAAAATGACATCCACTTTCCTTTCTGGCCTCATAAGGGGTGGGTAACTGGTAGCAAAGGCAAATGCAGTATCAATCAGGATGAGGTAGTCTGTTGCTGTTGTCAGGTGGTTGGGCTGGGAGTCCAGCTCACAGTCTAGGAAATAATCATGTTTTTTTCAGAGAAGGTGCCCAATGCAAGGGAAGTGCTGAGGAAAGTCTATTGTTGACAAAAAGGGCCTTCAACTTTTCTTGGGTCCTAGACCTGCCTATATAGCTGATGGCTGCAGTTCAGTCATTTCTCAGTTCCTCATATGGCTTCCTGTTTTCACTCTTTACTCTGCAATTTCTTTGGCTTTCCTCTGACTAAAAGGGATTAACTTGGGGCTCAGGAGAATAGACTTAATTCATCTTGTGTGTCACTCTGATCAGGTTGGTGTGGTTTTTTGTTTCCTTTTCTTTTTTCTGTTAATCTGAAACAAATTAAAATGGCACCTTGCTCTCTCAACACAGTAAAAAGACTAAATATGTTGGGTGCCTTGCTCACTATGAGAAGCACACAGCTACAATTTTACTTGGAATATCTAATGCCAGACTGAAGAAAAAAATTCTCTACCTGGATGACAGGGAATACTGTTATAAAGATTATATCTTACTTAGAAGTAAAAATGTAACAGGAAACAAAACTTTCTGCCACATCCCTTGAGCATGGGTGACTTGGGATTATTCTCACCTATCAGTTGTGAGACTTTATGAATTTTTAAAAAGAACTTATTTTGAAGCCTCTCCTGCTACCTATTTTTAGCTTTCAGCAACAAACAGCTTCAAATTCTATCAGAACAAAACAAAAAAGCAGCTTGATAACTTTTTAAGGATTGTTTCTTTTTTACAAGGATGGTTTAAACTATAACTCAAAGCAGGGTGTTGTTACCATACCTTTCCACTTGGAAAACTCGCTCTCTAGGTAGTTGTTGTTTATCTGGAGACCTTTCAGGAAGTTATGGATTTCTGAGGCTGCTGGACGTAACATTGCAACATCTCTGAATATTTCTGAAAAGCTGTCAGGAGGACAAACCACTCGAGTATCCAGCTCATTTGGTCTTGTGGGGAATATGGCTTCATCATCTGCAGAAGAATAACAGATTATATATGTGGTTCCACTGTTGAAGTCAATCTATGCAGTCACCCTTTGGTTTAATATATTCGGAAAACTTGGACTTCTTTATCTGTTTACTTCCAGAATTTTCACAAATCTCTCTTTTTTTTTTAGCTAAGCTTTAAAAAATCCCTTTCTTCTTCGCATATCACACAGATAAATGAGTTATTTGTACTGAAAAAGACTCCATCTCACCTACTAGAAATTTCTTTCCTTTGCTATGATTTTATCCATTAAACCCCTTGCACTTAACTTTGTCTTCCTTTGCTACTCCATGCCACATTTTCTCTGTCAGACACATAAAAGGCCACACAATAACAATCTCTCAGCCACACAAACATAATGTTCCTCACTAGCAAATACAGAATCCTTGATTTAACAACCAGAAATTACTCCCTTACAAGTACTAGAAGATAAAATAAGTAAGCCTTTTTAAAATACTTCTCTTCCTTGTCATCTTTTCTTTGTAATGTGTTTGTCTTGTGTATTTGTCCTTGAAATCTGATCCTGCAGATATTTCTTAATTTAGTATCATGTTTTGCAAATCTCATCCTTATGCTAGTTTGGAATGACTTCCAATAGTACTGAAGTTTGTGTCAATGTTTTTTAGAATTCAGAGATGCAAGGATGTTGTTTACTCTCATTTCTCTGATGCTTCAACTTCTGAGAGAGGAGCTGGAAGGTTGTGGAATGCTATGTGAACATCTTCCATCTACAGGGATATTTTCCTCTAGTTGTACCCTTGTGCTGAGAAAACATCTCATAAGAGGGCCGTTGTCTCTTTTATTTTTCTGTGATGGATCCTGTGGGTACTTTTCATATACAACTGAAATAATTGCTATACATGGCATGAATTTCCTTCTGGTTTGCATGTGGATAATGGAAATTCCTGAAGAGAATGTTCTAAAAGGGATTTGAAAAATTCAGTAAGAGAGTAGCAGCACAGAGGGGAAAAAAATGATAAAACAAAAGAGTCACATAAGAATAACCCACCTATGTCAGTAATTTTGTCTCGTGTCCATTTGTGCCAGAAGTCTTCTGAATTGACAGATATATACCAAGCATCCATGAGATTCAAGGAAAATACACTGCTCCAGATCCCTGTGGCATAGGATGTATTTAACAGAAAATAAATGGGGTGCAAATAAATTTGATGTAAATCTTTCAAATAACTGTGTCACTGGACACTTCAGGGAACAGGGGCAGAAGTGTTCCTGCATCATTCCAGAGACGGTAGGAAGAAAGTGCCAAGGTGTAGAAAGGGGTTGGTGACCTGAGAGTATTCCTGACCACAGAAGGGATGACCTGGGCCCTTACCAGAAACTGCAGCCAGGGACAGAGAGATTCTAAGTTGCTTCCTTACACCTCACCATTAGCTGTAGTGAAATCTCCATACAAGCAAAAAGTTTCAACTTCTCAAAAAAAAAAAAAAAACCCTGAAACTTCCTTTTTCCTTTATGCAGTTGGTGGAAGTAGAAAGAACAATGAGGCAAGAGATTGCTTTCACAAAGGGAAGAAAGATTTCCTTACTGCTTTCACTTTTTTTGTGCAAGAGGGAAAAAAGATAAATATTACGACCTATTTGCACTCTGAAATGAAAATTTTATCTTAAGAATTAATCAGAGATAGATGTGGCAGGAGCTTTGTAGATAAAAATGTGCATTTTAGAGACTCACGCTGCAGGAGAAATCGATGATTTAACTTAGCAGCAATGATGCATAACTTTTGTTGCTGACAAATATATATAGGTATTGTGAAGGTCTCATGTCAGTAAGCATAACTACAGATGAAATCAATAAATCTGTTAAGATGAATAAGATCACAGAGAAAATGAAAAATCCTGCAGATTGTGACCTGTTATGAGTTCTGGTATTTTACCACATCTGCTATTTATATCTGCTATTTAGGTGCTCCTGGCAGATAAAAATGCACTAATTGTTTAACTTCAGAAGAGAGGTTTGTGCAGCAGCAGTTTATATTATACCACTCTTTCCCAGAACAACAAATCACCTTCCAAAAAGCAGATTCTGGATTCTGGGACTTTCTTCATCAGGCGACCCATGAAGAACTCGCTGCCAAAATCTTCTGCAGGAATGAAGGCACCATATTTTGGGAATCCTACCTCATAAGGGGTGAATTCCACCCATTCTAAAAGAAAAGGCATAAGACAGACTGATTACAGCAGCAGAGACATATTATTTGAATAAAACATTATATTAGCCAGGTTAAGGCAGACTGGTTTCTAATTAATGCCCTTTGCAAGCAGGGCATTACATTTGCATGTATTCATTGTACATTTCACAATGGTGAACATGCAGAATAAATTGTCCTCTTACATCTATATGTCTCTAGAAACTTTTTTACAGTTGCTATAGAAGTGCACAATGTCTTCTATTGTCCTGCTTTTGATCCTGGATACTGAATTATACTAAGGTCTTCAAAATATTAACTATTAAAATTCTCCTCTGAGGTGGATTAGCCTGTCAGAGTATTTGTGCATTTAATTGAAATCCTTATCTAATCCTAAATTGACCCCAATTGGGATTAAATGTTGAATGCGATTCTGGAGTATTGTTACCTCTAAAATCCTGGTCGCTGATTTTATCCTTCACATTGAGAGAGAGGTAGATGGGCAGGGGGTTTTGACCCTGATTTAGTGCCTGCTGCTGATCTGTGAGCTTATGGCAGTCCTCCTGTTTTGAAGAATGACAGTAGCTGAGGACAACTGAGTGACACAAAGAGCCTCCCACTTCATCTAAACCTGGTTTCTGACAATGAAGTGCACATATAACTCCAACTAGGATGCTCCCCAGTTGCTTAGTTCAGAAAGGTGATGTCAACCCTATCCCTGCCCCTCCCCTGCCCCAACACTTCTGCACACAAATAATCCTAAATTCATATGTTGAAAGAATATGGTAAGGAGCAAATGCTGCTACCCACATTTTTTTATTTCAGAAAAAATGTTAGGGAATGTTTGAAAAGCATTCTTGACAGCAAATATTTCATTATGAAAAAGTAAACTACTCCGTGACTGCCCACAAAAACACCTTTTCCTCAGACCTGTGACAGAGACAAGGCTCATGCAGAATTAGTGTTCTGCAGGCCTTAGCCCTTCTGCTGCAGAGCTCAGGCAGGGTGGAAAGGGCGGGATGGTTTGGGAGCAGAACCAAGGTTTCTGAGTGTGCTCCTACAAGCAGAGCTGCAGATGCTCCCCCTCAGTAGAGCAGCCCGTGGAAGGATGGCTGTGCCACCAATGCCACCAGGCTTCCCTTGGGCAATTGTTGGTCAGGGGACAGGGCTGGGGGGACACTCTCAGCTCCCTGCTGAACACAGTCCCAGGGAGTCTCTACCACTGTGCTATGATCAGACAGTAGCAATGTGGATGTGTGTGGAGTTAATCATATTACAGGGGGAAAGTTTTCTCATTCTAAAGTATAAATGGCCTAGTGGGAAAGAAATACTTATGAAGATTAAAATAGAGCCTGAACATGGCTCTTGATGGAAATGTTGGCAGGGTGATGTCTTATTAACAGCTCAGAGATACTGTCTTTGGGCTTGTGAATTTCCTTTACCTTGCCTTATTGTGCAGCTCTTTAAAAAGAACGGCAGGATTTTCATCCAAATATTTACATGTGAATTCACAAAATCACAGAATGGTTGGGGTTGGAAGGGCCCTTAAAAGTTACTTAGTTCCAATCCTATGGCTGTAGGCAGAGACACCTTCCACAAGATCAGGTTTGTATCCATCCAACCTGGTCTTAAAGACCTCCAGGGATGGGGGTCCACAACCTCTCTGGGAACCTGTTCGAGTGCTTTACTACCCTCATAATGATGAATTCGTCCTAATACCTAAACGAAATCTACCCTCCTTGACCTTAAGGCCATTTCTCCCTTGTTCTATCACTATATGCCCTTGTGAATAGTCCCTTTTAGATTCTGTGAGGAATAAATTAAAATATGTTCACACTGTAAGTTTCCTGTTATTTCTTTTCATTCCCATCCTTTTTGTACCAGAAGAGGTACCTCCTCTGTGGTTAAGATCTGTATAATACAGCTAACAAACATAATGAATGCCAAGGCACATGCTTTAGGCATCTATATGAAAAACAAACAAACAAGAAAAAAACTATTTTGAATAAGAGTGAAAAAACATTGGCATGTCTTGCCCAGAGAATTTGTGGAGTCTTCAACAGTGGAGTTATTCAAAGCCCATAGTTCAGGGTAGTGGGCCCTTCCTAATCCTGCTTGGACAAGCTGGACTCCAGAGGTTACTTCCAATCTCAACTAGTTTTTGATTTACTGTCTTTCCCCACTGCTGTATTCACTAGACATTCAAATCTGAAGAGAAAGGTGCTGTTACTGTACCTTATCATGTAACATGGTTTCAATGATGAGTCCCCAGAGATCCGTGAAACACAGCTGATGTCCTTCCTGTTTCCTCTGGCGCAACTCTTCCAAATAGTATTTCAAACGATCAGGGGCAAAACAAGTAACAAACTTATTTTTAAGTACATGCTTTCGGGTGTCATTGAGGGTTTCCTTGAGATCCTTTTGGGACCAGTCAGGATCTTCATATAAGTTTGACATGGTCCTAAACAAACAAACAAACAAAAACCCACAAGGAAAAGTATGAGCTCTGAAGCAGAGCTTTGGGAAGTTATGGAGGTTTGTGTATTATGTCTTCATTTATATGAAAAAACACCGTGTGTTTGGTACTATCCACGTATTTGATTAATTGCAAATGTCGTAAAATATCCATTGAAAGAAACAACAACATAAAAGCCACAGCAGAAAAAGAAAGCCTTTTCTCGATAGTCAAGCTCATATAACTCAATATCACTCCTTGATGTCAATTATGGAAAATTCCTGTGTTCTTATCTTGATCTTACCATGTTGTTCCAGACAGACCAGTGATATATGAGACACAGTCCAAGACATTCATTTCCTGCACACTGAGGAGGTGAGCATACAGGGCTGTCAGAGCTCTGGTTCCACCTCCTGTTGTCATGATTGCCACCACAGGTACCTGTTCAATCCCAAAATACACACGTTTAGTGACAGATCTGAGAAGGGACAGAGACATCTCTGATTAGGAGAAATTTACAGCACTGATAAAGTAGTGAAAACATGCCACCAGTCCAATATGATAAAAAACCTGAATTAATAATGAGGCATGTAAGGAGTAAGAAATATTTGATATTTTCTTCTGTCAAACAACTCTGAAATAGAACATGAAATCCATTATCACATTATTAGTGCTCTGTTTGAAAACCATTAACACAGAGCAGCAAAAAAATTAGAGAAAGTGGTACCTTCTTTCATCTGAATTAGATTATTATCAGACCAGAATATATCAGTGGTGTCTCACAGTTTCCATGTGAACAATAATAATTTCTATTTTCCTGAAGTTTGCTGAAATTATTGTACAATTATTCCACAGGCCATATTAGAAATGTCATGACTGATGGATTTAAGGGAGCAGGCAGTTCAGAGCCCCTAAAACCAGGGGCTGGTGATACCATTCCCTTTTAAAGTTTCTGGAGGGACAGAGAAACCATGCTCACTCCACTTACCACATATGTATATACAGTACTAGATATGCAATGAGCTGCAATTACTTGCTTCTGTGATCATACAGAAATCCATGGACTGGCAGTCTTAGAAACAGAATTGATTCATAAACATGAATTGGCTTCTTTAACAGTAAAGACAGCTAATGTGCATTGGAGTGAATGAACGTCACATACAAATCAGAGGAATATAGAGAGATTGTATGTTCTGCAGGGAAGTATGTGCTTTGTGTCTGAGGGGACTGGAATGACCCAAGGCTTAGTGCTTGCATTGAAGGGCAGAGTCTGGTGTCTGAAAGGTCCAGCTGTGCAAGAAAAGCTGAACTCAGTTTAGGTCAAAACAAGAAAAATTTATCATGTCTGCATTTGAGTTTAGGCTTCACACTCCAGTCATTTGTGCATAATTATAAAGAAGAGAAACATGATTTTCCCCTGCCTTAAAATTTCTGTTATCAATCCTGTTTGCTGAGCAAGAACATGCTGAGCAGATGAAGTCAGACTGGCAGCGTGCTATGTTCACACAACAGGAACCTAAATGTTAGCACAAAGGCTACACTAAATAAAATCCAGTTTTAACCATTAGGGAATGAAGTGCTGAATCCACTGTTCAGATCTGGCCAAAAAGAAACTTTGGCCTTGGTTCTGAGAGCACCTTCTCTACATTGTGGGGCAGACTGCTACTGAGCACAAGGCTAGATTCTCTAGCTTCAGGGCTAGGCTTTTTATACATGTTTATCATGAGTACTCGTTTCCTCCCTAGAACAGAGAAAAGAAGACATCCACTGAGAAAAGAACTCAGCTGTAGCTTGTACATGAAACTACAGGGTTCCCAAACAAATGTGCCCATCAATGCTATGTTTTGACACTTATTTGTGCAGAAAGCAGAGAACAATTATGTCTGAGATACCTCATCATCCTGCAAGTCCTCCTCCAGGTGGAGAATGTCCTTCAAAGCAGCTGCAACCACCTTCTTCCTCTTGCGAATGAAATCCTGTTCCTGGGCACACAGATCAAACCCCAGGCGTACGTCTAGGTCTTCCTGGCTGGAGTGAGGATCAGGTATCATGCATCACATTTGTAGTCTAAGCCAGCATTTTAATTTTTTTACTTCATAAATAGACATGCCTTCACTACCAGGTCTATATCAAGCAAAGGAGGAAGATATTAAATTTTCTGTTTTTTTCTTGGAGAAAAACAGTCCGTCTGCCTTTGAACTGAAAGGATTTTTTTTCTCCCTGACAAAGATTAGCCTGGAATTAGCCTGGAATTAGATATAGCTACAAATAACAGGCGTTCCTATTCAGACATGAATCCGGAAGCCTGCAGAGGGCAGTGTTTCGAAGGTGGCTTTTA
Source organism: Chloebia gouldiae (assembly GCA_003676055.1). NCBI lineage: Eukaryota > Metazoa > Chordata > Aves > Passeriformes > Passeridae > Chloebia > Chloebia gouldiae. Next base: position 31,071,419 of record QUSF01000004.1, on the reverse strand, counting down.
AAAGTTGTGCGAACTTCCACGGATATCTGTGGAAACGTTCTACTGAAGTTATATATTTGCATGACCAGATGTCCTTTTGATACTTACAAGCACTACATTTGTGCTTTGAAAGCTGCTATGAAAATCTTGCATAGGCTTCTAAGGAAGAAGTTTTTAAATGACAACTGCATTTATATTTCATAGAATATTTACATAATATGCTATGAAATAAACAGCATGATGGGAAAAGCATCTGCTTTTCTGGAAGTTCTCGTCTATTACAATATGGAACATAATGTAACAAATCCATCTTATAAATTTTACTAAGGCCTGAACAATATTCCAAAACACACAGTGTATTTCCTTGGTTTAGAAATAAGCAATCACTTCACTGAATTTATTTGCATTTATCTCATTGAGTAGACATTAAAACAATAAATGCAGGTACATTTATTATTTCAATTTTTTCCACATCTTAGAGTACATGTATGTATACCATACACAGTATGGAGAGAAAATTGATGCGTTCTTTATAAAACCTTTTCTTAACTCCCTGTCCCATTACAAAAACTCCATTGCTAAAAATCTTTGCATCCTGTACTGAGTGTATTTTATTTTATAGTCTGAAATGAGGATGGACCAGCATTCAGGACAAACGCAATAACAAAGGGATTGGAACTTGATTTACAACAATCTAAATACAAAGAACCAAGGGGAAAACCACAGGTGTCTTACCATTTTTTCACCTTAAGGAGCAAATCAAATTTTCTGTGCTGAAAATTGAAAAGGTAAAATGATGAATATTGATCTTTTGTTTAAAATAGTCCCTTTCCCCCACTCAGACTGAGACATAGATCTTTTGGGTCATCATTACACCTACAAAACTCTGAGTCTCAAATAACTCAGATCTCTTCTCAATATTTCAATAGTAACCAGAGATGTGCACTGATTGAATTGATAAGACTTCAGTACACTGTCATCTGTCGTCCACATGTTGTCTATCTCATAAAACTCAGTGTAGCTTACCTGGTACTAGTTAGCTACACAAATAAATACCAGAAGAGCTGCAGTGCTACAGCTCACCTCCCTGCAAGGATCCCCCACTGAAGATAGGTGTTGAAACCAGAGCTTCTCACATAACAATGTCAGACACAAGGGGAAGCCCGAGAGGCTGAGCACCCCACACTTGTGGCTCAGGTTTGCTTCCTGGGGCAGTGTCCCTGGCTGCAGCCTCGCCACTCTGTCCCAGTGGCACCCAGTCACCTCCAGCTTGGTGAAGTACATGGACAGTATAAGGAGCATGAACAACAGCTTAGATATTTTTCTTCTTCCTCCTTTTCCCAAGGATTTCCCATTTTATTTTGCTCCAAACAATTCAGTTTACTATGCATTGCCATAGGTTGGAGGGAGGTTAGAAAACAATTGTCTCTGTAAGAAGAGAACTGGCCCTTGGTTTGTGCTTCATGCAAATCAGAAAGAATTCTAAAAAGCTTGCAAAGGATTCCCCATGGCCAGCAGACACTCACCTCACCAACTACTTCCTGCTCGGACGGGAGTGACTTCAGAGGGATTGTCAAGGGGACACTTCTCCTTGGTCCACATGACATGCAAGCACACTGAAAAGGAACATGGAGTGCTTGTTGGTTAAAACAGAAATGTTCTCCTCTTGCTCCCTACTCACACATAAATGTCAGGTCACAGAACTGTGTAGTCTACCATGTTCTGGGGTAACGTACAAAGGTCGGAAGCTTCCTCTTCTTTCTGAGTACAACATCCAGGGAGGGTTGCTTGTATCTGGCATAGTGGAAGAAAGTGGGATCTAGGAGAGGGGAGTGGGAGTCACAGCCCATTGAAACTGTCTGAGTTTCTTCAAAGGATCCTCTCACTGTAAATGTTAGCTCATTCTCTAAAACAATGAGATAAAATGCATACACAAAGTTACTTATAATTGTAAAATAAAAAGGGGAAAAAAAGGGGAAAAAAAAAGAGGGGAAAAAAAGAAGCAAAAGGTAACTTTGAACAAATTCCTTTTCCTCTTCCTTTGTATTTGAAAAACTATTCTCTAAAAGTGAGCCAAATCCCAAACATTTCAGATGACTGTATCATTATAATATGCTGAGCAAGAAGTCAGATGGGAAGGTGACATGAATAGTACTGAATTTTAGATTGCTGCTTTTCTGTTGTAGTTTCATCAAGACACAGTGAATACAACCGGGTACTTTGCATAGTAAATCATCCTCATCCCAGGCCAAATAATGAGCTCAAGAAGTTCTCCCCTAAAATAAGATCTGACTCTTATGAGCAGCAGATGACCCCATTTATATGAATAGTTCAGCTAATCCTGCCAGTATGCATTATGCATGCTCTGAGATTGCCTACCAGATCCAGCCCCTCAGGGGATGTGGGCAGAGGAGCTTCTAGATTCTGAATCTTGACCAGGGTCAGGCAGGAGCCAGCTGCTGAGTGGCTAACGCCTGCAAAAAATGAGGTGTTTCTGTGCACATGTGTAAGTTGAAGTGACAGAGATCCTGAGCAAAGTTAATGCTATAATATAACCATAATAATTTAAAGAGGAATTAAGCTACTTCAGGGTTTAGCAGTACTGCAGCAGAGGTTTGCAGAATCTCAACTTGGGTTTTAGATACCTTCTGTATAATCATCTGATTCTAGTTGTAGTCTGGCACAAGACTCCCCCTGAAGTCAGAACCTATACCTACTACATGACCAGTGACATTCCCTATTGCAAATTTGGTACAAATCACCTTAAATGATCAATTAAAGCCTTAGTATTTTGCCGATGCAATGTCCAGGACTTGTTAGAGACAGTAATATCACCAATATTTATTTTAAGAAGTAATAATCTTACCTGAAAAATGCTTCTTTTGCCTCCTGCTGTCCAAGTGAACTTCCAAACAGGCTTCTTCACGACACTACGGTAGGTGTGATGAGGACAGAGAATTAGGTAACTCATCCAGCCATCAAACCACCCATGCTGGTAGATGTTGAAAGGATCATTGTAGGAAAGGTCATGGTTTGAATGGGGGGGCCAGCTGTGTTGGACACTTTTGCCAGACACAGTGAATGTGAGAATTAATTTATTGTCACATGTGAAGATGGTGCTATGCTAAACACATTGTCATTTTCAATGGATGCAGACAAAATAAGGGAAAATTATAATAGTCACAAGGCTCCTCTAAGATCATGCTGTTCTCCTTAAAGATAAAGCTCCTAAGAGAAAGTATCACTAAAAAATGAAGACTTGCAATGTTTCCCTCACTGACATTATAGTCAGATATAGTAAGGAATGATGTGGGAAAGAAGACAAAAAAATAAAACATTATTTTACCACTATTGCCCCATTTGTGATGATGGTTTCAGGAGGACCCTGTCTGGAAAGCAAGAACAAATAATATATATTTATAAACAATACATTCTGGATACTGTCCTAAATAGAACACATTAGTCTCTCTAAGTTTTTTATTACTATTATTTTCTTTGCTCCTTGTTATTTCTGTAAGTATACTCCCTTGACACTAGATGCCACATAATGACCCAGCAGAAATTATTAAATTCCTGTAGGGCACCTGGAAAATACTTGCAACAGCCTTAGTAGCACAGACATGACACAAGTTGGGTAGCAACATTCTCCTCAGCTGGGATTTTCCCAGAGAACACTGTCCAGTAAATCTGCAGACTGACTGCAGTGGGGTTTGCCAGCCAACTGTGAACTACGTAAGTCAAAATCTTAAGAGAAAGTCAGAGGATTAAAAATTCTCAAGTCTTCTCCACATCATGGCATTTTCCCTTTCATATAATGATTTTTTAATGCACATGTTAAGTCTGGAAAAACTTGTCTCTGGGTATTAAGTTGGTACTGGATCTATGAAAGGTTTCCCTGCACTAATGCATAACTCTAAGCTACCAACAGTAATGGGGTTTTACTCACATGGTCTCCAATGCAAACTCAACTTCCAGCTTCTCCTTCCCCTGAAAATAAAAAAAAAAGAGAAGCTGTCTCAAGTAGCATGTGTACAGATTTTCAAAGTGACCTTAATTTTTGCAGGCACTGTGTCCTTTACATTTAGTAAGTAAAAATATTCTGTTTTGTACTTGCTATTATCAGTATTAAAGGACGGAGGTGGTTTTTTCTTCCCCAAGGAACTCAACTGTACTTGAAGAATGAAGAGTGTTCGGTGCTTAAAATCTCCCTAACAAGCCTATTTCACACTTTTTTCTCTGCCAGCTTCCATGTGCTGAACATGATATCCTAAGGCTTAGTGTTTAGGAAAATATTGTGGAAACAGGCCATTTGCCTGTGCTTGCATTCTTTTTTGTTTTTATAGCCTTTGTAAGGATTAGATAAACTGTTATTTTTTATCAGACTGTTGAAAGTGCAAAGCTTCCCTAAAATTTTATCTACTCTGGGGCTTGCAAATTTGGCCGTGACCTGTGCCAGAGAAACCAACAGGAATTTGAGAAGGCCATCTATTTTGCACAGATGTGCAGTTTCCAGGATGCTACATCTCTACCACCAAGCTGGTCATGGTGGTAAAACCAGAAGAGAGAGTGCTTCTTTTTAACAGAGGGGAGAGAATGGACATCAAGCTGTACTAAATGTCTCACCAAGCTCTTACCTCTGGGGTTAGTGGGAATGCTGTAAAAACTCTTTCCCCAAGGGGGATTTTAGCTATATCAAAAAGCACAATTGCATGGTCATCATCATGAATGATGTCATCATCAGAAACAGTAATTTCCAGAACATTCTAGGAAAAGAAATTAAAAATATCCAATTCACAAGCATGTATGACATACAAGAAATATGACATTCTGCAGCTCTTCCAGGCTTAGTGACTGCTTTACAGAGAGGAAATAGAAAAGAATTAATGAAATAGTGTGAGAAGGAAGAGTAAGAAAGCAGAAAGAACCAGATCCTAGTCTTATCAATTAAAGCTGAACTGACGTCTCATTTGGGTCAGCTGTTATGTTTTAAGTAGATCTCATAAAAAATGCAATCTTCTAAGGAGGAATATGGATTACTAAAAGTCCTATATTGCTTCATATCAGCAGGGACAACAGAGATCATTTCATATCTCCCTTCTAGATCCTTGGATATTCTGCTTTCAGCCACCTGTTCACAGGTATTTGAGCGTAGTTCAATTATCAGAGGCAAATTGAGTAAAGATTTTAATCATACTAGAATTTGGCATCGTCTTCTGCCATTACTTCATGTCCTTTCAGAAAAAGATGTGCTTTTCTGTTACAGTGTAATTTTATATTTTAATTTCAGTTTATCTGTGTTGTCACTGTCATGGGTCCCATCAGCCTTCCCCAAGGAGGTCAGACTCTCATTATCCATATGTAAATAACAACAACTATCTGTTAGAAGTAAATTGGATTCCAGCAAAGCCAGAATTGCTTTGCTTCAGCTTCTGTGGGGAATTTTAAGTAAACTCAGAAATGAACTAGAAGATATTTCTAGTTTAGGGGTTTGGGGCTAAACTGAGAGACACTGTGCAGAGATTAGAGAAAAAAGAGAGGTTTTGGGTTGTTTACCTTAACTTTTCTCTGTATCCGGAAGTAAAAAGTTTCATTCCACACAGGATTTCGGCAGTTTTTTATGGTTTTGGTGTGGAATATTTCATCTGAAGCTGTCGGCAACCAGAGCCTCACATAGCAATCAGACTGGCTCACTGTAGAAACATAAGCACTAAGTATCAGGCAGAGGAGGCACGATACAAGCAGTGGAGACACTGAAGTGTTCTATAGCTCAAACATGGGTGAGGGATGACCAGCTCTTTCTGATAAACATTGGCCAAACCAGGAAGATAGAAATCACACAGCTGGATAAAATTAATTTGTTCATCTCAACACTATTTTTAATAAGCAGTGTATTCAAACAATTATACATAATCTTATACATTCAAAGAAAAAATACAATCCTAGCTAGCAAATAGAACAGTGTGAATATTCAGAAGTCTTGTATTTCTCCATATTAACAAAATTTGGTAGGCAAAACTGTGACAAAGGCAGTAGAACATTAACTTCAGACCCTGAGACGGACATAAATTGTCTCTGCAGCGATCAAACTTCACGAGAAACATCAAAATAATCAGGTTTCAGGCTGATTCAGATAGTAGACGTCTGACATACCTGGTTATTAACTCCTTATGACAGAAAATTAATTACTCCAGTGACCTTGATCCCGTTCTCCCTAGGTGGGGTAGGAAGGGAGAGGCCTACCAGCAGCTCAATTGCTGCTTCAAGAGCCCAGTAGGAACTGGAGACATTTCCTGGTATTTGCTGATGCTTGAAAGACCAAGAATCTAATTCCTACTTCACATCTCTTCCCAGGAAAAGTGAAGTGGCAGAAAGAATTTGCATCTTGGGGATGGAGGGAGTAGAGTGAGGCTGCACTTGCTCTCTGTTGTCACCTCCCATAGATCCTGAACCAAGTGAGCACCAAAGAGATTCTTAGACCTTGGACAGGAACTTTTCCAGTGGCAGCTAGAAGGGCTGATCCATCCTGTTCTGTAGACAGGATGCCAGAAAAGAGGAGGATTCTGGTGCTGTGGCAGTCAACAGAGAGAGCCACCTCCTGAGCAGGGAGAAGAGCACCAACTATCTGTAAGCATGGTACAGGTCTTGAATCAGCTCCTAAACCTTAAAAGTGAATTCATCCCTATGTCCTTCTTCAGGATATATTGCTTTGGGATATTTTGCCTAAAAATAAGGTGTTGCCTGAAATCCAGAGACCCTGTGACTGTGACATCCTCAGGGGAGGATGCCTGTCGATTAGGGAGATCCCCATGTAACAGTTTGTGCTGAGTTTTGAAGGAATTTCTTGACACTGCCAGGAGTTTTCTCTCTAGAAAGCATTAGATTGCCTGTCTTTTAAATTATTTCCACTGACAATATTTCAGAGTGTCAGATTTTTACATAATGGAGGTGACAGGATAATATGTTGACCTTGGCAATTCCCAGTATGATACTTAATTTACTAGGAGTGGGAGGGCTGTGCTTGCTGATCTGTCTGATAACTGAAAGTCCTGCCCTCACTGTGCTGCCTGACAGCCTGCTGAGCTGTGATGTACTCATCCTGATAAATGGTATCACTGCCTCTGATCTAGAGCCTGTACAATAGCCAAGAACTAAATGTGGCTTCAGGGCATCTGGACCATCCCTCCTCTCATTAATGCACACACAACTTCCAATCTCAAGTGTATCAAAAACATGAATCCAGCATCTCCAAAGCTGCCAAAGTGGATAAGGGGGGGATGTAATTCAGAAATTAACATTTCTGAACTGATTTGAGACATAATTTCTCTCCCTTTTACTTTCTAGCTATCATAGAGCACAGGAAGGTCACATTTCTATATTTTTGCTGTACTTGCAAAGACACATTCTTTTCCTTTCTTTTTCTTCTAGACAACCAAAATGGTCTTGAAAACCAAAATGCTTTGCCCTTATTTTAAATGTTATTTTTTCATCACACACTGTATAAAATAAGATTTGTGATAGACCTGAGAAAGCTGGCAGTACAAAAGCTCTGAGACAACCATGAATGGACAGCTGCAGGATTTATTAATGTCTTTTTTTACTGTTTTATCTGGAATTTACTGATTATCTGGATGTTTTCTTTGGCAAAATATCTTCATGAGGCTACTTTCTAAAATTACTGTTCAGTATGTGTGTTGATTTCATAAATATTCATGTAAAATCAGCTATTGAAAGTTCTTTGTCAAACTGATGAAGTACAGGATAGATAAATGGTAAGTGAGGTGGATTAAAAACTGGTTTAACCAGCAAGTAATTGTGGTTGGCAGCACAAAGCACAGTTGGAGGTCAGTCTCTGCTGGTGTACTCCAGAGGCTGATAGTGGAGCCAGGGCTGTTCAACATCTGTATTAACAATGTGAGTGATGAGACAGAGGTCAGCTTCAGCAGGTCTGCAGGTGGAGCAGCACCTGGGGGAGGAGTTGACACCCCAGAAGGCTGTGCTGCCTTTCAGAAGGACCTGTGCAGGTGGGAGGACCAGGCCAACACCAGCCTCATGAAGTTCCCTGAGGGAAATGCCAAGTCCTTCACAGGAGGAGGCAAAACCCCAGCACCAGGATGGGCAGGGGCTGACCAGCTGCACAGCAGCTCTGCAGAGAGGCATCTGTGCATGTTAGTGGACAGCAGTTGAACAAAAGCCAGTGAGCTGTCCTTGGGCAAGTGAGGCCAACAACCTCCTGAGCTGCATCAGGAGTGTTGCCAGCAGCTGGAAAGGTGGTCCTTCCTCTCTGCTCAGCACTGACAAGGCCACATCTCTGGGTTCCCCAGTACAAGAGAGGTAAGGATGTGCTGAAGTGAGCTGAACAAAGAAGTCAAGAAAGAAAATGGGGGAATGGATCATCTGCTCTGTGGGGAGAAGCTGAGATTCTTCAGCCTGACATAGAGAAGGCTTATGGGGTGTTATAAATTTCTGTAAATACCTGATCAGGGGAGAGGAAAATATATAAGTCTGAGTCAGACCCTCTCCGTGGTGCCCAGTGAAAGGTAAAAGGACACAAACCAATATGCAGGGAATCCCACTGAAACATAAGTAAAAATTTAATTTTTACCTTGTCATTGTAAACACCAACACACACTGTCCAGAAAGATTGTGAAGTCTCTACCCTTGGAGATGTTCAAAACCCAAATGAATATGGCTCTGAACAACCTACTGAAGACAACCTGTTTATGGCAGTGGTCTGGACTACACAATCTCCAGAAGTGCCTTCACACCTCAGCCACTTTGTGTGATTCTGCTGTAACAAGGCTAGTTGGTCACAGACAAATAAATTACATAATAGTGTTAGTAACTCCTGTATATAAAATTTGACCTTGAAGATGGGGTGAGATGTTACCACTAGGACAAAGTGCATTCTCTTCCTGTGAAGAAAGGGGACTACGCCACACCTGGTTTTGCCACAATTCATCAACACTCCCTACCAGTGTGGAGAGGTTATTGTTTTCCATAGGATTCCTGTGATTTTCTATGCTTTCCTTTAATTTCACAGACATTATTCCCATGCTATGGTTCTAACTGAGCTTATGTTTTTCTGTAAAAGTGGCAGTTCACTTGAACTGAGGCTAAACTGTGAGGCAAACAGTGAGATAAAAAATAACAGGATAGCTGAATGTCTGCTGAATACTATGATGATCATGATACCATTATTTTATAGGAGCATTTGAAATTACTAATACCTTACATTGCTCTCTCTTATCCTTGAAAAAACTGTTCAGGAGACCTACTGAAAATGTTCCAGTTTATTCATTGCTACTTGAGAGCTAATACTTAAAAATTCTATTTACATTTTCTTCATGCTCCAGTTATAATGCAGCTGCTGGGCTTCATTAGAAGTTTCATGCCATGCCAGGCCCTTACTTCAGTGCACATGTTGCATCCTCCCTGATGACATAATGTCACCTCATGTGAATGCTGAGACATCTGAACTCACAGTCTCTTTGAAAGTCAGCACTGTGACCCTGGTGTCCTTTTCCAATTTGTAGCTTCTGATTCAATTTTTATGATGACGAGACTGCTTCTCAACTCTGTCTTAGAGCTAAAGATCAGTTAAAAATACAAGACCAGAACAACTAGTTCAGAACTGCACTATGTGTGCTGCTCTGTGAGAGTACAGTCCTGTGAGGTGTACCTGAGATGAACCATCACGTGCTAAAATCACTCATCTCCATCACAGGTAAGGAGAAAATTACAGCACTGAAAAGCAAAGCATATAAGAAAAACAAGTCTCATAGGAGCAATGAATGTAAACTACAAAATCCCATCTGTCCTGTTACTGCATTTTGCAACACCAAAACAAAGAAATAATATTCTTCTAGTGAAATGTTCTTCACCTGCACAGACAGGTTCTCCTTGAATCCTAGTTTACTACATTTCACCTAAGAGGAGGAGGAGAACTGCTCCCATTTCTCAATTGCTGGACATGATCTTTGGGAACATTTTCTCTCACCAGCTCAGTACAATACAAACAGGATTAAGGATTTACCTCCTACTGCTATCTGAGAGGGGATTCGGCCATGGCTAAGAGCTCTACCACTGTCCTGGTGCAACACTCATTTGTAAGCACAATATTGCTCTCTGTGGCTTACTTGTGGAAATAACAAAAGCTCATTGACAAACTGTGCTTAATCAGTGATGTCTTTGCCCAGAGATGAGCAGAGGCCCTATGTAAATGAACCCTCTACCCAGTCTAGCCACTTAAGTCAAGTGGCAAAGTAGGATTTTCTCCCTGGAGCAGATTCAGCGGGTGCAGTCCCAGATCAAAGTTTCATACCCTGGGTCACCTCTCCCCCCTGCACCACTGTGCTCCTCCTTGGCACCCTGCTTTCCTGGGACAGGGCCATTAGTACCACCTGCACTAGCTGTAATCTCTCTAATTTTTTTTTTTGCACTTATTTTCTGTAGCAAAAATAACCTTTAATATCTCTGGAGAATGACTGATTTGCAAAGGTTCCAAGTGTACTGTTGCAGAACTGACTCATTTCTTCTGAAGCGATAATATAAAAGCTTCCACAAAATAATTTCATAAGGACATAATTTCTTAGAGGACAAAGTCTCTGAGCTCCTCTTTTATAGATATGCAAGGTCTCTCTTCATTCAAAGGTGAAAAACCAAAGGAAGATCTGAAAACAGAAGGAGAGTTGAGGGAGAGAAGTGATTGTTCTGACATTCCAGCTAAGACTAACAGGCTTTTTTCCACAAGCTGAGAAGGTTTCCACATGTTTGTTTTCTACAGTAGAAAATATACCAGAGTGCAGTTGCATTTCAACCCAAGGCTAACTTTCCTACCTCATTTCCAAAGCTTCTTGATGTGGCAAGACTTCTCTCAGAAAAGTTACTGTGTCCCAGAAAAAAAAGCACCTGTCAACCTGAAGCTCACTCCAGGTAATTTCTTACTGGGGCACAGAGCTCAAATTCACCTCTGCAGTCCACGAAGAGCATTGCAAACACTCAGCACTAGTGAGGTTAAATGTGTCAAGCCAGACCTGACACCACCACTCTTCACCTCATCTGTGTGAATGAGCCAGAACGTGCACTCCAGCAGCAAAGGTCATCTCCTGGAATGTGGAATCAGCTGGTACCCACGTAGGCTGCTACAGTTTCAGAGAGCAGAACTGTCACAGAGACCTCTGTACTCAGGTCTTCAGGATTAGGCGAGATCCAGTGGAGTCCTGCAGAGCTTTTGCTCTTTCCCATGGCACTAAGCAGGGGGGCAGAGATGATGTAACTGCAAGTCTGTTCACCTGTGCTAAGAATCTGGAAGAGGTTTGCTTCCACTTCTGTTGCCTCAGGGCAAATCCCCTCTCTTGGTGCCTGAGCCTCAGGCATGCCACATGAGGCAGATCCCCTCACTCATCCTGTCTGTGGAGCAGGTACAGGGTGTCAGCTTCAGCCACGAGGTTTAGGGGCTGCCATAAAATGAGTAAGCACTAATGATAGTGAAAATGGGCCAGGCTGGGAGCTTGGTGTGGCTCTGTGTGGCCATCCAATAACTCACTAGTTTGAGGAGAGCTGCCAGAAGGTGTTGGCGAGTCTGTGCCACCATGGTCCTCCTCTCCCATCGCCCAGCTCCTTTTCCATTCTTTTGGGAAATGCTGGAAGGGGTGTCATTAGCAAGAAAAGAAGCTAATACACCATTTCCCTGCCATCATCCTGACCAGATATTACTCCCACACACGGGGAGTTCTGCAGAAGTGACACCATTAACAGAGTTAGGAAACATGAGCTTTTGTAAAAGCACTAGCACTGACTTCCAGCTGAGAAGGAGCAAATGAACACACCAATGACCTAAAAAGTCATTCTTTTACCAAGTCTGCACTCACTCTTGGACTGAGGAGGGGAATACCACTGCAAAATAGGCACCAGACTGCAAGAGACTCAAACTTTAATGGAATTTATTCCTTTCTAGTCCCCCCACAACCTTCACAGCCAAGCTGCACAGAGCACTGGAGCCTGGTGATGACACAGTGCCTGCAGGGCAGCAGGATGAGTGCAAGTGATCTTATCTGGGTGCCTTTCTCTCCGTTGCCCACAGTGAGATCAGGGAGTGCCAGAAATGTTTGAGTCTGACCCATGATTAGTAATTGGCATAAAGGTTAGTTAGGAGTACAGTGCAAAACAATTAGCCCAGGTCTGTCAAGAGCATTTGCATGCTAAGATAAGACAGAAACCAATTATATGTAGCATGAAGCAGATGTTGGAGAGGAACATCACTGAAGTATAGAGAACACTGCAAAAAGGGTGGGATGACAGCAGGGATATGAAAGGGGCCAATTGACCCATTAAGGAGGAGTGAACTGTCTTCCTTTCTGTTTAATTTTTTATTTCTGTGCCAAACTCTATCAGCATGTGTTGTCTACAGGCAAAGGTGTAACATCAGATTTCAGGATAAACTTGGATTTCATCCCAGGATTTTGAAACACACATCCCATGGATCTTGAGATGCATATTAAAAAAAAAAAACAGCCAAGATTAAGTTAGGTGCATGTGACAGTGAGGAATATCAGTGGAAATATACAGAAGTCAAGAATTGGCAAGTAAGCCAAAGAAAAATGTAGAAACTCTATGACCAAACGACCTGATGTGACTGCACTTGCAACAAACAGAGAGAAAAATCATGGAATGGAGCACTGCACATGCTGAAAAAGATGGGAAGACAGCCTGCAGGTAGAAAAAGCAAGAAAAAGCAAGTCAGAAGTGGTTGCTCTTGATTGAAAATGCGGCTTGATACAGGGAAACTGAAAACCTAGGGAAATCTGAAAAATGTTATTACAAAAATTGTCAGTCTTCTACAGATATCTCACAGTCAGATAGCATCTGTATCAGATGCTTCTGATGAGTTTTCAAGGGGAAAGATCATATTGCTGAGAAAAGGCTAGGTAAGTATCATTTTATTATTCGTACACAATAGCATGTCTAGTTATTTTAGTTTTCTGATACTTCACATGCATTCAAATGTTAAAATAAAAACCCTAAGCTAAAAGAACATCAATAGCAGTACAAAATCAAGCACTTGAAAGCTAAAATAGATCTTTTTTGAATTGTACTTAAGTTTTTAAATTCCAGAGTATCACGTTATTTTTCCTGTGAGATTTCAATTTCTTTGAAAGCAGAGATAGGTTGTTACTTAGTTAACAAAGAGCTATCTGATGTTTGTTTATGTTCCTTGTTCAACAGCATCCTGGTCTACAGTGCTTCATTCTACGACACCCTTAAGAAACAGGCTCAAAGAGGCTCACAGAGTAGCTGGGGAATTACTGACAGAAAGAAAAGACAATTTTCTTCACCAACTGGTCCCCAAGCCTAATTTACTGGCAATTAACAAAAGAATCTGAAAATACTTCCCACTGTCTCTAGTTACCTAACATCAAAAATGAAAATCTCTCTAGAATAGTAGATCCAAAATAAGTATGTCACCTAAATAGGTAAGAGAGAAACAAAATGTGTTGGAGAAGATACTCTATATTTTGTAGACAGGGCAACAGAGTCACAGAATATTTTGATGTATAAATTTATCTAAACTTCTTATACAACAAGTCCGTGAACAGATTTAAAAACTGAGCCCACACGTCTTGAGCTCTACTCCAGCAGTGTACATTTTGGTGATAATAGGAATTTTCAAAATGTCTACAACTCACTAAGTGACACCTATCAGAAATGTCCCTGTCCTTAGGATGGAGGACAAGGTCACAACTGTAACACTGTTTTCTGAGAATGCAGCATCATTTTACTTCATGCAATTCCTTTGCATAAGCAGATGAATAATGGTTCTTATCTGTTCAATTTTCATTCTATGTCAAAGGTGATATTAAGAGAAATTAAATCAACAGTTCAAAGGAATGAAGGTGAAGTCTTGCACATATATGCAGCGTTTCATAGCTCTCAAATGGAATAAAAATTAATTTGACCATTTCTTCTATACTAAAATATTTCTTCTATTTTCTGTAGCCTGATATTATAGACAATGTGAACAGAACATTTCTCTCTACTTGATTGGAAAATTGACAAGGGTGACATCCATGCTCTTGAAACACAAAGAGATGGTGAGGAATTTTATCTGTAGGATTTTATGGCTTCAGCAGCCTTCATCATTATCTCCCATAAAGGAAAGAAAATGCAAAATAAGAGAAGGAAGAACAGTATGGTAAAGGGATATGTAAAACTGGGATGATAGTGCTGCACCAAGTTCATGAGACAGATGTAGGAATGGCAGGACAAAATTCTCAGAGAAAAATCTCTGGGAATGTGAACCACAGGCAAAGGCTGTCCAAATGTCACACATTTTCAGAACACTTTGCATGACAGCTGAAATGTACCATGTACCACAGTCCCCAAAAGATTTCTGTCTAACATCTTTCACTGGGGGGCAAGAGTCAGCTGATGTCATGATGCTCAGGATAACCAAAGACTTAAGAGTGACTGGTGTGTAAGTATTTCAGCTCTATATTCTATGTATTTGTCATGAACATGTTATATAAACATCTCTGTGTTAAAACCATTGTTAAGGTATTTTCAAGCCCCTGAAACAGCCAGCTTGTTAGATAAAAAATATGGTAAAAAAACCAATAACCAAATAAACCTCTGAGATTGCAAATAGATATTCTGTGGCATAAATTGCCTTCAACTGTGATTTCTTAGCTAGTATGACTTTAGTGGTTTGTATTTGTGCAATATCTTGGAGAAGCAAGGGCTGATAGAGTAATTTGAGAATGATGTAACATCAGTAAAACAATCTGGTACTTACAAAAATCTGCCTGATGAGCATTTTTCAACTTTATGATTCTTACAGTAAGCAAGGAGTAAGGTGTCATTTCTTCCTGCTGAAAAAAATAACAAAGATGTATCTTAAAGTTTTGAATATATGTATTGACTGTAATACAACCAAACATGGAAAAGAACCAAGGTTCTACTAAAGTTGTCTCTTCCATTTGGCATGACAGCAAAAATATAATAGGCAGCAAATTCACTTTCTTCACAAACTTCATTGACTCCTAAAGCCTGTAGCTATCTAAGCACAAAGAAAAAGTGTGGAAAGAGAGTATGAATAGGAAAGTTAAGATGGTGTAAATAAGCTGAAAAAGTTCATTTAGCTAGTAATGTTAAATTGTACACATGACCATCAGCAGCCAATAGGAAGACAAAGTTCAGTGAATCCAGAAATCAGAGATGCTTCAAATTTGGCTTGCTATTGACCATCAGCCTGTGTTGTGCCGTAGGTAGAATCAAGGCCTATATCAAAAAAAAATTCTGTTAATGCAGTGCTTGGATAATTGGAGAGAAGTGGGGGGGTGGGGGGTGGTCTTTTTATGTTTTCTTGCTTGTTTTTAAAACAATCATTTTCATGAGAGAGGAATGACTAAGGATGAGTGTTAGCACATTAGAGAATATCTCAGGACTACAAAACACATGGCTTTGGACAAACACTCCTAGTTTGCTTTGTGGGAATAGAAGTTTTCCTTTCCAAGGATGGTTATCTGATTGATAGACATGGAATAGTTTTGACTACAATCCTTAATTTCAAAGAAGGCTATCTCCAATTCCTTGTTGAAGGTGCCAGGCCTGACCATCAGAGTCTGTAAAAGTTGTGACAATCATGTATGCTTGATGTATTTTACATCTTCAGAGAAGTTTCATCATGTTCCCTAGCAGCAGCTAGAGCAAGCAGGATACCAGCAAAAAGAAGGAGAAAACAGACAATGCTTACTATGGCTGCAGCACAGGTGGTTATATTGAGTTTTCTTACTGTGGGAACAGTTGGGGAATATTTATCAAAACAGCTCAAGTTTATAGAAAGCAAAGAGAGTAGAATCATGATTGTACTAAAGAGACTGAATGCAAAGGGTAAATCAGCACTGGGGATGGCTCCCTCTCTCACTGTTTAGGAACTGAAGCAGAAGAAAAAAAGGAATTTCAGATTGTATTGAGTAGCCAGTTCTGCAGTTGATGCATGATTATAATAGTAACAGTTCTTGTTAGATAGGAGCAACATAAAATGACTGCAGTGAATGTCTGAGGATGAGGCTTTGCAGGGGAAAGAAAATGCAAACAGTCAAATCCTGAGGTCTGACTGCTACTGCTACATGAAGAGCTTTAATCTGCATACAAATATGTTATCAGCAGATCCTGAACTGTGCATTTCCAACAAAAGGGGAGGTATAAATAGTATACCTATATATAATATGCATTTTAAAAAGTCACCTTGAGTGAGGCTATAAATAATAAAGAATTTTTTAAGGACTTCTGAGCAAAGCATTAATGAAAACAAAGTATTATAGCATTAAAATGAGGCAGATTTAGGAGCAGGGCAGTGCCGTTCTAGTAGCAAGGATCTGTGTAAGCTATAAAATGGCTAAACTTACTATGATGCCACTTGTGTATTTGCAAAAAGATATTCAGACAAATAATACTGAAGGCACAGTATATAGGAGGTAGAAATAGGTGGCAACTTCAGTGACCAGTAGGTAGGTGGTCACTGATATTCAGAAGGAGCTCAAGGAGAAGTTCAGATAATGGCAGAAGATAAATAGATCAGTAATTCTCAGTAAAGTCACAACATGAAACATCATCAGCAAGAAGGGGTGGCCAAAGAAAGAAGCTGTTATGAAAGGTAATGATCAAAATTTGGAGAAGACAATCTGAAGTGAAATAGAGCAGAGCTGGTTGAAGATGATGAAATAACTAGGAGATGTTAACTATTTTCTGAGAGACTTCAATTAAAATAACAGGGAGTAACTCTTGAGTGAAATAAGAGTAAGAACATACAAACATGCTGCTACTGTGACAAAAGTCAAAGACTGATAAAAAGGTCAAAGTATAAGAAATCAGTGAGACAAGACAGTACATCAGATGAAGTGTGCAGAGCATTGGACCACAGGGAATCTGTCATGATAAAATTTAGCTTAACCTCTCAAATAATTTCCATCTCTATAAGAATGAAAGACATGAAGGTTATCAAAGGAAATTGCACAAAAAATGCAGTAATTTCCAGGCTATGAAGTTGATTGATATTTTTATAAAACACTGGATAATTGAAAGGCATGTTAAATAGAAGCCAGTGACTGATACAACCATCAGGTTTGCCCATGAGCTCAAGCTTATGACGAGGAATTGTACCAGAATGTCTTCAGTGAGCTGACTGGTTAAAATACTAACACTTTTTGCTGTGAGCAGCACATCCAAAAACAACAAATGGGCTAAGTGCCAAAAAATGCATTATCTTCATCAAACTACAGACAACAGAATAACTTCGCTTCTTGGTGGGTGTATTCCAAAACTGAAAAATAAATTAATCATTGTTGTCAAAGTCATATGTAAGGCACAGGATATTTTATGTGGCTATGTTGTAAACAGGGGAGGTAAGATCTCAGCATTATCAGAACACAGGTTGAGACAGCTCCACACAATTGTGAATTGTTGTTTCATTTTCCTGAAAATTTAGCAGTAGAGTATATTTGACTTTGCACTACAGGTGGGGAACAACTAAAGTCCATGCACAGCCCCAGGCATGTTTTCCTAAACCAAATCCAAAGTAATTATTCCAAACCAAAAGTAATTATTCAATTTATCACACAGCTATGCAAAGTCCTCTCAAATTGAAACAAGTGCTTAGGCAAATGTTTGAGCATTTGTATTAAAGAAAGTTTATACCTGTTTACATCTCTTAGAAGTCATGGTCTGCTACAAGAATGTTATCCTTTCTAATAGATCTCTACTAATGATTATCCTCCTGCTGAGAACGGCAAGCTATGACTTACAAAAATTGAGGCAATTACCAAAAGCTTACCAGGAAACTCAATACCTGTAGGAGGCAGAAATTGGCCAGTTTAGACAAGTCTGTGCCTTTAGTGCCATTTTTTTGCCAAGATTAATTACAGAGAAGACATTCAAAACTAGGAGGTAAATAAATAATGTCTGAGAATGTCTTTGATGTTCAATGCCTGTGCACAGCAAACAGAACTTACAGAATTTCATTTGGTAGGAAGAAATTATGGCATGAATAATGAATTGAAGCTGTAGAAACAGTCCCATATCCCCCATACACTAGAGATTATGGTCACAGGATCATTTTTTTGTATTACTTCATGTATTTTCTAAAATGTATGCTGGATTCTAACAGTCTTTATGTAAATGTAACTAGGTATGGTAAAGAGGGGTTGGTTGCTTTTAGCCATGGATATTCTAAACCAATACAGAAATCATTACAAAATTGCTAAGGAGATTGGGTCATCATTTTCCCCAACAGCTGCTTTTCCTGCTTTAGTACATTCTGTTGCTGAGCTTTAGCATACACACACTCAGAGAACAAATTAGGAACACCTAAATGCCATGTCAGTTTTGGTTATGATACTTTGTCCTTTACAGCAAGTTTCACTCCCTGCTGGTAGTTTGTACCTTTTGTACACTAATCTGTAGGAGCTGCCAGCATGCTGTTAACAAGAGATCAGTTTGATCAATCAGTTTGATAAGGTTATGACATACAGAAGCAAAACAATATTTGTAGTTTTCTGTTCAATTGGTAGTTTGGTTACATGAAAATAAAAACCCAACCAAACATATATAAGCTGTAGATGTTTGAATCACACATCATTTAAAATGTCATCAAAAGTAGGCTTTCTTTTTGCTTGGAGCCCCCATGTTTTACTTTGAGGCAGTTTGATACAGTGCCAGCAGCAAAAATCATCACTGATAGAGCTGGTATGTGTTTGATGCTACTCTATCTCTGCCAGAGGCACTGCAAACGTGCCCAGAGTTGTTCTTTCATTGTGAGGAAGTGCACAGGGATCAAAGTGGGCATTTGTTCCAAAAACTGGCAATAATGACCAAACCCCAAAGGTTAACCAACAAGTATACTCTGACAGCATTCTCCATTCATTCTGGGCTAAAGCTCCATGAAGTCAATAGGTAGCATTAGAAGAAAGCCAAAGTCAGTCTCATTTTAACAGCAAATCAAGAGCATTTTCATTAAGAGATTTCTCTAAGGAATAAAACCATGGAAATAATGCATGCTGTGTTATTAATACTATGCAGATACTGCATTTAAAGAAAATTTTCTTTCATTAAATATTCCTATTTCTACATAACCATGTGAATCTTTACTAACCAAATTGGGGGATTGGGAGCGGGGGGGAATACCCTACCCTTCTCAAAAAAATATTGGTTTAGTCCCCCATATTTTTAGTTTGTATAAATATGGTACCTTAGCATCATCACTTGGGGCTACATAGTGCACCATCCATTTTCTTTCTTCATTTTCCAAGGGGCTTGATTTTCTGCTTGAATGCTGCTGAGGGAAGAAGAACAGGGGATGAAGAAGAGAGTAAAGATCAGATGTTTTTACTTATTTCAAATCCCCACTGTAGCATTCCAATGTGGATCAGGCAGTTTGCACCTCCTCATTGTGGCAAATAAAATGAACATACCAGTTTTGTGCTACATGGAATGATTCTGACTCCAGGTCCTGGCAACTGCAAGTACCCAAGAAAGAATAATCTTGTTTTCCTGGAAATTTATGTCCTATAGATAACAAGGGACTTGACCTGTTGTAGTTCAGGGACTAATCTGAATCAAAAATCCAAGATTCCTGTCAGGGTTGTTCTGTTTTCCACTTACCTGAGATAAGGCAGAGGTTGATGCCATCGAGATCGCTGCTACATTAGAAGCAGCTGCTGTGAATGAAACCTTAGTACTGGGCTCCACAGGTGCCAGTGCCTCCTGAAACAAATTTACAATCTTGACAAAGTCGCAGAAGTTGCTGAACAGGTGTTTTATTGCACTGAGTCAGAGCCCCACCCCTCCAGCTTTCTGAAACAGGGAAATTTCCCACCCACATTATTTGTCTAAAGAGCAGCTGCTGTAAGGTGTGAGCCTTCATATCTGCAGGTCTTGTGCTGAGCAGAGCATGCTGAGGGACCCTGAGCATCATTCCCACCTGGGGCTCAAGGAAATGCAGTAGCAGCTGTAGCCTGACTGATGATATGATAGAGATCATCCATCTGAGATAGCCTTACAGGGATATTCTAAAAGTGAGGATAGCAATAGCCTAATAAACACATCAACATATTTTCTCCATGCAAACACCTGAATTCAATACATGATTATATACATAATAAAAAATAAATTTAAAAACAGCTATGGAGATGATGGTTAGAATTAAGGCATTTACATAGGAAGATAATAAGAATTCTTTTGAAGGAACATTTTTCCCTGAAAAGTGCTGTTGCATCATGATTTCTGTGTACATGCTCATTTTTCTTGTAATGTTCTATCTCAAAAGAAATAAAGGAAGTTATGATAAACACATTTCTCTGCACCCTAAACCACTTTGTATCATTTTTCCATTTGAAATGTCTTTCTTATTTCTGGGCTTCACATTTAATACAGCATGCAACTTAACAAATTTAAATGAGATTCCAACATTTCACCTTGAAAAATCATTAAATGTTTCCACAAACTACATTATCAATTTTCTGATGCAAAAAAGGTACAGATTTCTTAGCAATTGTATTGAAATTGTCATCTGGCTGGGTGCTATTAGCAGATTATTGGAATTTAATGGACTGATCCAACAATTTTTTGTTGGATTTTTTTTAATCTAATGAGGATCTGCATGTGTTCAGCACACCTCTAGGAAGCTCAGTGATTACATTTTCTAAGACATTATGCAAGCACTATTAGGCACACATACATTTGCACTGAAAGTCCTCCTGAATGATTAAACTTAATGCTTATGAAAGAATTTGAGATTAATAGGATGACAAAGCATCCTGCTTCCTCTTAGAGATAGGCATACATGTGAAATCACTGCCACTCTGATTGTGGATATGAGTTTGTACTAGGACCTTGACTAACAGAAAATAGAGACAAACCCAATGACTTCTAGAAGTCTCATTACATACTTTTCTTATGTGAACACAGGAAACAATATGAAAAGTTGTTCTTACAAGAAGAACAAGTTGAGACAATCTGATCATCATGGAGTATTCCATCCTTCCAAAAGTTTGACTTATTAGGTTTAATTTTGTATCTACATTATCATTTTTTGTTTCTGCTTCTGGAAATAAGCCCATTTATTTTATCATGAAATGCAAATGCTAAGTTTACTTTCAACTTCCTTTCTCACCTTCAATGTATTGAAACTTTCTGGAACTGCTCAACTGAAGCCAGAATTAGATAATCTACCACAGTAGGTAAAGGAGAGTCACAAGTCTCTCCCAATCCTTGGCTGATGCTATACTTAATGTGAGTACCTGCATTTCTGTAAAAAAATTGGAATATTTTTTTCTGTGAGAATGGTGACAAGAAACAATTTAGACAAAAGTAAGTATGCACAAAAACACACGCATTTTCCTTTTCTTCTGCTACACTCTACAATCTACCTGTGTCCCTGGCTGAAGTGCCTAGAAGAGTTTAAATACCTCAACCAAGGAATGGGAACATTTGTTATAACTTCATTGTAATTGTGCCACACAAAGGCTGTCAGATAGAGATAATGTTTCTGAAATGTATGGAAGCTAAAGGGTGTGAGATTTTTGCATCAGATCCCGTTTTCATTTACCTTGTCATATTGCACCTTTGCTTTTAAGACAAAAGGAAATGAGGTGGGGGAAGAAGCCTTCAGCATCTCTTAGGAAGCTGACTGAGCTGCTTGTTGTCTGACAACTAACTTTTCTTTCTTGAATTAAGCCTTCCCTATATGAAATATCTGTTCTTTAAGCTCAAGCCACAGGTAGCCAAAAGCACCTTTGACTCAAAGTTGGCACTGACATTAAATTTCCTAAATTAGTTCAAAGTTCACATCTGCTTTTTACTATGAAGCACTATTCCTTTTGAGGCAAACTCATCCTTTTCATAAGGTGTGCACTTAGGATACACTTGACCATTAAGTCATCTGAAAGTTAAACTCACAGTAGAAGCTGGCTGTGTTTTCTTTGTATTGAGTGTATGAAAAAAAAAGTGGCGACTGCAAGTAGTGACTAAACACCTCCACACTGGATTCTTCTGGAGAAGCGTAAACATCCAGACCACACTTGACACCTAACTCTGAATGTCTGAAGGTAGCTGAGATGAATCTCACCCTGGGTAATCAGCATGTCTTCTTTAGTAATTTATTTCTAAAGTTACTGATGCTGAGGGAACCTGACATTGAGGAACCTGGTTTTGTTGCTAGCACGTGATTCACCCTGTTGCAAAACACACTTGGGCAAAAGCTCTATTAGCATATTAATGAAAAATCCTCTCTGGTATCTAGTCCAGTAACAAGCAGACAGCCTGACTTGGGACTGCAGTCCATAAAGCACAGGCTGTGCAGTGGTAGTTTATGGTCTCTTTCTGCATTGAGGGAGCAATATCAAGCTGGGTTTTCTGTGAAACCTCAGGCTGCAATCTGCAGAAGTTCAGCAGCAGCTTTATAAGCATCTGAGATGAGTTTGGGACAAATGGGAAATGTCAGAGGGAAAGACTGACAGGAGAGGGCTGTGACAACTCTCTGAAGAAACGTGGGGCAGAGCCCCAGTGGTCAAATGATACATTTAGTGCAGCTCAAGGAACAGAGGAACTTTGCTGAACCATCCCAAGATACTACACTTATGACAATTTTGGTGTCTCTCTGCTGATGAGCAGTGGTGAGATGCAGTTCACCCAAAATTGCTCTGCCTTGAAACTGTTTTCATTTAAGGTTTTTTTCTGCAATGATTTTTCCCCCTGACTAGTGTGATGGTGTCTTAAGACCACAAGGAACACATTCTAAAACTACAACTGCAACTGAGTTATAAATTCAATATAATGCTCAAAGACATGGCTTGTATCAGATTTAATTATTAAAATATTTATTAAAGTGACTGCTAAGGACAAATAAAAGATCAGATAGTTTTTTTGTTTTCTCTGCACTTTTGTCAATCATTCTTCATGATTGTTCTCTTCAGACTTTCCCATCCTTTACAGCTTCTCTGCAGCCTACAGACTCTTCATTATGTCCCATCCCTATACCATAGGCTTTTGATATTAGATGCTTCAGCACATGTTTGTCTCAGATTTTTCAGACCACCTTTCTGAACACAGGAGAAAGGGAGCTTCACTGAAATCCCTTCTGGTTTATTCCCGATTACTACCTTTACTAGAAACAGCCATGTTCTATTCAGGCATATAAGTAAATGCAGCTGATGTGCATCAGTGTGATGCTTCAGACATTCAAAGTATTATTACATTGTGGCCCATTGGAATAAAAGCAAAAATGTTCAAGTCCAAGTCAGAAATCATAACAATCCCCACAAGTGCAAAGCTGAATATCGCTCACAACATTCAGGCTTTAATATGGCAGTTACAGTTAAACTGTGCCTGATCCACACAGCAGCTTCTGGTGATCCATATGGTCTTTATTTGAATAAGATAAATATATATATGTCATAATAAGAAAGGTATACATAAATATATTTATCTGTAATTCAAATATAGATTAAGAGAATGTTTTAGGTTGGAAAAGACCTCTAAGACCATTGAGACCAACTGTTAATCTAACACTGCTGAGTCTACCACTAAACCATGAAGGCATTAGGATAGAAAAAGTGAAATGGATTGAGAAAATTTGAACCATAAGGTAAAAATCAGCAGACAAAGGAGTGTTTCTATCTACTAGAAATATTAACTTGTTTTTAAAAGGTCTCTGTATGCTCCTTCCCATGACAAATAGGGAGTATCGATATGCTACATATATGCTAACTTTACTCAGACTCAGAAAAAAATGTGTATTCAGAAAATAGTTCAGAAACTCTCCAAGAAGTACCTAATGTCCTGGACAAATACTCATAGTACCTCATATTTGCAGGGTTATTTGGTCTGTTTATTCTTTCACAGAACATAATCTCTTTTCTGATTTGACTCATAGAAGACCTGTACATATGCATAAATGCAATACCTCTTTATTATAGAGCTTATATGTCAATTTCTTAAATTAGTCTTTCTTTGTAAGGCACACCCTGCCTGGAGTATCATAGTTCTTGCCAGCATCACTGCAATATCCCATCAAACACTAAAAGACATTGCGACTTCTAAGGCAACTTAGCCAGAAATAACTGGCCTCTAAATCTTTTCAGCTGTAGTAGGTTAATGGTATCTTCTTGTTTTAATAAAATCAGCAAATGCTGGATAGCTATGCCTTTGGGTTTACTATCCTTGTCTAACATATGTGACATGATAGGCTAACATCAGCTTTAAATTTCAGTGTTCATTGCAGTTAGCTCCAAGGGATAAAGTACATTACAAAAAATTAGTTAATGCATAAATCTGTTGGTTACCAGAGTGCATTTCCTGACCATAGAGAGAAAAATGCCATTTCCCATGAGAACTGTTTAAGAGTCTCAGGCAAGATCAAGGGAACTCCAATGCAGGTGACTTGTTCAGCCCTGATTCTGTCAGTTCCTCCAAGCCTTCCCCATTATTAAGCAGAATCTCTTTTACCTCCTCAGTGTAAAACTAGCCACAGCACCTTTCTGAGTGCATTGCCTTTCCAGCCAAGAGATGTATAGCCAGTGTGTTTCAGTACACATCAGGACACTGCTTTTCTTGACACGGCAATGCCTCAGGATTTGGTATAATGAAATTCCTAATTTTTCTGTCATTTTCTATGTTACAAAAGATAATAGAACATTGCATTATGAGACCACAGCTCACATCCAATGCAGATGTCTCCAGTGTGAGAGCCCGGGTGAGAAAACACAAGCTATGGGAAGAGGACATCCTTAGGAAGGCATACCCAGATGAGGAGAGGCTGCCAGACACTGTGGGCATTTCCCACCCCATTTGCCAGTTGAAGAGGAAAAGGAAGCACAGGGTTAGGTGATGTACTCACTCCAGCTCATCTTGCAGTGCTGAAATTCCTGGTGCCTCTTCCTTGTGTGAGAAAGGCCTGGCTGTTGCAGAAGCTCTCACATCCAGTATCTCCCTGCGTGCTGTTCATTCATTGAGCAATCTGAACTGGTGCGCATGGCAGCCAGTCTTGCCCCATATACAACATGTTGTCACTGGGAAGATGGAATGATAGCCTTTCCAGGGCACCTGGTAGGTCATGTAAGCAGTGCTTAACAAACCCAGGCTCTGTTGGGAGCCAAAGGTGCCCTTTGTTCCATCTGAGCTATCACCATGCCTTGTGCCAGCAGCCCATGGCACGGGGTCTCAGTGATGCTACAACACATGACTCCACATGTGTTAACAAAACAATTAATTAACAAAACAATGCCATTTCTCAGAGGCTCCACATGGCTTCACAGTTGTCTGTGGAGTCAAGCTGGGAGAATTTGGGACTGGTAAGCAAAAGAGTCTCACCATCACTCCAAATGCTCCAGCTGAATAAAATACAAACCTGTGCAGGAATCTTTTGTGGCCACTTACTCACAAAAGGGCTGATCACAAAGATTAAACTATGTCGACAGCTCTGTATGGAACAACTTTAAAGAAACCATTGCAAAACATCATAAGGAAGTGTTTCAGAAATGCGTAAGGAAAGAAACATTCTCCAGATCGAGATAGGCAACTTTATAAGTACATCCTATTACATGTGAAATTAGATCACCATTGCAACATTAGACAATGCTAAAACTCATAGACATCAAAGTCAAGCATGACTCCTAGGTCAGGTCAAGAAAACAGATTAAAGAAGAACAAATTCTTAGTGGCAAACATTGCTGAATATCCATTATAAGAAATGTAAGGGAGCCACACGTTACTAAAGCATGTGGAAACCTGTCTAAATAGCTCTTGCATAAACTCTCACATGTGTTTGATATTTTGACCCTATGTGATGTAACAACTAAAACCTACTCATTTAGATCACATTGCACAGATATGAAAGGAAAATTAATTATTTGCTGTATTTCCACAAGTCCAAGAAAATAATAAGTTAATACGTGCAAATAAAAAGGAAAGGTTTATGAAGAAAAAGCAAAATGCTATAAAAGGTATGGACTAATTACTTCATATAAGAAGCTAAATAGTTATTAACTATGCAGCTAAATCAGGAATGATAATAAAACGCTTGTATTCTTCATTCAAAAAGAAGACATTTTACTTCTTTCATTAATGAATAATGAAAACAATCACATAGTCAGTCATACAACACATAATAAGACAGAACAGAGGTCTTTCTTACCACTTAGTTTCTAAAACATAGTCTAGGACTCTTGACTATCTATGCTTCAGCTATTTTAATTCTTGGGACTGCAGAACTACCAAAAGAATGTGAATATTGTGCAAATTCTAAAATGTAGCAAGGGGGATGTAGTTTGTTTACTCTGGCTGCCATTGCTGTAATGAACACAATATCTAACTAACTGAAAATCAATTATCATATATTACCACTCTGGGTTCTCTTGCTGTTCCTCAAAATGTGGGATGGTAGTCATGCATGCCAAATGCTCCATCATCCCTGAAGCAGTTGATAGAAATACCTGTGTTAAATGAAGAGTTGGCTTCAAGTTGCATACATTCTGTACATTTATGCTTCATACATTTTGTACAGCATTTGTTAATGTATGCATGTTTATATGATATATAAGTTTCAGCATACAAAGCAATTATACACTGAATACTGCAGTCCACCATACAAGGGTGTGTTTTGCCAAAAAAAGATTGTTGATGGGTAATTAGTTGGCCTTAGGACAGTCATTAACTAGAACAATTTATTGTCTGGACAGCAGATGGTTCCACCCAATCAAATTCCATATATATGTGTGTGTGCATGTGTGTGTATAAAAACACCAGAGGAGATTTGGAGGAAAAATTTATATCTGAAGCACTTTGCCTGAAGATAGAAGCAAGAGCCCTACCTCCCTTGCATGTGAACTGAATGCCTAGCCATATATTTCAGTAAAGAGTTTAAGAACCCTGTGGCTGTGAAATAAAAGAAGAGGGTAAAAGTATAGGAAAGCTGGTGGAAATTTATACTAATAAAGAGATATAGTTGTGCTTTTCCTTTTCCTTTTTCCTTATTAAATTTTGCAGAAGTATTACTTATATTTGGACTATGTACAGAAATTCTTGTTTAATTTCCTTATTTTAGGTATGTTACAGAGGTCATGCCACTGTGAGACCAAAACCCGTGCTGTCCTGTGTGTCTTGCAAGGCAGGTTACTGAAGCTGTCTTTAAGTGACCAGAGTGCACCAAGGCTTAAAAGGATGTCAAAGCAATTACAGGATGTCCTCCCAGAAAAGTGCATGGCATAGCAGAATGGTGATGTCAGGTAACAGCATGGAAAAGAGATCTTTCTGCAGTTAGGATTAGCCAGAGGTTCCCCATAAGGTGATAAGCAGTTGAGCTGCCTCTGGTAACCTGTCAGTAGGAAATAGTGTTTTTCAATAAATCTGAAGAAACAGATTTTGTTCTATCCTGAAATATCACTTTTTATTTAGTCTATTGTGCAAAGATATTTTAATGCAAAGACTAATGAAAAGAAAGTATGTATTAGGAAGGTAAAGAATATTTTGTCTGATTTCAGAAGTAGTCCTCAGTGATAAATATCACTGAAAAGTTTTCTTTTGAGGAATTTTTAAGAGTTTACCAGTCTCAAACTCTATTGAACATTTTCACCAGTGCTTTGGAAGTAAACAAGGCACCCTGACTGGCCAGATTTGCAGAAGAACAAAGATTGAGGGAGTAGTACTAAGGACAGGGCAATCATAAAGAATGATCTGACCTGCTTGATAGACAGGCCTGTTTAACCATGGTAAAATCTAATGCACTGGAGTGTGAGCTATGATTAAAAA
Source organism: Chloebia gouldiae (assembly GCA_003676055.1). Classification (NCBI taxonomy): domain Eukaryota; kingdom Metazoa; phylum Chordata; class Aves; order Passeriformes; family Passeridae; genus Chloebia; species Chloebia gouldiae. Next base: position 31,043,642 of record QUSF01000004.1, on the reverse strand, counting down.
ACTGCTGAATGTATGGTTCAGTTTACACCCCCATACAAAAGGGAAGACTGGAGTGTGGAAAAAACTAACTGATCATCTTATGGAAGACAAACAACTGGTGAGAAGCCTTTAAAGGCAAATGAGGACAACTGGATTCTATATATAGAAATTGGGAACTCATCTATATGTAAGAATATAAGAATAACAAAGCAATGTTAATGTCTCAGTGTGTAGCAGTAGTGGGAAGGGTACTGGAGTCTGCATTTGATAAAGGGACAATGAAGAATTGGAGGGAGTGCAAGAGCAGAGAAACAGCTGGATACATCAAATAAAGGGTGGGGTTTATAATCAGAATTTGAAGGGTTGCATCTACTGGTTTGACATAAAGAAGGCTGTGATGTAAACTGTTTTATAAAATTGATCCTAATACAGAAACAGTGGTTATGTAATGTGCTAGTATCTGGGCTCTGGCCAAAATAAATGAAGCTGGAAACAAGGTGCATACCCATTGCTGGAAGATGATCAGTGACCAAAACATAGCTCCATGAAATGTGGTGACTACACCATTCCTGATACCTATAATAGAAGAGGGATAATTTTTCTTCATGACAGACTTTGGTCAGCCACAGATCATCAAGACTGACATTTCAGTAACTGCATGGCTGGTAACAGTCTGACATCTATCAGGTCTAACAAGATGATCTGATGGCACTTCTGGCTTTTATAAGCCATGGAAAAGAAATCAGACTAATAAACTAGTACGATATAAAGCTCATTTGTTACTTTACTTGCTCTTCCACAGCCTAATAGCAATTCACCAGAGTTAAACAATTGAATATCTCTGTACAGTGCTATAAAATGGACTTATCAAAGAAGTGCAAGCTGGTAGGACCATTTAGCAAGCAAAAGTGGGAAGGCCCAGAAAACTGTCCCCCAACATGCTGCTAAAGGCTTATTATGTACTTGCAAACAAGGATTGCAAAGGCAAAGCATGGAATCAAGCTAGGTATCCCTCCAGGTTTTGCTTTAACATCCCTCTTCCAGACTGATGACACTGTTTAAAGCTTCAGAGTAACACAATTCAGCCAGGCACACTGTGAATATCTTTACCTACTTGTTTGGAAAGCAGAGATAAAGTCCTCCACATTAGCCTTGAAATGCAGCTGGCAGACAGAGGCCACCCCAGCAGCAGCCCACCCTGCTACCAGCATTTTGCCAATGGTGTAAACCCAATCCAGAAGATACTTCAGAGACAAGTATAAATCAGGAGAGGAGTGGCTGGAGAGCAGCCCTGCAGAACTGGGGGTGTTGGTCAGTGACAGGCTCAGTATGGGCCAGCAGTATGCACTGGCATCCTGGGATGCATCAAGCACAGCATTTCACATTTTAGTCTGTATCTTCTGCATTCCAAAGAATTTTAAATGTTACCACAGGTGGTTTCAGTAGGTAACAAATTGTAGATAGCCTACTGTTACTTACACTGAGACACTCAACCTAAGTTTAACCTTTCAATGTAACCTTCTAAAAGCACTACAACACCAAAAAAAAAAAAAAAACCAACAAAGAACAACAAACCCCCAAATCCACAAACGCACAAAAAAAAAATCCAACCAACCAAAAAAACAACCCAAAACCTGACAAACCAACAAGACATTTATATTGCAGACTTCAATGAGATCTCCACTCAGCTTCCTCTTCTCCAGGCTGAACAGACCAAGTGACCTCAGTTACTCCTCACACAGCTTCCCCTCAAGGCTTTTCATGGTTTCAATGCCCTTGTTTGGACACTTTATTACAGCTTAATATCTTTCTTGTCACATTGTAGTATCAAAAACCACACAGAGCACTAGAGATGAGGCTGCTGCAGTGCAGAGCTGAGTGGGACAATCCCCTCCCTTGCCTGGCTGCTGATGCTGGGCCCGATGTACCCCAGGACAAGTTCAGCCCTCCTGGCTGCCGGGGCACTGCTGACTCACATTCAACTTGCCACAGACCCCCAGGTCCCTTTGGCCCTTTCCACAGTGCTATCCTCCATACTGCATGTGCTTTTGTCTAAGCATGCAGCGTGCCATGATCCCAGTCACAGACCTGTCCCAAAGGTTGCTGCTTATATGAGCACAACCTTGCAAATACAAAACACAAGACAAGTAAATAAAATATACTTTTAATATGGTCTGCCTTGAAGATGTTAGGCTTAAACACTTAATGCTCTTTCTCAGCACAACAAGCACCATATTTATTATCATTTTAGCACCTTTTTCTTTGTGGCTGCCCATCCTCTGTACCATACAATGATTCATACTCCATGGTTGTAACTGAATTGCAATGATTTCTACAGTGAAATTCTTCGGAGAAAAAGCTTTTCTTCAGTCTTTTTTGTTCACCTGAGATTACCATTTAGTGGGATTGAGCAGAAATGTTTGAAGCCTGCTGGCTAATAGTAAGAGACCTTCAGATTCTTAGCAAGTTAAAGGACTTAAAAGCACCCTCTCTTGTCTGACATTATTTCTTCATCTGCCTTTTCCGTGCTACTGCTGTGCGCAAGGCCTGCATAATGAGGTCTTCATTATTGAGGATGTTGTATTCACCCAGCTGAACCAGGCAGTCATAGGCCTTCTCAGTGTACTGAAGGGAATATGTTGAATATGGGGAACAGCAGCCATAGAGATCAACTTTGCCATCTTCCATCTCTGCCTCTGAGCGCTTCTGACCTACAAGGAAGGAGTGAGAAATCACTGCTGAGAGAAATCACTCTGGTTATAAACAAGTAAACTTAAGAGAGGAAGGAAAAAAGGTGTCTCTCCACAGAGAGACTTCACAATGTAAATTACTTGTTTAGCTTTAATTAAAAAAAAAACAAAACCAAAAAACAACAAACCACCAAATAATTGTTATTCAAATTGGCAGCTCAGTCCCTGGCTCAAGTGCATACCAGTGGCTTCACCCAATGAGGGGACAAAAAAGGGTGATTATTCTTACATGGTGATATTCTTACATTCTTACATAGCAAGATAACTAGCTTTGGGATTGAAACATCACAGCCCTTGCACCAAATCTCATGGTTAAAAAAAATCTCATCATTAAAAAAATTAACTTTAAACAACAAACATTTGATGTACTGGAAAGAGTCAACAGTGAAGTTCAAGAGTTGAAGTATTAAATACATTCCTTTTAATAGGCTGTCCAAAACCTTCTTTTTAATATATTTGAGTACTTGCCTGGTGCTTTATATTTTTGGAAGGTATCATTAACTAGAGGGAAAAATAGCAGTACTGGTGCTCCTGGAGTCTCAGCACCATCAAAGAGGTAACACTCCTTCAGATTTTTCCTGTCTTCTTCACTCAAGTCCACCCTGGGAAAAATGATTCCCTGCTCAGAGCAGTACTTGCAGGTCTGGTCCAAAGCCTGGATCAAGGAACAGAGCAGTACTAAGACTTCAAATAGGATTTTGAGGCTCAGGATTTCTTAGAGTCCAGTCATAAAGTACACACTTTCTAAGTTGCTTGTGCAAAAACTCTTAACCCCTAATCAAAAGCACTGTGACACTGGACAGAAGCTTTTCATGGCTTTTTTTTTGTTTTGTTTTGTTTTCCTGAGTCTTAGCACAATACAGTTTATCGCACAAGAAAAAAAAATGAGACTATGTGCAGCCTATAAAAAATTTATTACACTTCATCATTAAGCTAAAATGCTGAACGTTAAGACTTTTAGTAGGACGAGTATAAAAAGCACCTAAGTGATAAAAAATGATAGTTATACACATATTGAAGAAGACATAAAGACTTTTTCAATTACTCTCACCTGTATCTGGGATCCTGCACTGTAATTTAAATGCAGGATGACGTCCACCTTTCTCTCTGGTTTTAAAAGTGGCATGATACTTGTATTGATGAAAAATCCAGTATCTACCAGAGACAGGAATTCATCTGATTGTGTCAGCTGGTTGGGAAATGTGTCTAACACAGTATCTGGAATAAAAAAAATTCTTCCTGTAAATGCAATACCATAAAACTTGTTGGCCTGTTTTTCCACCCTTACACCATGTCCACAGAGCCTTAACTGGTTACAGTCCTTGGGGAAGGGAGATTGGCCATATCCCTTCTCCCTCTCAGCTGCAGTCACATGCAGTTTTGGACCTGCAGCAAGAACATTCGTGACGGGGGTTTACCGTGCCTCCCCACCGGGTGTGTCTGGGAAGAGAGGCAGGACCTGGTGGCCCAGGGGCGAGTGCCACCAGCAAACCACTGACACCGCTCAACACCACGCCACGCTACGTCCTGCAGCATGATCAATCATAGACTCATCTAATAGAGATTCTGCCCAAACCTGCCCTCCAATCCCAGTAATATCAAACTGGGGGGGTTGTTTTGTGTTTTGTTCTGCTTGTTTGTTGTCTCCCCAGGCCCCCTGTTACCTTTCCACCTGCAGAAGTGCGTGTTCTCCAGGTAGCGGCGGTGCAGCTGGAGGCCCCGGAGGAAGCTGTGCTCGCGGGCGATGCAGGCGCGCTCGGTGAGGGCGGCGCGCAGGGCGCTGCCGAGCGGCCCCGGCGGCGTGAACAGCCGCGTCCGCAGCTCCGGCGGCTCCCCGGGCAGCGCGGGCTCCTCCTCTGCCCGGGAAACACTGTTAGATTCCACCCGCCAGCCCTCAAGAAGGCAAGGTAAGTAATAAACTCTGATGCTTTCTTTTTTTTTTTTTTTTTTTTTTTTAAAGACCAACAAGCATAAGTGACCAAACACTAGACAAATACCATCCTTACACAGTCCGGGCTTGGAGAAAAACCCCCAAGATGCCGTGTCAAACAGCAATAAAACTCTACTCCGGATACACACATTTGTTGAACAAACTGAATGCAGGCTTTGGAAAAGGACAGATGTTGAGCTTCTTTGTATTACTGTAGCTCCCACTTGAAGCAGTCAAAACAATTTTGCTTTATTAATAATTTACAGATCAATCTTACAACTTCTGAACATTTTAATCATCTACCAGCATCAGTGTTGACCCCTGATAGATAACAGGACCGGAGATTTTTTAATTATTTATTTGTACTTTGCAGAATGAGACATATAAATCCATTTAACAATAAACAGTGAAAAAAAAAGTTTGGCCATTTACCTATATTGTCAATATGGTCCCGGGTCCACCTGTGCCAGAAATCTTCTGATGAATGGGACAAATTCCAGATATATAACACATTGAATGAAAATAAACTACTCCACATGCCTGTAAAAGAAAAGAGCTTTCTAACTCAAACATTCACAAATCATGAATCTCAAACTGTTATGATGAGATTAAATTTGTGAAGTTTGTTTTTGTTTTAAAAGCATGACATGTCATTTTTATTTGGCTGCTGGTATTTAGACCTTATTTTTGGTACCCAGTTTTTGTCTTATAGGTGCTTAGGCATGGAGACCTTTGTGAATTAATATGGAATTTGTATTTTTAGGGGAAAAAACCTCAAGTATCATGAAGCTTGTATAAAAAGAAAAGATTAAAGTTTGCAATCCAAGAGATTTGGTGTGGAATTACATTGATAAGAGCATAACTACAACATAATCTTACAGTCTCTGCTTTTGTAGGATTCCCTTTTGAGAATAAGCCTGTTAACACAACAAGGATTCAGTTTTGACCATGAATTTTTGAGCGTGAAAAGCAATTTCTTTGGTTATCCATTAGGGCACAAGTTCTCACTGTTTTTTCATTCAGGGAGTGCAAATATGTGACAATCCAGCACAGACGGAGGCTGAAATTGTACAGTGTCTCCTTCCTGCTCAGTGAAGTGGCCAGTCAAAGAGAAGTTTGCTTGTGAAATCAGCCACAAGGTGACAGCTGTTTGTCAGGAGAACACACAGCCATGCTCTGCTGCAGTCAACAGCAAAAAGGTTTCAAGGATGGCTGTTGTTTTCCCCCCAGCCTTGCCCAGACAGTGTGGAAACTGGAGCCACTGACATGTGGCCTGCTCCTCTGGAGCAGGAGGGGCTGGCATGCTCAAATGCATGTTCAAATGCTCCCTGATGCAGTGGAGAATCAGCATGAAGGCTCATGTAAAACGTTTATAGGGAGCATACAAAACACTGACTACCCGTGAGACAGGCAATAGGCTCAGAAGTTCACCCTTCTGGGGTAGCATGGGCTGAACCATGGATTCCTAGGGACTTCAATTTTATTGTTGTACTGGAGCCATACTATATTTTAATTCAAAACTATGTTTTAAAGTGTAAATAACTATTTGATGGTCCCTTTGAATTTTCTTCTTTACTGTAAACTGAATCCATTATAGTAAATATTAATTCAGCAAAGAGATATTTATCCTCTCTGGTGAAACTGCCATGTTAGTCCTGCATCAATATTTTATTAGAGAGTAGTTTATATAGCTCACATTAAAAAAAAAAAAAAAAAAAAAACAACAAAAAAAACCCAAACCTAAACCCCCTAAACAAATCAAGGAATAAAATAATTTATTTTTTAATATCTTACTGCCACGGTGCCCCTAAAAGACAATGCAGCATCTTACCTTCCAAGAAGCAGATCCTGGATTCAGGGACCTTCTTCATCAATCTTCCCATGAAGAACTCACTGCCAAAATCCTCAGTGCGAACAAAAACTCCATATTTTTGCAATCCCACCTCATATGGGGTGAACTCCACCCATTCTGTAAAAAAGAACCCAGAGAACAATGTTATTATAGCCCTCAAAATAATTTTTGAGTCTAATATTTTGGACCAATAAGAATGAGGTATAAGCATGCTATAACTGAAAGCTAATGAACCTGGAAAGGCTTTGGAATATTTTTGAGGCTGTTGCATAGACAGTCAAACTTTTACCTGACCACAAGGATATTGTATGAATACACATTAGCTGAGATTCTGGTCTTCAAATAAGAGGAGGTTTTTAGGCTATCTAAAAAGACTGTTCCACCTTAAATATATTTACCACCTTAAATATAAAGACAAATGACTTTCAGAAGTCTCATAATTACCTTTGAAATCCAGAGTGCTGTAGTTGTTCTTGACATTGATGGCAGTGTAGATAGGAAGTGGGTTCTGACCATGATCAATAGCCCGTTGCTGATCAGAGAGTCTGTGATTGTCTTTCTGTGATTCCAGAAATATGGTTACTGAGACAAAAATTAGCATGGCAATATTCTCTGCATCTAAGCTTGCAGGGCAGAAAAATTCCTGCCTTTAATGTATGATGTGTGCTCAGCTTATCTTCTGAAATATTCCATATTTTTCAAAATTCCCATATGTGTTCTGTTACTGAAATAGCTGCAACTATCCAATCTGATGCCAGATTATTTGATGATGCATTAAGATGAAAATGAAAAGAAATAACAAAGAGCAGAAAGCAGTAGTTTTGATATAAAGATATTATTGCATTGTGCTGCAGCTTTATGGAAGACCTCACACCTTTCAAAAGTCTGCAGGTCCTGTTGTTATCATCTCTCATGGGCATGCACAATGTCTGCAGTTTTGTTATTTCTAAACAAGTAATTTGCAGAATATGAAAAACAATTCTTAAACTGTAATACTGTTTCAAAATGTTAGTCTTGACGTTTTCTCAGAAAAACGTATTCAAAATTTCACAAGCAAAATGCTGATTTCCACCATGGATGAGTATCTACAAGGCTGGCACCAAATGTTTTGGAAATGGCTGTGCATTTGCTTACACAGTCTCATGACAAACTGCTTTTCTCAGAGGCAACAGAAAAATATCTTCTCCAGAAATAAATGTTCAGAAAATGGTAAGCCACAGTAAATGCTGCTTTATGATATACTGTACCCCATCATGCAAAAAAGATTCCAGGACAAGCCCCCAGAGATCTATAAAAGACGTTTTGCGACCCTCTCTTTTCCGCTGGCACAGCTGCTTTTTGTAATACTTCAAATATTCCAAAGAAAAGGAATTTATTTTGCATTTTGTCATCTGTTTTCGAGCCTCACTGATTTGCTTGTCGAGATCCTTTCGTGACCAGTCAGCATCTCTGTACAAGTTTGACATGGTCCTAGAAAGAGGAAATAAATATTGAAGAGGGATAAAAAGCACACCAAAGCTTGAGGTAGACAACAGCTACATTTAATGTTTCTGGTTTAAGTTCTAGATTAATGTTTCCTTTCTTCAATTCCCTATGAAACTGTCATGTTCCCTTTGAAGTCACAGTCGTTATCCCTGTCAAAACAGTTTGAACAACTTTCCATAAACCATTCTTAGAGAAACACTTGTTTTCATGTAGTTGCAAATTATATGACTTTCCTCCATGAAAAGACTATTCTGTCAATTTTTGAAAAAGATTGAGAAGTAGGACTGCTGAGAAGTTATTATAGGTAAACTAGTGTACATCAGCCCCAGCCTCCTTCAGCACTTTGGTGTCATGAGGAAGCCTGCAGCCAAGGGCTGCCCAGTCCTACTCACCATGTAGTACCAGACAAGCCAGTCAGGTAGGTGGCACAGTCCAAGACATTGAGCTTCTTGAGCCCCCTCAGGCTGCCATACAGTGCAGTCAAGGATCTCATCCCTCCTCCTGTGGTCATGATGGCCACCACCGGGGTCTGTGCAACACAGGGACAGAAAGGGACAGCGTCACACGGCAGCTGCGCCTGACCGCAGAGTGATACATAAAGCCTGGCACCACCACGTGTGCCCAGCCACAGACTCCTTTCTAAATGATTTCTATGCAAATATAACCTACCATATATTTTATAAAGGAGAACAAGAATAGAAGCAATGACCATTTTTGCTTAGATATCTGACACTTGCCTCCAATGCATTCAACAGAGATGTTTGGTATGAAACAAATAAAAGCGCAGTAATTCAAACCAAAAGAGACAGTAAGAGAGAAAATGATCAGTTGTAAAAGCAGGAATTAAAAAGAAAACTCACAGGCTCAAGAGAGGAGGAACTATCAACAAGGATAACAATAGTAGAGTAAAGAGTGTGGAAGAATCCATTCCTATATAAGGAATATCTGGTCTAGCTTCCAAGAAAGGTGTAGCAAGAAAAGTATTAAACTCAGAATAGCAACTGCAAAGGACAAAAACAGCAAGGGTGAATTTAGAGGTATGGGGCAGTATTGGAGGTATATATAAGTATTAAGATGAAGAAAGATCAGAAAACATTTTAACTATGAAGAAAAAGAGGTTGTATTATACCATTATGCTCTCACTGCTATGTACTGGTGAGATGTTTTAAATGGTTTCCCTACAGACCTCATGGTCCAGCAGATCCTGTTCCAGCTGCAGAACCTTCTTCAGAGCAGGAATAACATAATTCTTCCTTTTGCAGAGAAAGTCTTGCTCCTGTATACAGAGGTCAAATCCTAAACGCACATCAAGGTGGTCTGGGCTGAAGCAGAGATCAGGAAAAAAAGAATATTCCATTTTACTGTTGGTAGAGAAACTCAGAGTTTCCAATGCAATAAAATGAACCTGATCCACAAAATACTACATTTACAGGATGTCCCTTTCCTACACTCCCAAGCAAGTATACAATGCTGCATGAAAGAAGGATAGAAAAATTACTGAAAATACGAAAAATTTCTAAGCAGCTATCAAAATAAAACATAAGGAAAGACATTCCTGCAGCTAATTTCTGAGATACATTCTGCCTAGATTCTCTTATATTTTAGTGAACTGAGAGCTATAGGAAAAACTGCTTATACTTTCTTGAATCAGGGAGAATTTTTTCTTACTTCATTATAAACAATGCCATGTGATTGGCTGCGCTTTAGCCCAGTGTTAAAGAAAAGGTAAAAGACTGTGCTGAGCATAACACTGGGTAGCATAATCAACTTGTAATATTATTTTTTCTATTCATGTCTCAGTATGGGTTATCAACATGCATTGCACTACACTACATGCAGTTGCCTCCAGCTCATGTGAATGCCACATCACCTGGTGACACCACCTACAGTTCTGCTGTGAGTGCCTCCTCCCCAGTAAAGAGCCTAGGGTAAGATGAGTTAACCTCCAAGAGTGGCCAAGTCTCTTACCAATCTTCTGCCTTCGCATATAAATCGAATCTTTTATCCTGGAAAGCAAGAATGTGAACAATGTGAGTGCTGACAACCTGCTTCTTCCCTGCAGCCTGAGGAGGAATTTTATCTTGTGCCATCCTAGCAATGTGGGTACAAATCAGGAGCTCTGAATAAGGAGCTAGAATAATCCAGCAGCCTATGTAAATTGACTGTGGTGTGTTACTGAAAGGGAAGCTGTTCAGTAATTTTTAATGTTGTCTAGTAAATGTAACATCTGAGGATAACTGCTGTTTACAGAGTCATGATAATGTACACCCTACACATCTCTACTGACAGGCAGCCAGCTGGACTATGATTCTATACAGCAGTATTTGTTCCCCCCTTTCTGCGGCTTATACCCCACAAGAGTCGTTATCCTTTCATTCTACATTGATTTTTTTAAACCATGAATCTAAAAGTGCTTTGCAAAGCATTGTCAGCATCAGCAGGAGTCTGACACTACCTCAGTCAGTTCAGGTGCCCTGCTGATATGTGAGAAGGGGAAGAGAAGAGCTTCAGCATTAATGTGAAGTAAGATCAAGATGGAGTAGCAAGATGCCCCACATCTATTCAAACAGAACAAGGCACAACCTCGCCTGATTGCTGAAAAACCTACCACTGTTAGGCTGTGGTATTTTTGTCTGCAGGCTTTCATCATCAGAAAGTACCATGGTAATCATCAGGGTGATGCAGACTTCCACATCCAGGTTTCTCAATCTCTCCCACTAAAAAAGGAGGCACTCACCTCTGCTAAGATCATGTTTTTTCCACTTGGAATGGAATGAAGTTCCACATTTGGAAAGCCTGTATCACACACACGTGAATTCTGAAAAAAATACAAATAAACTGAGGTTTATATTGTAAGAAATGTTACTCTGTGCCCACAATGCAAATTAATGTTACTATTTATGGTGTCTAATATTTTACATGCCATTATTATATTTCTTAAAGCTGACTTGTAACATACCGAGGAGGAAGGCAGTTTCTTCCCTGGTAGTGTAACATCCAGCATTGGCTGCTTGTATCTGGTGTAGTGGAATTTGGCAGGAGAGGAGGAGCAGAAGACCAGATCAGATCCCAGCACAATGTCCTGGGTGCCTTCATAAGAGCCTTGCACTTTAAAGGAGAATTCTTTTTCTAAAGAAATGACACAAAAGCAGACACAGATTAGTTTTCTCATCAAAATTTCTTACAGTCTATCACAAGGCTGTTCTCATGTTTTGGATTTGTTGGGTTTTTTTAATTCTTACATTAAGCCAATTGTGCTCATAATATTAGCACATCAATTAAAAATAGCTGATGGAGAAATAACCTTACTTGATTTCTTCTCTTTTTTCTTCTTTTTCTTCTCAACCACTTGAACTTCTAAGCAGCAGATTTTGCGAGACTGTAAGATGTGAACATACATCATGGCAGGTGATTTTCCAATATGACATTCTGTTTCCTAATCTAAATGGGACACAACCAGGGCAAGGTAGGAGTGCAGCGTGGATGAACAGGGCTTGCAGAAGGGAGAAGATGAGGACAAAGTGAAAAACAGTACTCTCAGAATCCCAGAGATGTGAGGATTGTTTTAAACACAATTCAGGAGCAAGCAAAGATAATTTTCTCAAAGCAGAGAAAATTTCAGGGAGGGGAAGTCCCTGTGTAAAAAGCACAGTTATGAATGTGTAAAGTTATGGGGGACAGGGCATGGGACAGGACAAACTCTCATTTCAGCAATATAAGAATTTCGGAGGAGTGATGTCTAAGGAAGAATTCACTGCTGCACTGATGTTTTAGACGTAAACCACTTCCATGTGTTTACTTTGCAGCCGTGAAGGAGTGTTGGGCTGGGGCTCCCCATGCTGTTCCAGCCACAGCATCTCCAGAGGTGCCATCCACAAGGATGTGTCATGATGAAGTGGGAAATTACAATGTTTCAGTGCTGGCTGTCTCAGTCAAGGGGTATGTTGTCCTATGACCATGAGTCAAGTGAAACAAGTGTGGCAACAGGACAAGAAAGATGATGAAATACAACACTTACCACTAGCACTCCATTAGTAATGATGGTTTCAGGAGGGCCTGAACTAGGAAACAGAAAGAAAATGCATTTACAATAACATTATAGTTAATGAGCCCCACCCTTCTCCTGATTTTCCTCTTGCATATTTTTACCTGCATATTGGATTTGAAAGAAAAGTCCCAGGAGACTTGTTGTACAAGTTTCCTCACTCTACTATGTAAAGGCACAATTGTCATCCTACTGGCTCATCCAGTCCTGGAGCTCAGCAAAAAAAAATGCCAAAGGTGCTCTGAGGTCAAACCATGTAGCAATTTTATTGAATTGAATCCCAAGCTGAGGCCAAGGATGGTTTCATGGAATATACTTTTTTTTAAAAAAAAAAATATCATACTTTGTTGAATGATATAGCAATAAAGGCTCTAGATCAGAAATCCAGTGTGCATTATTCCATGTTGTGTTTTGAAGGGAGGCGGACCCTGTTGCTGATCTCAAACACAAGTGCACAACAAGCCAGCAATATCCTGGTCTTAAATAATGTTCACTACATCAGACAAAGAAAAGGTTTTAGGTTTTTAGGGTGTTCTCCCTGTTTGCCTGAATTTCATGGGAGGTCATCCTGGCATTCACCCATTTGTCGACACAGCTCATAGCACAGATTCATTGGGAATGATGCGCTCTGAACAATCAGACTAGATTATTACATGCCTCTGAAATGCTGTTCCTTTTTGTTTCAGGTAATGTTGCATTTCATGTTTACTCACATATTATCCAAGGCAAATCCCACCTCCAACTCCTCTTGTCTCTGGAAAATTAAGAAAGGAAAATTATTTTGGTAATAATTTACTGGCAGTGCTCATTCTCACAATCTGGCTATGCATGCACTGTTTGTGACCAGCAGAGCATTTAAAATAGAGGCACACACCACCTCACATCTGTGTGTCTTGAGTCTCAAGATTCTCTACTGAGAGGAAGCTTGTGGATGGCTGTCATAGTAGTTTTTAACACAGAAATTGATTGGCTTGCCTGCTTCTGCTGGGGCCTATGGGACAGACCTAGGAAGAGATGTTGTCTCATTCTGAGTCTGCCAGCAGAAGGAAAGGGGATCTGCTGAAGGGGAGAGCCAAAGCCTTCTGGTGTTGGGAAGAGAAATGATGATATGCAAAGAGGTAAATCTGACATTAAGGCCTGGTCTGTGAAGTGGTGAAAGAGAGTATAATCCTCAGGGGAAAGAAAGCACAGCCAAGAGGAAAACAAAAGTGGAGACAGAAGGGATGATGAACAGGAAAGTGAGATCATGCTGTAGGCTACTTGCTCAGATTACCCACTGAATTAAAGACACCAAGATGTTAATAATATAGGACAAAAAAGTTTACAAAGGCTTGAAGACTATGAGCTCTAACTGGTGTAGCTGTGCAAACACAAAAAGAAACTGCTTGGATATGGCACCTGTAACCACTCAAAGTGATCAGCTGGGTACAACTAGCCAAAGTTTTAATTTCATCAGAGCTTGGTGAAGTCCACACACTGCACCTTTGGTATTTTGCAAGGAACTAAATCGTCAAATAAGGCATTTAAAGACAAAGAAGTGCAGTGTGGAGCCCAGGTGTGTGTAGATAAAGTAATTCCTCAACTGAGTGGCACATGACAGATGCACCAGAAACTGAAAGGGAACTGGAAAAGGAGAATGATAGACAGAACATACTGGGAGATAGGATGTACAACTTTCAGTTTCCCTGTACATTCAAGATAGGATTATTTCTTGCTGCCAAGCTGGGTGGCATGACTTAGACTTTATTTAAATGCCCATGCCACATTCCATAATTAGTAACTAGTCTGGTTTGACATTTATCTCTGATCACAGAGTTTTTACTTCCTAATTATTAGGCTAATCAATAGGTTGTGACAAAATCATCAACTACTGGCTTGGACACCCTCCTTGACCCTCGATGGGGACAGACTCAGAAAAGTGACAATTTTGCCAATATACCTGAAATTGGTGAGCCTCTGTGGCTAACACCAAACCCTTCCATGTGCCAACAGATCCAGGTGTAAAGAGGTTTTCCCACATCAGAGTGAAAACCAACTTATTTTTATGTGGCTAGGCAGCTGACACACAACAAAGAAAAAAGGCAAAATTTTACAAATAATATTTTAGACAGAAAAGCTAACAAGCACATTCTTGCCAAGCTAATTCATTTCTTATTTTGGACCTCACCTGTGAATCACACTTGAAGTGCATGAAGACTTCCTCTCCCAGGGAAAGTTTGGCTATGTCAAAGTACACTGTGAAGAGGTGGTCATCTTGAGTAACTACGTCCTTATCGTAGAGTGCCAGCTCCAGCACATTCTGGGATAGGAAGGAAAGGACTTTAGAAAATGTTTCAGGTTTTATTCAAAACAAGAGATCCTAGAGATAACTGTTTTGAGCAGCTTTTGTGAGCAGTGGGAGGACAAAAAGAAAAAGAACAGGAAGGGAAGGAAGTGGAGAGGAAATCAAGTTCATGTCAGCACCTATGAGGTGGAATGAGAGGAAATCACAGACATTTCAAATGCCATATTCTACCTATGGCTGAGAGAGACAAATGTCTTTCATGGCATGGAAACCATCATGAGGATATAAGTTATTCTCACACCTTTCTGCATATTTCCTTGCCTCTTGAGAAAATAGCTTATGTCCCTTTGCAAAAGTATAAAAACTTTAAGTAGCTCCCTTGGTCAGTTACCAGAAAAGTCCCAGTTCAGTACCTTGACCTGACTCTGGATCCTGAAGTAGAAGGTTTCATTCCAGACTGGATCTTTGCAATTCTTGATGGCTTTAGTTTGAAATTTGTCGTTTGAAGCAGTTGGCAGCCACAGGCTCACGTAGCAATCAGTTTGGCTCACTGTATTAAAAACACAAACATCTGTCATGGTTTGACCCTGGCGCGATGCCCGTGTCCCCATGAAAATACACCTTCCCAAATAAGTGTTGTGAGATGCAATCAGGAACAGAACAGAGTAGGCCCAGCTTACAAATAAAGGAAAAATAATTTTATTAAGCTACTACTATGATAAAAGACACACACTAAATCCAGAATGAAAACCTTCCGAAACATTCCTCCTCCCGCTACCCCAACTCCAACAAACCACAGTGAGACACAACTTGGACCCTCAATCAAGTCATCACCCTTCAGATACTCAATACTCAGTCCATCAAGGGAGAGAGGAACACTGTAGACCCCCAGGAAACACAATTGCCACTTCTTGTGTTTCCATGTTACACATGGCACCGCCTGGAGAAAATCTGCCAGTGTGACACTCTCCTCTCCATGTCACAGTGCTCTCACTGCCGTGCATGGACAGACTGCTCATAGGGCTCCTTTAAGGATGCTTTGCCAAGGACCAAAAGAAACAACAGTTCAGTTTCTCATTTTGGGACCACAGTCCGCCCCATTTTCCTCCTCCCCTAGGGCTGAGGGTGCAAACAGAGATCTTCATCTTCCTGAAGACAGAGGACACCAATACACCCTCCTCAGCTTTTCTCCGTTCACTCCACTCCTGCACTGGTAGTTGCTGAAGCAGGTCTCTTGGCTCACCATTGCATCCCCCTAAAAATGCAGTCTCTGTTGCAGGAGAAATCGGTTCAGTCTATGGCTAACAAAGAAAGTCCAGTCAAAACCACTCCATCATATCCCCCCAACCTCCTTTTCCTAACATCTCATATCCCAGACTGTCTTTCTTCTCTTTCAAATTGAGGAGGAGTAATATTTCATAAAGCTTTCGTTTCCCAGGAAAGGGTTAAAAGTCCCAGACTCCCTGGATGGCTGAAATCTCAGCCCAGGACTCCATCTCCTATGGCTGGGCACCTTCCTCCCCCTTCTCCTTCTCCTCTGCTGGCAAACTTCCAGGTGTCTTCAGGCTCTCTATCTCTTTCCCTCTGGGTAAGAGGAACAAAGACATCTCAGATGTCCTCCACCCTTCCATCCGCAGGAGCTGGCCCAGCTTGGTTCCTGTCCCTTCACCCCATGGCCTACCTCCTCAGGCCGCATGGCTTCCCCTCCCCCATCCAGCCTGTGGTTGGGCAGGGGAGGTCTGCACTCTCCAATGACCAGAACCAAAAAGACAATTCTCCTGGGAGTTCTTGCTTTTAACCCCCTGTGTTCCTAGAGGTGTGTCCAGCCTTCAGTGGTCACTCCAGGTGCCCACATCCAAACCTGACCACTGATTGATTTGACCCCAACTTCCTGAGAAAATTCACTTCTGTGTCAAACCACGACACTATCAAACATGAGCATTTGCTCTAGAAGAAAGAATTAATTGAAGAATATGAAGTTCTGCTTTCAAACAGAGACATTATGATACAAAATAGTGTATTTGTTCAACATAAACAATACAATTTATGTAGGAGGAACGGAGAAAAAGGAAGGGTGACATGACTCTTCTCTAAATAAATGAGATTAGAAATATAAAAAATACATTAAACGTGAAGGGTTTTATTCTCCTTCTATGTCATCAAACATTAAGTTTAGCCAAGGATAAAAAAAATCCAGGACAAATGCAGCAAGCATTAAGGAGGCAAAGTGGTATATTCTCATTTATCCAAACAGAACATTAAGAAAAAGCTTTCTGATTTATGCATAAGTAAAGATACAATCTTCTATTATATTTTGTTTCCAGGCCAGCAGAAGCCAGAGGAGCTACAAAATGTAACAACACCTGATGGACTTTTATCTGGGAATGCTGGCACACAGAGAATTAGGGTATGATAGTTTGGATTACTTAGCATTGAGAAAACTTTGAATACAAGCTAAATTTGAGACAAGTCTTCTCATTTTTCAGTATTTACTCAATTAATGAAATAATTTTGTGTTCTTTGTCACACAAATATACTACAGAGGAAAACATGGGAGATCCTTCCACTTTTTTTTTTTTTTTTGCTTTCAACAGATAGCAGAGCTTTTACTGCTCCTTCTGGGGATACAGAGAAATGTGTGTGATAGGCACAGCTGTGACCTTATGGAGTTACCTCAGCTCAGAACAAGGGCTGATGGAAAGAAGAGCAACACACTCTATGTTCACTGCTGGAACTAGCACACAAACAACAGAACTGTCTCCATTCATGGAAAACATCTAGAAAGCACCTTTTCTTGGAGCAGGACTAGCTATTAGCCCACGGAGGTGAGACTGACCTCCATGAGCTCCTCTATAGAGACTACAGATACTTACAGACATCTGCCTGGTGGATATTTCTTGCTCTTATGATTCTTACAGTCAGTAAATAACACAGAGAGGATTCTATCTACAGGGAAAAAAAAAACAAACATACAAAAGACAGAAATGAATGCTGAAGTTAAATAGCATATTTAGAAGACAGAAGTGATCAAGAGAGATAAACTCCCAACTCAGGAACAATTTAGTTGAATTTTCTATTTGATTATGAAACAGCCAATACATTTGTTTTCCTGCTAACATCTAAATCAAGTACTGGACTGAAATACTTCTCTTCTTCTGTAGTATGATATAAGGATTTATCTTACTAGAGCATTTATTTGTTTCTTATCTAAAATCTGGCAGCACAAAGTGCTAAGATTCAGTCCCAGCTTGGGAGAAGATTTCTTTTTTAAATTTCGAAGGTAGAAAATTAAGACATGCTTTATACCTTCTTCAAGTGATAGAACTATTATTGTGGTGGTTACCTTCTATCTAGTCATTACATATATTTTGTGTCCTGGGCTATGAGATAGGATTTTCTCTTATTCCTGCTCTTTTAAATATACAGTATTCTGCAGAGTTAAATGCTGACCTCTGATTTCCAAACTGATTTTAAGATCTGAGAAAGAGATTGCTGCTTTGTGCTTCTACTATGCTACTTACTATGCATGAGTTTTTCATTTACAGGGATATAGCTGCTCTCTTCAGCTAAGGTCAACTCTGACTTCTTGTGAGAAATTTCTCTCTAGTTTTGAAGTATGTAAACTCTTCACATTTCTAGCTTCTTTGCACTGTTTTGCTTAAGAAACGTAAACAGTGTTTCATACCTGGTAAGAAACTCTTGTTTTTTCTTGTGGCTTCCATCTTTTGTATTAGACCATGTTTCTGACCTAATGAATGACTTCTTACTCTCTCACATTGCTGTTCTGATCTCATATTGGAGATTTGAGTTCATATCTCCTCCCCCTTTACCATAAAATAAATAAATAAATATCTACCATATAATTTATTATTTCTACCGTCATGGAGAGAGGGGGAAAGACACAACATACTGGAATATAAATCCACAGGAAAATTTTGCTCCAAAAGACCTGAAAGGCACTTAGCACAACTACAGGGCCATGGACAGGTAAAGACTTCATCTATACTGCAAAATTACTATAAAAGACCATCTCCAGCCCTGAAATGGCATTAGCATGACACTAACCTCACTAAACCCACTGAGAAAAAAGTGTGACACAGGCAGTGCAGGCAAGGAGAGCGAGACTTTTAGCTGGACTGTCTGAGCAGAACAATTTGTTATGTGCTCTGTTAATAATGTCCATTCACAAAAAGGGAAGTGCATCAGTGTTCGTGGGTTTAATGGAATATACATCCATGTGAAGGCTCTCCAAATATTTAACCTGAGTGTATCAATGCAGGCAGCCAGGGCTAATGAATACAATGATGTTGAGATTGGGGTCAGTTAGAAAGTAGTCTAGCAAGAAACAGGTAAAATCAGCCTTCAAGTAACCAAAGTATCCTGCTCTGGAAAAAGACACCAAGAATATTTGTGCTATGCAGCTGCACACCAGGTCACTGGGTGTGCAAATCAAGGGTGTCAAACCACTGCTAAAGGTCCCAAGAGTAGCTGTGGATCAGACTACCAAGGACACTTGAATTCATATCTAAAACCTAACTCCTCAAGGCACAGAAATGAGGCAGGTACAGAAAATGCTCAGTAATTACAGAACCAATAACTGATGCTGCCAGCGTCTGGCTTTGGAAAAGGAAGTTCCTGGAAAGGCTCAACTCAGTTTCATGGATCAGATCCCCTGGAGCTACCTTCGTGGTAATCCCAATGTGTCAAGAAGGCAGTGCAGATTGAATAAAATATTCAGGCATGTGGATGTGCCCCGTCATGACCAAGGAGCTTTGGCTTAGACATCACAGAGCTATAAATAACAAATGACCAAAATCCTGTCAGCTTTGTGAGTTTTGCCTAAAAAATTTGAGGTGTTTGGTGTGGTCTTTTGAAACTGCTGCAATCCCTGAAGTGTAGAGAATTGTATTGTAGGGTGTATTTTCTCAGCTTTGGGTTTTCCATTCAGCTAATCAAGAAAAGGTTAGTTGTTCCTTAAACTGTGAGCACATCTGCTGCTCAGCATCTCTACTCATCACAAAACACAAGTTCCTAATTATTACTAAATGGCCTCAAACTAGAGAGAGCAAAGGTAGAAATCTTTTCTAGCACATCTATACATCTAGTCCTCTCATTTTGTAGAGGAGAGACTTCATGTCTGAAGGCTCCTGGAAATCTATTCGTTTTTACTAAAGGCCAGAAGAGGGGTTAATTCAGGAAATTAGGTGTTGAAAATCCAGTTTAAGATTCTGCCATACTATTATGAGAACAAATGGCACAATTTCCCAGCTCTTGCTATCTACACTGTCAGGAAACTTGTCCTTGTGCTTTAGCAAGGTATGTAGAAAAAGCCTATTGAAACCCATTCTTTTAAAGGTATTAGTCTTGTTTAAACAGGCATTGATCCCCATGTGCCAAGGACAAGAAGCCACACTAGGAATTTAACACGAAGCAAGACTATGTAAGTGGAATTATCAAAGTGATAAGTGGGACAGTGTCTCACGGAGGGAACTGAATGGGTTACAGTAGCTAATTACATTGTTTGGCAGATGTTGAACCCTATCTGTTTTCACCCAGCCTCCACCCAGCAGGAAAGTCCCCTTTACAGTTTCCTTTTGAAATTCTTCTTTGTGGTACCTTTGTAAGAGAAGTCCACTGTTTCTCATCAGGATTCAGCTGCATAGTTCTGTCTCCTTGTTGACAGGTTTGAGTGATCAGCTCCTGGAACAAGAAGGGCCAACGTTATTCCTGAAAAAACCATAATTTCTCTTAAAGGCAATCCTCTTTGGGAATTGAGAACTTCAGAGCCACAGGGACATGGAGCCCATGGTCAGTGCTGGCTGTAGAGCCTTGGCAGGGGTTTCCTGCGGTGCCCAGTGCCACTGCCTGGGCTGTGCTTGCCCCACTAAGCCTGAGGAGAGGCGTAGCAGCCAGGTAAGGTCCGCCCTTCATGACACACGGGGAGGGGAAGCAGCTCCTGGCCCTGGCTGTTAAAGGAACAGCAAATCTGTCTCACACACAACACACCCTATTATTAATCTTTCATCTTGAAGTACACCTCTGTGTTACTTAATACTTCTAAAATTGCACATATGGTGTCTCTCAAATTAATAAAACCCTAAATATTTAAAATGCTCCCCTTGTAAACAAGCTCTTACTCTGCAAGTAGTTTTGTTTTTCTTTCTGTGGTTTACTATAAGTTTAAAAGTTTCTACATTGAGGTCTTGAAGCCTTGATTTTCTTCACCCTGCCTAGAGTCATTATAGTCAATGGTAGGTCAGGAAAGTAGTATCATCTTTGTACTACATGCAGCACAACCACTTCAGATCCCAGATGTCTTGCTTTGCTCTGCACCCTTCTTACCTGAGACAAAATGCCATCTTGGTCCATTGTGGTCACGTTCACACACACGTCCAGTGTTATCTGTGGCAATGCAATCTCACATCTCCCAGCTTCTACAGACACCAATGGTTCAAATGTCCCAGGTGCAGGTGAGCAACTACTTTATAAACTGACTCAGAGCCCCACCTCTGACTGGTTTCTTAAAACCAGTCACTCTCCTCCCATCCCATTTTCTTATGGTAGGAAGCTGAATCCTGTGATCAAATAAGTAGGAAAAATACCTTTTCCTATATAGGAGGTGGAAGTTTTGTGTTTGAGTCACTTTGCTCGATACTGGCCAATGGCAGATTTAAAAATAAACATAAGAGAAGGATGCCCTCTTACCTGAGCACTGAACTTTCAACTTAGCAAGACCTCAAAGCCCACAGAAATCTATACTCTGCAATAAGATACAGCAAGAATACATAAATTGAATTTAGGTTATTTGTGACAGTAAGCAGATACAAAAAAAAGAACAGTTAATGAGGGAAAAAAAAAAAAGAGAACACTTGCTCTCAGACTAATCTGGTTATTGCAAAAAACAGTTTAAGGCTTTCTGAACCGCATGTCCCTACAATCCCAGGCATGCAGAGAAGCACACTCATATGGTGGTTTATATCTACTCAGCCAAGGTCCAGCAGGGCTGGTTTTCTCCTCAAGTCATTGTATTCCTTCCCTTTCCTTTCCTATGGCTTGTTATTATTATTTTTGTGTTTAGATGTAGAGTCCTGAAGCAATGATTTTCCTTGGCTTAGCTCCACACCCATGAATACTTTTGCACCGTTTTCTAGCTCAGATTGACTCTGGCTGCAAACTAACTGCATTTAAGTGCCTGTGTCTGATCCAATGAAACCTGCCAGCCAGATGCAAAACTCAGCCCTGACCTCACACTTCCCTCCCCAAAGTCCTTGACACAACTGTGACACCACTGCTGGGGCAGGACGCCTGCCCCTGTCCACACACAGCTGATCCTTTGCCATTGAAACTGGCATGGCTCACAGTTCACTGGAAGAGGATTAGAAAAGGCAGCCAAAGACTGTTGCATCATCAACAGATCATAACAGATAAAACTTTCTGGGGAAAGGGATTTTTTGGCTTCCCTGCTTCCCCAGTACATCATCTCTGAGCAAAAAGATGCTCATTCCCTGAGCATTCTTAAGCTTGCTGGTCAACCATCACCACCAGCCAGCACAGGTCCCTTCTGCACATTCCCATGCAAAATAATATCAACAGTCATCACAGCTCACTTGGTAGAATACATTTTTTGCCATAGGGTACAGTATTTTGTGATGCCATGAAGGATTGTTGTGTCTACACACATGGCATGTTTCCTCTGGGTGCCAGCTCAATGGTGTAATGCATTGATGAAATGCATTTTTCATTAGGTCACAGAAAATTGGCAGCATTAGCATGCAGTCATGTTTAAAGACAGTGCTTTACTATAACATCAGTGCTTTACTACAAGATCGCTGTGGAGGGCAAAACTATTAACCAGACTGTTTAGCAGGACTGGACCTCTGAGGCTTTCACTCCCACAGTGCCAGTGGCCAAAAACCTCTCATTTTCATGGTCAGCATTTGCAATCCACATCAAATACAGCCCTTGCACAAGGGAGGTACCATGGTTCACTCCATACTCCTGCAAT
The DNA here is from genome assembly GCA_003676055.1 of Chloebia gouldiae. Lineage (NCBI taxonomy): Eukaryota > Metazoa > Chordata > Aves > Passeriformes > Passeridae > Chloebia > Chloebia gouldiae. The sequence goes on along the minus strand of QUSF01000004.1, from coordinate 31,021,312 downwards.
CTGTCTCTAAAGGAGACATTCCTTTATCCATGATGCTCACAGCAAGTATTTGGTTTGCCCTTTGCAGAGATAAAAACAGTTTTGTTTTCCAGGAACAAGGAATGTTCACACTGTGAACCTGAAGCATATTAATGAAATTCCTGAATATGTGCAGCAAGAATTTTCATTTTGCAAACAAGCCTTTATTGTCTTGTACTGTATACACAAAATTTTTGCATGTAAATAACATTTCTTCAGAACTGGAGGTGGCAAGAGTTTATGGTTAAAACCTGTGTTTACTTTTTCACAACAGAGTTTTCAGGTTAAAATGGAGACAATTCTCATTATTATATGCAGAGCACATAGCATTATATTTCTGACTATGACTAGTAAAACTACCATATAACATAACAAAAAAAAAAAAAAGAAGTGCATAGTTGTTCAAAACCTGACAAGTTTCAAATGTTAATATTTATGCTGTGATCTTTAGGCTGGCAATATTAGGCTACAGTTGCAAAAAAATATAAGTTTTGTTTTGACATAATAAATGACTAAAATGTTGGAAAAGTCATCGTGAACCAATTTGTAAAGATAATTTGTCATCACTCCTTGCTAAAATGAAAATCCTCAGAGTGTCATTTTGTAACCAGCCAAACATGTTATTTGGCTGTGAATGAACCCTGTTATTTTCAGGTTTATTTTCAGGTTGGGTTCCCTGGCCTGACGAGGTAGGCAGTCTATTAAAAAGAAGTTATGTTTCAAAACAAAGATGTTTTATAAAATATTAACATGAAATGTTTCAACTTACCCAAGCATTTTCCCTGGTTTATTTTAGTCCCACATTATAATATGTAGTTGATAGACTTTTTTTCTTACTGAATAGAGTCTTTGTTCAAAAGCTTCCCAGCTGTCTTTAGGACACAAAACTTATTAATAAAGTGTGTTTTCAATTTGACTTGCTCCTGCAATGCAAAAGTTGTAATGGATTTATAATTTTTACAGCTCACCCTCAGCACAGCTTAGAACAGTAAAAAAAAAAGGCACTTTCAATAAAAGGGAAAAGGAAGTTTAAAAATGCAAGCCCACAACAAATGGAATTGGTGTTCTTGTGCTAGATCCCATGCATAGTCTTCAGATTGCTTTAAGATGGTCTTAGCTGTTTCAGACTTCTGACTTACTTATACTCAGTTTGTGCAGGCAGAACTAAAAAAATAAGAGTTTGTTTTAATAGACATATGACCTAAACTGCTACATTGAGTAACACAACAAAGTTTTCACTGTCTATTGGAAGTAAAATATTTTCAAATACTTTCTCTTTTTAATTTAAGAATGGTATTTTATTATGAGAAGTAGCTCAATAGGAAAAACAAGATCCAGGGTGTTTTATTTTGAAAGCTTCAAATTGAAGTGTTAAGGTTTTATATATAGTCTCAGTACAAACCAATTAAAACTGACATAAATCAACAGGGAATTTTGATGTGCCCAAATTATACTCTTTGCTTAAAAAAAAAAAATATGTGAAAAGTCTTACGCCACTTCCTCCTAAGTTGCTCCTTCCCAACATATATGATTCATTCACTGCCCAAGAGAGCCCAGGATGTGGATGCAAATCATGGGGCTGGTTGTGTACACACACTTGTCCCTCTTTGTGTTTCCAGCCTCTGTGGCTGCTCTTTGGGACACTTGCAATACAGAATTTACCCAGGGATCCAATACCAGCTTCCAGTTGTGTCCCAGGTTCTCCTTGTTTTCCAGGGCTGGTCGCACCTTGTGTTCCATAGAGCAGAACTGTGGGAGCAGAAGTTCATACTCACTTCTTACAGCTTGCAGGTGTGTTGGCTGTGTTGTTTAACTGTAGCACTGTGGCAATAAAAAATTATTTTCCTTTTATGTCATATATTATAATAAGTTAGGCTTAAAATCACACTATTTAAAAAATCTAACAAGTATTTTAGGCAAAGAGTGTTCTACAGATGACCTTAATTTATGGAACAAAATGTAAGTGAAAATTTCCCACACAATATCTTTGCTTATATAGACCACTTCTTGGGAATAGAAAAATCCCAGCAAACTTGCACCAGCTGGGGTGGCTTCTGTAGTGCCAGTGTTTGAAAAATCTATGTCCCTTCTGGGTCCCTAGAGCATGAAAAACTCCTCTGAGAAGATAAGGGCAGTTGGACAGGCAATCAGCACATTTTCTGCCTTCTCCTTTGCATCGCTGTCTGCAAGGCCTGCATAATCATCTGAGAGTTGTTGAGGATGTTGTACTCGCTGAGATTCAGCAGCTTGCGGTAGTTCTCATCGGTGTATCTGACTGAGAACATGCAGTAGGGGGAACAGGAGCTGGTCAAATCAAGCTGGCCCTCCTCCATCTCTGAGCAGCAGCGCTTGACACCTGGAGAGAAAGAGTTGTTGTTGCTGTGACATGATGTTTATCTTAACTAGTGTCAAACTGCCCATAAAGTGTCAAAGAGCAGGACTTTTCTCCTGAAGAAAATTCATAGGGTTTAAATGCAAACAATGCAGGTCACATACTGCCATCCTAGTCAAGAGAACATTGTGAATCTGAAGTAAGAATGGGCATAAGGGAGAAGGGAGGGATGGCACCACAATGTTCAGCTACAGCTTACACAGAAATATCCGTCTCATTAAAGCCATGGATCAGGCAAGGATATCAGCCTGAATCGGCACTCCAAAAGTCCCTGTCCATGCACTGCAGCTGGGATTTCTATGAACCCTGGGCAGCTGGGATTTCTATGAACCTCAGTCAAGGAAGATTAATTGCTAGTAAGAGAATAGAATTTAAGTGAGAAAGGCGCAATAGAAACATGTGGAAATGGAGAGTTCCTGCAATGCTGAATAAGGTCCAGGGCACCTCCCACCAGAATCCATCTCTGCCTTTCTGATTTTTATGTCACAAAACTTCCTCAACAGTAGTATTTTGTGTTTAGCCTCCCTGCTACCAAGGAGCAGAGGAAATGCACTCTGGTAACCTGCGGTAAAGGAGTACAAAACATATGACCTGGCAGAAAAGGAGTGGCAGGCCCTGAGCACAGCACAGTCAGTCAAATGATCCCTGGACTGATCTTAACATTATCGGAGTTCAGCCTGAAAGCCAGGTTCTTTCTCCCCCACCACTCATATGTGACACTATGGTTCCTCAAGTGTAGAATTAAAACCTGAACAATAGACAATATATGCAGTGCGAAATAATCTGAGAGAGCTATACCTTTCACAGGAAAAAAGCTTTTGCAATTAGGTAGGACTACTTCAAGTAACAAATGGGAGAGAGCTGAAGGTAAACACCATCCAGAAGACACAGGCTGTGTTGGTTCTCTTAAGGCCGCGACGAAGACATGAATGAATATGGCAGGGATAGGGAAAAGAAATTTAATTACCTAAAGTGCTCCCCTATTAATCCAGTGAGCAAAGACAGCCAGCAGCAAAGAAGTCTGAGTCAGGGAAGCAGTGGTGTCTTTTGTTTAATGTTTTGCCACTACTTGTAACTTACCAGGTGCTTTGTACTCTCTGAAGGTATCATTCACAAGGGGAAGAAAAATCACAATTGGACATCCTGGCAAATCTGAATCTTGGAAGATGTAGCACTCCTTCAGATTTTTCTTATCTTCATCAGTCAAAGAAATTGTTGGGAATGGGATTTTCTGCTCTGAGTAGTATTTACATGCCTTATCTAGAGACTGGAAAATAAAAAAAATGGTCAGTACTGGAAATCAACTTCATTGTCCAAATGCCCCAATTTGTTATCTACTATTAAAGGTTAGTGACTCAGATCCATAGGGTGAGTTCTGTCTTATCAAGGGTTACTCTATATATAATTACCACACATAGTGACCACATTGCTAATCACAAGATGTAAACAAAATTTCATAATTAAAGAATTCACCCAGCACACTGCTTTTTTAAAAAAATAAGTGAAGAAATTTGCAGAAGTTTAGGGTAAAGCATTAGTTTTAGCAAATGAAAGAGCCTGTGTTAATATATTTTATTGAATTAACTAGAGAAGGAAATCCCAGCAAGAAAATATTTAAGGTATCTTATGTGCTTGGAAGCCAGGAGCTAAGAAAGTTAAGTTTGAATGTGCAATTATATTTCTGCCTGTGCAGTCATTATGGCACAGTGTTAATGGAGATTAATATTTTACTGAGAAAATCTGAAGTATTAGGCTATGATATATCTATTCCCTGAAATGTTTAATAAAATATTATGTACTAATATGCACTGTATTACTTACTCTGCACCATCTACTAGCAAACACTATCAAGCAGGAAAAGGTAGATTTCTACTAAAATTGTACTACATAAAATTGTAGCAGCCTTTTTTAATAAGTTTTATCTAGGTAATGAATGAGGCTGAAATAAAACTTCATTGCATCCAACATACAGATTATTAGCAGTAGCACAGCTGTTCTCACTCTCAAAATGAAATTCTACTTAGGAAGGCCAAAGTGCTTAATAGTGAGTTTTCAACTAACCTCAGTTTCTGACATAAAAAGATCCAAACTTCTTTTCTACCAGCTTTTATAGACAGCTAATTTGCTTTATCTTCACAAAATGGATTTTCTGCAGGAAGATGCTCATCACTGAATTTTACTCATAGTGTCTTATTTGTCAGCCCAGAAACTATCTGCTGCTAATATTCAATTAACTCTTTTTAAATTCTGTCTTAAGTCAGAAGAAATAACTTCCTCATCTTTATGAATATTCCTGTACAAAGTCTGGAAGCCTGCTTGATTCAGCATAAACCAGAAGAGGCTCCTCCCATTATTCTGGAAAAGACTATGCTGATACCCTCTTGAATAATTCAATATGTTCATAAGCCAGTAAGAAAGAGTCCAGGAATGGCAGGAAGAAATAGGAACAGTATTAATCACTACAGTGAAAAATATAGGGGAATGCAGATGTTATAAAGTGAACAGATGATAAAACCAGCAGTTCTGGATGCTACAGGCTGAGCATTTACAAATAAAAGGAGACACCACACATGGTAACAAGAACATCCTCACCGATGTATGTGATCCAGTAGTATAACTTAGATAGATGATGACATCCACTTCCCTCTGTGGCCTTAAAAGTGGTGCACTGCTGGTATTGATGAAAAATCCAGCATCTATCATGCCCAACTGATCAGGATTTTGCATCAGCTGGTTGGGACGTGAGTCTAACACAGTGTCTAAAAGGAAAATATTTTTTGAATAAGAATAGGTCTGTGGGTATTTTGACTAGAAAAAGATGTGTAAGGTGCAACTGACCATTCCAGAGGCCTGGCCTTTAATTGCCACACTACTAAATCATCAAACATGCATAAGAAGGACTGGAAAACACCTAAGTTCCTGTTCTGAAATGACTGTGTTGAGTTTCCAGGCAATATAGAGCATTGTAATGGCACACCTATTAGTGCCAATAAGCTATGTCTAATAATTAACCTAAATCTGCTTTGCATTTCAGTCATTGTTTCGTCTTTTATCTGTCACTGTTTTGGAGAAAAAAAGTATTTTCAATCCTTTATACGTTTGTACTTATGCTTCCCACTCAGTCTCCTCTTCTTTGGACTAGAAAGCCCCATTCCTTTCCAGTTTACTCTTATAGGCAAAATTTTCTTGGATATTTCAGTTGCATCTGATGTTAGAGCTATAATATTGCCAAATTAAGCTTTCTCCCATGTTCACTCTGCTCTCTGCCACTTTAAATTTGGTTCTGCCAGCTTTGAGTCTACCCTCTCAGTCTGAACTGCAGAGGTCTCAGCTGAAGCAAACAAATACCAAGATTAAGTCCTCAATACCTGGCAACACTGAGGTCTTAGTGTCTTCTCTCTATTTAGAAAATAAATGTTCTCTTGAGAGGTTTTTATCCCTTGCCAAGACTGACAGGCTTCTTTCCTAAATTCCCCACCCCAAAACTCCCTGAAATGATGCCAGTTAAATATTAGTCACCATCACCTTTCCACCGACAGAAGTGCTCGTTCTCCATGTAGTTGTTATGCAGCTGGTAGCCCTTCAGGAAATTGTGGTGCTGGGCAACGGAGAAGCGGTCGGTCAGCGCTCCCCGAAGGGCGCTGGACAGGGGGCCAGGGGGGGTGTACATGCGAGTCCTCAGCTCATGCGGTCTTGTGGGCAACACAGGGTCTTCATCTAGAGAAGGGGAGAAAAACTGGTGAACTGCTTGGTCCCTTATGTTCCTTTCTGGATGCCCTGGTGCAAAGGAGTTCTCAGGGGCTCTTCTGGGAAGATTCACTTAACATACTAAAACTCTTCTGAGGGAAAGGAATGGCTGCTGGACAAAGCTCTGCTGATGGCCTTAAGCTTTGGCCTGAAGACAGTTCATCAGAAGCAATCTTTAGTCATGGAAAAGGATATGTTAAGGAAATTGAGCAATTCAGAAAATGTTCTATCAGAACTTAAATATCCTTATAGGAAGATAACATGAAACAGAGGCAAGCATGGAAAAATGGGGCTGATGAATATGCTACTGCTCAGTCAGATGGGCAGCAACAACAGGGTCCATTGCAACAGTGACATCTGCTACCAGATGATTACTCATGGCTACATGAGCACAACCTTAATCAGCAGAGTGAGAGCACCCCAGGAAAACCTGGGGCATACATTCATATTCAGAAACTATGGCTAGTTTAGGGGGTGGGTAGATGGCATATGGGTGAAAAGCAGAAATATGGCACAAGATATGGTTTCTAGAAATGACAGTGTGCTTTGCCAACCCGAGAGGCTGACAGTGAAGCAGGAGAGATTTGGTGGTTTCCACAATTGCACATTGTATTTCTGTATTTTTCAGGATGTCTGTAATGATATCAAGTGATTTTGCAATAAAATCACAGTTTCTGTATTGCTTCAGAAAATACCCTCTGGGCTTCATTTATCTTTGTGTCAGTATGAATACAATGCATTAATTACTGTACTGAGTAATTAAATAAAAACCCAGGAAACATTGATTAACCAGTTGATATTAAGGTGTATTCTCCTCATAGGCAGTAAAAAGTACCATATACTCTGCTGTTGGTTCTTGGTTCTGTATGGCTAAGTGAGAGCTGTAATGCCAGAACTCTACTGAGAAATGTCTGATCTAAAACTTCCTCTGAAGGAACCAGTAGAGCTTTAGTAAATGTAATTACAGCAGCTTTTCCCTGATTACCCACTTCCTCTTACTCTATTCAGTGTGAGAAGTCACTATCTCTTAGTAAAATCCTATAATGCCAGCTTCAGGAAAGTTGACAAGATAATGCCAAAAGTCACATAGGAAAATAAATAACCATAAATGAAAGGCTTAATAATTTCTCACCAACTTCATCTATTCTGTCTTGTGTCCATCTCTTCCAGAAGTCCTCTGAACTGTGGGACAGTCCCCATATTTGTAACAGGTTCACAGAAAATATACTGCTCCACATACCTGTAAAAGGAATTAGTGAACAGAAGGACATATTTTAATAAGCAAATGCCCTTTTCCTTCTATCTTGACCTCCTGGCTTAATTTTTTAATGGGCTTAATGCAAGTATTTCTAAACTTCCATGCTGTTAAATTCCTCTTAACTCTCTATGTCATTGATTCAGGTCATGCTACTACCAACTTTGTGTCTAACCTTCTACATGGCTCTGCCACATGGTAAATAGAGCAAAGAATGTGAAACTAGTAAAGGAGAAAAAAACCACAGTTGGTCAAGAGGCAAAATAAAGAATTCAGGTAACATATACACCACCAACACATAATTTCCATCCACATCGTCCTTTCTCCAGCTTGTCTTTTTCTGCACTTACTCTGATCAGTAACTCTTTCAAACACCTTGAATCGTTTCACAATGGCATGAACTGGCTTTTCAGGTGTTTGTTTGTAAGACAAGATGTCACATCACAGCTTGTAAAGGCTCACACATGCAGTGGGCTCCAGCTCCACTGTGCACTTTTTCTCCATCCAGGATTACCCCTCTCTGCCTCACCACAGGGGTGCTGGTGGCTTTGTTGACAAAACAGAATGCCACTATATCACCAGTCACTGTAAATTTAAATCTGACTATTACAATTGGACTTAGGTTGGAGTGCATTCAGAGAGGAATCAGAAGAATAACCAAAAAACTGGGAGCTATTACTTACAATGAAAGAATTAAGGATCTTCATCTATTCCATCTCTAAGATACAGACAACTCATCTACCAAGACAGTGACAAGAAACTGAAAAAATATGTGTGGTTTTTTTACTGTATTCTTTTGGATAAACTACCACTCCAATTTCCCAGCAGGCCATGTTCAGTATGTTAGGACAGAACTATCTACCTGCTGGTTAACAGCATTACACCCCTCCAAAGTGCCTCTGTGCCAGGACAACACTATACATCACCTTGAAGGTAGCAGATGCGGGATTCAGGGAGCTTTTTTAACATGCGGCCCATGAAGAACTCGCTTCCGAAATGCTCCGTGCGAACAAATGCGCCGTACTTCAGCAGTCCCACCTCGTAGGGAGTGAACTCCACCCACTCTGCAAAACAGCCACAGGAGGACACTTTGAGTGCTCCCAGAGAGCTGTGGGGAGAGTGGAAGTTTGGGCATACATTGGTCTGAGTTATGTTTAATATGTTGCCTTTGCAAAGGCTCACTCTTAAACGCAGATTTCCAGGGAGGCGTCTGAGCTTGGGCATGGCTCAAGCTCAGATAAGGAGGTAGGAGCAGTTGTGCTGGTCATGGCAGTGCTGCTGGTGGCACAAGTGGCACACTGGGGGCATGGCAAGGCTCCAGGCCTTGCACAACCTGTGTGCTCACACCAGTCCAGGGTTTTCCAGCACCTATGTAGTTTTGCTCTGCCCTTCCATATGCCATGTCCAGGTGACCAGTACTTCACCAATACAGTTAATTTTTCTTCCCTAAAAATTGTTTATGTACAAAGATGAGTACTTAGCTCCTCAGAAATTATTTTTTCTGTAAGAGACCAATTATACTCTCTCTGTGTGGTACTAATGGAAACAGAACTAGTTCTTGACTTTCTTGGATATCCTATTCAAGTGAAGTGCAGTTGTCTGATGTAACTGCAGCGTGAGTGAAAACTGGGCAGAAATGTCATGGACTGTAATTTCATTTTCATTTCAGAAATGGTCCATTTTCTTGCCTCAACAATAAAAAATTTGATCTGAATTTTTCTCTTCCCCTTCTCCTCCTTCTGATCCTCCATAGGAAAGAAACACAAACAAACAAAACAATGAGAAAAGCAACAGATTCAGTTGGGAGCCTTCCCAAACTCTACCATAACTATGTGGTCATTCTTCATACTGAAACAATAACTGGCCATTAATAAAAAGCAATTATTGGATAATTCCAATATTTCTCAAAATGGCCTTTCTGGCAGAATTTCTACTGTATATGTTGAGAGAGCAAAATGCTGCTCCCCAAAACCCTTGTATTAAAATGGTAAGGCATGGAGGCAATGGTTATTTCTCCAAAAAGCAACTAATACATTAGGATTGTTTTCTCCAAGTGCTGCCAAGAAAAGAAGAGTGATGACAGGAATTCAGCTGCCAATTTTAGCCTCAGAAGGTTCAATACAACATCCTTACCTTTGAAATCATTGGTGCTGTAGCTGTCCCGGACGCAGACTGACACATAGATGGGCAGTGGGTTCTGGCCGTCACACAGTGCTTCTTGCTGATCTGAAAGCTTATGGGGGTCTTTCTAGTATTGAAGAAAAAGTGTTACATGAGAGGAGATGGAAAGGGCACATGGTGAATTCATTGCTCCTGGCACAGGAGGAGCCAGGCAGCTCCACCCCCAGTACACAGGATGTGCCCCGGCAGCTGCACCATATAGAGCACTGCAGGTACCCCCACCAACCATCACAGACCAGGCTGTCAGACTCCAGCCTGGCTTTGTGCATGGATTCACAAAAAGGTAAGGAAGGAGACAACTATTTCTGCGTACATCTGTGACTGGGTGAACCAAAACCACTACAATCTGCTCTTTTGTTAACACAGAGAATTCCCCTCTGCTTTGAGGTACATTCTCTGAAATGATGGACTAGTTTCCCTCTAGGGGAAAACACATGGTTCTTTAAGATAATGAACAGACATCATACCCCATCGTTTAGTAAGTACTCAATCATGAGACCCCAAAGATCTATAAATGATGTCCTGTATCCCTCTTCTTTCCGCTGGCAAAGCTGTTTGTTGTAGTATTTCATGCGATCCATAGAGAAACAGCCCATCTTGCATTTTGTTGCTTGTTTTTGGGCTTCACCAATATGTGAGTCCAGGTCCCTCTGTGACCAGTAGGCATCTCTGTATAAGTTGGCCATGGTCCTGGAGAAAGACAATACAGACAGCAAATATAAAAAGGAACAAAAAAAGACTGGAAATTTTGTGTTTTCAGAACAGGGGTTTACATTTAGGGATTCCCTTCTGCTCACACATACTTTGGTTTAGCTGCTCCATCCAGCAGAATGAACACTTTGAGTTTCTATGACTGTTTTAAAAAATGGCCCAGAAGAATGAGATTGGGTTTTCATGTTCTTAAGCTTTTTTTATTTTTTTTTTAAGTAGAACTGGCAGAAGCTTAAGGGATAAAACTGCAGGTATGAACATAGATATATTTGTGAATCACAAATTAGGCAGTAAATGATAATAAATTTCCTTTGTATTTCAGAACCTTAAATTCATTCATATTATCTGCTGTCTCTTGCCTTGATTCACTTATTGTTAATCTTATGATATCACTATGCTTTATTTTAACATCAGCCTCTATTTTACCAACCTCCTCTGCAAAGGGACAATCAGATATTAGGCAGCTGTAGGTCCTGTGAGCAGGGAATAACACTGCCCAGGGAAACACAAAGCTGGCAGGTTGCAGGGGTCAGTGTGCACTCTCCAGCTGTTTTTTCCAGCTAGAAATCACAGCCAGTATCAGAAGCTAATGGGACCACAATAGCTGGGATTCAGTGGAGAAAGGAAGAAGGATGATGCTATGGGCATCCACAGTTACATCCACATTAACTACTTACCTAGAAAGCATCTTGATGAGTGAAATTGTCATATGCACATTTAACTGCTGCACATGTGGAGTTGATAAGCATAGTAAAAAACTGCTTATAGAAAAAGCATGCACCAAATCAAGATAGCATTTAATGGCCTGTTACTGAGAAACTTCTTTTATATGACGTTTGAAGAAAATCTCCTGATCTTGTCTGCTTTTAGAAGCTACTCCCTGCAGCAGTGTGACCCTCAGAAGGCCTGGTCAGGCCTCCTGCTTGAGCTGGCTTACCACGTGGTGCCGGACAGCCCGCTGATGTATGTTATACAGTCCAGGAGATTTAACTTCTTGAGTCCCATGAGGCTGCCATACAACCCTGTCATTGACTTCAGTCCTCCACCTGTTGTGATGATAGCCACGACAGGGACCTGTTGGGCAGAGGAAAGACAGGACATTCATGCTGACAGCATTCAACACTGCATCCCACACTGCAATTGGGTCTGATCACCACAGCCAGCCCAGGTCCTGATCTCAGAGCCCAAGTGCCTTTTCAGAAGGAAAGACTCCAAAGCCCAGCAAAAAGTGCTACTGCCACTTATTTCCCTTTGGATAAACATGGGCTCAGAGATTAACCCAAACATGGATTCTTGCCCATCTCTAGGGCAAATACAGGCACAGAGGAACAAGAAGAAACCTTCTGTGAAACCAACAATGTATTTCCTATGCATTTCTCACCCACAATTCTTCTTATTTCATTACTTCTGTATGAAAACCTGCATGTTGATGAAGAAATATACTCATTTCATAGCTACTGGTAAGCTAGCCTCAGCTGCTATTCTTCAGTATCTTGAGGTTATCTTAAAATACATTTCATCTATTTTAAGGAATTTCAAAACCGCAAGAAACAGAAGATGTAAGAAGCACTCAAAGATGTTTGTCCTAAACTCTCACAAAGTAATGAAACTGGAATAAGGGGAAAAAAATCTTTGCTGTGTAATGTATTCAGTATTTCTGAATCAAGGCAGTGACAGCTCAGCCTGGCAGGAATGAACCCACCTCAACTATGAAAAATTCCAAATTGATAGTAATGAAGGATGGTGACTGCAACTAGTGCTTTCAATAACAAACCTTGGCAGCAGAAGCAAATGTAGTTAAGACACATGGACCAGCTGGTAGCTGCACAACAGATAGGTGTGGCCTGTTTTGCTGACCACTCATTTACAGGAGTACATAAAAGCACTAGAGATTCAAGTTCTATCCCCTCAGCACACACGTACTTCTTGATCCTGCAGATCATGTGGTAGGTGAAAAACATTTTTGAGAGCACTTGCTACATATCTCTTTCTTTTCCCCAGGAAAGTCATCTCTTCAGAACATAAGTTAAAGCCAAAGCGCATGTCCAGGTCTTGATGGCATGAACAATTACTAAGATAAAAACAGACACATATATTAACACACCCATATCAATCTTAGGACAATGATCAAAGATAATCTACAGCACCCTTCCCTTCAAACAGGATGATGCAACATGACAGGAGCAAGAGCGAATAATTTTATTTTTTTTAAAAGCATGAAACTCATGTCAATTAGTAAGACTAACTAGGGGCATTATTCCTAATTATTGCTAATTGGAAGAAATAATGTACAGTATTTACAAATAAAAAATATTTAAATAAATATTCTACAACTAAAAGATTGACAAGTTTAGAAAACCCATTGAAATGGTCAAAAGTGAAATTATTGATTCCCATTTCACAGGTTATTTTCTCATTCAAAATCTGAAATAACACCCAATTTTCAAAGGCTGGCATAGTCAATGTGATTGAAAAGTCTCCTTTTGAGCAACTGGAGTGGGAAAGCATCCCCCTCTAGCGGTGAGCACCGTTGGGGAGGGTGGCCATGGAACCCAGCTTGCTGGAGAGACCTCGGTGACATCCAGCCCCTGGATGGGCAGAGAAGGGTCACTGGGCAGGATTCCACCCCTGCTGCTCTGTTGTGTCTACACGTGCGCAGGCTGTTTCAGGGCTCAACGCTGGAAGTTCTACTCCACATCAACCTAGACTCAAAAATTGTAAGGCACATCTTTTCCCAGAGGAAGATTTCACTGGACTCTATTTTGAAATTGAATACGTTGTTGCTTAAAGTCGCACAATTGTAGTTTATTTCCCTGGGCATTTTTGCTCTTCTGCTCACTAATCTCCCTCCTGGTTCTTCCTGCCCTGCTCCTACAAGACATCAATAGGCAAGACATGGTCATGGTCAGGTCAGAGCTACGTTGCCAAATGCCAGGGGTTTGCTTTTTCTTCCAGTGACAAAACCTCTCTCTTCTACTGGGTCCATAATTTCTGTGAAACTAGTAAAGAAATTTAATTATGAGCTTTCTCCACCACCAAATTTGGATATAACCAAATTTGGATAAACTATTATAACCTTATTTGTAAATGAATTCACACAATGGAATTGAGTTAGATGGAGCTGCAAAAGCCTGTTTCTATTGTAAATCAAGATCCAAACAAACTGTTTCTAAAGTTCTCTGAAAATAAAATAAATAAGCAGGAAGTGTTCTTCCTGTTGTGGAATAACACTGATTTTCCTGTTATCATTGACCACTTGCTGTTTTCAAATGAATTACAGAAAACTCTGTTTAAATTCAAAATTATTCTTTTCCTTTTATTTCTTAGCCAGACACACACACAAAAATGCTAGTTTGCCCCATTATCTGTATTCCATATAGCTATGAATAACCTGAAGTATCTCCATGTTTACTGATGAGTATTAAGGAGCATGTCTACAGATGTCAAACCATAAGTTTACTTGTTTACCTTAGTTTCTACTCAATATATAGTGTAACTGGACTTAACAGAATACAAGGTTCATCACCACTGAATATTGACAGTAACACAAAAAATAATTCTTAATTCCTGATTAAACTAAATGTTTACATCTGACTACTCTTTTTTAGGTCATTGTCAGCTAGCTTTGTTCTTCTTGTGAATTTCAGAGACTGACATTGACCAAAGAAAATATTCTGTGGTCTGAAGGAAAGGGATAATGCTGAAATAAACACATGTTAAAACTGATTAAAGCCAAATCTTACTAAGGCTAATTATGTATTATATATTCTGCATGTATTTTATGTCTTATTATAAGCATATTCTAGTTTTCAGACTGAGAATGCTTGCTTGTGTCATTTCCATGTTGCTAAAACAATATTAAAATCAATGAACCAAGTATAAATGAATAGAAGAAAATCTCTTACCAAGGTTTTGCTGTCACATTCAAGTCAAATCTTTTCTCCTGGAAAACAAGAATGTGGAATTTTTAAATTTTAAATTTTCTATTTTCCTTTTCTGTCTTGGGGTCAGAGCTTGATTTATAACCCATCAAGGTCTGGCAATCACAAACTTAAATATCTGAGATCTTGGCATATATTTCCAAAAGCATTCACTTATTAGTGGAACATCCCTACCTAAATCCTTCCAGGCTGCAGAAACCATTAAGCATCCTGGTATAAGAGGTTTCTGAGACTCACGCAGTAGATCCCATTTCCTGTATGACTCACAAGTTTCCTGCAGCATCCTGAATTACCATTACCATTACCATGCTTTCTATTCTTTACACTCCAGTACACAGCACATCTTCAATATCCTGGACACAGACTCAGTGAAGAGACTGCAAAGTCTGCATTTGCTTCTGCCCACACTTTATCCTCTCCTAAAAATCATTATTTCAATCTTCATATTAAGTTACAAAATGTGCTTTGTTCTGAGAGGATATCTTAATGGTTCTTTTAAATCAATATTCTCATTATAATATTTAAAATACATACCCTATCACTAACATTTTCAGCATATTTCAATATATTTTCCTCTAAAATATATGGTTGACTAAAGACAGGTTTATTGATGTTTTCCTTTTTTGTGTTCGAGGAGCAACTTTCAATTTGGACCCTAAGCAAAGTGAGAGTCAGAGTCTTTGGGTAAACAGGGGGAGATGTTCCAAAGGAAGTACGGTATTTTCTTACATCCTTGTATGGCTGTGTCTCCACTACTGGCACATAATGGAGATTAATACAGGGACAAACTGCCTCTGTGGAGAAAACATCTGGAGGAAAAAAGGTCCTGTTTTCTCAAAGTGTAATAGAAAATCAGAACACTTCTGACACTCTTAGCGGCCATCTGGGACAACCTTATGAGGAATAGTTTCTATTTGAGCGACCCTTTATTACCAACACCTGCAATGGATGCTTACCTCTGCAATGGTCGTCTTCCTTCCCATGGGCAGCGAGTTCAGCATCACGACTGGGGAGCCCGTCTCTGTACTGTACCTACAGGACCACTGGGAAAACAACATGCTTTAGGACACAACCAGGAACAGGTTTACCCTCTCTTCTTCCTCCCACTTTCTTGAGAGCCACTCAAAATCCCTCCATCACTGAGGCCACTCCAACATACAGGGTGGTAGCGCCTCTTCTTTGGCAGCATGACATCCAGTGTTGGCTCCGTGTACTTGATGTAGTGGAACTCAGTGGGACACAAGGGGCTGACGACTCCGTTGGGGCCCAGCACAATATCCTGTGTCCCCTCAAAGGAGCCCTTCACAGTGAGGGAAAGCTCTTTCTCTAAAGCAGCAAAACAAAGGTCATGACAAATGTTAATATCACTAGCCAGAAAAATATGCTAGCTTGATTAAAATGAGGCGCAGGTGGTATAGTGCTGGCACTACAAGGAAAAGAGCAAAGTGGATGCTTTTCTGATAGAAAGGGGACTGAATATTCCTGCTGTGATACAGAACTGGGATTTCAACTTTACTGTGCATTTAATAGGCCTTATTAACATATATCTACATGAGGTCACTGGAGTCTTTAACAACCTGATGTGTTTACCCAACATTAACTTCACTGAATACTGTAAGCACTATTTATTTCACTAACACATTATATAGAAGGGGCATCTTCTCATAAGTAAGCATGCAATTACTGGTAAATCGATGACAAAGCAGTAACCTTACTTGATTTTTGCTTCGTCTTCTCTGCCACTTCAACTTCCAAGCAGCAAAGTTCACGACACTGTCAAAGACAGATTGCAGGATTTTGTGAGAAAGATCATCACATCCCATCCCCATTATAGGAAGCTGTGCACCCTCAGCTTGGAGTCACTTGGAGCTCTGAATTCCCTGGCATCTCTGGGCTTTTTCCCATTAGCTTCTGACTAAAGAAAAGGAAAAGCTTTAGAGGGAGTTGTAGGGATCGCATGTGTGACAATGACTTAAGATTGAGCACAGTGAGAGGAATATACAAAGGAAGAAAATCAGGACCATTTTCATGATAGTAGCATAAACAGAAAGGCTTAAACTAGGAAATAAATAAAGATATGTCACTGAGAGATCAAGAGTCAGTAGTAGGAAGGGTTTTGAGAAGAAGTGTTGCTTTTAGCATTTTAGAGGTTGATTTTTTTTTTTTATGGTGCTAATTCTTCTTCAACATAATGTGTTCTTGACAAGTCAGTATTTCATACAGAACTCACCCACAGAGCATGGCTCATCTCCAGGGGAAGGAAAGGGCTGGGTAGATTAGAATGTGAGTTCTCAGCCTTTTTATATTGTTGTGTTCTGATAAACAGCAGTACACTTTTTTAAGTACTACTACTAGAAAAAAATTATGTGTGTGTGTGTGTGTGACTGTGGTGTGGTGAACTATAGGAAAAATCGAAATAGGGAAGTACAGGATAAATGGGATATCTCCAATGAACAGGTAAATAAAATATCCTGTTCTGAATGTATCTAAATAGGAAAGAGGAAAGAAAGATAAAGAACTGGCCTACTGGCTTCTTTAACCCCTACCATCCCTTTCCCTTTACATTAAGTAATCACTTCTAGAAAATATCTTGGGAAAGACACATACCACCAGCACTCCATTGCTTGCAATAGTTTCATGCGGACCAGGTCTGGGAAAAAAATTAAAAACATGGATTTTTTAAAGTTAAACAAATCCTGCTCATCTGTACCCAGGATGTTGCCCTTTCTTCCCACTTTATAAAAACACAGTCTGAGGGGACCCCAGCAAGCGTGTTTCCTTTCCTTGCTTGCATGGATTGAGCACTGCTCTGAGGAGACTCATCTTTGTACCAAAGCTGAGCAATGTGTAACATAGTTATTTTTTTATAGCGCAATCTCATGATCATCTAAAATGGAATCACCTGTTAGACAGTCAAATTGTTCTCACTGTAACATGTGAAATAAATGTACTTCAGCTGATACACCAGCATGTCCTTGTTGGGAAGACAATTATATGTATTTGCTGGCATGCAAATATTCTGAGGATCACCAAGTCCAACTCCTGGCCCTGCATAGGAGAACCCCAAGAATTACACCATGTGCCTGAGAGCATTGTCCAAATGCTTCCTGAACTCTGGCAGGCTTGGTGCTGTGACCACTTCCCTGGGGAGCCCGTGTCAAAGTGGCATAGGACAGCCAGTACCAATTACATGGGAGAAAAACCCAAAAGCTTTCCAGATCATTCAGGTGAAGTCAGGAGATGGTGTAGAGCAACTTGACTTCTGGCCTTGGCTCTCCAATAGCATGAGAGCTGGCCTTAGACTAGTCACTTTATTTCTGCCATGCCTTAGTTACCTTGTGGCAACTCAGAGACAAAAATGGTGGTTCATGGGTGGTGGGCTGATGAAGCTGGAGAATGAGCCTTACATCCTTACAAGGGCTCCCATCCCATTGTAATTGTGTTAGGCAATTACTAGGATTCAAAGAGTACTGCAAGGGAAAACTGAAGGAATTGGAGATACACTGAAAACCTAACTAGTATGTTTCAACACTAAAACTGTGTCCAATTCATAACCTGAAACAGGCAAGGAAAAATTGATAGGCAGGAATGCTTGCACACTCAGCCTTCTGGAATGTCCCCAGGTAGATAAACCATAGAAGAGTTTTGGTTGGGAGGCATCTTAAAGGTCATCTAGTTGCAATCCCCTGTCATGGGTAGGAACAACTTCCTTTATACCAGGTTGCTCAAAGCTCCATCCAAGCATGACCTTGAACAGTTCCAGGGATGGGGCACCCACACAGTTCTCTGGGTAACTGGTAGCTCTCTCATTGAGAGCAGCTAAGCTAGAGAACATGCTAATCCATCAGGTATTGGGGACTGCAGCAATAATGTAGGAGAAGCATGGAACTTTTTTTTACAGAAATACCCAAAGCATGACTTCTAATACTGGGTTTTTTTGTTTGTTTTATCATTAATGGGTTTAGCATTTTTAAAATAATCTCTGTATCACTTACGCAACCTCCAATTTGAATTCAACCTCTAGTTCCTCCTTGGCCTGAAAGCAAGAAGAAGATATTAAATGAAGTAGCTACATAATGCTTTATCCCTAGTCTAAACCCAAGTCCCTGATAGGCAATATTGAAGTTATTGGTTACAATGAGTAGCCTGTGATAAACACTTCAGACTGGTCTGAATCAACATTTCAGCCAGATGATTAAATGATTCCTTCCTCATCTCCTTCTGACTTCATAATATCACCAAAACAACCTATACTTAGAGTGAAGCTGCTGCAGAAAAACTTCCTTTATTTTCTGAATTCCACCCTTTTCTTCCAACTATTCCTGGCACTGTCCTGCCATGACTTACTGTACTGGCTAATATCTTGGAAATTAAATATACTTTACACCCATTACTTTACCATAATAGACAGAGAACAGTACAAATGAGTGATTCAGAATTCGTCTTATGCAACCCCAAGTAAGGCAGTGTTGATGTGTACAAGCTGATTGTGAATGACCTAGTTTGGATACCAGAATCTGTCCCTGGTAGCAAGAAGTTGTATGTGAGCTATTTTGCTGATCTCATCCTTAGATCTGAAATGGAATCAAGATTATTTTTCCCATTTTATAGATGGGAAACTGAGAAACAGAGTGAATTGTCATCCATTCATAGTGGGATACACACAGGAGCAACTTGATCTTTGCCTTTTAGGATGAAAGTAGACACAAGAAAAGGGGCAGGGGTTTATGAATTATGGAAATTACTCAGGTCATGAATTACATGGAGAAAAAAAAAAAGGAGATTATTCACCCTGTAACAGCTGTATGGCCTTGGTGTTGCTCAGAGGTAGCTCACAATTAGATCCCTCCCCTACCTACTGCACTGTTTCAGTCCTATGGTCTTTAATAATTTATAAAATATTGCAAAGAAGGGTTCAGACTCTCAAATTCAGATTTTTTTTTGGACCACATTTTTGTGGTTATAATTTGAATGGCAATTAATGTACTCATTATTGGGATAAGTAATCCATGGCAGGTTCAGAAAGATTTTGAAATGGTTCTGTAACTCTCCACTGGTTTCTTAGTTGCTTTAGTTGCTTAGTTGCTCTTACATCTGCACTAGGCTTGAAGTACAGGATCACTGTTCTTTCAAGTGGAAGTTTAGCAGTATCAAAGAGAGCACAGAGGAGATGGTCATCTGGAGTAGCAAAATCCTCATCATACACTGTGAGCTCCAGCACATTCTGGAAAAAGAGAGAGAAGAATTTGTTATAGTTTCTCAGGCTGCACATCATTAGCTCCAGGCAAAAACTATTGCTGAGGATGAGCTTGAGAAGAAAAGTTGAGAAATTAAACATCATCCCCCTTTAGAAAAAACATACTTGAACTGCATATTAATTCTTGCCTAGTTCATTTTAATTGCTGTGACAAAATACATTGGCTATAGGTATACAACAGCTTGGGTAACTCCCAGATTCTGTATCCATCTTGTAAGAGTCTCTCGTTTCCCTAAAACTTCAAAACTCAGCTTGTTTTCTGGCCCTCTGGCACCATTTAACAGACACAAGAACTCTGTCATCTCTGCTGTTAAATGCTTTGAGCAGTCCTTTATCGTGTGCCACCTCTTAAACAATTCCTGGGCCCAGTTCAGGAGATACATACACAAAATCTTTAGGCTGCTTCAAGCAGACAGCTTTGGCTCCTTACCTTGACCTGACTCTGGATCCTGAAGTAGAAGGTTTCATTCCACACTGGATTGTCAGAGTTTCTCACAGTTTTAGTGCGTGACCTCTCACACGTCGCAGTCGGCAGCCACAAGGACACATAGCAATCAGCCTGGCTTACTGGGCAGGGGAGAGGCAAAACAGTTGCTAATTGGCAAAGGCAGCAGAGCTGCAGGACACTGGAGAGGTTACTGCAGCACTGGTACCAAAAACAAGACTAAGTTATTTAAAGATAGAAAAGTGATGCAGTGTAACTTTTCAAGATTCCCTTCTGAGAGGGAAAAAGCATTGACCACAAGACGACCTAGAAGAGGAGGTGGCTTCTGTTCTTCCTTGCATGAGTTACAGACAACAGTGATCTTGTGTATTAAAAAAAAAGGGTGAGAATGTTTTCTTCCAGTCAGCCACTTCAGTTTCTCAGCCAACAAGTTTTCCTGTGCTCATGTGTGCATGCACACATGCACACATAAATCCTGAGCTGCTGTCCGATAAGAGGGGTGGGACCCTCCACCACTTTTTGAGAACAACTGCAAAAGGTCTTCATCTCTGCCTTGCCCTCAGTGATGTTCTTTTCCAGGGTTTGTGAAAGGAGCAGCAGAACTACACCTGCTGTATGAGATGGCAGCAGCTTCCTGCAGAAGGAGCTCACTGAATTAGACATTGGAATTTAACTAATTGCCACCTATAGGAAGAGAGGGACCAAGTTTCTCTCCCAAAAGGCACCAGGAGAGAGTTAGTGAAGGACTTTACATCTCCTTTCTCACAGGCACCTAAATTAAGGTATATCTCAAACAGCTACAGACAAAAAATGCCATTTACTGCATTTCTTCTTGGAGGTTATACAAGGTACTTTGGCACCTTGAAAACCTCTCTGATGCAGTTCTCAACAATAAAATGATCAGCTATTATGTAATGCAAAAGGTAACTAGCTTTGAGAGTGGATGTCCTGTGATGCGAGACATTTGAGAAAGAAAAGTGATGGTAGCAGTAAATGGAGAAGATCCTGCAGCAGTAAATGGAGAAGATCCTGCAGCAGCAGGTAAGGACTCTGCAGGCAGAGTCCAGAGCAGGAACTTGTATGCTGACCTGTGGGGAAAAGCAAAATCTTGCCGGTCTGCAACAGGACCTTTTTCTCTACTTCTTTTCTTTCCTTCTCCATCAGGTTTTGCCCCATGTCACACTACAGCTACTGACTGTCTCAAGCTAGTTGGAGGCTGCAGAGAGGGAAAAAAACCTGGAACTGATTGAAAAATTTTATATGCACTGTGATAGGTCAATAGACACCTTAATTATTGGTTTTGAACTTTTTAACATTATAATACAGAAACAACAGCAAAGTTTAAGTCTGTCAACTTTTTTTTTCTAAAAAAAAGTTGGGAGAAATCAACATATTCCTACTGAGTAAAAAAATTCTTCTGATGGAAAAGTTTGTTTGGAAAATATTGAGGAGGCCCTAGCCTTCTGCTGTCCTGCTCTATTTCACATTTCATATCTTAGTTTGGCTTTAAAAATTAGATTCTGACAGCAATTTCACTGTACTTATCTGGAGTCATATAATCTGCTTTAATTCTACCTTCCCACCACTCTTGTTTCTTAGCCTCCTTGTGAAAAGTGACTCCTTATTCACCTTCTTTGCCTCCTCCTTTTTCTGGCAAGAGCTTCCATGTCATCCTCAAAAATTTTACTTTCACTCTTAAGGACTGTAGCCTATTCAGTCTCTCTGGATGTAAAAATTGTTTCAAGTTATTCTGCTTCCTCGAGTTTTTTTATTCATTTCTTTTTAATCTGGGAAATTTCATGCAGATAATAATGTTTTGATGATTTTTGAAACTGCGGAAGTATGTATTTGAATATATTTGGATAATCTAGAAATAATGCTACTATTTTAAAATGCATCAAAAGTGATTTTTTGTAACTACTATATGATTTTGGTTTTATCATTTGAGATCAATGACTGATGGCTGTTTGGCTGGCAAGTACTTTATTCTGCTGATGTGATTCATCATTCCTGTATATCTTAACTGTACTTTGAGATACAAAGTATATCAAGCAATCCTTAATTATATGAGTAGATGCAGCCAAATTAGTCAGCTGTGTATTTAATGCAAAACGTTGCCTCAGTTCTGCTTGCACAATCTCTTTCTACAACCTCATTATTTGCCTTGTTGCCTGACACGCAGAAGATCTGAGTCCCTCATGAGACCTCTTTGTGTCCTTGCTTCACCACACATGTGCCACAGCCATGGACCAGGAGAGAGGTGCAGAGCGTGCAGCCCAGTGATGTGACCTAGGATACAGCTGTTGTCTCCCTTACTCACAGCTGTGACACAAGGAAGTCTTCTGATACATCTTCCAGAAAAACATGTGAAAAGCACAAGGCAAGGCAGGAATGGTACTGCATGGTAAGTCCAGATCTTTGTGTCTCAAAAGATCTTTCCTGACTCTTCATGTGGAAGACATTATAGAGCCAATCACTGCCGTTCACAGCAAAACAGGAGAATCAAGAGAATCGTGAGGGTCGCATAATTTCCCTTCCAAGCTCACTCTCAAACTAATTTCAGCATTCTTTCACAGGTAGTCACATAGCTCCATTTACTCAAACAAAACAAACTGTTAGCTTGTCTGTTTTTTGTGGAACACCTGTCCACAGTGCACATGTTCTTTTAAGAACATAGGCCATGTTCTTTTATGAAACAGTTGGTGTTTTCCTTTCCAACTTACTCCCTTTCCACCATTTTCCTGCCATGTGACTCACATTCTTGCTCAACTGGAAGACTGCTGCAGAAGCCTTTGAAAGGATCAAGCATCCAGCCCTCAGTTAGTGTTTTTTTAACTGTCCTCAGGGTAATTAATGATGGCATTAGCCTGGTCATAATGACTGTAAAAAGCTTTTTCCTGTTCAATTCCTCTTTGTCAAAACCAAGACTGAGGATGTTAAAAAGGTTTACTCCTCCCAGCCCCATTTCCCAAGGTGCTACAACCCATCAGCAGAATTACCCCTTGTTTTTGAAAACATGGAATGAAGTCTTTCAACTACCTCTGTCAGAAACTCTCCTTTCTTTGACAGAAAGTACTTATTCCCAAAAACACATTCAAGTCTTGAAACCAGTCAAGACAGAAAGCAGAGGGAGAACAATGAACCAGCAGCAAGCAGCAAGGACTGACCTGGTTTATAACAATTAATTTACATAAAGAATGGGTTATTTCAGAAACACTAAGAAAATGTTGTTAAAAAATATAAAATACAAAATTTGCCTGTTTCCTGAGTTACCATTAAGAATGGAGATACTTACAGGCATCCACTCTCTGGAGATTTCTCATCCGGATGATCCTTACGGTCAATAGGTAGCAAGGAGAGGATTCTATCTAAAGAGGAACAGTAAAAAGTGGGTCTGAATATGCCTTTGGTGGGAAAAAATTTCAAATGTTCAAACTAACTGGGTGCCACATAGTACAAATACAGTTAGTAAAACTTAGGTAAATTATATCACTATTTTGCAGAATGAAGCTTCTGCTGTTAAAAATGTCTTAACCTTTTATATATTTCACTCTATTTTCTTTGTTACTTTGAGGTTCCAGATTGCTCATCAGAGCAGAAAAGACTCTGAATTCCAAAAAGGAATAAATCCTTGACAATTTACACAGCCTGTGGGATGCTTGCAAAACCTTTCACTCGGAAATTGCTGAGTCTAGTCTACAACACAACTACAGTAAGTCTCTGGAACAGATCAAATGCACTGGTGGGCACCATGATGAAGTTGTCAAAATGACATCAGTCTTAGTCAGAGCTACAGTCAATCTCCCTAGTAACCACCCATATCGTCCCGTAGCATTGGAAAAAATGCTGTGGAGAATATCTGTTGTTGTGGACTCCCATGGGATAAACCCAAAGTACCACTTTTTAAGAAGTGTTTTTCTGCTTTAAAAACAGAGATTTATTGCAATTTACAATTGTACAAGAAAAAGAGTAATAGTAATGTAAGCTTTTGCAAATTACAACTATGAGATAAGCCAATGGCTGCAAATTGTTTCCAGAGGATTTAGGATCCAAAGATTTAGGTATGGGTTGCTTTTGGAGAAAAATAAAGCATACTACCTTCCTCCAAAAAAAACCAAAAAAACAAAAAAACCAAAAAAACCCCACAAAACTGAAGACTGAAAGTGCTAAACTTCCTTTGTTCCCTTTAAATATCTTGGCCTTAATCTTCTATAAAACAAGTCTCTCCAGGTTTTGTGGCAGGGACCTCTTCCTATTTATTATTAGAAGATAAATGTGAATTCCATCTTCTAAGGAACACAGTTTCCTGCTGGCTCATTCCATAAACCTGTCTCTGGCTCAGAGCTATCTGCAAAAGGTTATTTTGACCAAGCCAATAAATAAATCAGCATTTCCTGTGCCTATGACACAGGGTTATTTCCTCACACTCCTAGAAACATTTCCACCTGCATAAGTGGTTACAGCCCCACAAATCATTCTTTTTGACAATTGCTATTTTTATCAACAGGTTTCCTCTAATTTAGGAGCATTCTTATATTTCTATAGCACTTCAGAGACTTCCTATAACCATTATAAACAATCAAACAAAAGAGATGTTAAGACAGAAGCCGGAAGAACCTCAGTTAAACCATTTTTTTTTCTCAAGAGAACAGAGCAAAAGGGTCTTATTTGCAGCTAGAAAGATAATTATGCCTCTTTCATCACAACAAATTACTTTTCCAATATGTGATTAGAATCCTCTATTCTCTCCTCTAACATATCATGTTATACTAAAATCTTTTTACAGAGTTCTTAAAAACCTTTGCTGTTTCCACCCCTCTTATATGCATCTCAAGAAATTGATGGCTTTTTTCTTTTTTTAGGGCTTCTTGAAATTTAACCTACAAGATCTATTTACCTTCTATTTCAATTGTTCTCAAAAGAGAAAAATCCTTACAGAAGCTGCAAAATTTGCAGACAACTTGTGGAAGGATATGTCCTCATAGCTACCCCATGCAAAGACACTGGTTCAGATTTTAGAAACAGTATAGCCCTGTTAATATAGTTCTACACCCTGTTAATTTACCCTTCTTCTCAGCTGGGTAATTAGCAAAGTGGATCACCACACTCACATGTTAGGAATGAGCTTAGGCACCTCAGCATATGCCCTAGAAGGCAGAAACTCATTGTTCATTAGGTTCTGCATAAACATGGAGGAAATTGTAGCAGGCATTTATCTCCAAAGTTTGTGTAAGGTGCTGCCAGCTCCTGGATCAGCTCTGGCAACACTTCCTCTGACAAGTGGAATTCTCACAAGAGTGAGAACCAATGAATTCATTATTTGCAAAGAAATGTGTGATTTTTATATAGCAGAAAACTTTTTTTTTTAATTTTCTTTAAGGAATATTAGATGGTTTCTGCAATCTGATCACTTTCTTCCTGGTTCTCATACAATGGCTTTCTAATAGGTTAGCCAGATTTTCCTTATCTAGCATGGGGAAATAATTCTCAGAGACACAGGATTCACAAAAGGATTTACTGAAATTTTACTGAAAAAGCTCAAAAAAAAAAATCAGTAGCTTAACAGAAGCTACAGAAATCAGAACCTGTGCTTGCATAGCAGGGAGGCAGATGCCACCAGGCAGTTACCCAAGGAAAAGGCAGGAGCCGGGCATCAATGCTGGCAGCCCTGGTACCTGCCAGTGGGGTAGCAAAGACAATAGGGAGGGTACAACTAACCCGGTGATCAGGCCTTGCCAGTTCTTCTGCTCCCAGGAGGATTTGATATTTTAATTAATTCTGGTAACATCTTAAACAAAACAAATCTATTTAAATAGCAGCTGTGACAGCTATAACATTATGTACCAGGGACCAGGGTCTAGTTTATAGAGACAAAGAAAACAGCAGTCATGCATGTATAAAACAAAAGACAGAGATTCTGTTATTCTGTTTACTTAACACCTATTATGATATCTTTACCAAAAAAAAAAAAAAAAGCTACTGCTTAGTAATGAGGTTCCATATACAGAGAGGTTTCCACCACAGCAGATTATCAACTTGTCCAGCTTGTCTTCAATTTGGTGTTTCCCAACTTGTGCTCATGCGTGTGTAGCACAGCTGCATGCAGTACAGCATTCTGATATGCTAGTGCATGAGTAGGGTGTACAGTACTAGTTTCTCTGAAGTCCCAGGGAAATGAAGTTTTACTCAGATTCTCCAAATAGCAGCTCCATCTAATGTAAAACAGACCTCATAGTCTCTTCTTCCAATTTTATTGCCCTTCCGATGAAAAAAAGCAGCATGGTATGATACTTGGCACTAAGTTACTACGTTTGTATAAATAAGGGATTCTCTGTCATATGAATGATGCCCACTTTCTCCCAGCTGAGGAGTAAGAATTTGAAAACAGAAATTTCTCTGTCATAAGCACTCTTGTGATGCAGGCTGTCTGCATTCCTGGAACATTTGTGCCTCTGCAGCTCTCTTTAAAGTCATGCTTATATTCAGATGTAGGTATGTGTGGCATGCGTCCGTCTCAAGAAGCACTGCTGTAGATTACTCCACTAGTTTAGCTGTGTAATACATCCTGTCACAAGTGTCTGTGGAGCTCTAAAATGGCAGGACTCCTTAATGAAACAAGATTCCATGAGACCAGAAGACGACTCTACTTCTCTACTTTTTTTTTTTAACTTGCTTTTCTCTCAGTAGCTTTCTTTCTTCAGCCTTTAGGCTTCTTTATTGAACAGCGTCTGTCAGCACAACTGCTAGCTACATCTTTCCAGCTTGTCATATCAATAGTATGAACATTCATCCCTTCCCTTATTGTAGACTACCCCAGTCACACAATTCCACAACAATTCAGTCAAATGTGTGCTGGGTGAATGCTTTTAAGGTTTTTTTGGTGTTGGGTCTTGGTTTAGCATAGACGTTCCATTAGATAGCAGAATATTGTAGCTGCCTTCCCAGAACAAAGATCAGTCACCCAACAACACCAATCCAGAGAAGAGAATTTACTTTTGAACCTTAGGAGTAGTCAACACATTCTCAGACTTGATTGTTGCTCTTTTTAGATTGGTATTTCTTCCAAAGCAGTTATAAACTAACAGAAGAATAATGCAGAGATCCTGAAATTCATATTCAGTTTGTGTGTGTGAAAACTGTATCATCATCAATAAGCAGGTAGCTTCCAACTAGATACTCAGCTGCTGATTTTCTACATGAAATGTGAAATGTGCTCCACCTGGCCTCATGAGTAAGTGGTCTTTGTCATGCTAGGTGCAAAACTGTGATGAGGAAGCAAAGAAAACTGTGTGTAACAGTATGCTGGTACTATTACCTATTCCAGTGCAACTGCACTGCACACTATTCCAACAACCATCCTGCAAAGATCAGACAAGATTTAAAAATGCCTCTAGCACAATCAATTTACTTTTACAATGGTTGAAAAAGCCATTTCTACACACCAGTCTGAAAAAACAGGTGTCATCTATGGAACCCATGAAAAAAAACCTTCCTCTCTAGCCACACATATTTCCTGCAATCACCCAGTAATAATTCCTCTATGTGTTTCTATGTCATCTACTAGCTCAGCAGCCTTTCCTGGCAAAGATCAATTCCTTGCCTTGTCTAAGGTATTCCTGTATTACTGGCCCGGAGAAGCATTCTGCTCAGATGAAATCACTCCCAGGATGTTGCGGGGCACTCCTTTCTTCATCTCCAAGTGCTTATTTAACTAGATGGTAGCCAGGGACCAAATCATTCCTTGCTGATGGTGCATCTAGAACTGGTGGTGTGTCAAAGTCTCTTGAGCCGTCTGAGAGTCAGATCACCTTAAAGAGAGTGTGTGAGTTTTTTACAGTCACAGTCAGGATGCTTCAGGCTGTGAATATAACTCACTAATCCCCATCCCAGCTTGCTACAGCCATGGGATGCTGTGGGATGTGCCGGGATCCCCCATGGCAGGCTGCCCAGACCTGCTGCTCTTGGCTACCTCTCTGAAGTTCTTCCTCGTTCTTGACAAAATCAGGCTCCACGATGGAAAAGATGATCTAATTGCTTCCTTCCTTTACCTCCTCCAGGCTGGGGAGGACACCTCAGCTGAGGGCTATGGGGCTGTGCATGGGCATGCTGGTGATGCTGATGATCACTGCTGCCACAGCAGTGCTTTTCACCAGCTGTGTGTTTCGTGGGTTTAATTAGTAACATTTCTTCTTCTTCTGATCAGACCACCTTTTCATCAGGAGTAGCAGAAGTCTTGGTTGGATACCAATGCATTTAAAATGTCAAAACCCAGATCGAAAAGTCCCTTTCAGGCATACAGTCACAGTAACCCTGGTTCCAGCAGGGAAATTTTTTCCACATCCACAGGAGCATGACAGGTATATGCAAGGTCATAAGAATTGTATCCTTCAGATGATTGCTTCCTCAAACATATAGCCATCATGGTACTCAGAAAACTTTGGAGGAATGAGACTATGTACATTATACTATGCTTGAAAGACATTTCCAAAAACCAGAACTTCAAATACTGATCAACACAAGATGGATACTCTCACTGCACAGTGATCCCATAAATACAGAGATGCATAATTATATTTAATAAATATAAGCATTATTTATAATTTCTATTCATTATTATATAAATCTGCAGAGATGTTTTATTTGATTGATAACTCGGGTGAGTTGCATAGTCCTTCCAGTACTATTAACATTACCTTCACCTTTTAGTGTTTGCAGATGTTTAACAATCAGACTCCTTCAGATTTGAAAAATAGGTCTATTTGAAAACTTCAACCATTCAACTGCATGTTCAAAATTATTTCCATATGTAAAACCGTATCCAGAGCAGTAGAATAGTGTATCCATAAAAAAAAAAAAAGCCAGTTCCCTTCTACAGTGCTCTGCCCTCCCTAAGTAGAACAAATATGACAAAAAGAAACCAGGCTGAGCATGAACCATCTCAGGGTTAAGACTCTTCACACCTAATTCCAGATAGTTGCAAAATTATTGTTTACGTCTCACAGCTGTTGAACATTTCTGGATTCTCATCCTAAGGTAGACATTACCACAGGACATGCCTCACACTCTGAAAATCTCTTTCTGACTACCGATTCTCAAGGGCATTTATAGGGCTATCTCAGGTACAGATGTTTTGCATTCTTAGATGTCAAATATGGATTAGACAAACCATATTTCAAAGTTTTGAGCTGATGGGAAATGGCTCCATTTGGTCCTGTGAGGTTCAGTTTTGAAGTGGGAGATGTGCTGGAACGTGTAATTTCAGCAGTCTGTATTTTTTTTAGGCAAGTCCGTATCAACACTTAGGGAGGCAGAGGAGGCACCTGGGCTCAGACCAGCTTCTGCAGCTGAGCAGAGCTGCTGCTGGAGCCACGCTGCTGCAAGCACTGTTGGGCTGGGGGTGGCTCAGGAGTAACTCCTGCCTTTCCAGCGGATGCTGAGCCTGGGGCTGGAGCTGCTCCTTACTGCAGGCCCCTGTGGGAGTCGAGGAGCCCATGCCAAGGAGCCTGGTCCCAGCCCTCCTGCCTGCCTCAGCTCCTGTTCACATTTCCAAGCCCAACCTGCACCAGAAGCAGATGTCACAACTTGCTCCATATCTTATTCTGCAGTGTGGCAGCTCCCTATTCTTCCCATGATCTCAAGAGCTGCTTCCAACTTCCAAAACCCAGCAGGAACCAGAGCTCCTGCTTTGCACAAGGGTGAGATCTTAACCTGCCCCTCTTCTGTTTAAGGACTGCAGCTGTCCTAGCTGCACAACCCTGAAAGAACAAGGAGCCCATGTCTGGCAGGGAAATGAGGTATGACTTGACCTGAGATATGATACATCTTAGCCTTATTAAAACATAGCTCATGGTGAATTTAGAACTATGCATCCAATTGTTCCCCTCCCCTTCCCTTACACACACTATTATATGACATCTGCTACAATCTTCAAATATTTTGGTATAAACACTGATGTCTGAACTACCAGAGCTGGCTCTGCCTGTTACTTTAGCATGGGTCTAAGTACCAGGCAAAGCCCAAATTGATTTCTTAATGCAGATTAAAATCAGCATGTTGGTGTAAAGAGACATGAAGTTGTTGGCAAATGCTGTCATATGTTTCTCACTGACGATCCCTCTGAGCAGGCAGAGACCCTGATATTTAAGTTTTCTGGTAGTTTCAGTGATGGAAAATTAATATTTGAGAAAAAATTTGGAGGAGAGAAAAATATATATGCATCCTTTACATGAACGAATGTTTGTTGGTGTAGCCAAATAATGATCATGCAAGTGCATAGGATGGAGTGAGGAATTCTGAACACAAATGAAAACAGTGCCTCTGTAACCACATGCAAAAACAACTCAGTCCATCACCAATGCATTGGCATGAATTTTATAATTTTATAATGTAAAAAGTAATCCTTCAGTGTGAGACAGGACCAATACAGTGGTCTAGAAGAAGGTTATGGATATATCAGATGATTCTTTTGGTCTGCCACCTGTCGTATCTGTCTCCTTGAAATTTCATGACCTTTAAATATCTTTGATCTAAGTCTATATCCTGAGCACTCAATGAAAAAACAAACACATCACTGTGTGGGATTAAGAAATGGAGACAAGAAGTTACTTGTCATATGTATAATTATCGCAATTATAACCCAGGAGCTCAAATCTTTTTTATTTCTCTCACTGCGCTTTTAAGTTCCTAACCCCTTGTAAGGAACATGTATTATACCAAAAATTGATCAATAATTTTTTACACCTGTTTTTACTATCTACAGAATTTTTCATCCTAGACGTGGTCTAGAATATTAGTATCTCCCCAGGCTGGAGATACCAGACATTGCAACCTAAATATTTGCAAGATGAAATGCCACAAAGATCCTAGATTTATTATATAATATATTCTGTGAAAATACAGTATAATCTTTTAACATCACTAATTTTTTTTAACAGTAATAATCCTAATACTGGTAAAACACAATAGCTAAATTTTGAAGAGTGCATGTGAAAAAACAAAAAATACTGTGAATATGAATAAGAATTTGTTTAAATTTGTGAGCACCCAATTGCAGCAGAACCACGCAGCTTATCACAAAGCTCACCTGTCTGCTCCTTCACTGTATGATTTCAACTTTCACTCAAAGTTCCTTTTCAGCTTCATTTTGCCTCAGTAGAACTTGTCTGCATGGACAATAGTGCAAATTTTCACAGAATTATCTGCCTCAGAAGCAGACACTTCATGAAACAAAATTGTTATGTGAATCACTCAAACTTCTCCATTGACAGATGGGAAATAATGGCCAGACTCACCTCACAGTAGCAGAATGAGAACTCCCATCAAAACCAGTAATTTCTAACTGAAAAAAAATCTTTGACTGACACTCATGCTCAAGAAATAGCCCTAGCACATTCAAGCATCACTCCTTTTACAGAATCCCTCTATAGTTTCTTTCCTGATGGAGCACAGAAGTTGTGAAATTTCAGAGTTTAATATCCAGGACTCCCTCATAAATTACAAGGATGGACATCATGCTACCAAAGCCACTGCAGCAGAGCATGTCTCACTGTTACTTTTGGCCCTTTCAGTTACAAAAAGTATTGTGGAACAGAAAGCTCGCCAGTAGATTTCTTGTACAAGTAAGTGAGACATTAAAATACTAAATATTCAGCCTGTTCCAAAGAAAATGTAACAGAGGACTAAAACAAGCAATTATGGAAATTGAGCCACTTGGTCTACTTGAAGGTGTCTCTGCTCATTGTAGGAATTTGGAACAAGATGACCTTTAAAGGTGCCTTTCAGCCCAAACCATTCTATATTCTATGAAAATTATGAACATAAGAGGAATAAAATTATTTAAGCAATAAATTCAGGGGCATTTCCTTTGTAACACTCAAGCTGTTGCCATCATGCTTTATCTACCTGATCTACCTGAGCCTTCTCCCTTTTTGAGAAAAACAAAATCATTAGCACTCCTTGGTTCTAATTTCTCTTATTCTTAATACCTTGAAATCACCTTGGTCTGGCCCAGTACCATCATCTTTTCTTTTTTGCCATTCACCATCTCCCAAGGAACCGAGGCCTGAGTTTCCATCCTGAAGAATGGAAGAAAGAAACAATAAATTATAATGTCAAAACAACAGCAGCAGTATTATAAGGATAGATAATTAATTTATACTTATGACTGTTTATGATGAAACCTTGATTAGAAGGGCTGTTGGTTACACCTAGCTGTGTTAATTACACTCAAATTAATGAACAAACCACCACATATTTTGGTGCACCGTGGCACAAAAATCCATCACAGCTGTAAGATACCTAAAAGGTGTCTCTATCCTGTAAAAAAGGTTTGCTTTTTGTTTTGAATGTGATCTTTTGGCAATCTACTCTTACCAATATTAAACCTAAGCTTAAAATATCCTAGAATATCTTCTGTGATTTTGAAGAGAGAATGTGAAACACTGCAGTTGCAAAATTTTATATCTAATGTTTCAATATTTTTTCAGGAAAGAGAAGTTCCACAATACTTCTACAATGTAGGGTGCCCCCTTTTAAAGCACACTTCATGAGCAACATTAAAGTACAGTTTCTACAAAAAAAAAAAAAAAACAGAAAATATTCCACTTCTGTTTCTCAAGCTCCTTCTAAGTGATGTGCTTTCATCCAGTCATGGAGCACACAGAACAATGCATAAGGTGCTACAGTTAAAATTAAATGCAAATCTTGAAACAATGCAGAGAATGCAAAGCAAAATGAAAAAAAAAAAAAAAACAGAACCAAAAATGGAATGTGTAAGTGAAATTTAATTCTGTGTTCCTGATCTCTAGCCTGTCCTTATCCTGTTTTCAACAACAAAAACATGGGTTTGATACATTATTATACATGTTAAAATCTTGCTATTAATACAGAAATACAAGCTTTTTAATAAAAGTAGCATTTAATTGCAGAAGAAAAAAAGGCTGACAATTGAGTCCCCTGAAGGAAGTTTCTCCCCCTATTCATTTTTCCCCCTTTCTTATCTTTTTCTGTCCCTATACTTCTCTGACTTCTCTGATTTTGTCTATGAAGATGAGATCTTTGGCTCCAGCAGATTCAGAAGGCGTTTTTCCACTGATAGCCTCGAAGAGAAAATTTCACCTTAAACTTCTTCAGGCAGAGGAACTGCTGTATAGTCCCATCAGACAGCAAATCTGCACACTAGCTTGAATACACTCACAAAGCAGGATTTTGTTTTCTGTCAAATGCAGAGGACCTTAAGTGAAACTTTAAAGCTGTTCTCTTACCTCTAGTGCATTTGATGGTATCCTGGTCCTCCCTTTATTCATGTAATAGAGTATTTCTGGCACTTCCATGGGCTGCAGTTCTTGAGACATGTTTTCAGGATATACTCCTGGCTCCTCCATAGGCAGGAATCCTTTAGACATATTTTCAGGATATACTCCTGACTCCTCCATAGGCAGGAATCCTTTAGACATGTTTTCAGGATATA
>QUSF01000004.1:30696252-30987887 GCA_003676055.1 Chloebia gouldiae | reverse complement strand
TCCTTTCTCCTCCATGGGCAGGAATCCTTTAGACATGTTTTCAGGATCTACTCCTGGCACCTCCACAGGCAGCAATTCGAGAGATATATTTTCAGGTTCAACTCCTGGCACCTCCGTGGGCAGCGGTTCTAGAGACATATTTTCAGGATTTACTCCTGGCACCTCTGTGGGCAGTGGCTCTAGAGACACGTTTTCAGTATCTACTTCTGGTACCTCCACTGGCAGCACTTCCCAAGACATGTTTGCAGGATGTGCTCCTGTGGGAGTCAATGACTTGTTATTTTATAAAATTACCTGAAGCCCCACCCATCTCACCTCTCTAAGTAAAGGGCTCCCCTCCCACTGCGAAGGCAGTGGAGCACCAAGGGTAGGCTGCTCCAGGGAAGGACCTTACAGCCCAAGCACCACAGCCAAAAGGAATGTGGGAACCTCTCCCAGCCTGCGCCTGCCCCACAGGTCCTGCACTGCTGCCACCCTTTTGCGTGTGAGCGGAGACCCAGCATGGAGGGTGCTGCCACCAAGGCCTGCTCCTTCAAACCCACTCCTTCCCTGAGCAGGGACACCTTCTGTGTGGGGAAAACTGGACCCTGAAAAAGGCCTGTGCATCTAAATAGCTGTCAGTGACTTCCCTGCCTGCTGGCACAGCCCTTTGGTGCATGTCTCCCCACAGGTGAGCTCAGTGCCTGCAGAGGGGCAGAGCCCCGTGCCACAGGCAGCCCCTGGAGGTTCCCACCGCTGGCAGATCACTGTGTGGGCACGCAGCTCCCAGCTCCTCCTGGGCTGCTCCCGCTCCTTCTTCCCAGAGGCCTCGGCTTCATTTTGTGGAGGTGAGCTGTAAGTCGAGGAGGTGATTGACACACTGGGAGCAGCAGCAGCACCAGGGTGTGACAGGACAGCAGGGGAGAAGGACACTTGCAGGGCGTTGCAGAGATCTTGAAGTCAATGCCTATGCCTTCAGGCATGACCCAGGACCCCTGCTGCACCCAGCAGTACCTTAAATATAGCAAAAAAGGCACAAAAAAATATGTAATAGCTGTGCAAAGCAGGTAAGAGTCATGCTTTTATACATTTTCCAGAGAAAGGCAGTTAAACTTTAAATTACAGCTGTGGGAAACTCATGTCAAGATGAATGGAATACAGTATCCAGTGGTTAAGTTTTATCACTTTTATTTTACAGAGATTTGTTCAACCAAAGAACATGAACAAAAGAGCAAATGAACATCTCCAGGCTTACCCAATGGAAATTATCATTTTCAAATACAGAAAAACAAATGAATAACAAACTAGAAGCTCCAGTAACAGTAGGCTGTGTCATAGTATCTGCATTCCCAGCATGAAAAGTAGCTCTGCCCACACTGGAAGTACAAGAGCATCTTTTGGCCTCAGGTCACAGACACTCTGAGTTGCATCCTGGAGAACTCCTTTTGCAGCTTAATTTAGAGAACAACAGTCATTCAGGGGGGTTTTTCTGGTGTTTGTTGGTTTTTTGTTTGTTTGTTTTTGGGTTGTTGTTGCTCTTGTTTTTTTTTTTTTGTTTGATTTTTTTTTAATCTGGTCAGAAACAAAAACCTGGTTGACCTTGATAAACCTGCCATGGGATACTAAAAATACCAGGATATGTCTCATTAGAGCATAACAACTTTCCCAAGGTTGGTTAGTTCAGAGAACCATTAGCATAACTGATGATAGGTGATAGAAATCTCTCTAAAGTTGGTGAACCTTAAGAAAGCTGAGATTCTCTGTCCTCAAGGAAGCCTGTGGAGAAGAAAGATGGATTCTATGTACAGACTTCCATGTCTGCAGAGTGAATTCCCCATTACAGGCACACTTGGCTATCTATAATGATCTGGACAGCCTTCAGCTAAATCAAGGTACTCAGCTCCGATCTGAGTCACTCCACAGGGAGCAACATAAAGAAAGAAAACTGCAAGGTTCTCATTAACAACTGAACTAGTGCCATCTCATTTAAAATCTAAATGTACAAAACTGGATGGTTTTCAACTTGGAGAATGAAAAGCAGATGCTTCAAGTGGAAATATTTTATGTCTTTACATTGCATATTTCAGTAATTTAAGGATAGATGAAGGAAAATAACCCACCTGTTTCAAAGATCCAAATGTAGTCGCCCTGGCAGCAAATTGCACACTACTCTTTTAGCATAGTGATATCACAGCCTTATCTGTTTATCACACAATGTGCCAAACCCAAAACAACCTTGTACTTCCTCTACTGCTTAGGTTTCTTATTCATCCTGCAATGCAATTTGCAGAAGCGTCACTCACTTGGCAAAGGTACCTGTACTACATCCGACTGCAGAGACAAGCTGTGGAGAAATGGAACTACATGACAAAATTTTCAATGTGTTCAAATGTAGCTTTGCAATTCCTTTTAATCACAGTCTTGGACTGGACCAAAACCACAGACAGCCAGTGTCCTCCTAAATGCCTTGCAACAATATCTGCTTGCCTAGCCTCAGACAGGCCAGGCAAAATGAGACTGAGATTATTCTAACAAGAAAGAAGCACAACCAGGACTGGCTGTGTCCACCTCACCACTCTCAGATATACAAATACTTCTATACAAAAAAACAGTACTGGAGTGCAGAGTCAGATAGGAGGTCTGGCTCAGCTACATGCAGGAGAGGAGTGGTGTCTTAGGCCATCACTTGTGTAGTTAGTGAAGGAAGGAGATTTGGAGCATAAGAGAAAACTCACAGGAGACAGTGGCATTACTGCTGTTTGCTATCTTACCCCTGCAACAGGTAAAAATTAATCTTCTGGGAAATAAATTTTAAACTACAAAGTTCAAGTGTACTAGAATGCATTCTTATTAAGATCATAACTGAGAAATGCTGATGCATCTATCCAGTGAATACAAGGTACCATACTTTTCTCAGTTATGATCTTAATAAGAATGCAAGGACAGGAAAAAATAAGAGAGAGCTGGGAGCTAGGAAGTACTCAAAGGGTAAGCCCAGTACTCATCAGGTAAGCCCAGATGGTCAGAACCTCATCAGTAAGATTTAGTGCCATGAAATTTTCCAGATTAGAGATTTTTATTTGCTTTTCTTTTTAAAGGACCAGACTATTGAGACTGCTTTGAAAAAAAACAGAAGAGTGGTATACCTTTATCTCTGTTTTAAATGTTTGTGTCCACCACCTTCTAGTTTCTGATTTCCTCTTTCTTTTCTTCTTTCTGTTCCCTGCCATATTTTCTTTGCAATTGACTTCTTGGATTGCAAAGTATGTGTTTTCTTTCTTTGTCCATCTCAATACTTCATAGCTAAAATGACATTTTTTCAATTTTTGTTGGTTATTATAATTTGCTTTTTCTTCTATCCTCCCTCCTCACATTTTATACCATCATAACCATACTTAATCATTCTTAATCTATCCCCTTTGTCTCATATCTCCTCTGTACTGTAATTGTTTCTCCAGAAGCTTCAGGTTTGAATGATGGAGGTTTGGTTATATTTGGAACAAGCATGAATACTACAAGCATTAGGGCAGCTGAGATCAGGCTGTGACATCAGGATGAGATGTCCAGCTGCATGGAGAAAAAGAGATAAATGAGAGTAGGTTGGAGGGAGTGCAAAGAAGACCTCAGGATATGGCATTCACATTCTCTGGACAGACGGACAGACATAATTCTGTCTCTCAGGAGAAGCACAGAGAGAAGAAGAGAAAACAGTCTTTATCTCTGCTCCTTTGTTTTCCCCATGTGGAATTTGGTATGGAGATTGTTTACCTAAAGTGATTGCATGGTTGGGTTCTGGTGAAGGTTGTTTGGGTTCAATATCCAATTGGATCCAGCTGTGTCTCGGACTCTCAGCAGAGAAGTCACAAGTTGTTAGTTAATAGATAGGTAAGTAAGATGTATGTACAACAGGAAAGTATCTCTTTAAATAGTGTATTACCGTATTATAGTATAGGTTTAATAAAGCAGATCCTTTAGCCTTCTGATCTGGAGCCAGACATCATCATTTCTTCCCGGCAGGGGTGCCCTGATTTCCAGTACTCAGGACCCAAGGAGGAAAAACATGAGACCTGACAAGATGTCACATCACAGAATTTGGATATCATGAGCTGGAGGTGTGGGAGGAGTGCTGGAGAAGTACTTTATGAAGACTGCAGGAGTGATGGGCTTCAGCGAGAGCCCTACAAGGGAGAGATTTTCAGGAGAAATTCAAAGCTACAAAGCTTCAGTAGCATGAATGATGCAGCCATTTTAACTGTTGACCAGCATACCATGACCAGGGCATGAGGAAATAAGGCCCTGATGGCCTCCTCTGCAGTGTTATCACTCTAGTGATAGGGATATTGCACACACACAGCAGAGCTTTACATGGGGGCAGGTTTTAGCACAGGGTTTCTAAGACAGGAGCCCTGTCCTGCCACCCACATTCTCCTATATCTGCTGTGGCAAACACATTTGCCATCACTCACGTGGTGCAACCTGTAGTCTCACGAATTACTAGTTCACTCAGAATGTTTGCAATAACCTCTTGTTTGATCACTCCTTGCACTACAGAACAGCACAAAATCCTGCTGCAAACCATCCCATGAGCTCCTATTTCTTCAGTGGCACTCACCAAGTAGGACTGCCCAAGTTTTCACTTGCCTTGTGAGGAGTTAAAGAACCCCATTGCTGCTTTCCTTAGGTTCCTGTGGTCTGAGTCACCTCACTGAGCTGCCCAGTTCTTCATGCACCTTTGTGATAATCAGAAGAGCTGGGGCACAGCTGCAATTGCATGCTAATCCCTTCACTTACTATAGATAATGAATAGGTAAGAATGAAAAGACAGACACAGAAAAGATTCAAAACATATTAATTACAACTAAGGAGGTCAGCGTGTTAGTGTTTGTAGCTCCTATTACCACATGTACCCAGAGCTCTACCTATTAAAACATTTAGGAAAAATCAAGTTAACTCCTGTTGGTATTAACACCATGATACAGAATGGGCCTAGATTTTTGCAGTGCTTCCTTCCCCTCTAGTTAGTTTTCTTCCTCAAAGGGATAATTCCATGAAGTCATTCCTCTTTCCTATAAAAAGGAACACTCCCAACCTGCAAAACCAAAAAGTGCTTTTAAATGCCCACATCTGCAGCTGTTACCTACATTCCTGTAATGCTTCAGTACAGGCCAGAGTCAGAGCATAGGAAACCTACCCCATTAATTGCTGAACCAGAACAAAACAATGCCAGCAGACAAAGCCACACAAAACCTCTCTGCTGGCCTGCAAGGACAGATAACAAGGATCTTCTGCAGGCGTTCTGCTGGAAGGTGGAACAAACCTACCCTGGCAGGTGCAGCAGAGAACACCTCTGTGACACACTGAGAGTAAATTGGGCTTCCCACTGTTAAACCAACAAACAAGAGAACATCAAGGGAAGCAAAGGGGTATAGTTAAAGGCAGGAATGGGAAGAGAGACAGGATTCTTGAAATTTGATGTCATCAAAAACTTGGATGGCAGGGCTAGGAGCTCCATTTGCAGCTCTTGAAGGTGCCTGAAACCTCAGCTGTAAGATGGGCAGCTGGGAGAAGTAGCAAACATATGTGTCACACCAAATGGGGTTGTCATAATGATAACCAGGGAAGCCCGGGAGGGAAGTAGAGCTGGGACAGAGGAGAGGCAATGCCGAGAGGGACCAGATGATTCAGCAACAGAGATCACAAAGAGGGGAGCCCTTGATGAGCACCAACAAGTAAACAGCCATTTCAGCACACCAGAGGTTTGAACCCAGGCTGCAAATTGGATGAAGGTGTGAGGGCCTGGAAAAACAGTTGGGGTAAGTACACAGCACCCCTAAGGGGGCTGAGGTCATCAGAAGTGAGCATGGGAGACTAAAGACAGCAAAAGATAAGAGGAAGACAAGCCATAAAGGAATGATTGAAGGAAGAGAGATTTTCAGGCTTTTAGAAGTTCATATTTCATTTTGAATTAAAAAATAATTTTCTGGTTTTGCTATGATACATTATTCATAGCTCTGTGATTGCCAATTACTTCAGCACAGACAAGCTGTTGCATTTTATTTAAATTTTAAGTAATTAAGGGCAACTGATACTGACTGAAGTATTATATCTTTTTATTTTAGATTAGTATCTTTGTTGTAATGAAACAGGCTTACAGTGTATTTGTCATATTAAAATTCTTCCTAAAGCAAATAATTGTTTTGGTCTTCATCTCAAAAATAACCAGTTTCAACAAATTTGTGCTATTTATAGTAGTCACATATATCCTAACTTGCTTTTAGACAGGCAGGGACTGACAAAGATATGTGATTATCCATGAATTACCCACGGATATCAGTGTAAAACACTTAGCTTGCCTTCTGACCACAAAACCTTTCAATTTGTGATGTTTTAATTCTCAGAGCATCCCATCTTATAATAACAAAAAACACTATGAAAACTGCTGAAATTAACAAGATGTGGATGCTGAGCTGGATCATCTAAATACCATGAAAGTTCAGTGGAAAGTAGAACCATGGATTAGATAGCTATAACTGCACTGGAAGAGCTGATCCTGACTCACAAAATGGTTTGAAAGAGTAGTTTCCAAGAGATTTTCAAAACCTAAATACTGCTGGTGTAATAAAACTTTTAAATTCAAAAGTATAGAAAATGTGTATTTTTCACGTGAAGTCCCAGATTATCTTTTATGTTTAGCTTGGCATGTTATTTCTAGCAAAAATTCCTTGCTGACGTAGGAAAATATAGTTTTCATGTTTGAAATTGTCCACATTTATCACGTATTTTTCTGTTGCAATAGATTTGGAATAAATTAAATATCTGTAGCTCATTTGAGTTCACTTCACATACGATTTCCATCATTATAACAAATTTTGAAAGAATTTGTACTGCTGTACCAGATTCATGCATTTCAAAAACTTTTCAATAAATCCAATGTTTTCTGACCTTCAATTTACTGCATATACACATATATGCAGGAAAAAAAAGTTCAGCAGCAGTGAAATCCAAAATAAATAAAGCACGAGTCTAATTATTTTGTTTGATTGGTTGATCTAAGATCACCATGTGGTAGAGAGGAACCACAGCCTGAGAGAAGTCTTTACTTTCCAAATTCTACTATGCTCATTCGAAGACAGCTCTTGATTCCTCTCCAGAGAAGAATTTAAAAAAAATCATGCAGATATCTTCCTGAAACTCGGGCGAGTGCTTATTTTTTGTGCTGTCGTTTCTGCTCTATGGCTGAATTCAAAGCCTGAAGGATCAGATGTTGGTTGTTCTGAATGTTGTAGCTGGTCAGTTCTATCAGCTTGTCAAACTCCTCCCCTGTGTAGGTAAAGCTGTTTAAGCAGTAGGGGGAAAAAATGGTGGAAACATCCACGTTGCCCTGAGCCATCTCAGCAGGGCTGCGCTCCACACCTGACAAATAAAGAAACATCATCAGTGGGGTAGAGAGATGGTTCAACTCACACTTTCCAGTGGGGCACAACATTACTCTTTGCCCCCTTGGAATTTGTGTTTCTTTCCCATAGGAGGCACAGCAGGGGAGGGAGGAGACCAGGCTACACCATGTGCCCCATTCCACAGCCAAAGGGCTGCTAGGTGGTGGGAAAGCCATCCCATGGCTTACCAGGCTCTTTGTATTTTCTGAAGGAGTCATTCACCAGCGGGAAAAACACCACAGTTGGTGCCTCTGGGGTCTCTGTATCTTCAAAAATGTAGCACTCCTTTAGATTTTTCTTCTCTTCTTCACTCATTTGGATTTTGGGAAATGGGATTCCCTGCTTTTGAAAGTATTTGGATGCTTCTTCCAAAGGCTGAATTCAGACAGAAAAGAGGAAAATGTCAGAAATTCTGCCACAATCTACCACTTTTCCTAATGCACTCATCTAAAGACCTTCACAAGGAGGAGGAGCAGGGTACACTTAATATTTCTTCTGTCTTTGTCTCTTACATGAGATATTAAGTACTACTAACAGAACAATTCAACACTCAGCCTCCAATTTGCACTCCTGATTGGTGTTCTACCTTCTCCTCATTAGCCTTTATCTCTACGAGATAGGAAAAAATGTCCATGACTGTGGGAAGGGTGGCCTAGCAGCTTAGCATACAAAAAGATGCCTCTTCTGGAGAAGTTCCTGAAACAAGTAGAATGGGCAAGTAGAATCTGAAATAGTACAGTTTTAAAATGGAAAATTACAATTTTTTTTGACTCAGCATAAAGTACTTAAAAGCCTATGTCTTAGATGCCTTAGGATGGTTCTAAAAAGGGATTTAAGTAAACAGGGATCTGGGAGCAAATATGATCTTAACTAAAATGTTAATCTTGCAGGTATGTTAGCAATTTTTGAAAGTAGCATTTTGCTTCCCGAGTCTGGCTGACAAGTATGAAAATTTTAGTCCTCAAGAATTTCTATCTTATCCATATCTAGTAACAAGAATTATAGACCAGGTTATTAGATGATACTTGAAAGAGCATATCTTGTTAAAGGACAATTATTTTCCACAATTTCAAACAACAACAACAAAAAATCAGTTACTGTTCCAAAGACAACTGGACAAAATATTTCTTGTTCTACTGCATGTGGGTAACTTTATATGAACATCACAATACAACCGTGAGTCCATCAGTGGTGGTAACTAGTACCAGATAAACACTCCATGTGAGTGAAATCTAGATAACCAAATGGAGATCACAGGGCTAGGAGATAGCATTTAGCTACTACGGGCTAAATGCAAATAAAATATGCAGAAATCTGATATTAATCCTGTTTTCAGGTGATTTACCAGCATCACTTTGAAGACCTAAGCATCTGCACAGAGAGCTGTAGACTGAGGATCCTTTTCTCCCAGAATTAGTTTATTCTACATAAATTATTCTGAATCTTTAGGAGTTAAGGAGGGATAGAAGGCAGCAGTTGTTTATCAAAGAAAAGAGAGCATTTTCCACACCAAAGTCTGTGATCCAGAAGAATAGTTTAAGTGCAGGACAACATCCACTTTCCTCTCTGGCCTCATGAGTGGTGGGTAGCTAATGTCAATGTATCCCGCCGTGTCTGCCAGGCACATGAACTCTGCTGTTTCTGTCAGCTGGTTGGGGAAATGCTCTAGTACAGTATCTAAAAGGAAATATTTGTTATGAGGAGTGGTTCACTGAAGAAACAGTACATCTGTTTTTTGACTAATAAGGAAAAATTGGGAAAAATGCCTCTTATCTATCCATTACATTTACTTTTTCCAAACAACTCTGAAACACTACAGATATTCAGCCTTCACATGTGAAAGAAAGACCTGTTCAAGGTAAAAAGAGAGTTCTTTCACTTCTCATGTTGCTATTCTTCCACCCCAGACGAGCAGTAATTTTCTTTCCCTGGAGTGAAGAAAATTCCTGAAGCTGATTTGACTGTATGAAACTTAAATAGTTATCTAGAATATTCATTTCCAAATGTTCACCATCTGCCTTCTCTTCACTGATGAAAACACCAACTATCTAAGAAGGTAAACAATTATATTCAAGGATGTTTACCTTTCCATATACAGAAGTTTTTGTTCTGAAGGTATTCATTGTGCAGCTGGAATCCCTTCAGGAAGTTGTAGAACTTTGAAACCATCACCCGCTCTGTCAGGATCCGCCGAATGACGCCCACAATGCCACATTCAGGGGTGACCAAGTAAGTCTCCAACTCATGTCTCCTGTCTGAGGGAGAAGGCTCTTCTCCTGAAAGATAGAGGAGGTGAACAAATTGTTGCTTTGATACAGTTCTTTTCAATACTTAAAATAATAGAAGGCATCCCATATTAGCTAGGGAAAAGAAGATCCTAATAAGATATTGCAATATACAAATAAATTAATGTCAAAATAGGAATAAGAAGAAAATCAGTCTTCAGTAAAGCCTATTCCATGAGAGAGTGGCAACAAAATTGCTGAAACTGGAAAAAATGATCCATTGAGACATCCACAAGAAAAATAGGGTTGTGCTAAACAGTACCTCATGAGATTGGGAAGAGAGCCAATCACTTTCTATCACATGGATTTATTGATTTATTGAGCTTAGGTCTTTGCAACACTTCCATGGAGAAAGTGATAGAAACCCATAAACTAAACTCATTAACTGCCTTTAAACATGGGAAGGACAACACAGGCTCTTAGAAAACACAGGCTTATATCAAGATCAAAGAACATTGAAATGGACTTGCATGCAATTGAAGTCTTCAACAATGTGTGAAAAGCACCAGCTGCTGAGGCAGACAGAGAACACAGCAGAGGTGTTTGTTACAATGTGGAGGTTCACCAAAGGGCCCCTGGTAAAGACAAGCTTTAATCTTTAAACCTTCAGTAGTTTTATATTTGCATAAATTCAGTATAAGGGAGATTAATGGAAAAAATATTGTTATGAATAAATTCAGAGAGGAAATCTAGTTAGATACAGCTGACAACATCAAGCCTCTGGATTTATGAGGCACCAAGTAAAACTGAAACAGAAACATAACTAACCAGTATCAACAGTGCTGTGTTGGGTACACCTCAGTGAGCGTCTCTGTGTAGGATTTGACGAATGCCAGGCATCCAAGAGGTTGTACGAAAAGACATTGCTCCACAGGCCTGTGCAATGGTAGAGAACAGGGAAACCTCTTCAGAAACATTCTAATAGAAAGTATCCCTTAAAAAAAAAATCTCTCAACTTTACAAGGAGTATTGGAAAGCCTTGAGGTTTCCAAATTATCACCAAAATCTATATTAAGTTCTTTTTCAGCAATTAGCATTCTGTCATCAAGGAGGAGCCTAAATAGTTTAAAACATTGTGTGAGGCCTTCAGCCACTCTAACTCCTTGCTACATACAAACCAACATTTTCCATCCTATAAGCAACTGTCATAAGTGAGCAAAATTATGCAATTTCCTATAAAATATGTGTCTGGTCTACAAAATATGTAATATACAAGTGGATACTCAGTTAAATGTTTGGAAAATACTTCTAGATAGTCAAGAATCAAATGGTTAGAGTACAGGGTGGGATAGTCTGAAGAAAAGTCCTCTAAATAAAAGATATCTTTGCTGTCCCTCTAAAATTTCTCTGCACAAAGTCTTTTGAAGGAGACCCTTCTCCTTCTATTTGTTATTCTCATTCCCATAGTACTTCTCTCACTTTTGCCATTCCACGTAAAAGAACATCTGAAAGTGTCTTCACAGTGCAGGAATCTCCAAAAGTTTCTTGGATTTTAAAAAGTATCTCTTCCTCCACAGCTCTGTCACAGGCCCCAAGAGAAACTCTAGCAGAGAAGGTAGGGCTGTGCTTTGCCTTGAAAATCTCTACCAGTGAAAGCTTTGCAAAAGCCATACATTGTACAGGATGCAATAACTTGAGTTGCACAATAAAATGATTATTCATCCCATAAATTGTTAGCAGAAATACAATTCCCTTTAAAACATGGCTTGTTTCTGGACTGGGACAGAAATCCAAGAGCCTTCTGTTGTAAAGGAAGTCCTTGTAAGATTAGACTCACTTAGGAAATATTAGAAATGCATAATCAAGAAATCAGATTGGGCCTCTGTGGAGCTACACTTAGCTGTCAAACAGAGTT
This sequence comes from Chloebia gouldiae, assembly GCA_003676055.1. NCBI lineage: Eukaryota > Metazoa > Chordata > Aves > Passeriformes > Passeridae > Chloebia > Chloebia gouldiae. The sequence continues at coordinate 30,976,332 of QUSF01000004.1, read as the reverse complement.
CATTTGCACATAATTACTGGCCAGTTTCTGTCGAGACAGCCTCATCTCCCAGCAGCTTGAGAAGCTTCTGTCCAACCCTGCTACGAGAAGACCACTCCTCTGGTTTCTCCTGTCTTGATGTCTTCTCACTCTGTAACTCTTCTGGTTCCCTTACCATTGGAGTTAATGACTTTCAAACATTGTTGTCTCCTTAGAACTTGTTTATAATTACATGGCAAAGTTGCCCTAACCTCTTGCACTGAATTTTCTTTGTACATGTATTGGCTGAAGTAAGAACTGTGAAGAGGGATGGTATCTTTTCCTAGGCCAACAGAGTTGAAGAGAGTGAACAAGCTCTTATGCACCCCAGCCTTTCTTCTGGAAACATGAGGGTCTTGTATCCCTGTAAGCTCATCCAGTCTTTCCAGCTCTAGCCACTGCTCTTAGAAAAGGCCTTTCCTCTCCCTGCAAATGACACCTTGCTTTTGTCTTTAAATTATCATGCTGTAACTAATAGCACATTTTAATAGTTACCCAAGAGGGCATTGCATGTGGTATCACTAGATGGCAACATTGCTTTAACTCTCTGCCTTATCCTTTATAAAGATACACACGCGGCTGTGGGACCACCAGGCTCAGGTGCTAAGGCTGAGAACAGAGCTCAGCCCAGGCTGGATGTGTTGGGTGTGCTTGCTACCTGGCCACCTCTGTATGAACACACTACCCCACTGCTACTGAGGAACTGCAGTGGAGGCATAACATGCTCAGAAGAAGGCTCTGTAGTCCCACCTAGCTCTGTGACCTACCTTCTGCCTCTAACAGTCAGCACAGAGTGCTCAATGGAAGAGTAAAAGAAAATGGGAAGAATGAAGGGATTTCTCCAGCATACTCCCCAGCATCTTAGGCTCCTGGATTTAGGATGTTGAGTACTAGAGGCTGCATCTGAACTCCTGGATTTCAGAGCTACCAATGGGATTTACTATGCATTAATTTCTCCTGCCCTTTTCAGATCTATTCATACTCTTGGATCCTGTGTTTTCCTCTGAGTCTTTTCCCTCATGGCATTATGACATCACTGAAAGCTCTTAGCATAGCTAATAGCACAGCTAATAAAGCTGTAAGATTTAGTGCTTGTGTGACTGAGCACAATCTTTTCTTTCTTATGCCCAACTATTGTCTCATGTTTAGACTAATATGATTCTGGACTCCTCCTGCATAATACAGATATTCACAGCTGCTCTGAATACCAAATAAGGAATACCATGTGGTGTTGCTGGTTGTATGGATTTTCCCCTTTATAAGTTAACAATTTTTTTTACCTGTATCCTTGGTGTCCTGTTGTGTCGTGTGCTTATTTACATGTAAAGTATCTATTTAAGAGCAGATGGACTTGTCTGCAGACAGCTTTACACCAGAGGACCAATGTACAAAGGGGCATAGTAGAGAGTTCCAGTATTAAGCAAAATTAAAACAAGAATTGCATAAAACCTGCAAAGCTTTTTTTCATATATTACTGGGTGCTACCCTATTTGCTGAATTAAGAGTGATAAATTTCAATTATTTATAATGGTAGCAAAATTATAGAGGCTTTAGAATACTATTAAACTTGTAAAAGTATCAATAGCAGTTCACAAAACTACTCTAAATTGCTGTATTTTATAATAAACTTGGTAACAACATTGCTTTGGCATCTAAGATCATGCCATTCATCAACAAATTTGACTTTTAAGATTTCAGTTTCAAAATACAAATGTTTTTCATGTGGCACTCTGCTGCTGGTTGGTTCAAAATGAACCTAGCCTCTTCAACCAGCCCTGAAACTTCAGGCATGAGCATCACTGTTAAAAACAAGAGCAACAGTGAATGGTGAAGTTTGAAATTTCCTCTCAGTACTTTTAGCCCATCTCCATTGTCTAAGGAATTCAGTCAGAGGTGAGAACAACATGGTATAAAATTGATTTCAGTCCTGCATGATGTAATATGCAGAGTTTGCATTATATTAAATATAAAGTACATATTTATGCAATTCAATTTTTTGCAATAGACCACATCACCTTTCATGAAGCAGATTCGGGACTCAGGAAGCTTCTTCATCAGGCGACCCATGAAGAACTCACTGCCAAAATCCTCAGCACGAATGAAGGCACCATATTTTAAGAACCCAACCTCATAAGGGGTGAACTCCACCCATTCTGCAGAAACATAAAACAAACTTTTAAATCTTAATCTTTTCCCTACTTCCCTGCTGGAAGGGAAATGAAAAGGCAAAAGGGCAGCTGTTGGATAAATCCTATTTGCAGGGTGACTACAGACTGGCCTTCCTCAGGGTAAAGAGTTATCATTCAGCTGGTGTCAGCCACTCACTCAGTAATGTTTCACAGTGCTGTTCAATCACAACTTTTCAATGACCCTCTCCAGAGAGAACACAAGGGAAGTTTATACTAAGAGGGGTCAGCCTGAGTTACGCCACATGTGGAGCTAAGGCTTGTCCTTAAACACCTCTCCAAGATTTCTCCTGCCCTGCAAAAGATAAGTTCCTCCCATAGCCTAGGCATAAAGTCTGGAAATGGAAAAGGAAGCTAAGGAAGAAAAAAAACTCTTTGTAAATGCTATGGGTCAGCTGTAGAAGAGGTTGAAGTACTGATAATGCAGATCAAACACCAAATAAACCCATTTTTGCCATCACCTTTGAACTCTGAAAGGCTGTAATCTTCTTTGATGTTGAGGATCATGTAGATAGGTAGGGGATTTTGACCCTGACTCAATGCCTCTTGCTCATCTGAGAGTTTGTGGTTATTTTTCTGTGAATTGATGAAAGACAAAGAGCAAAATCAAGGGACCTTCTTGGTATAGTTTATGGGCTTCCAAGAGTACAGCAAAATACATAGCTGTTTCCCTCTTAATTTTGCTATTCTCTCAATTCATTTAGTGTCCAAACATTTTTTTAACCAAGGAATGATCTAAACAGTTACATGTCCACACAGGTTTATTTAATTACTGGTACAGTTGTAGGCTGCTTTTTTAAAAAGCTGTCTTGTATTTAGTAAATGCATCCACTTCACGTGGAAATTTGTTCTCACAGGGATGAACAGAGGAAAATAAACCAAGAGCAAGACTCTTTAGTTAGGTACTCAGTTATGCTTGTAGAAGGAGACATAGATTTTCTTTTCTGCAGAAGCCCCTTGGGCTGCTAATTATGCATTAAAAGATATGTGGGGACAAAGCTCTCAATAGGTTTTCAGACAACACTAAGCTGGTTGGGAGCTGTTGATCTTCTGGAGGGCAGGAAGGTTCTGCAGGGGGATCTGGACAGGCTGGATCAATGGGCCAAGGCCAATCATATGAGGTGCAACAAGGCCAAGTGCCAGGTCCTGCACCTGGGTCATAACAACCCCACACAGCGCTACAGGCTGGGGAATGGGGGTATGGAAAGCTGCCCAGAAGAAAAGGACCTGGGGGTGCTGGCTGACAGGAGCTGAACTTGATCCAGAATGTTTGTGTGGGTCTCCAGGTGGCCAAGAAGGCCAATGGAATCCTGGCCGTGTCAGCAGTAGTAGTAGGACCAGGGCAGTGATTGTCCCCCTGTACTCAGCACTGGTGAGGCCACACCTCACGTGCTCTGTCCAGTTTTGAGCCCCTCACTATAAGAAAGACATTGAGGTGCTGGAGCATGTCCAGAGAACAACATGGAGCAAAGGCAATGGAGCTGGGAAAGGATCTAGAGAAAAAGTCTTACAAGGAGCAGCTGAAGGAGCTGGTACTGTGTAGCCTGGAGAAAAGGAGGCTCAGGGAAGACCTTGTCACTCTACAACTTCCTGAAAGGAAGTAGTGGTGGAAGAGGTTTAAATTGAGTATTAGGAAAAATTTCTTCTCTGAAAAGCTAGTCAGCATTGAAATAGGTTCCCCAAGAAAGTGGTGGAATCACCATCTGTGAAAGTGTTTGGAACTCGTGTAGATGTGGCACCTGGGGACATGGGTTAGTGGTGAACATGATAATATTAGGTTAATGGTTGGACACAGAGGCCTTTCCAGAATCTTAACAATTCTAAAACCCCTTTTGTTAATCAGCAGAAATCATCTGCAGGATAACGCTGGCATGCTCTCAAGCATCTGTCCCTGAAGCTTCATTTTCCATACAATAGTATTCAGTAGCTGTTAGAGAAAACATAGGAAAAAACACTACCCCATCGTCTAATGCTTTTTCCAGCAGAAGCCCCCAAAAATCAACACTAGAGATCTGGTATCCCTCTTGCTTCCGCAGTTTCAGCTCCTTTGCATAGTATTTCAAGTTCTCCAGGGAAAAGCAGCTTAGCTTGCACTTGGTCATATGTCTGCGGACTTCACCAATCGGTGTTGATAGATCCTTGTGTGACCAGTCAGCACTCTGATACAAATGTGACAAAGTCCTGGGAAAAAGAAAGGGAGTGCATTGTCATATGCAGAGAAACTTTCACTTTTTAGACTTAGATTTAAGGTCCACATCAAATGAACTACCTGAGTTTCTTTAAAAGAATCTTTTGAGCTTAATATATTATTGAAAATATTTTTTTTTTTAATTTAGAGGAGTTCTCCAATTCACTAGTGAAAATTGAGGACTTGAAAAAAGCACCTCCTTCCTACTAAGGTTTATGCACAAGTCTGTGATTTGTGCCCTGGTGACTCAGTAGAAAAGATCCTAGAGCTGAAAGAAAGCAGCACCTAGGCCATTCACTGGCTTGGACAATGTGCTCCTAATGCAGCAATAAAAAAAATCTCAAGAATGAAACTCATGCCTTTCTTTACAAAAATGAAGAGAATAAATATCTCACAGTGGACTAGAGAGGTGATGAGTGATGTCTTTGTTCAGGATCTCCTTACCATGTTGATCCAGATGACCCAGTGATGTATGAAATAGCATCCAAGAGACCCAGCTTCTGAAGACCCAACAGGTTGCCTAACAGAGATGTCAGTGCCCGGGTGCCACCTCCTGTTGTCATCACTGCTACAACTGGTACCTGTTTAATCATCAACACAGCAGTGGTACAACTGGTACCTGTTTAATCATCAACACAGCAGTGGTAAGCAACACTTTGTTTATCAGCACAAATTATCACAGCTGAATGAAATGTAGCATGTCAGTATCACAAAAAAATTCCAACATTTTACCATTTCGCCAATCAGGGACAAAAAAAAAATGAAAACTGTGTATTTTGCACAGAAAAAAAAAAAACCCAACCAAAACAAAACTAACTGATTTTGAGTATTTTGTTCAAGATCAATCAATTTTGATTGTAAATTTTTACATGCTGGCTTATCAAAAACCATAGTTTCAAGGCATTTCAATATTAGATTGCATTTCCTTAGCAAAACATCTTTTCTTAAGAGGTCTGTTTTGATAACAAGCAGAGTTCATCTTCTCTGTAAGTCACGCCTAATAGCTAGATTACATTTCCTACAAGTACCTAGAGTATATAATTGCAGTGATGAAGCCTAATTGTATGGAAATCTAAATTGTGTTACATGAAGACAAATTTCTCTAAGAAACCGACTGACAGAAGAGGAGCCCATTGACATTTTCCACACACATTTCCAGGCAATTGCATCAAAGAAATACTCAACAGTTTTCTGATTCAAATCAAACATTTCAGATAAAAGCAAAATATTCTGATTTGCATTTACCTGACTATAAGGAAATAGTCACTTGCTGGAAAATATGAAAATAATAGTTGGAAATACTTCTCCTAAAAATTCTTATACTTAAGAAATTGCTGGGGTTTTTTGATTGAAACTACTGTGCCATTGAGAAACAATGTAGTAATATGATCAATTTGTGAGTGGGGGAATAATTTATAATGTCTAAAACCATGCTGTCATATATTAGCTAATATGCCTTTGGTCTGCATGTCCTGGAAAAAGGAGAAAACACAGCTGAAAAAAATTAACCAGCCCTCAAGCTGGTTCTTCGTTTCTCAAGTTCCTGATCACAGACCTCACTCCTTCCCTAAAGAACTAACCATCCCCATGCTAGTGAGGACATTAACAAATACAAACACTACTCGGAGAAGCAGATTAGAGACAAAATGTTGAATGTCTTTGTTTTATTTGAGGAACTACAGCTGAGATGATGAGCATCAGAGGAGAGAGTCTAAAATAAGACACCTTCTCATCAGCCAATATTATGCATCACTTTAACTGTTAGATTTTTTTCCCTCCAAAAATCTGATAAAATACTATGTCTTGGTGACTGAATGATCAGCTAAAACAGTCATACTATCCAGGTCAATAATGCACAAATGAAAAAGAAATAGAGAAAAAAATCTGATTTATGGCATTATGTTTTCTGGGAAAATGTGTATCAAGAGGATTTGATGCTATCCTGGCTCTTCAACTAAAATAGAAAATGTAGAAAATCATTCCTCAGTGCTTTACATGGTGTAGTGAATATATCAGAGCTAGCTAAGGAACAGAAGGCTAGGAGCATAACATATTCCTGTTACAGTCCCTGTAATACTCCCCATACCTCATGATCTTGTAGGTCTTGTTCTAAATGTAGCGCTTTTTTCAGAGCAGAAGCCACAAACTTCTTCCTTTTCTGTAGGAAATTTTTCTCCCCTGTACATAGATCAAACTCCAAGCGAACATCTAAGTTTCTGGACCTCAAACAAAGTCCAGGGTTAAACAGGGTGTGCAAAATCACTTAAAATTAATATCTGGATGCTTACTTACAAGTTGCAACGTTTTTATGAGGCTTAGAAAAGCTGCTGCTGTGGCCCCACAAAAGCACATCACAGATGGCATAGATAAGGTAGAGAAAAGGCTGATGAACTGCACAGTAGCAAAATCTTACAGAAAGAAATATTCTTTATTACTCCACTGATTTTCAGGAAGCATCTGATATAAATACTGCAATCCTATAAGGATACTAAAACAATGGAATATTTAGGATTTCTTGCCTCAGGACTGCCAGATTTTATAAATACAAATTCTCTATATTTTTCACAAGGAAGGAAATGAAAGTAAACATATCTTTTTCTAAATATATAGCTCTACAGATATTGCAACCAGAAAACACTGTTCTTGCCATCTAAACTGAACTTCCATAAAGCAGCATAACAGGAAAATTCACCAGGCACTGTTAACCACCTTCTGGACATAGGCAATGAACATAGGTGAATAGGTACTTATAATCATTGACTCCATACTTTCTCCCTTAGTTATAGAAATAGGTAAGAAGGCAAAAAATCATATTTTTTTCACAACCACAAAACCCAAAGACAGAATTTCTTACCAGTCATTTGACTTCACATGTAAATTGACTGTCTCATCCTAGGAAAAAAAAACCCAGCACAATATAAACACTGGAGATCATTCTATATTCTTTCTTTACCATCAGCTCTTAAGCCCTTCTCTTTTTCTAAAAGCCACATTGAGCCACAAAGCCAAAATAATCAGAAAATCCATCTAAATATTAAAACTTCTCCAAGTCCACTTTATTTTCCTTATATTGTTTTATACTAAAAATAAGGAGAGCAATATACAGTAAAAATCAGCTCTGCCAATGTGCTCCATCCTGCCTCATCATTTGCATTTACTCTGATCTGTATTAATCCCTGAGGTGGTCACAGAAATCTTTGTCATGTTTTTGGCTGTAATTTCTTTTTCTGTTAGGTTCATATGAAAATGTACAGATCCATGATGTCAGGAATTGTTAGGAAGCTAAAGGCACTAAGAGTTACATATCTAAACCCCTACTTCACATTGATCTAATTAACTCATGCCCATCGATCTTTGGTCTAGAGCTTAACATTTATTGTAAGAAGTTGGTATCAATCACCTTTGCTACTGCCACTTTCTCACTGAATGGAAGTGAATCCAGAGGAATAGTGAGGGATGCATGACAGTCTTTTTTGTCTTCACCTGAAGTATACTGAAAAATAAATTATAATGTAGAGAAATATTTGATGTATACAGCATACAAACGTACTGTCTCCAATTTACTTTTTTCAAACTGGTCCCTGTCCAGCAGTTTTCAAGTTGGCATCTAATATTTGTATGTCTCAGGGGTTACAATGCTGTTTCAGAGCTGAAGCTCATGAAAGATAGCTCTTTATTAAAAACACAAACTCTTTCCACTTGCCTCAGTCAAGTGTAGAAAACCATGAGTTTATTGTGTTTACTCAAGCTAATGGTCACGTACCGAGCAGAAATGAGGTTTCTTCTCTGCTAGAGCCATGCACAGCTCTGACAGGTTGTACTTGATGTAATGGAAGTTCAGGGGCTTCAGAGGTTGCCAGAAAGAGCCCAGCGACAGGGTCTGGCTCTTCTCATATGATCCCTTCACTGAAAACAAGAAGTCTTTTTCTAAAAAAAGAAAAATTCAAACGTTAAAAATACACAGAGAGTTAATGACTATGATCCCAGAAATGGAACATTAAATGGTCTTTTAGAAGCTTATATATAAATCCTTCAGCAATGCTTACAAGCTTCCAAACTCTATTTATAAGCAAGGGAACAGTACAAGAAATATGAGGAAAAGAAAAGCAAAGAAGCAAATTAAAAACAAACCACAAAAGCTTATAAAGCTGCAGTAGATGTTTTAAAAACTCCAACATACAAGCAAATTGGATAAAATCTAAGTTGAAATAGAAACATGTATTTTCTTCTACTTTACAGCATTTATAAGATTCATTCCTTTAATTTCAAAGTCCAGTTTTTATTGTTAGTTAGCACAGACTATAACTGTTGGATCTGTGAACCTGCGTATACACTCGTAACCATCCAGTTCCTGTGCTCTGATTGTATAAACAAAGCAGGAAAATGACAAAACAAAACAAATAACACAGATACAAAAATCCAAACAAACAAACCCAAACACACTAAACAAACTAAAACAAAAATATTTTTAAAAACCAACAAACCAAAATAAACGAACAAAAAACCCCAAAGCAAGCAACCAACCAAGAAAAGTCAGTTAACCATAAAATAAGGGGGTTTTGCTTCTAGTTTGAAGTCTAACCTGAAGGTTCTTTTTTTGTCCATCTGCTGTCCACTAGGACTTCCAAGCAGGAAATTTCACGAGACTGTAGCAGGATGAAAAATGAGAGATTAAAATATATAAGACATGTCATATCTGAGTCACTTCATTGCTATCTGTCTTTGGTCACCTGAGTCTCTGGGGTCTGGGAAACAGTCCACCCTGTGTTTGTTAGGCTGATCGGAGAAAATGTGACAGGTTTTGTCACTCTGAAAATGTGACAGGTTTCAACTGAAAGAAAACTTTCTGTGGTAGTTTTGGACAGGACTGGGAAGATAAGGGAAATAACAGGGGGAGTATACTGAGACTCCTGAGGATAAACTCATGGGTTGGCCAAATCACAGGGATGTCCTTGCTGCCCTGCTTTGGTGAAGCTGGACAGTCAAGTGCTACCTCCTCTAAGAAATGAGTTACAGGCAGCTGAGAAAGCAACTTCCATATCATCCTGTGGAAGTGGGGAAAACAGGTTGGCCATAACAGCCACAAAAGAAGTTTCCCAAAGAAATAACAGAGCAGCAGTAGGTCAGTGAAAGACCACTTCAGGCTTTGTCAATAGGCTTGATATTAGCCTGTGGTGGTGAACAGGTCTCTGGGTATCCCAAATGACTGTGCTTATTCTTTCCTAACACATCCTCCTGCAGGATGGCTACTGTGTTTAACCCCCATCCCCTTCCCCTTCAGCCTTGCTGCAGTGAGGTGTTGGGGCACCTGCCAGATTCACCATTCCTATCACTATGATGAAAACAAAGACAGAAGAACAATAGTTTTAAATTACCACTAATACACCATTAGTCACAAGCTTTTCAGGAGGGACTGGACTGAAAGAGAAAAAAAAATGCAATAAAAAGAAGTATCACCTAAACACATCCTTAAATGAACATTAAGGAATAATACCTTTCTTGAAGTTTGTCTTGTCCAGCATGGTCTCAAACATGTCTTTGATTTTTAATTTAGGGACACATCTGAAAGGTGTTTTTCCTTTTTATTTTCTTAATCATAATGGTAAACAATAATTTTAATAACTATGATAAATGCAATTCTTATTATCCTCCCTCATTCAGCAAGTAACAGGATAAATTAAGAACTAGGATGATTCTTGGTGGATAAGGAATACAGAGTTTTAGCCAATATGCAACTAAGTTCATCAACACCAGCCATTACTTTCATGCTGAGTATTTTATACTATATTATACTAAATGCTGGCATACGTTTGACTGCTTGCAAAGGGGCATTTCTGTGGTTCCCTGTGGATGTTACTCACATGCTCTCCGATGTAAACTCAACCTCTAGCATCTCCTGCGTCTGTAAAAAAAATACTTTATTATAAGCATCTGAATTAATTTTCTTTCCCATTAGCTATGACTGTCAATTATTATTCTGGCTCCTGAAAGAGTTCTTCAATCAAATAAAATTTCCCTCCTGCTCCAGGTTATAGTGCAAGCAGTGAAAGCATTTGAGTTAGAGTGATTTTGAAAATGTTCTCCTTACTTTGTAAACCATCAGTCCTCAGGCCAAACTGCCCTTTTCTGTTTGGTAGTGAGGCAGAGTAGAAGGGCAAGCAGTCCTGCAGCAGTAACTGTTGGCTTAAAACTGTCCAAAGGCTTGGCTTATTATTGTGTAATGTTATCTGAAGAGGGATACTGCTCTATAAAAGAGGACATTCTCAATTCTTCTGATCAAAAGGACCTACAACATGGACAACACATTGACCAGTGCCCAGACAAGTTAAGGCAGACTGCCTGCTGAAATCACTGTGGAGCTGAATACCCATATGTACCCTATAAGGAAAGTCAGTGAAATAGCAAATCTATAGAAGTATCTAAATTGAATACCCACATCTCATGTTGAAGTCATCATGTAACTGTTCAGGCACACTGAAACAATGAAATAGTTTGAGCAAATGGCCATTGACTGGGTTTAGTATCTTATTATGGATATTTAGATTATTTTTGGGTATATTCAAAAGAATTACAGGGCAAGGAATCAGTTTTTAAGGGAGTACTGCAGTATCTGTGTCAGATTATGCCCAAACTCACAAGTGCTTGTGCCAGGAAAAGAAATTCTAGCAAAGAAATTTTGTGCAATGGTGATAAAGTTTTGTATTTCTAACAAAACCTATTTGAGCAACAGAGTCAAGAAAGAGGGAAAAAAAGGGAATGCTGCTGTCAGAAAAAAAAAAAAAACACCTGCTAAGTGGTTTGATGAGCTAGCAAAAGCCTGCAGGATCATTGTCCTTGTGTACTTTGCTGATTAAGGTTTGGAAGGTTCTTCACAGGGTATATGAAGTGTATGCCAAGAGGAAAGAAGCTCTCCTACCTACAATTGCTTTTAAAAAAATTTACTTAGGAGGTAATGTCAAAAAATTAATTTTCTTCCTGGGACAAAGGCAGTTTTATCACTCACCTTTGGATTTAGTTGAAATATCAAATTAACAGTTTCTCCAAGCTGGATTTTAGCAACATCAAAGAGAACAGTGAAGAGGAGGTCATCTTTAGTGACTGCATTTTCATCATAGACTTTCATCTCAAGAATATTCTGTGAACAGAGGTACAGAATTAGGATCCTGTGTTGAGACCTTACAGAGACACAAAATTATGTGCTCAGCATGTTAAGGAAAACAGAGAAAGCATGGGGAGAAGTGAGAGAGCATGCACAACCTTTGCATCCACACAGAGATGAAGAAAGATATTCTGAACCTAACACAGAGTCGTGTCTGTTGTTTAGTTTTCCTGCAGAGTAATGTAAATGACAAAAGCTAGTAGAATTACTGAATATTGAAAACCATGTTTGGCCTCCAATTTGGTATGAGGGCACCACTTTTTGCTGAATTGTAAGAAACCAACTAGTTGTCAGAACTTTGTTGCTATTGGTAGAATAAAAAACTTTGTATATAAACAGCAATTAAAATACATTAAGGATGTACCATATAATTACTTCATGGTTGCATCATTTTATCCTGTAAATTATTAAACAGATCACATGTAGATAATAACCATGGCATCTACAGAAAGCGATATGCTTTTATTAAATTGTATAAATCTCCTCCTCTCCCTCCTCTGTCACCTGCCAGTTTGGATGGACAGGAGAGGGTAACAACCTCTCCTGTGCCTGACTGGTAGCTAGACATGGGCTGGCTCAGAGATGCCTCCCAGAGTGCTGAGCAAGTGAACCTTAAATACTGTTTTCTCAGTGGGGCAATAATTCAGGACTTCCTCAATATATTCAGCAGCTCATTTTCATGCAAATTACAGGGAGTGCTTAACTCAGATTCTTACTTATGCATCAGATTTAACTGCAACTTGCTAAGAGGCTTAATGTTTATTGAAGACACGCAGGCTTATGGTCTCACAAAACACATGGATCAAAGAGAGTGACCATGTGAACTTTATTGTCTTAGAAGTTCATAATGTATCTCAGAAAGGTCCATACCTAAATGTGATAAGTGATTGACTAGACAAATACACTGAAATTAAGCCACTCCAGAACACAAGCATTCAATTTTGACATCTATCATCCTGCAAGAAACTTCCAAGAGAGAGATGGCGAAAAACCTTGAGTTTGCAATTCACTGTCAGAAGACAGAAATGCTGTTGACCTTCAAGGCCACCTATTTAAAAGTATTGCACTGTGGTCAGCCCTGTCCCTGACACTTGCTAATAGAAACATACTGCCACAAGGCAGAGACGAGCAGCCACAGCACCTAGGTTTACAGGCCAGCCATAAATAGCCTGCCATAAATAGCCTGCATATGGAAGGTGATGAAGGTGATGTGCTTAAAAGCAATAGTCTGCAGTTAATAGAAGGCAGGCTTGCACTGAGGAGCAGATCAGTTTTCCTAGCTGTGATACTGCAATAAAATATACTTATCTGGCTTAAATTACTGACTTATTTTCTGAGTGACCAACTGATTTGCTGTCCCAGTTACTCCCAGCTGGCCAGGAGAGGCATGCATAGGGTGCTGGCTGGGCAAGGGAGGTCCCTGGCTGTGTCCCTGGGATGCTGTATGGGAAGCAGCCAGGGGCGTCTGAGCAGTTCACTGTTTCTATCTCTTCTGACAGAGAATATGAGGGCAGCATCACTGGGAACCAGGTAATGAGCAGAGACAGCCCTTGGCAGGGCTGTGTGCCACTAGCTCTGAGAAGAGTCACCCTCCTGGAGTTGTGGGAATTGTGCCTACAGCACAAGCCTGGGAAGCCCTTTCTAGGCAACTGTTTGTCAGACACTCATCAAAACAGATATCAAAACAGATGCCCAAACATAAATGCTGCTGTTCCTGGGAAAAAACAGCACAAACATGTCCAGCCACTTTTCTTCCACAGTGACAATGTATTATATGGTTTTGCTGAGCTCTGGCCACCATAATTTGGGAAGATAAATACCTCAGCAAAACACAAGACAGGAAAGAAGAAAATAACCAGACTAGCAAACTCTGGTCCTGCTCAGAGGGTAATGAGCACAGGAATAGCAGCATGTACAGAGAAACCTGCAAGAGCCTTAACTGCCATGCTGTGGTTGTTCCAGATCCCCTGGATATATTTTTGCAGCCTACACTCAAGCCACAGCCGCCACCACCACCATGCTGCTGTTGCCACACACTGAAAATTACTGTCACATGTCTTGTCTCCTGCTGCAAATTTACAGAAAGTAAACATGAGGTCTTCCCAAACACTACTCCTGAAGAACTAGTTTAAGCAGCTTCCATGGACAAGGTATTTTTTAGCTGTTCTGCGGTATTGCAGTTTTGAAAAACCTTTCAGGGAGAGCAGGTGCTCGTGTGCAGATCAGTGGGTGTTAGTTCCCAACCTGCAATGTTTGTCCCTGGCCTTTCACCGCTATGATAAACCTGCAGGGCTTTCATGAAATAGTACCTCGCTGGCATTTTGCAAGAAGTTGGAATTTTTTTAGGTTTGGAGGGAAAGCACTGGCTGTAGGCTACAGATGGGCAGACATCTGAAAGCTACCAAATTGGGCCAGTACCACCTGAGTGTGGAAGAAAGCCTGAGAACATGTATCATGGCAGCTTCTGCAGTCAAAGGCAAGAGGGATTGTTGACTGGAGACCCTGTGGTGTAGGAACACATTGAGCTATTCCAAATGTTCTTTTAGAGGAGTTTATCAATTCTTGAGAGAGCCAGGGGACTGGCCTGCTGATTTCCCTCTTTAGAGAGTCCTGATACGGCACCAGTACGAGGAAATGAACAGTGCATGCTGTAAAGCAGAGATTGATTGCCCCTGGTGTGAAGTAAGCTTGGTTTACTTAGCCTACCACTGATCTTTGTGAACTCCTAGACCCTGATGTTGATGCTGTCTGTTAGAGGGAGAAGATAGTTGGACTTGCAAACCTTCTTAACTTTAACATATATTATCATGGTAAAAGTTCATCAAGTTTTCTTTTGCAAACTTCAACTGTTGCTTTGTGACTTTATTTCTAGTCATTACAAAGGACTAGTAAAAAAGTACAACCCTGTGATGCTTTTACTAATTCATACATATCTTTTACACTATTCAATTTACTCTGAAATTTTCACATTTATTCATGAAAGGAAGTGATTAAAAAAGGGAAAAAAAGTAAAAAGTGATAGAACACTATAGGAATTGTTATGAAATATCTTGACTAATTTTTTACATATCAGAAAATGAAATTTAATTTTGCTGCTACATTCTATTCCAAATCCCCTTACCCGTATCCTTGCAGTCCTTCACACATATTTATTTCTGGTTTTATTTTGCCCTACATATTGATCACACCATGATACCTCTACCCCAAAATAAAAACAAATGCACTCTGCATCTTACCTTTACTTGGCTCTGGATCCTGAAGCAAAATGTTTCATTCCACACTGGATCTTTGCAGTTCTTAATAGTTTTGGTCCGGACAATCTTTGGGGAAGCAGTGGGCAAGGACAGGCTTATGTAGCAATCGGTTTGGCTAACTGTATTTGAAAAGATATGTTGTACAAACGTCTTAAAGCATAGCCTTATAGCACTGAATGTATACAGCAAATTGCAAAAAGGAGATGTTTCAATAACTTTTCTGACAGCTCTTTATTCAAAACTATTCACTACTCTTTGATACCTCTTGCAAGTGGGAGCTCGGGTCATGAATGGAGATTCAAAGAAACCACTGCAATAAAGACAACTGGCAAGAAAAGAATACAGCTGTATGTGAAGAGCTAGTTTGACTTAACAAACCAGTTGTTAGTACATGCCCTGTTGGTTGCAAATCAAAAGATTTCTATGATGGAGAAGAAAAATGCCTACACATTCTAAGAGAAACTTTTTTCAATAGTCAAATACTTTTTCAACCACCTTCCCCTGGTCTGCTGCCCTCACGTATCTGTAATCCAGTCCATGTAATGAGCTGACTGTCTCACTCAATATGTGACCACATACCTTCACCATGAAAAACAATATGCAAAAGTAGCAGTGCACTTTTATCTTACTGTGATTTAAACCCTGAGCCCTGATAGAGAAGAAAATTCTAATTTCTGAGAAAGGTGGTAATGACACAGAAGTTTGCACAGTGAGCTACAAATACAGCATTAAATCATAGTACACAGCAGTTGCTTTGGGTTTGTTTTGTCTCCAGACCTGTCTGGCTGGGCACAGCTATCAGAGAATCACAGAATGCCCTGTGTTGGAAGGGACCTTACAGACCATCTAGTCCCAGCCCCCTGCTGTGGGCAGGGGCACCTCCCATTAGACCAGGCTGCTCTGTGTGCTGGGCACTGCCATATGGTGTGGGTGATTCGTCTCCTGTGGGTTGCCAGAGTTCTCAGGTGAGAGGTGAGTTGGGTACTTGTGTATCTGTGCAACTTTGTGTGTCAGTCTGATATATGTGGAGTATTTGATGGTGGTTAGGAATCTCTCTGATACTGCTGAGGAGATAATTGATTTTTTGAATGGAGCAATGCAAGGCATTTGCTCCTAAGAGCATAAATGAGTTGATGCCTCGTGAACCTGTGGTAGTGAACTGAGACCCTGACAATGTAATGACGAATGCTGGGACTCAGTTTCTCTATGCTGTCATCCACCCTTTCCAGCCGTCCCATTTTGAGCAAATCTGCTGTCCTTTCTAGAGAATTGACATTTCTTTTGTCTGCTGGGAAACTGTCTCCAATGTCTCCAGCTCTAAAAACTTGTTTTGTATTCACAGTATAGCTCAGATTTGGGTATAATAACAGGAAGTTTCGTACTGTAGGATACATGCTGAGAGGTATGGGTAACCTGCTGGAAAAGGTCTCATGACATTGGTCATTGAATTGGTTCCAGTCCCAGCTCTGTCACAAACTGCTAAGTCACTCAGGGCAATTGGTTTAATTTAAACTTATCTTGCTTCTCCATCTGCATTTCCCCACCAATAACACAGTGATAACTATCCTTTCCGCTTTTGTAATCTGCTTGGATGTGACCCAGGAAGAGAGTCTGATCAGTAATTATATTATTCCTTCTCTACCAGTCTCTTGGTTCTCCTTCTACATTTTCTTTAAACTTGTGGGGTAAGCCATGCTGCAATGAATAGGTGTTGCTTAAAGCAGTTTGTGCAATCAGGGTATTTATGATTTGTCTTTCAAGTCTTCTAATACTGTCTGAACATGAAACATCTTCCACTTTTTCAGCATACTGCCCATAGCAGGTAAGAGATTACTTTAACATTGCAATAATGTTTAAAAATATCCCAATATTACATACAATAATAAGAGACATCTGCATTTGCAATTTTAAAATGCAGAATATATGCAATATATCTGTTGATAACAACTTTTTGGTAATAAAACTATTTGTTTAGCTGTCTCCCACACACTATTTTCAAAAACTCTTTCACTGATTTTTAACATTTGAAAAAGAGCTTTGCAGAGTTAGTGGTACCAGAGGAGAAGACTGTTTCTTCAGCAACTGCAAGTTATGCACTAATGATGTATGTGTGTTTTAGAGAATTTGTTCATTTATGGTCTAGGATATCTCTTTGTTGTACACATGAGCTATGAATCCTGGTTTAGAAGGAAGGCATTCATTATATTCAGAGTATTAAAGAAGTGTTAAACTTGTGACTTACACTCTTGTATCTAGATAGAGCTGTGGAAGTTTTGGTTCTTCATCGTCTCTGAACACAACAGACCTATACCAACCCGAGAGGTTAGTCCTGTCTTTAGCAAGGCTGCTCACCCTTAATAAGAGCAAAAACAGAGTCCCACATTCTGATGATCCCCATTTCACACCAACTAAGTTGGCAACCAGTGAGGTCTCAGTCTCAGCATAGCCTAAGACAAGACTGTAGATATAGACAAAGGTATTTGACTCTGAAAACAAGCAATTAAAGGCAGGACACTGCACAAAGAATAACAAATTACACCCCAAACTAAAATGTTGCAGGATGCATCTGACAACTTACATAAACAACACAAATTTAATTACATTTTGGACCAGATCCCAAATACACAATGTTAAACATAAGTGCAGGTGATGAGATTTAGCACTGAGATCCTTTTGCATACACTTTTAGCCCTAGAGAGGAACATGTGGATGGTCACTCAGTGTCTTCCATGTTGCATTCTCTTTCACTCTTTTCCTCCCTCCACCATAAAATTCTTTAACTCTTACCAGCTATTAAACATACCCAAGTTGAAGAGGCTTGACTTAGGCAGCCTGGCATATGAGGAAGAGCTGAAAGACTTGAGTTTGCTAATCAAACACTAACAAAACTTTTGTTAAATAATCAGTTCTGTGATGTCCAAATGATTGATACAAAGAGGATAATGATCTGTTTCTCTGTGTGAACAGAGGCAAAAACTCTAAGGCTGTTCCAGCTCCTAGAGGATTAGCACTGGCAAGAGAGATTTTATAAATTTTTAGGTAACTCACTTCAGACTGTTCTAGTACTTAGACATGTACAAAACAGTGATAGACAAGCTAAATTTCATCGTGCTTCAAGAGATGAGGACCAGCCCAGGTGAACCTATCAGGTGTTATATGGAAATGCTGCCACGTAATCTCCATGTTTATGCTGGAAGGCAGAAAACAGGATAATCATGTCACATCAGTTATAGTCCATGGAAAACAGCTCAGCCATTTCCCTGCCAGGGTTGACTATCAGGGAAAGAAGTGATAGGACAGCTTTAAATTGTACACCAACCCAAGGGATCAATTACCACATAGCTGGGTGCTGTCTCCAAAACAACTCCAAACCTCCTTCTTTGACACATATGAAATAAAACTGTAAGTAACTTGGAAGAGTTGCCATCTTTTCATTCTAAACAGGTACAGTGTCTGAGGAACAAGGCCTAAATCCACACATAGTCTCCAGGTACTATCACAATACAATCATCAAAACAAAACAACACAAAAAGCAACACAATGTAATGCAGAGAAACCTATGCACAGCTTAACTACAAATCATGCTTTTCCATAGGCTTACCCTTTTTTAAAAGCATTGCCACTCTTTCACTGATAATTTCACTAACGCCACCCTCAGATAATCAGCCAGTAAGACTCAAAATATTGTATATTTGTATCTTTTTGGAAAATAGGTCAATCAAACAATCAGATTTTCTTTGTTCCACCTTAGACCATCTTGGGGTGATAATGTGGTGCAACCTCAGCTAGCTAAGATTCCTAAGAAGGTTCTTTCATTCCCTTCTAAAAATAAACTAGCTAAAACTTAGTCTTGGTCAGACATCAACACTGTTGATGCAGATACAGAGGGTAGTTAGCACATCTAAAGAAACCACTATGAGAAGAAAACATCATAGAAACAGATTTGGAAACAGGCTGCAAGTAGTACACACAAATGCTTTGGATTTCAAAGAAAATAGGAGTAGGAACAAAGTCAATACCAGAAAGAGCTGAATGACCAAATCAATACTCACAAATTTTCTTTCTTCAGAAAGTGATTCCCAAGAAAGGAATAGAAACAAAATTGTTTAAAAAGTTTAGCTAAAACTTTTTGTTTCCTTAAGCATCATTGTTTTGACTTGGAAATGCCCCTGATAAGGCATTCTTGGTCAGGATTGGTCCTAAATAAGTAAGAAAAGATGAGCACCTTTGTCAGGAAAATATTTGGAACTATTGTCAATTTAACTGCAGAATACACTGTAAACAATAGCACCAAAATTTGGGAGTGAATCTTACTTTTAACCTTCACTGGCTATTTACTGCAGCACTACTTGATTTTCTCCTGTTGTGAGTACAGCCACAGAAAGTGCCCAAGAGAGGAGCCATGGGGATATTCTTATGTATCTTCTCAGCACTGCAAACTATTACAGCCATGTCAAATGTAGCCTCTCTACTTTGCATTGGCCTCCTACATAATAGCAAATCACATCTGGGTTCTTGATCCTTATCTACAGTGTCCTCTGTTCAGCAAAAAGGTTGTCCAAAGCTCCAGAGAGGATCACTGATGGAGGACCTCAAGCTCTGAGAATCTTGCCTGTGGGCAAGGCTTTCCCTGGCATTACTCCAGGTGTTCAAAATCTCCACAGTGATCAAGACATACCACAGGCCTTATTGTGCTTTTATCATACCAATCACCTCAGCAGTGTTCATCCACATCCATTGGTAAGGATATTACGAGAGACAGATGCATAAAACAAAATGTGTCCCTGCTCAGAGGGCAAAGAAAGAACGAATCCCTAATGGCAGATATGAGTCACACTGCATAATGCATAACTAGATGAACTGCAGATGCTGCTGTTTTTGTTGAAACCAGAACAACCAAGACAGGTACTGAAGTGGAAAAAAATCTATTGGGATTCAATTAACAAAAATGTATTTAAATATATTTTTAATGACAAAATATCAAACTTGAGAAGCTGTACGTTTGCTCCAAGTCCTGGTTCCGGCCAGAACAGGGTTAAATTTTGCAGCAGCCAAGTGGGGGCATGGCCAGGACCCAGAGATTATTGCTCAGAGATGGGGGAAGGGAGTCTCTTCATTAATATTGTTATTGTAACTGCTTCCTTTCTTATCTCATTGCTGTTCCCAGTAAATTGTTCTTATCTCAACCCATAATCTTTACCATTTTTGACTCCAAGTCGCCTCTCCAGCCTACCCAGTGGGAGAAGCAAGTGGCACTTTGTTGAGAGAGTCTTAGTGGGATCACTAAATTGGGAAGAACAATTTCTAAACCACAACAGCCCATCAAACAAATACCTCAAAAAATCCTGAAGCAATTCCTGTAATGAGTAAACCTTTGTTATAAATCTTGTCTTATTTATGAATTATCAATAGATAGAATAATTGAATAATTGAATTATCAATATCTGTTATTTATTAATTCTTTGAATGTCCAAATAGCAAGTAATAGTACTGTCAACGCAAGTTTATTGATATTCAATTTGTGGTTAATGTTTAGTGTCAAGCAAAGTATATTTTGATCCAAAATTCAATACACAATTGTGCAACAGTAAGCAGGATGCAGAGTAAAATATGTCCCTTAAAGAGGATCATCAAAAATTCCAAGATACAAAAATTTCAAAGATGATATGGGAGACTATAAGCATGGGAAAAGGCAATGCTCAGCTCATTTTCTTAAATGGTGAGAAGGAGTTACTCAGCTCAGCCCAAGGAAATGTGTAAACAGAAATCCTATTCAGAAATCAAAGAACACACTTCTTCATAATTATCTGTTTTCTGAGTGCAAACTAGAAAGGTACATCCTGAGCAGAGTCTGCCACTGCCTTTTAACTCTGAAAGCCAAACGGCAGAGGAAGAATAAAGGACCTTGAATCGCCACACTGACCTGTGTCCTCTCAAAGCACCATGTGGTTCTACATTGCTGCCATCACCACCTACTCATTCTAGCTTCTCTTCTCCACCCAAGCTTCTGCCTTGTTCATTTCCATTGCCTCCACCCTTTTCAAACCTGTTTTAAAACAGGTTTTGACATTTTAAAATATTATAAAATATTTTGAAAGCTGTTTCAACCACTTGTTTACTAGAAGCCCCCACTAAAGGTGATAATGAAGCCTACTAGGAACACATAGTACCATCACAGCAGTCTTTAAAGTTCACACCTGTTCAAGGAAGGACGAGATGCAATGCCATTTGCACTGGCACAGTATTAGAGCACAGTAGCTGACTTCCCCTTTCCTTTTCAGACAGAGATGAGCACACCATTTACCTAAGGTTCTTTACTTTCAATAGTTTCTCAGTCAGTAAATCAGTTCAACTTCCTAAAGCCTCTACGAGGCTCCTGGTGTCCTTGCTGAAGCCCTGGCTTTGGAAATGAGGAACTATGGTTTTGAGAAACTCTTCTGCTTTAAGACTGCACCAAGAATCTAAAGGAAGTCACGAAGGAGCATCACACACAATACCTTTGACCACCAGAACAACTTTCTGTTCTTGCACACAGAAACACACAGAAGCCAGCATGGCTGCAAGAAGTTGTGTGTACACCTATGTACAACCCACTGATACCTAGCAGAAGAGAAGCAAGTATTTCCACAGCTGTAAGGAGATGTGCAGAGCAAGTAAGGATCTCCTTGATTATAAATAGCATTGTCCTTTTTAGTGGCAGCTTATGCTGCTATCAAGGCATAAAGGAGGCTTTTTGTCTCTACACTATTTACCATTAATACAGTACAGTAAAATTGTATATAATACAATATACACTACACTTCATCATGGCTGTCAAAGACTTGAAAAAAGGAATTAATCTTCTAGATTAGAGAATACAAAACAGTTGACCTGAGGAAAACTAGGTTTATGTATGTATTTGGTAACAATGAACTGAAGAAGAGCATGAGCAGTCTTGGTTTGCATGAGTGGATGAAACCAAAGAGAAGACTAAATAGAAAGGAACAGAGTTATTAAGACATACAGTTATGAAACTGATTCATGCACTGACATTATCCATTCATTTGTTACTCCTATTATTAACTGTGGTTATGACTTTTTTACAAACATCAGTCAAGACTAGGCCTCCATTTCAACAGGTACCCCAGTAGTTATGCAATGAGTTCTTGAACTTGATCTAATCAGCTTACAATTTCAGTAAAAAAGCCCCCCTCCGGGATATGACATCACAGGGAGGATCTTCTTGTGAACCATCGTCTGGCTGGTTTTATACCTGTTTCAGTTTCTTAACCAGTTAGGAAATCCCTGTTTACAGGATTTGTTGCAACTTGGCAGTTATCCACATAATGACTTCTCTGTCCTTGTGCAAATTCATCTTGCCAAGCATTTCCCTTGGGCTCTTTTAGTCTTTCTCTCTATTAATGCAAAATCAGCCTGTCTGAGGAAGCAGTGACATCAGGAACCTAAATGAGGTGCCCCAAAAAGACACTAATCCTCTTTTTAAAAGGTCTATATCCCAGGATTATTCTTAACCATTGCAAACATCAATGACCACAGGTTGCAATTTTGTGCTATTAGTAGTGTCCAGATCAGGCAGCTGCCTGTTGGCACTGCCCACGTTACCTGAGTGCCCTCTTTGCACAAAGACTGCTGCTACCCTCTCACACGGGTGCTACAGTCAGAAGTAAAGTAAAAGGAAATATACACAGCATGTTGTGAGCATAGCTTCAATCAGTCCTTTCCACACCAGTTTCCTTTGGAGATCATGGCATTGAAAGGGGTTTTGTTATTTTGATGGTGTTACACAAGATTTAGGTGATATAAGGAAAAACATTAGTACTACTACCTTCCAACTTTTAAAATCAATAGGCAGTGTAGGATTGTGAGCTTGCTATGAAATTACATAGCAACATGCTCAGATTTAATACTATAGCTAAAGAGAAGCCTAAAGAGAAGCCTAAAGCTTTAGCTATTGAGAATGCTGATTGAAATTATCTTTTCATACTAAAGAAAAGAAACAAAAAAAGTAGCTGTAGACAATTCCAGGAAAAACATTTTGTAGCCTTAGACTTTTCTAAATACCAATTAGGATGTGTCACCAATTCTAAAGACATTTTTTGTCTTCTGAATAGAGTATTTCTGTTAAATACAGATATGTAGAAAATGTTACATTTATATTTTACTTGTAGCCCATGAAGAAAACAGGTTTCTCTTCCATAGATGCCAATTTGCAGTGTAGAAGATATTTTATCTCCTGGAAGATCAGTGAACCCAGCTGCTGAGAAAAGGCCCACATGAAACCAGATTTGCCAGCTGTGCCAGTCCATGGCCTGCTGTGACTGCAGTAGCAGCCTCTGGCATTAGTGAGTGCTGGGTGTGCTCCAGTGGGACTGTACACAACAAGACAGGTCTGGGCAGCCACGCTGAAAACAAGATCTTCTCTGGGGAATCTACACAACACCCATCCAGCTCTTGTTATAGGCAGCATATGGGGTGAAATGCAGTGGTACTTGGCAGACGAGTCTCTCCAGAAAATAACTGTGCCATGGTTAAATGGTGGAAATGCAGGGCCTGGCATAAAGTTGGCTTCTGTGAAATAACTGTGGGACATGAACAGAAAAACTATGCCCTCTTCCAGTGATCCTGTCTGGTGGACAAGCTTTTGGAAAACAAGAATTTGGAGAGCCTAGGCACCTCAGCTTGTGACTTTTGCTCCTGATGCTGTCAGTGACTCCCCATTCTGCTGGTGGCACAGGTAGGCTCTGTTGGACAGTTGCAAAGAAAGTGCATCCTCCAGGCAGCTTTTGCAGAAATGCTGGATGTATTTATGAAGATTTCTATCAGCCACAATGCTGTGTCAGTTTTAAAGCCAGAAATGGAGGCAGTCATAGAATGATTAGCATTCTGCAATTCTTGAGATAAATACAAGAGAGAGGTTGCCTTGGTGTAAGAGCTAACATTGCTAATATGCAAAAAAGGCCTTTTCACAGCAGCCTGAAAAGGACCATGTTTTCTCATGCATGCATTTCTGCTGCCCATGCAAGGCAGAGAGAAAAAAAGAAATGTCTGTAACTATTTAGTTAGCAATATAATTCTATAGACCTCCCCAAAGAATAACATCCTGAAACTGGCAATGGTGTTTTCCTGTGAAACTGGAACTGGGTTCCTGTCCAGAGCAAAGTGAGATGACAAGTATCAAAATAAGATCCCTTAATGGCCTCCAGAAGCAAATAATTTGAGGTATGACAATTAAATGCAAACACTACTGTTAACTCAGAAGCCAGATCTCTCAGCCACAGACCTCAGGAACCACAGACTTCTTGGAAAAGTGGGGCAGGACAAAGCACGGTTCAGTGTTTGTCATACCCCAAAGCATTCATTATAAGCCAGTTCTGGGGACATGTTCTCAATTCAAATGAGACTTTGGACTGGTCTGGTATCACAATTCTTTTAAATTTTCACTAGGAAAATTTAGCCAAGCTCAAAAAGAAGTTGCAACAGCTATGTCTTCATGATATGTACTACTTAGATTATAGTTACCCGATAACCTTCATAATTAGCAAGCAATTCTTTCTGGTTCCTAAGTAAGCTTTGTTCCTAACAGACTTTAACGCATATTAGTAGCCTAATCCTTGTTGTTACACTTACACCATGTACAAACACAACCTTTTGTCTGATACACAGGGAAAAGGTCAATAGTGTGATTATAAGTGATTGCCACAGCTAACCCATAATAAAAAATTAAGTCCTATGTTATATGTCCATGTACAAGACATGGATGCTGCAGGTAGCAGTCTCTCTGCACAAAGAGGGCCCATTAGGTGTGCAGTGCCACAGCTGAAGGAAAGCATGAAGTGTACTCATGCTTGACAGGCAGTCTTCCAAAACCAGATTTTGACTCCAGGAGAGCACCAATGGCTCTTTTCAGCTAGAATTATTTCTGTGCCATCCTTCAACTATCTGTCCTCAGCTCTGTCTCTCTTAACAACTTTAAATTGTACAGAAATAGTAATTAAAACAAATATATGGAGCCACATAAAGAAGTGTACTACACTCACACTGGTTTTCTCATTCAATGTAATGCTTTTTGACAGTCTCATTTCTGGTGCTGTGTGTATCACACAATGTGGCATGGCTCCACTAACAAAATTATTTGTTCTGAGAAAGCGTACATGCAGAGGAGAGATAAAAACTCACTGACTCTCTGCTGTGACACTGGTAACCAGGTCCTGATTCTCAGAGAGAAAATAAAATGTGGTGCTCTCTTGCACATAATAAAGAAGGGCAACTGGAATGGGGAATGGATGAAGCAGACCCTGTCACCTAGCACTGCTTCTCCTGACTCTTTCTAGCAAAGACCTTCTTCCAATCTGGCTTTGGAAGCAAATCTCCAGTGTTACAGCTTCAAGCCTGAAGTCAGGTAATCAATCATCTGCTCAAAATTAAGATACAGGATAAAGACTAATAAAAGATAAGCAGCTAAGATAAATAGCTATGGATTTCTGGAAGTTCTACTGTACATAAGAATGTAAATATCATCATTTCCAACCATTATAAAATGCTGAGAAAGAAAGAAACATCCCTGATTTTAAGGCCAGAGGTACATGTTTGGTTATCAGCTCTGCAGGCGGTTGTCTTGATGCTACTGCCTGTCAGGGCAGCTTAAAAATTCCCTTGGGGTGGTAACATGCCAGAAAACTGTTCAGCTGAGATAGAAATGACAGAGGGGGAATTGAAACATCCTTTCACTTTTTTCTAAAGATTTACTGTTTTCAAGAAAAGGTCCCTGTGCTGGACACAATGGCAGAAATGCAAGAATTTAATAGGAATCTCCATGGAAGCAAATATACTTGCTGGTCTTATTTGATACTCCAAGTTTATATTCACTTCCTTTTAATTTTTTTCCTGACTTGTTCTTTCTAAGTCAGATATTTGAGATATTGACCTTTGTTTCTCCTACCTGAGTAACAGCTGAGATTTTTCTCTCTTCCACTTTCACCCCTTCCACATCCTCAGAAACATTTCAATGGTACTTGTTTATATTGAAAAGTCTACTTTGAATACATTTCAGTGCAATTTTGACAGAAAAATAAGTTGTTTGACAATAAGAGATATAGTTCTCCTTCTACCTTTTATTTTCTTTTAAGTAAAAAGAAATTCAAAAAACTGCAACTGAAAATTAACACAACAAAATTGATGAATTTGTTCATCATTCTGGCTCTGCACCTTGTTAGTAGTTAAGGTAGTTTACAGTACACCACAGTAGACATTTGCTATTTCCGCTAATAATAGTAACATGCTATAAACCAAAAGGTATTGTTTATATAAAACTGTATTCAAAGCATAGTCCAAATTCAAATATGCATCAATATTTGAAACCATGGTGTCACTTCATACACAGACACCAGTTACAGTGCCAGTAGCAAACACATGTTCTCTGCTTTCAGAACTGAACTACTAAAAAGTGCAAAGAAAAACTGTGATACTCACACATATCTGCTTTTCTCAGATTTTTCATTCTTATGATTTTCACAAAGAATGAACAGCAGGGACATTCATCACTCTGCAGAAAAATGAAAAAGTTTATTACCTGCATTAATGTTAAATTGTTTATGCTTCATAAAAAAACATGCTCTCCCACAAATTCCTGTTGCAATTTTCAAAGCCATGCAGCAAAATTGAAAGATTAACTGCTTGCATTCCTTCGGAGGTTAAAATCACATCTGTATAGAGTTTAAAAAATTTAAAAAATCGAGGGAATATTCTGCTGTGTATATACGTCATTGACAGAAGAAATAAATTTTTGTGGCACTGTTTGGAGAGTGAGGCGCCATTAGCACAGTGCAGCACAACATGAAAAAAAGCAGATGCCAGAAAACAGCTTTGGAAAAGATGTTAACAAAACTTCCCTACTCAAACCAGATACTAGATATTTACAGAAGGATCATTAGCTGAAAAGCCAAATGCAGAAGGAAAGGCAAATAAGAGACCTGACTTAAAACAGTTATTAATTCTTGCCGATTTTAGTACCTGAAACTTTAGCTATTGCTTCACTGAAAGCATTTTCTAGTTCCTCTCCCATTCTCTGCTTGCAAAATGACTCCACCACATTCCTTAAGGGAGCTACATCACTCTCCTTTTTCCAATTAGGAATTGATCCAGGTGACAACTTACAAATTCTCCTATCACTCTTAAATTATGATAAACTGATCTTGGTCTGGTTTTTAGGTCTAACTCCAAAAGAGAAGGCATGTTTTAATGTCATCTGTCTGGGTTTAAGTTCTGGTGGAAAAAGTCTCCCCTCACCTCCCTATCTCTACGAAGCCTCTACTTTGACTTTTGATGCTGTTTCAGTGGTTAAGGGAAAGAGCAGAGAGGACAGTCTCTTTCCTTGCTTTCTATGCATACTTTCCACACAAAGACCATTGCCAGGTTTTGTTCAAAAATATTAATTTGTACATGCTTAGTGTTTCTTTGACCAGACTGGTTAGACATTTCTTAAGCCATGGAGATACGCCATTTGAGATCTGCAAGCATCAATGCACATTTATCTCAACACATATCCATGTATATGGAGAGAAGCTCTATAATCTCCATTATGCAACCAGAGAAGTAGGGCACAGAAAAATCAAATAACTTGTTCATAGCAAACTGAAGGTTAATTTCAGAACTGAGAAGGAGACAGTATGTTCATTCCCTGGAACCCAACAGAAAGTTTAAGGGCTTTCCCTCACACTTATGTTCCATCAAACAAACAAACAAAAATAAATACCCCCCTCCCCCAACTTCTGAGAGAGATCAAGATTTTTTTGTGCATCAGTCATGGACAAAGGTAAAACTAAGACCATCAATATTAATCACTGTTTTTAGGCAGTGACCCCCACCCTGTGTGCATCACTACCAGATGGCTGCTAGCACAGCTACCTGGACACCATAT
Organism: Chloebia gouldiae; assembly: GCA_003676055.1. Taxonomy (NCBI): domain Eukaryota; kingdom Metazoa; phylum Chordata; class Aves; order Passeriformes; family Passeridae; genus Chloebia; species Chloebia gouldiae. Next base: position 30,948,611 of record QUSF01000004.1, on the reverse strand, counting down.
ATGTTTATAGTCCCAGCTGGCAGATGCTGCATTGTGCAAGAGCACAGCTGGCATAATGCTTGAGTCAAACCACAGATTTATCCCAAATTCACAAAAAGCTCCTGTGAGGCATTTCAGAATGATTCCCAGCCTCCATGTGAATCACCCACTGTGGCTGAACTTCACTACCAAGAGTGCCTCTACAAGGCAACTAACACCAGCAAAGGTGTAAGTCATCCTTACATAAATAAGTAAATATATATAAGAAATTAGAAATAAAAGCTCACAAGTCATCTTCTCCCCACCCGAATCCCAGCCACAATCCCATCCCAGGCCATCTTCAGCTCCTAGAATTCTCATATCCTTACCTCACGAGCACTCCAGTTTGAGCCCATCCTGCTCACAGCTGCATACAAGTCAGAGATGGATTGTCACTTCACTGTCAGAGGCAACAGCTGTGATTCATAAACTACCTCTGCAACATTTAAGGAGACACCTGCTGAGGCACAAGTGGTTTATCCAAGCCCCACCTTCCTCACTGCATGAAAGGGAAAGTATGAGAAGAAAAGGGGAGGGAGTTTGCTGGGTTTATTTGATAGCTAAATCCAAAGGTGTGTGTTTGGGGGAGGCTGTACACACCAAGGTGCCAAGAGTTATCAGCAATTCAAGATAAGATCGTGATAGCACACAGCACTAATGCATGGATATCTGTTCTAGAAGCCTCAGTAATTAACAAACCAGAGAAGATAACAGTACCTACATGGAGGCATACAGCACCTCAATCAGCAAACAAAATTATTGTAAATGAAATAACTTTAGAAGGCCTTTTCTTCAACCAAATTGCATTTATTTTCCTTTTCTTGGAGATAGAGGGGCTAAAGTGGCTTACTGGTAGATGTTTGCCCAATTTAATTTGTATATTTGTTAGTGGGATGTAAATTTCCTGCTTTCAGAAGACTTCCACAAACACAAAACATTAAGGCACACATTGATTCATCTTAAATGTTAACATCTTGATATTTCAAACCCAATGCAGTGTCATCCAATTATGATGTAAAAATGACACCAAAGTCTTCAAATTTCTGGCAGAAGATTGTGCAGCAGCAGGTCAATAGCCATTGTATGGGTCCAGCTACTAACATGCCCAGACATCTGATATGAAACCACCTCTTCAGAACTGCAGGAGGTGATACTATATGCTCAGAGCAGCCACAGCCTCTCTTCCCCTTCCACCCTCACATGTCAGGAAAATACACAATCGAGTAATTTCTGGCCTTACAACTTTTCCCTGAATGAAAATTACTTAAGTAAGCCACCATTTTAGGATTAGGAATCTACCCTCAATAACCTTTCAACTAAAGAGATATGAAAGCTTCTAAAGAAGTAAAGAAGTGTGGCCAATAGGTTGAAGGAGGGGATTCTTCCCCTATGGTCTTGTGAGACCCCACCTACAGTGCTGTGCCTAGCTCTGGAGCCCCAGCACTGGAAAGATATGCACCTGTAGAAGCAAGTCAAGAGGAAAGACATGATGACAATGAGAGGGCAGGAGCACCTGTTAATAGCCAGACTATGGAAAAATATGTTTTCTTCTTAGGTAAACCCTTCCCCCCCCCCCCCCCCCCAAAAAAAAAATCCCAAAAAAACACACCCACCATAAAAAGCAAACCCAAAAAAAAAAAAAGGCACAAAAAATGTCACAACCAAAAAATATTTAAAAAAAACCTCAATAAAACACAACCAAGCAACACTGAGAAGCTATTGGCTGGCTAGCAGGTGCCCACCAAAGTCACTTTATCATGCATACCCCATCCATTTCAGCTGGACAGGGGAGGGAAAACTTAACGAAAGGCAAGTGGATTGAGATAAGGGCAGGGGGAGATCACTCACCAATTATTATCAAGTCAAAACAGACTCAAGTTGGGGAAATCAGCCAAATTTATTACAAATCAAATCAGAGTAGGATAATGGGAAATAAATCATGAGACATCTTTTCCCTACCCCACCCCAGCAGCTTCCCTTTCTCCAGTGTGGGGTCTCTCCCACAGAAAACAGTCCTCCATGAACTTCTCCAACCCGAGTCCTCCCCAGAGGCAGCAGTTCATCACAAACCATTGGGGTGCAGTCCCACAGAAACACACCCCTCCAGTGTGGGTCCCTGCCAGCAAACTTCTTCCAGTGTGGACTCCTTTTTCCATGGGCCCACAGGTGCTGCAGGGACCTGCTCCGTCACAGGCTTCCCACGGTGTCACATCCTCCTTCAGGCATCCACTTGCTCCATGTGGGGTTCTCCAGGGATTGCAGGTGAATATCTGCTCCACCATGGGCCAAAAAGGGCTGAGAAGGACAGCCTGCCTCACTGTCGTCATTGAACAGCCAGTTTCATTGTTATTTATCAATTGTTTAGCACAGGCATCAGGGGAATCTCAACTCCAAAGTTAGAGCACTCCTCCTTCACCGACCTTCATATCCTCAGGCCTGTTTCTCACATGTTCTCGCTCCTCTCTCCCACTGCACTTGATGTTGCACAGGGCTTTTCCCTGTTTTTAAATGCATTATCCTGGAGACAGTACAGCTGCCACCGATGGGCTCGGCCCTGGCCAGAGGTGGGTGAGGCTTGGAGCCAGCCGGTATTGACTCTGCTGGAGATGGGGAAGCTCTGGCAGCTTCTGACACAGGCCACCCTTGTAGACCTCTGCAGAGCTGACCCTGCAGCATCCGGCTGAGGCAGGGAATCACTGCTGCTGGTGTAGCACCAGCCAGCAATTAAGCTCCAAATAAGCCACCCCCTCTCCCCACTCCCATCCAGTAAGGGTGGGACAAAAGAAGAGATTTATGGGTTGAGATAACAATTTACTGAAAGCAAAAAACAGTGGGATAAGAAACACACAGTAACAGCAGAAATATTAATAACAAAAGTATACAAAAATAGGTGTTTTACCCAACAAAAAATGTGTTCACTAGCTCAGCTTAGTACAAGGAAGGAAAAGGATGGGCCAGTGTCTAGGCCTCTGTCATCTCTCCTACCCAAGGATTCTCTCTGCAGGAATTTCCTCCTCTCCTACCCAAGGGTTCTCTCTGCAGGAATTTCCTCCACAGAAGTGCTGCAGGGCATGGAGCTGGAGAGAGCCCGTCCCAGACATTGGCTGTCAAGTGCCTCTGTTTGAAGAAAATCTAATAGTAGTGCCAGAACTGGCACATGGGACAGAAGTAATGTGAACATATGAGACACCATGCCAGTGGCTGAAAAGCTACCTTTTCTGGTTTCCTTCAGATCATCTGAAGGATCATCTGAGATTTTAGGGTGCATCACAGATTCTGAGATGGGACATACAAAAGGTAAAGCGGGCTGTACAAGACATCTACAGAGAGCTGTTTCCATTGTCTCAGAAATACGTGTTTTCCAACCAGTATGAGGCTGGTAAAACCAGGAAGGAGAAGGTGCTCACCATCACTGAAAAAGTTCACAGGCAAAATCAGAGTATCTAATCCTGACAAAAATATTTCCAAAAAGGAACAACATTTGAGAATTGAAACTGCACCAGAGTTCCTCAGAGCTTGCAGAATTTACAAAGCTGCTGAAATGCCCAGAACTTCACAGTCATGGGAAGACTTTGACAAATATAATGATATCCTCCCTGGCAGGCATTAAGTAGTCAGTCATGATATCCATTTTGACAGTTCAGGAACCTTAGTTTGAGTTCATGAGTGGCTGTTCAAATAAAACAATGAGCAGGATTTTAGAATATAAGGCAGAAATTATCAATGTATCTTGTTGGAAAATTTGTGGAAAGATACTCTTGTATAGCTCTTGCCTAACTTGTTTAGGCCCTCAGGGATTCCTATAAGGCTCAGCTTGGCTGACCCTTGACAAACTCCTAGATGCCAGCATCTGCCCTTCTTTCACAATGCTTCTTTATGTAAAACCAGTGAAAACCAACTTCTTAACCAGCTCCAGATCTAGAAAAGAATACCTCTCTCTCTCTCTCCCCAGTTACCTCTAAGGAAGAATTTACCAGAAACACTTATCTCTGCTGGACCTTTCTTGGCCTTAAGTGTGTTTGTGTTTTGTTCACTGTGATGCAGTGAACAGAAAATTGGCATCTTTTACTGCATGTCTCCAGTGCTCAATTACCATACCTCCTGCAATGCCCTTCACATGCTCTCTGATTTCATAATAGTTCAACACACTGTACTGAACAAGTTCCAGATGATGCTAAAGCAAAATTGCATTTCAGTGAGATAACTGCAGAACATATATGTGATCTGTGACAGGACACAGTTCACTGTGAGCGGAAATAGCAATAGTCCTTCAAAACAAATTTTTAAAGTTTGATTTGATTTATAAGAATAGATGATCAAAGACCTAAATGGCCACTGATCCATATCTGTGTTGTCCAACACAAATTTGAAAAATTAAACATCCTTCATAAAATATTTATTTCACAACAATTCATCACCAAAAAGAAGCACCTGGGAAAAAAAAAACCCTCTCAAGGCCATTTCATTCAGCTTATTAAAACTAAGTAAACTGTTTTAAATTGATACTGACTACCTTTGGTGTCAGAAGAGGGCTTTATGGTTTTGCTATCAATAGTCCAATAAAATGCCAAAATATTTTGTGTATGAAAAATATTAGCAACTAGCCACCAAGAGACTGCAGACAAGGAGAGCTTATGCTACTTCCCTATCACACACAGCTGAATCTTCATCTTTTGAACATCACAGTGAGGTGGTATTAACAACAGAAACTGCTGAGTTTAATACCACAATGCTGGATAAGATCGAGAAGGTTACTTAGAAAGCCATGGCCCCTGTCAAAATGGTGAAGTATTTATCACATGTATGCTATCTTGGTAAATGCTTAGTAAGGAACAGGGAAATGCTGTTCAAGCAGAGGGCTGTGCCTGTGAGGGCTGGCTCGGGGTTTGTTTCTTCCGTGCCACAGCCATGCGCAAGGCCTGAAGAATCATGTTCTCGTTGTTCATTATGTTGTAATTAGCCAGCTTCAGAAGCTTGTTGAAATCTTCTGCTTTCAGCGAGACCTCCCTGGTTGAGTATGGAGAGGAGAAACTGGAAATATCAACTTTGCCCTGTTCCATTTCAGCAGCACTACGTAACATGCCTGTCAAGGGGAAAAAAAAAGGAATGTGTTTGTATAGTCCCACAGAAATACCATACTTTCATAGGTCAATAATAACTTGGAGATGTCATAAATGTAATTACTATGAAGATGAGTGCAGTGCTGTGATCTCTGAGATGTCTGAGCAAAGCCTATTGCAATAACACAAGTGTCATTTCCGCTGCAATCTGCACCATCTACTGGCCAGCTCATGGCACATCATTCTGTGCGGTCACCACTGCTCAAGGCTGACCAGGCAGGTTCTTTGGTGTAACACAAAAGGAATAAAGGTATAGAGATCAGGAGGAAGCAGAATATTAGTTGGCTTGGAAATCATATTAAAAGGAAACTCTCCATCTCAAATACTAATCTAGAAGGACACTTTATATATGATTGCTTTGATATTCCAGTATATTCAACCAGCATATTAAATGGCCTAAATAGAAGGCACAGTGGCCCTTCACAGAACCATTCTCTACTGTGATTCTCACCTAGATCTGAGTGTCATAAAACCACACATAATTTGAAAAGTATACTTTGTTTTATTTACTAAAGTAAACTCGTGGAAATTACAAGAGAAGATCAGTTTCCATTTCTCTAATTGAGGAACACATTTCTTCTATTCCCTAAATTGCACCAAGACACAAATAAAAATATGCACAAGATTTCTCCAGATTTTGAAAACAGTTTGAATCATCCCATTTTTCAATCTATTCACTAGATTGAACAAGCAAACAAAAGGAGGCTCTACTGGGTTGAGGGAAAAACACCCAGGGAGTGGGAATGTTTCTTGAGTCAATAAAGTTACCTGGGTACTGTTAACTTACCAGGTGCTACATATCTCTGAAAAGTGTCATTCACTAATGGAAAATAAAGCAGCAGAGGAGCTCCTGGGGTGTCTGCGCCATCGAACATGTAGCACTCTTTCAGGTTATTCTCATCATCCGTCAGTCCAATGCAGGGAAATGGAATTTCCTGCTCTGCAAAGTATTTGCAAGCCTGCTCCAGGGGCTGGTCAACAGCAGCAGCACAAGGAATAGAAAAGATAGCAAAGATCAGACTGCTGCCAAACCTAGCAGTTCATGCAAAGTGACACAAAACAGACTGAGAGTCAGACAGCAGAAATAATGTGGACACCTGCAGCCCCAAGGACTGCTGTCCAGTTGCCTGTGGAACCATTTGGAAATAATCTTCCAGGAAAACACCTAATATCAAGATGGCAAAGAGAGTTTAAACCTGTACTAAGGCACATCTCTAAAATGAGAATATGATATAGAAACAGAACAGATAAATTCAAATAATATTATAGATGATGAATTAAATGAGAACTGAGTGAGATAAAATGTGGCTCTAAGCAAAACTAAATTTGCAGTCTAATACAGTAAGATTCCCAGTCCCATTGTCTGTTTATATAGCAGGATAACTTGTGAGTTGACCTCAGTAAACTTTAGCAGGTTTTTAAGATCTATCTACCCATATCTATAACTTTGAATTTTAGAAATAACATGAGATTTTCAAATAACATGCTCTAGGCATCAAAATACAGCACTAAAAATATTCATCAGAAAGCCCATTTGTGGTCACTAACTTGATTAAATATCTAACAAAAAAGTACCACTTCATTTTGAATTATGTCCGAAAGATTTCAGATTACAAGAAAGATATATAGTTTAAGATATTCTCATTTCCACTGCAGCACAAATATAAGTATTTTTCATGTGTAATTGCATCATTGAAATGTCTTCCACTTGAAAAACTGACAGAGCCTTAACCACTGAACTTTGTGCTTTTTGGTGTGTCCCTCAGGGACAGGTTTAGAATTACAAGTCTGTTTTATATTTTGAAGTCCAAAACTGTCTATTTATGTGGTAAATACTGCTTTCAAAATGTATAGAACTATCTTAACCAAATCAGATACCTGCAGGAGCAGTAAATGCATTTGATACCTCACTTCAAGTCCACTATTTAGGGAGAAAATATGTATTTATTAAAATAGATAAAAATAGAGATGAAGAAACCCATTTCTCACTAGGCTGTTCTTCCTAGAAAATCAACATTATTTTTTTTTTAAATCATACATTTATAAGCAAAATGCAGATTGAATCACAAAAGTTTCCTAATGATATTTGTGCTGTTAAATATTATATATAAAGACTATAATAGACATTGCAGCTAGACTTTCTTAACTTCACTTTGCCTGTCTGTATTTCACTGGTGAAGAACTTAGGGATATTTCAAAAGTAATTTGAGAAAAATACACATATTTTCCTCTCTAGAAATCTCCATTCTTCTTCTAAGGTTTGAAAAAAGCATGTTACTAAATTCCATTAAGTTCCATGCTTCACAAACACCTGTTTCAAAGTAGTGGAAAGCAAAGCAAAAGCTGTTGGGAAAGAAAATCAGTTTTGAGACTTCTTACCAATGTCTGTGATCCACCTGTGTAGTTTAAGTGTATGATGACATCCACTTTCCGCTCTGGTCTCATAATGGGTGGGTAACTGGTTTCAAAGAAGAAAGCTGCATCCACCAGCTCCAGGTGTTCCGAGTTGCCTCTCAGGTCATTGGGAGAGGCGTCTAGCAAGGTGTCTAAAGAGTGGAAGATTCAGAGCTATTAGCAAACTGCAAAAGACATATGTCAAGTTAGAAGGCAAAAGGAAGGTGAGCTTCCCTCCCATCCAGAATTTTCCTTTTGCTTTAGGGTAGGTAGCATGCAGCAATCCTAAAGCTCCTTCAGCATGTCCACACACATATTGTTGTATTTCTAAACCCATGAACTGCACCTAAACCTACACAGATGTTACATTATATGCAGAGCTCCACCCTAGCAATTTTTATTCCTGTGAGAACTTCGAGTACCCAACAGCTAAATAATTGAACTTTGTCTTGCTGAAAGGTGTGAGGAGATCCTTCATTCTCCCTCCTCTCAGTGAGCACTAACGGGTAGCCACAAAACCCACACAGTTCTCTTCGGGACATGCAAACGTCCCTCGCTAATTCCCAGCCCCTGTGCCTGCCCCAAGGAGATACGTAGGCAGGAGAGCCATCCACACCTTTCCATTTTGTGAAATGTTCATCCTGGATGTATTCGTTGTGCATCTGGAAGCCCCTTAGGAAGTTGTGGTACTTGGAGACAGCGGGGCGATCCGTCAGGATGTCGCGGAGTGTTGTGGAGAGGCCGCTCGTAGGAGTGAAAACGCACGTAGCCATCTCATACGGCTTCTCAGGCAGGTCTGGTTGCTCCTCTGGAGATATACAACATAAATGGCATGAAATTGAATTATAACCATAATTAAGCAGAGGCAAGACACAAAGAGGAGCAAAAGCCAATGGGTCTTCTGTAATCGTGTTCACAGCTCAGCATTGCATGTTTTCCTTATGAGCTGCTGTGAGATCCAGTTAATTTCATTACAAAAGTATAAACTTGTGTTTTCTAAACTCTGGTTGGTTACACATGATGAAAATAATATTTTTCTCATAAAACAGTATGATTTTGGTACACACTGAAGTAATTCACTTTTCCAAGCAAACAACAAACAGGGAAAATAATTTTCTTATTACATTTTAAGGAATTACTGCTTTTAGATTCCATGTAGGTTAAATATTACATTTAAAGCTGATTTTGAAAACCGTAGAAAAATTTCAGCATTTTACTTTCAAACTAAATACTTTACTTTTAAAAAGCTAGATTGTTCTATTTGGTTCTGTTGTGGACACCTGAATTCCACAACTGAATTCAGTTTTGTAAAACAAAACTTCTAAATTATTTATATCAGACTTTGAGTTTTTTTATGAAAATACAGTTCACAGAAATGTGGCCCAAGTCTGTTTACTGGCTTTGTTTGAATTTTTCTATGAAGATGCTCATGAGTATTTCCAGGGAATGGTCTTTCAGTATGGAGCTGCTTCTCTAAGCTGGTGTAAGAGCTCCAACACATTGACCTTGTTTGACGTCTACTAAGTCTTTCAATTTAGTCAGATTTTGAGGGAGGGATGTTCTGTGGAAGGGAAGGAGTTATTGAAACAAACAATCAAGCTTTTCCTGGCTAACAAATAGATGACATGAGCCTTTGACTCAAGTATTTCCCTGCCTTTTAAGGACAGCACTTCAGGGACCACCATATGTGTCCATACCTATCTCCTTTACATCAAGGCCTGTCTGTTGGTGCCTTTCCTTCTTGTCACAGTCTCACTGTTTAAGCAAAGCATTGACTATTCCGTAAAATCAAATAACTTCATTTTTCTGGTATGTCCCCTACCCAGAGACTGAGAGAAACAGGATGACAGAAAAGCTCAAAAAATGGGAAATGTGAGTGCAGTTATCATAGCAGAGGGATCTGCAAGAAGGTATTTTGGTTTACCTATTTCAGTCACTTTGTCTTGGGTCCACCTGTGCCAGAAGTCTTCTGAATTGTCAGCAGCATGCCAGGCATCCAAGAGATTTTTGGAGAAGATACTACTCCACATTCCTAGAAAGTGGAAGAGGTATAATAAGCAATGCAGACATAAACACAAGTTCTTTTAAAACTGCCTTCTGCTCCTTTCCCAGCTCTTCTCTAACTTGTTCAAATTTATATCCAATTTTTGCATGACCTGAGAGATCTCTTTCAGTAGTAGACTCCAAAGGCAAACCTATCTAGGCAAACTTATTTCAGAAAAAATTTCCAAGTCTTTTCCCTCTCACCACGTTTTACTTGGATTTTTTTTTTTTTAATTTTGTAGTCAGTTTTCATGTTTCTATTTTCATTTCCTTTTTCTAAGAAATATTTTCAGCCAGCTACTTCTCTGATTCTCCTCTTTCTCACTCCACTGATTTCTTTTCAACATTTTATCTGGCTTCCAGAGAGTATCATAGATTTCCAACTTTGAAAAGTTTTTGCAAGCTACAGGAAATGATAATGCCTCAAAAGCACTCACAAAGTTATATGACAACTTATTTGCCATTTTAGTTTATTTTTATCTTAGACCAAATGATAAAACCATCTCTGCTGGCAAGGGCAGTTGAATGAGTCTCAGGATACATAGAATCATAGAATATCCTGGGTTTGAAGAGATATGCAAGGATCATCAAGCCCAACTCCTAGCCCTGCCCAGGACAACCCCAAGAATCACACCCTGTGCCCGAGAGCACTGTCCAAACTCTTTTTGAGCTCAGGAGTGCTTGGTGCTGTGACCACTTCCCTGGGGAGCCTGTCAGCTGACTCACTCTGTGCCTCTGCTGCCTCATGCTAACAGGTTTCTGGGCACGAATTCCTGAATAATTAATGTTTCTATTAAAATCTTGTCACTCCCCCAGGTTGGTGAGTTACCTTGCATGAAACAGATTCGTGACTCAGGGAGTTTCTTCATCAGGCGACCCATGAAGAACTCGCTGCCAAAATCCTCCGCACGAATGAAGGCGCCATATTTCAGGAAGCCCACCTCGTATGGTGTGAACTCCACCCACTCTGCCAACACATGCACCAAGGTTAGCTCCACTATAGAAAATAGCCCAGTTGCCAGGTTTGAAATAAGCCTCTCAGACACTGGCTCTCACAAGAAAACTGGCTTAGCATGTGTCCTGAGCAAACCCTGCAAACAGCCACTGCTGAACCAGCTATCACACTGTCCCCAGATTTGTGAAAGAACTATGTCAGGGCTGGAGAAAATTCAAATTCTTCTTTTTATTTAGTGTGTACAAAGTTTTCTCATGGAAGTTGGACTAGAACTCTCATTGACTTCTATTGCCTTTGCCAGCTATGAGAAACAGAGTAACAGGATGGTTTGGATGGGAAGGTACTTTAAAGATCATCTAGTTCCCATCATGGACCAAAACATATACTCAGCAAACTTAAAGCTCTAGTGAATCAGTTTCTTGAAGAATTCATATAATGTCTGAGACTTTGTCACAGAATTACGTTGTGTTATTAGTCTGAAGTTAATACCTGAAAATACACATGCCTAGAGATCTTACAAAATACTCAACTCTTGACGCATATCATGTGCCTGCTCAGTTACTCTTTATATTTCTGAACACTGCTTTTCTGGGCTTGGAGTGAGAATTTAAAACAATTCATCATTGTTTACTGTATCCCCACAGTGTATCTCCCTGGGTGAAAATATAGCTTTTTTTCACAATTGAAACATTACCTCTGAAATCTTTGGTGGTAACTTTGTCCTTGACATTAAGGGCAAGGTAGATGGGCAGTGGGTTCTGACCTTGGTTCACTGCCTGACGTTGATCAGAAAGTCTGTGGTGGCTTTTCTGGATTTGGGGAAAAAAAAAAAAGAAAGCAAAAAAAAAAAAAGAAAAAAAAAAGGCAGAGTTAGCTTATAACCAGTTCCTTAAAAACATCAGCTTATAAAGACTAAGACATCATTTTCCTGAATTTGCTCCTAAATGTATTTCCATGTGCTTGATAACAGAGGACAAGAAAGCAGGAACAAATTCTGTTAAGCTAACTGGCCATGTTCAGCTTTGAGTATACAAAGACAGCAGTGAATCACTTCATATTCTGTTCTAGCTTTGTATGGTTAAATGCAATTTAGAATATACAGCATATCTGAGTAATTCAGCTGTTATCATATAATCTGTTAATGATAAGAGTTCTTCAAAGCAACATGTTAATGATCCATCTAATCAAGACTTCTTTTTTAAAATCCTATATTGAAAGTCAAAATCCACAGAGGAAAAGTTCTTGAGCTGTACAATACTAACAACTTATACACAAAATGGAGGTTTTGAGTATACTTCAGCCAAATAAAATTCTAAGAAATTTTGCTATGTGGCACTTAGGCTGGAAAGACTGTGTAAAATATGATATGAAATTAGAGTATTTATCTGTTTCGTCTAGACAAAAATAAACCATGTTTACAGAATTTGGAAATAAAATAGCTTTTTTTTCCAGCTATCATCTGCTTGGAGAAAGTCCAGAATTTTTTGTTTGTATCATTACAATAAAATTAGAAATTGAAGATCCTGAGAGATCAAATTCAAAGTAGCTGAAGGGCACCCACTGCAGCTAATATATCTCATCAGCTCTGGATCTATATACTTTCTTATCACTAAGTCACAAACTGCTGGACATGATGGATACATCTGAAGTACATTTAAGAGTGCATCTTGTGCAAATATTGCAGCAGAGATAAATGCATAGGGCCATAAAAAACACCTAAGAACCTTAAAAATTTCTTGCACAGCTGTAGTTAATCAGCATTTTGCTTACTTTAGAGCTAGTCTGAGCATTTCTGGTACATTCAATCACACTTCAGGCTCCAATGTAGACATACTACATGTCTCCAAGTTATTAATGTAAATAAGTGGTGTTCTGCCTATGCACCAAGTACAGTGTTACTGACCAGGTGTCTCTTCCTAGGGCTCTAGTTTCTTGTAATGGTTGTAGATATTAAGTCAAAAACTTTATGAGAAGAAAGATGTATAGACATTACCCCATCATTTAACATGGCTTCAATCATGAGCCCCCACAGATCAATAAAAGATGTTTTATGTCCTGCTTGGGTCCTTTGACTCAGCTCTCTGTAATAATTCCTCAGACTTTTCAAGGAAAAAGCCCCCATCTTGCACTTGGCTGCTTGCTTCCGTGCTTCAATAATTACTTCCCCAAGATCCTTACGTGACCAATCAGCGTCTTCATATAGCTTTGTCATTGTCCTGCAAACGGGAAACATGATGGAATGCAAGGAGAAATTAACAAGATGCTTTTGAAACTCAGAGAATACACCCTGTAGAGTTTTGGATGCATATCCAAAATGCATTTTTGGATGCATTTTATCTTTTAATTACTCTTCTCTGTGAATTTACTTTGAGCAGAAATGAAAGTCTAAAGGCAGCCAGGCAAAAATCACTTAATCTGAGATGCAACAAAACAGCTGTCAATGCTATTTCTGTCAAACAGTAAATAACAATAAAAGAACAATTTCCATAGGACTAGGGATGTTTACATTTCAAAAAAAGTCTCTTCTTTTGGTTAGGAATAGGTCATGATGCACAATAATTCTTTCATAGATGACTCATAGCCCAAAGATGGAAGCAATAACTCCATTAATCATCTTCACCCTTTCTGAATCCTAGAGAGAACAGAGGCTTTTCTTAGCACAGCAAGATCCAAACAACAGTATCAAAATGACTCCTCACCATGTTGCGCCAGATGAACCACTGATGTATGAAACACAATCCAGAACACGCAACTTTTGGAGACCCAAAATGCTGCCATACATGGCAGTGAGTGCTCTTATGCCACACCCTGCTGTGGTCACAGCCACTATAGGCACCTGTTTGACACAAAAAAGAGCAGAAAGCATAGATAAAAGAGTGGCATTAAGGCACAAATAATGTCAAAAGATTACAGAAATGCAAAAGCAGCATCCAGACACTAGTAAGATGCAACATAGAAATTAAGAGATGAAGAAACATTTCTCTATACTGTATATCCCAGTGGAATATACTAGGTCTTGGCACTTCAGAGAGGATTTTTAAGAAACACAGACCAAACTATTGGTTTGAAATGCCTTCAAATAATTCACTTGTAAGCTGAATGGAAGCACAGATTTTGCTCATCTAAATAGACAGTCGAACTCTCCAGCTGAGATCACACTGGTGGCAAAGGGCCCTGGAGGATGAGCTGATGTTAATCCTCACTCCTTATCCAGATGGAGGTAAAAAAATCATCCCTCATCTCCAGGCTTGAGGGAAAGGAGAGAGAAAAATCCCCCGAAAGTGCCCTCAACTCGTTACCTCATGCTCTTGCAGATCTTCCTCCAGATGAAGAACATCCTTTAGTGCAGCAGCAACTACCTTCCTTCGGTTTTGCAGGAAATTCTGTTCATCTGTGCAGAGGTCAAACCCCAGGCGGGCATCAAGGTTTCTTGGTCTGAAACACAGACCCTGGGTCCTGAGACCAGGACACAGGTATTGTTGTACTATTAGTCACTGTGGGCAACTCCAGCTGTGCTTGTGTGCGTTTACAGACCAGTTTGTAGACAGTATAATGTAATAAATGGGGAAAAAACAACACCACAGTCAGGCCTCTGCTAATTGCTTTAGCTGGAAATGAGAATGCAAATAGGAAGGCAGAGCAAATCATGACACACTGTCCATTATGGTATCTACTACAGACTTCTGGTTTTATTTGCTCATATAATTAATTTTTCAAGTTTCAGTAGTGCTGCCATGCATCCTGTAACTAGATAACCACTGTCAACAGGCACTGCAGCTGTGAGATTAGAGAAACAGCTACCTATGCCTTGAAGCTATTTTGTTTGTATAATTCAGAAATGTGAGTTCTTTGTGGAGCTGCCTTCTCAATCTCTGTTCATAACAGTGCACACAAATCATGCCCTGTTGCTGAGATGCACTAGCAGCTTGGAAATTTGGAGGACAGGGGACCCATGATTTAATTTGCCATCAATTAAAAAGGAGAACCTCACAAATAAAAGCCTACAACTCATAATGAACTCACATATCTGCTCCCATCTGAGCCTGCATCAACCCCTGCTGATTTCAAATGAGCTGTGTGTAGGAGCAGATGGCTCACGGTTACAGAATCAGGTCCTCACTTACCATTCATTTGCCTTTGCGTACAAGTCAATTGTCCTGTCCTGAAAATCGCAATACAAACAGTGTGAGCATGCTGAGGTTGTTACTCCTGCACCTCCCTCCCCCACTCCCACTAGGGCCTGAGTTTCACTATCTTTGAATTCAGCAATATGGCTGGATAATCTGGGCAGCAATGATCTGGACTGTGAGAGACCTTCACAAGTTCCAGCACAGTCTGCGTTGAATAAAAGTAAGCCATTCACCTAAGCTAGATGGGCTTAGGGCCCCTCAGCTTCTCATAATTTAACATTCATTATTTGGGAAGGTTGTTGAAAGCTGGGCATCTGAACCATATCTGCTTTATCTTCTACTTCAGGCATTTGCTTTGCAAATATAAGTCCTAATTGTCATATTGTTAGGGTGCATACTATGTTGATGAACAGACATATTTGATATGTCCTGAGGAAGCTAGTTTAAACTCAGAACTGGGTTTCACAGGGAATGCCTGGATCCACTGCAAAACAAAAGAAAAAGTAACTACTGCATAGTTGCAGAGCATCTGTCATTCACATGTTACACCACAGCATGCCTCGTATTTGACAGGAACTGAATCACTGAGCTCTAAGACGAATCATCTACTGAACTGAATGCCTGTTGGGCTGTTTTCTATTAAGAAAGACTTGTTCTCACCTCTCCTATTGCTATTTTCTCTTGTATAGGAAGCGAGTTCAGAGGTATAGTCACAGATTCGTTCATATCCCTTTCATTTTGACTTGATATAGACTGGAAAAAGGGGTAAGACAAAAAAAAAAAAAAAGTTACCAATTCCACAGAAAATAAAAAAAAGAAAAAAGGTAAAAGCAGTCTCCCCTGTCTCACATACATACACTAACCAATTCCCAGCCCACACAGATCTGCACACACACTCGGGTCTTAGAGGTCCCCAGTGGAAGAGCTACGTGTTAGTGGTGCTCACATACCCTGCTGAGCCGTCTGCGCCGTGGCAGAGCCACAGTGAGCGCCGACTGGTTGTACTTGATGTAGTGGAACCTGGCCGGGGACGTCGGGCACAGGCAGGAGCTCAGCGTGTGCATCTGGGTTCCTTCATACGACCCGTCCACAGTTAGTGCAAACTTTCTCTCTGAAGCAAAGGTGTTCAAACTTAAGCTCGTAAAAAAATGTGGATCATTTGTTTACACAGTAATGTAATATGGTTTCCTAAAGTTACAACATCCATTTGATACCCCAATTATAGGAATAATAAATAGACTGATTTGTCTGAGGGTTTCTGTTTTAGAGATGGTGTACAGAATGTGTCATATAGTGACTATTGCTATAGTACCACTGCACTTAGAACTGTATGTGATGGCAGAGACTGTGGCTCTGTTCATTAGGTAATGATTCACAGCCAATAATGGTTTGGGGGGGACACTCTCTTCTGAAAGTCTGAAATGTGCAAAATACCTGATTATTACACCAGAATAATGTTTGAGTATTACATACTGTATTATTGCTGAGATACTTTGAAAAATTTGGACTTTTGGGAGAAACACTTTTTTTTGTATGAGACCACAATTCTCTTTGGTATCAGTTAAGTCTCAGTCCCTCTATCATGCTTCTCTTTCAACCTGTAATATTTATTTTGAAGTATTTTTAGCACTTAAAAAATAATGTCTGGTGGTTTTTTTTCTTTTCATGCAAAAAGCATCTGATATGTCTGTTGAAGTAATAAAATATGGCCTTTATGTAGAAAGATATCAACCCACAAGGTTCAAGGTGAAATATATTCTGTAAAGCTACACACTCCAAAGGATATAGTCAGCCTTCAAAAGAATTACCTCACTTAAACATTCTCAGTCACATCTGGCAAACTTTTTCTCTGAGCTCAGCTGGATCATCCAGGTGCTTAAGCAGTGTGCTGGATTGGGGTCAACATGAGATATCAGAAGAAGGTACTTCAAAAATTGCGTAGGAGGCACACAGTTCTGCAAGTATGGACTTGACATGGCAGTGATACGCTGCTTTAAGTGTGCAACAAATGTCTTTGTTAATATATTGTGTCTTGTGTTTCACCCAGTGGCATGTCTTATATGGTTGTACCTAAAGAAATTCTATGAAGTTAGGTGGTAAAAGAGGCCCAATTCTCATTCTGCCCATTACTTTGTCCCAGAATACAGAGACAACAGGAGTTAACTTCAAGCTTAGGACCTAAAAAAACCTCAGTTCCTTGCACAACTGCTTTGGAAAATTGTAAATATCTGACAAGACATCACTGCAGAGGAAAATACTTTGTGGGGAAATTAGACTATGTGCTCATGTCACCAAATTCAGGAATAATCTGTTTATTTTTGATCAACTACGACCACCTCCACAGGCCAGTGGCATCAGTGAGATTTTGTCTTGCATCCTAAATAATTTTAAAACCAGCATGCTCAAGTGTAAAATACTGAATACTTCTGCCATTAAGTGGCAACCTGATGTGCTCCCAAGTCAGTGAAAAGCTCACCCATAGTGTCCTTCCTTAGCCTCCCGTCATTCACCTGCACGTCCAAACAGGAAACCTCACGAGACTGTAAGAGACAACCAGGGCAAGAGACAAGGGCATTGACTGTCAGCAGAGCTTGACCTCATCCAGTCCACTGGATGCATGCCCACAGGGTCTTGGGGAGAGGTGGTGCCAGTCTGTAACCCCACTACCAGGGCTAGGGAGATGGGATTGGACTTCCCCATGGGAAATGACAGAATGCATAGAGATGAGGAAAGAGAAGGCATCTGCTCACTCTGCCTGCAGGAGCAGCCCTGCAAGGGCCTGAGGGAGGATCAGCCACAGGAGAAGGCTCTCCAAACAGCGTGCCCAGCTCTCCCCAGAGGGAGGGATGTCATACCCCTGAGCCCAGCTCACTTAAGGCAGAGGTGAGCGCTGGCAGCAGGTCAGTGTCTTCACCACATTAACCTCTCCCAGAGCTAGTCACTAGCTGGGACCACATGAAAAAGCCAATGCTAGCACCATCTTTAGGCTGTGTGTGTTGGTCTTGGTCAATGCCTCCATGCCACTACAATGGCCTGGTACCTTTAACACCAGCTTTGCAACAAGTATTCCAATACAGAAGGGGAAAGGATTGTGAAATAAAAATTACCACTAGAACTCCATTTGTAATAATGTTTTCAGGAGGATCTGGACTGAAAGACAAAATGGAAAACAATCAATTCAAAACCAGCACATTCTTACTTTTCTCTTTTTCTGACTCTTCTTTAAGCATTATTTCATTATCTTTTAAAGATAAAGTCCATCTTTGGACAGGCAGTATAGATAAACAGAATCAGAAATTCCACATGCATATTCAATCCAGTTTGCCTCTCACAGGTTCGAGTCTGAATTTTGCAACATTTGTGGACATCTAAACAGAGGAATTCCTCACTGTATTAAAGAGGATTATTTTCTGACACACTGAAGACAATTTATACAGGGATGGCATAATCACACTGTTGGCCAAAATTGTTCAGTTCAAACCTGTAGAATCAGAGCTAAAAAGCTGCTGAATTGATCCAACATGCCATAAAAAAGGGGGGGGGGGTGTGCAGAATTGCCATTTGCCTTAAAAATCAGCAGCACTAGGACTGATCTACATGTTTATTCTCTTCATTAACTGTACAGTCAGCAAAGAAACACAGAAAAAAAAAAGCTTGTTATGACAGAGCAAACATCTGGGATCCCACATTAAAGAAGAAGAGGAGAAACTTAAAACTTCCTCTTGTGCAGAATGTGCCTTTCAGCTTGATGAACAGCTGCCATCAGGAGTATCTCTGTGCTCCCACTAGCACCTGTGCTTGCTTCTGTGTCTGGATGCCCAATGTAGATGCATGTATACCATGCACCATTATGCATTAGTTCTACATTAAACACTCTACCCAAAGTTACCTTCTGTTTTATTCAGATGTTGGTAGTGTTAGGGGACTGCAAGTGTGAACTGATTTGTAGCAGTACCCTTGTGTTTCCATCTTACCCCTCCAGCTATTTCATCTTACACACCTGCTCTCCATTGTGAATTCAACCTCCAGCTCCTCTTTTCCCTGCAAAAGAAAATTAAGGCAGTCACCACAGCTTGGTCTCCTGTGGAGAGAGATATCCTACAGGAATCTATGCCCTTCAGGGGCCTCTATAAACCAGTGTCCACCTATTGTTGCTTCACATGCCACAGACCTAATTTTCTTCATGTTATATCTGTTATACTTCTAGTATCACATACTCCTAGCATCTTATCTACTAATTTAGCAGACTCCTAGTGTAGGCCTTGCAGGACAAGTGGAATCCATACTGCAGGGCCTCTTGGTGGCTGCTTCCCCCTGCTCCCTCTTGGCATGCTCTCCACACAAGCATGTTCTCACCTGACCACACCCTCTTTGCTTTGTCCTTGAATTTTATCCATACCTGTGGATTCAGCTGGAAACTTAGCTGAATGTTTTCTCCAAGCTGGATTTTGGAGACATCAAAGAAAACAGTGAGGAGATGGTCATCTTCAGTTACTTTGTCCTCATCGCAAACTTTAAGTTCCAGAATGTTCTGAGGGGGGGAAAAATAAATATGAAAAGTTTAACAAATGTAACATGCTACAGATATTTCATTTTAGCAGAAGAACCTTTGGAAAGAATGACAAAATAGAAATATTGCAGTTGCTCTCTGTGTACTCTATTGACTATGCAGGCAGATACAGTCTTATCAAACCATCAAAATCTACATAATTACAGCAAGAGTGTGAATACTTCACAAGGGATCTTAGAAGGACCCGCAGAGTTGAAGGACTATATAGTATTCTTGATATGTGGTAAGAATAGCTGTTGGAAGTGTCTGCATGCTTACCTTAACCTGGCTCTGAATCGTGAAGTGGAAGGTCTCATTCCATGTCGGGTTCTTGCTGTTCTGGACAGTCTTGGTGCGGAAGTGCTGCACTGAAGCTGTTGGCAGGCTCAGGCTCACATAGCAATCAGACTGACTTACTGTTGAAGATAGGGAAAGCAATGGTCCAATGCACCAATCTATTCCCCTGTAAGGTGGGCATTTTTAAGCTCTGTACATAAAGGAACACACAGAATTCTGGCCTGGCACTAGCTAAGATACCATCAAGCTGCTGCTAGAAAACCATCTCGCTTTACTGTTATAAAACACCGTAAAGGTGTTCTTCTTGAGAACTACTTTTTTACAAGTCCTGGGAGAAAAAGAAAAACAAAACAAAACAAAAAAAACCAAAACCCCCAAACATTCAAAATACTCAGTTGTGTTGCTGAAGAGCCATCCATACACATAAGGGCACATACACACAGTGGCCTCACAGGGCTGGCCACCATGGACATTAGCAACTGTGACATGGACTGCAGATGGACAGAGCCCTGTTCCTACACACTGGACTTCCACAGGTAAGCATGAACATGCCTTTATATGTCTAGAGTAGGTCTGGCTGTAAGTTCTGTCTTTTCTACTTTCTGAGCATCCTTTCCTTCCTCTAGGACCTCTGGCTGCGGAGGAGGCAAGAGCTTGTTGCATTCAAGGTTCCCATGAAGCCAAATTTCTGTCACAGAAGGCACATCTTCTACCAAAGCACCTGATTTCAGTCTGCTTTCTTCCCTTATGAAGGTTACAAAAGGAAACACTCAGCAACAGAGTTTTTCAAGAAAATATAAAGAAAAAACATCCAAGAAAAGAAGATTAATCACTTGTGGAGATTAAATTATTGAATTTAGTCTTCTGTGAAGAAGATTGTAAGAAAATCATTAAAATACTGTACAGTTTGATGTGTAACACTTGCTTTCAGAAGCACCTGTACTGGGGCAGAGTTTTCAGCAATAAAGCTGTATAAAAACAGGTATTGCTTAATGTCACTATTTTCACCTGCATCTCTGTGCCTCAGCCAGAGTGGCAAAGATATTTGCAACACTTCATGTACAGGTGGAAGCTCGTCTGTTCTTCACAGCATGGAGCGAGCTGACATTGCTTCTTTGTACAAAATTGCATTGCTCTGCTGTTTCTGTTTGAGGCATGTACAGGTTGTAAAGTTCACTTATTTATTTTAATGTTTCCAGATGTAGGGAAAGACAGATTTAGTGGTTTTTTTCCTTTCCCAGGTGAAGTGGCCAGTTGTAAAGTGTGGCTTCCTGCCTGAACTCCATGTAGGAGCTTTTAGTAGGAAGGAGTGGTTAGCAGCAGTCTGCAGAGCTTGCATCATCAACAAGCACTTTCATTCTGATGTCAGAATAATCTACTGGCAAATATATTTGTCATCATTATTAGGAAATAAAAAAGCAAGCATGAATCACTAGAGTAATGATCTTGTGGACCCACACTCAAAAGTCAGGGATGGTCACCTTACAGAACATGATCTCTTAGTTAGGGACGACAGCTTATACAAGTGCCAAAGAATAGCATGGAGAGCATTGCCATAAATGCCAATCACATTAGTATAATTGTATTTCCTCTTTTTGTGATGCCACGTACTCAAGCATTCCTGCCATCACACAGCAGACACACATTCATCTGAACAGCATCTGAGCAGGCCTAAGTCTTGTCACACGTGGTTTTACTGGCAGACTTGACTTTGGGAAACACAAAATAATTGACTTGACCCATTATTGACTCCCCACGTGCAATTCAAGAATTAACAAAATTGGCCTTTTTTTTGCCCTTGATTTCTCTGAGGCTTATGTTATCTTTTCTGTGTAAGTCTGAATGAAAGAAGAGTTCTTTGACTGAAGAAGAGTGACTGATGAAATAGTTTTCATATATATTAAGATATATAATTCTTAAAAAAACTTTAAAATACATAGAAATCAGCTGAACTTCTAACAGTTCTAATAGCTCCTAAAATTCTGTGTGCATAAGGAAACGTCCTTACAAAAATCTTTTTTGGTTTTTGGGAAGCCCAGACTGATATTAGCACAGATTGCTATTGGCTCTTGTCACCACTAGGAGAAGGATCAGAAGGATCCAAATGGGTAAGTCTATGGGCGAACCAAAGTTTATTTCGTTGACATTTCCCAATTAGTAACACATGCTCTGACTTCATCTGTTGCGAAGAATGCAGCAGTATTTTGAAACTCCATCAATTATTTTTTGTCTGTAAGTAGTCACTGTCTGCTACCGCACTGTATCATCCACCTTTGAGAAATAACTACCTGTCAGACAGCAGAGCCATGACTTCTCATTTAGATCTCTGACTTTCCCTGGAAGACTTCTGACAGCCACGAGATAAGCGTGCTTCCTGCTTCCCATCTGCAAAATGTGTTTGGTGATGCCCTTTACACTTCAGAATTGTCCTCTGCAATCTAATTACCTCTTGTTGGTAAATTATTTTCTATGTGTTAAGAGGGAGGCATTTACAAGACCCAGGAACCTATTTTACACATCTTGGATACCTCAGGCTGGCGTTCTGCCTGACCACCTCCAGGTATAAGCAGGTGTGTGAGAAATGGCACTCCACAGCCTATCCTGTGCCCCGCCTGGTGGGTCTCACTGCAATATCCCTCTGCCTTTGCATGCACACACACACAAGGCTGGCACTGCCAGCCACGTGCGAGCAAACTCCCACCACCCTGTATATCAGCCTAACCAACGCCCAACTACAACAACTAGGCTGTCACAGGACACACACAGCACAGCATCACACCAGTCACCTCTTGGGTCCCTCCCCTCCACCATGACACGTTAACAGCTGTCAAACATGCTTGGGATGGCAACCATGGTATTCCTGTGGGGCAATATCCGGCCAAAAGCAGGTGTGGCAGCAGGTATTTATGAAAGCACAGTCTCCTCGTCCAGTTATTACACTAAGTGTCTAATTATATTCCAGGATAATAGCAGACAGGACTGGATCTTAATTGTGCTTTACAATTAGGAAACATTACAACAACATGACCCATGCTAAAAAACACCATAGCCACAGCCACATGCTGCATCCCAAACAGCAGGACACCCACACATCTGGATTGAGCTGAAATCTCACCTGCCTCATAGAGACCTCTACTTTAAGCAGGGCTCAACCAAACGTTTTCATTTTAATTCCATCTCATTTTTTTAATGTTAATAGCTGCAAGCTTCAGCCCACCTGTGATCTGGGCAAAGGCTTCAAACATCCTTCTCCTCATGGACTGTCTTTAGCTCCTTGCTCTTTCTGAGAGGTAGATTTTTTCATGATACTTAAGGCATAGTTTTTTCTGATTATGCTGAAAGGACCTGAACTAAGAATGCGGTCTCAAACACTGTTTGCCCAGAGCATCTCCTTGACCTGGTCTCCCTGCACATGGATCCAGCCAAGTCACAAAATATAAGCTATCAACACCAGCTGAGAGGAACATTTTTCTTCTTTTTCTCCCACTTCATAGCTGAGTAGGTATCTGGCTGAGGGCAGAGGGACAAGTCAGCATCACTGTCTTCTGGAGGGCAAAATTCTAAATAATTGATGTAATTGAAACTTTTAATACTATCTTTTAAATAAGAATGTGGGCTACTTCTGTGGCCTTCCAGAAGGCAATTTATAGGCAGACTATCAGAATTTGTTCTGTCCAAGGAGATCAGTTCCTGTCCCCAGGGAGCATTCAGTATTCATTTTCTAATAGGTAAACTTGAAGAAAAAGCTTTCACACTTTCTCCCACCCTCTCCTTAACTCTGGGTGGAGCACCCTACAAGTATCCCTAAAACTGTATTTATGTAATCTCATTTACATCCCTCCTTATTACACTCCTTTATTGAGATGTTGCTAAACAACCTTCCTTGTCTTTATCAGTCCACATCCTCTGATTTTATAATCATATTTCATGCAGCCACCTAGAACAATAGGCTGCTGGTGTGTAGCTGCAACTGCTTAAATGGTGAAGTAATAAATAACAATGAAATAATAACAACAGTGCAAGAACAGAACACAGAGGAAGTCTGCATGTTCCTGCAATAAGTATTGTGGTGGAACACAGTTCCTCAAACAATAATGTATTTTACTGACTATTTTTTTCCTGGATCTCAAGGGACTTCCTCATGAATTGATCTCATATGTGGTGGAATTGCTACTGCAATTCTGTAAGAAAAGTTTTTCATGAAAATATAAAACATACTTAATCATTTTATAAAATATAGTACCCAAACTTGTCTTATATAAAAAAATCCAAAACTTGAAGTTTCCAAAATTAAAAAACATAGCTTAATAAAATCTGTAAAAGCTTGAAAAATGTAATTTTTTTACTAAGAAAATGATGAAGAATATTTTTAACTCTATAGTGGCCAAGGTCCATTTAGCCAAGGGCCCACATTCAGTGTTCACTGAGTGGTCTTGGGCATTTTCAGGAAGCAGAGAATGATGGCTTAAAATTGCTGAATTTAGTATCCCCATGAAGTAGCCTGCTTTCACATTGTTTAACCCATAACACTGCTTCCTTGCTTTTCTATTTGTTAATTCCACTTAAAGATTTCTCTCCAGCATCTTGGTTTTTAGTCCCTTTGTCCCCTTTTTTTTGTGAAAGACCTTTGGTCTTATCAAGGATGGATATCATGCCTCACATTTATAAATGGGTGTCTAATGAGAGTATAAGAGGGAAAACATCATTTAATGTTCTCTCAGCCCTCACAATTTAAAATACAGAGTCTTCCTGAGCCTACTTTAACTGGATTTTTTTTTTCTTCTACAAACTTGTCCAGATTCTGCCTGCAACCTGCACAAACTTTAGCATTCGTGATCTCCTGCCAGGGGGAACTCCCAAGGTGTAAAAGCCATGTCCTTCTGTTTGTCCCAGGGATATGGTGGTTGAGCAGTTGATCTTGAAATTTGCAAAATCTCAGGAGACAAAGCTGTGTATTTAAGGGTGGGTTGGATTGATGCACATCCAAGCCTTACCCCGTGAAGGGATCAGGATGCTTGTGGAGGACACACCCAAATCTGGAAACTGGCAAGCTATCACAAGTCCAGGAATATCAAGAGGCTCAATGGGCCTGATGAGCTTGTGGGTGTGCTCAGTGAGAAAGGGGAATGTGAAGAGCACAAACAAGGCACTAAATTCACATGTGTTATTAATGATATCAGATATGCATTAGTACACGAGTGGAAATTTGTGTTATAAATTACACACTGAGAGATCAGTGGGAAGGGTGCACTAAAACGATTCAGAGTTTAAAAAGCAGAACAAAACTCTTTAAATTGTCTTAGTTAAAAATACTCCCTTATGCACTGAACTCCTATTTAAGGTCTTTTACTATCTATTCCATAAGAGATGCTAGTGAAGTTCTGAGATTCTCTTGTTATGGATCATTTTTCCCTTCTCTATTACCTGGAAAACAGAGCAGATAGACCAATAACAGAGTTAACATGCAACACCAGGTTGGGAGACGTTTTAAGCACTAGATGAGTATTAAACAGAGGGATCGGAAAACTCTACAGAAACATAGTGCAAGGTTGGATACAATTAGCAATAGAAGCAGCAAATTTAAAACATCAAAAATCAATAAGGTAAATCAAAAATAGGTAACACAATCTTGTTCTATCTATAAAATTTTGCAAGAATGAGAAAGTAATAAAAACAGCACTGAGAAAAGGAAGAATGAGAAAAAAATCAGTGTTAGGAAAATGATCCAATACAGAAGTCTATTTTGCTGGTGATGGAGAACATGTGCCTCTGAGTTTGTAAGCCTATGTCAAGCTAATCTCTGGAGAGCTGTAAAGATGACTGAATCATCTCCACAATACTCCCCTGGTTTTACACAAACCAGCAAAATTTTATTTGCATGTTTTTATCTCAAGACTCCCATTTTGCTGCTTCTCAGTGGAAGTCCTATAAAGTTACAGACATTCAATTTGCACTAGCTCTACATTATCAGAAAAGCTAAGCAGAGGTTAAATTAATTAATTTAAACTTTTGAAATATAGGTTTATTTTATATGATAATTGAACTGTCATTGAACTCTGCGACTTCTGTAAGTCTGTCTGCATAGATAAATATGTCCACAAACAGTTTAAAAGCAAATCTTTCTGATAAATACAGGTGAAAATTTTCACATTCAGTAAAATTAAATGTTACAGGAAATAAGCAGTTGTCAGTCAAAACTAGATTCAACATTTAAATATATAAGCAAGGCAGTGCTCCCTGACTGGTATGATTTTCTTTTCCTACACAATGAACATCCACAAATAAAGCATTCACCTTTTGCAAGTGTTTGTCCTGGGCTTTTTGTGCAAAATTTTTTCCTCTCCAAAATTACCTCTGTCAAACAAACTGCTCCTTTAGAAAGCTCTGTGGGGTGGTGGGACATTGCTTGGACTGGAAAGCAGAAAAGGCTGAGCATTTCACTCCCTGTCTCATGCCCTAGAAACTTTCTAGTATTGAATAAGACAGCAACAAACATAATAAACCTCATCAAGAAAAAAACAGCCTAAAGATGAAAATGAAAAGCATTGATCTAGATGAGAAAAAGGATGAGAGGAATTTTTATAAGCTCATTGTTATGCAGATATTTTAATAGAACACAATGATCTAGGGAGCTATCTAAGGGTTGCAATTTTTCTATACCTCTTTTTTTCAGCTCAGTGTGCATGTTTGTACATTCAAATGGATTTCAGCTGTAGGAAGGGATTTCTCTCCAGATTATAACTAAGCTTCAAATATGCTTTCCATGCTGTACAAGTAATCTAGTGAGAAGGTTCGTATAGATTCTTCTTCCCCATACATTCATCAACAACAAAGCATCTTACTGGCTTTGGTCTCCTGACAAGCTGTTGCAGAACTTGAAGCAAATAATGTTATAAATGTACAAAAATATCTTGTTCTGGATCTTTTTTTAAGTGAACAACTTCAGCTTGGCCCTGCTCATATAGAAACTTTCTGCATTCAGACCTTTCTATGTGTATAAATGAATAAATGAAAGACAATCATCCCTCTTCTCAGATAGGAGGAGGTGGTTTTCATTCAAGTCATTTTTTCTGATGTTTTGCAGTTCATATATTTATGGACCATTAATAAATATTTGCATAACTGTAATTCCTGGACAGTTTGTAAAATGATTTAAGAATAGAAAAAGCTAACTGTGAACCATGCCTATTGCTGAATGAAATTTGATAATCTGTAAGAGATGCCAAGTGTGCAGTCCTGAGGTCACATCAAATATTTTTGAGAGGCCCAGGGTTATATGGGGTGGACATTACTGTAAGAAGGAATTGTGGAAAGAAAGTTCTTATTGCAATCTTTCCTGTGAATAAAAGAATATTTATATGCAGATTCAGATCTGAAATATTTTATGCAATCTGTGCAAACATGTTCTGCATTACAACTGGTGGCTACACTTCAGTGTTATATGGACAAAGATATCAGAAAAACAATGTCTTCTAACTGTGTTACCTCATCTTCAGCATACCAGGATCACACATTTTCTATCTCTCTCCTTTTAAATATAGTCTGCAGTGTTTGTGACACTTGATATATTCAGAGTAGTTTTACAAGCATGAGGATGCAGCAGGGGTATAGCAAAGATACTCACACAAGTCTGCTTTCCTGGCATTTTTCATCTGTATGATTTTTACGGTGAGCAAGTTGCATGGAGACGGTTCTGTCTGTTGAATAGCACACAAAGTGCATGGGATGAGAATGCAAAAAGGAAGAACAGAAGTATAGTCAGAGATAGAATTGAACTAGTGTTTCAGTTCCAAACAACAAAAACTTTTCTGAACTGAGATTCTTTATTGTGCATTGACTTCTTCCCAGGTCTGTAGCCAGGTATGACCACAGAGCAGACCTCTGACGTCCTCTGTTTTCCATTCTGAGGACACTTGTGGTAAACCTTCAGCTTGAGGTATCTGACTGTTACAGCCCAATCTCATAGAAAGGTGTGATAAAGAATCTTGCTGTGTTATTAATACAGCTGACACACAGCTTGGTCTGAGAAAATTCACAGGATGTCATATATATCCATTATATTTCACAACAGACAGCAAACAATCTAGCAGGGCAGGAATTCGTAATGATATCAGGATGTAATGCTGCTGCTCATCAGTTGATTTATAGCTATATAATTATATTCTTATGTCTGATATAGAGCAGTGCTAGCTTTTAAAAAATGAGGCCCTGGAGAGGACCTTCCAGAGACCTATCCCAGACTTCTCAGGAGGAGGGAGTGAAAGGCACAATTCTGTAGTTAATTATCTCTCTGTGAATAATTCAGCTCACTCAATCTTCCTTTAAGCAAAGCTCTGAGGAATGTATCAAAGGAAATATTTGCAGCTTCCTCGTACTTAAGGGGGGCTTATAGACAAGAGGGAGAGTGACTTTTTACACAGCTAGGTATAGGATGACAAGGAATGGCTTTAAACTAAAAAAAGAAGAGATTCAAATCAGATATTAGAAAGAAATTCTTTACTCAAAGGGTGCTAAGGCACTGGAACACACTGCCCAGAGGAGTTGTGGGTGCCCCATTCCTGGAAGTGGTTCAAGGCCAGGTTGGACAGGGCCTTGAGCAACCTGGGATAGTGGGTGATATCCCTGCCTCTGGGGATGGGGTTAGAGCTGGATGATTTTTAAGATTCCTTCCAACCCAAGCCTTTTTATAATTTTGGGAAACCACCTAAAAGTTGTTACCAAAAGATATTTAACAAACTTGTGAGGAAACAGCTTTGATTTAGTCATCCTCTCATCTTAAGGATCAGAAAAATGTGATAATTAATATGCAGGGGCTGAAATGGAGGTGCTTTTTTCTCTAGATAATTGTCCTTCTTAAAGGAATAAATGGAGGGAAAATTGCACACTTAATGCTCTAAATTACAAAAAAAAAAAAAAAAACAAAAACAAAAACAACAAACAAGTCAACAAATTTAAAAAAATCCAAAAACCCCAAAACCCCAATCAAATAACAACAAAACCCCATCAAAAATCCCATCAACAACAGAAACACCAACCCAAAAAACTTCCAACAAAACCACACCAAAAACCCAAAAACCAAGAGGAAAGAACAAAACTGAGTGGTGATGTAACAAACACGTGTAAGAGACAGTTTATGCACATTACCTACAGACCAAGGAGTATCACTGCAACAAATACATAGATCAGTATATAACAATACATTACCATTCATTCCCTTATGCCCCAAAACTGCCACCATTTTTAAGAGTGCTATCTTCAACATCTCACATAATATTAGTTTCCTTACTTTCCCTATGCATTCATTGACATTAGTGATAACTCCTTATTTTTCCTCAGTGTGTCGTTTTGCCTAGCCCAGATGGGTGGAAGCAAAAAGGTATCTTCTCTTATTAACTGGAAATTTTCAAAATAGTAAATTATTACATCAATAAAGTTTTTACATTCTGGAGGCCAAAACACAAAGTAGTCACAAAACCTAGTCAGAAAGGAGCACTGCTTTGCTCAGGACAATTCTCAGAGCTGAAAATACAAGAGGCGAACCATCCCCTCCTAGAGCAGGTCCCCTCTGCCCCCAGGGCAGCCCCCTCAGGTCATTGCAGAGCCTCCTCCTGCCTTTCCTCACCTGGCTCTTGCTGTAGAACAGCCCCATGGTGGTCCTTTCCCCGGCTGAGCCAGGTGTGAAACGTGCTAGTGGATGTGTCCGAAGGCGTCTCAGGCAGGCAGCTCCGTGCGCTTTAAGCGGCCAGGAGCCGGCAGGCAGGTGTGTGAGTGCCTGACTCAGAGCAGCCTCACCCCGCCGCCACCACCTGAGCAACCCCAGCTCCTCCTCCTCTTCCTCCTCCTCTCTGCCCGGCAGCTGAGTGCACACCTGCACCGACGCACCTGGCTCCGGCGCTGCAGAAGGAGGGTCTCTGCAGAGTTAGAGCGAGATGAAGACTGACAAGTGATTTTCCCTTCATGGTTATAGGCACTGAAGAAATGTTTTACACTTTTAAGCATCCTCATCACTTTTTGAGAAGGCCGCAATGAGCTTGCCCACAGGTGAGCTGTCAACCTGCAGTCACGTGTGGGGAAGTGACTGGCAGCAGCCAGGGACCATCTGTCCAGGACTTCTTTGGCCAAGGGCATCCAAATAGACCAATGTGCATTCAAAAGCCTTTTTGTAGCTTTCATTGCTTTTTTGGTAGCTTTTCATTGTTTTCTTTGCTTAAAGACACAAGTGAAAAAAAAATTGTCATATCCACCTTGCCTTCCATTTTGCTCTGTTCAAGTAGTACATTGTCTTTCAGCCAAGCAGATATGGTAGTGACAAATATTGCATGAAACAATTCCCAAATCACCTGTGGGACCTGTGAGAGTTTGCCTTGTAAAGAAAAAGCTTTAAAAGCTCACTTACTTTCTCAAAACTGTTGTTACTTCATGCATCTGAATTAAGATGCTTCAGGGAGCGACCTCTAAGAGGATATATTTGGGAGGATGAAATAAATGTTGAAATCAATGTTAATTACTCCTCATGTTCTCACATATTCTTTATGTCATCACATTTATAAGACTTCACTGCACAGGACACTATGCAGCATGTGAGGTGGTCCCTGCCTCATTAAGGGAATAGACAAAATTACTACACAAGTAAAAAAATTTTGTTTTAATTTTGTCTTTTTAAAATCATCCTTGCCATTATAAAAGTTAACAGATCAATCAATTTCAAAATAATCTCGTTTCACTTTGCAATTAATTGAGAACTCATTGATAAGGGTAACTTTAATGACATGATATAATTTAATTTCCTAACATATCTGGCACTTTAATGTATTCTAACCTAAGAACTAGATCCAACAAATGTCACCCAGACAAATTTTTAACACATTAAGGATGGGTAACTAGCAGATCACAGAAGCAGCAGTAAAAAGAAGGTAACCCAAAAGGAAAATATTCCTAGAGAGATGGCAAAAGCTCAGTTACAAGCCTGCATGTTTTTATCAGTCATCCTGAATATCTTGAAATAAAAAATTATATATGTAATATTTATATAAAAATATATATTTTTATATTTATATATCTAAATTACCTATATATATCTATAACAATCACAATTGGTACTCTGTTTCAAAAAGACAATATTGAAACCCTGAGGAAACTGAAGCTTCAAAGTAGTAGGAGCTCTCAGAGAGGGAAAGGCAGGTTTTGTGTCAGCCAGCAGAACACAAAGAAAAGCAGCATTAATCAGTCTCAGGCTGTATATTGCACCTACCTGGCTTTTTCCAACCTATTGTTGAGCAAGATTCCCCTGTAAAACAGACTGAAACATCCTCCATCCTACTTTGTTTCATTTCCAGCAAAAAGGTCTAGGAAACCATGAAAGATATCTCTAGAAAGGACCCAAAAGCATCCCATGAACTAGCTATTCTAGTGTATGGAAGCAGAACCACAATTATACCTGCCTCATACATGGAGGGACAATAATCTAGATTTAAATATACAATATTGTACCTGAAAGCAGGGTTACACTGTGCTCTTTCAAGAGTTTCAGGTATATGAACACAATGAACATGACCATAAGTGAAAAACTTTGCCCTCTCCTTCTCCTCCTCCACCCAAAGTGCTCTTAGATGCCCCATCAGCTGGTTATTTTTTTTAGAAACAAATCAAATTATCTTTTTCTACCATCCATTATGTAAAACTTCATTCCATTAAAAAAAAATTGTTATTTCTGAAGATAGTCAAGACTATCCTGATCTCAACACTTTGCCCTGGTGACTGTCTTAATTTTCTCGCAACAGTGGAAGTTTTATTAACAAAAGGAAGATAATCAAAAACATTTTCTGAGCTCCTGTGACTAATCTCTTCATAAATCACAGCTCCACAGTACAAGGCTGATGTTGTGAAAGACTGTGCTTGTGATCTGCCTGTTAGAGAGTGGTGAGAGGAGTCTTTGGCAACTACTGTCCCCCAGAAGACCTCTAGGATTTTTGATAATGAGAAACCAGCATCTCAGAACAATCCCTGCAAAGACCATTTTCCTGTAAGTGTTGAACAAGTGTGAAAGGTATATCTGGAAAGAATCCCAAAAAGGTCTCTTGCATTGTCTATTCTGCACAAGCAGTTAGCAGCCACTTCCCATCTTATGAAACACTGGGAGAAATTACAAGGTCATCCTTCAGGAACAGTAAAGGCAGGTAAAGATGAGTGAGACAGGACACTCAGCAGAAACTCCAAGAGAAAAGTGAAGGAAAGTCGGGCAATATATCTACTGCTTAGGCTGAATATAAGTGGTTCTGGGAGCGGCTCAGAGAGCACATGTTTAATCTGAAACAATGATCTAATTCAGGGGTATTTTTTTATTGCTGGTGAAAACTGTATAAATTTTAACAACACTGATACTAACTTCAGAAACTTATTTTCAAAGACCTGTGAAGAAAGTTAAATAAAAATCTCGTAGTGGACAGACAATCAAATCAGGGATGACAACCTTCAATAATTAAATAAGCAAGACCAGCACAATGAATTATTTACCAAAAAAATTCCAGTTCAAGGGATTGTTGTTCTACACAGAAAACACACCATACAAATACTATTTTGATACAAATTTTAATGTGCCACATAATTCATTATTATTTTCCACAACATTATAATAATTTATATTGAATACATATAACAATTAGTAAAGTAACTTGGTCACAAAACTAAAAACAAATTTACTGCGTTGAAGTTTGTTTTGGATTAAACCACTGGTAAATTCCAATCTGTTTGTCTGAAGAGCCATGTAAATAGAGTGGAGTCCAGAATGTCCTTAGGATGATGTGATTTCTACTGCAAGTATCACTGATAAGAGTCAAGCATCTTGACCTCACCAAACCCAAGAAATACCACATGAAAGACTGTGCTGGCTAATAATTCCGCTGCTTCCTCCGAGCCACTGCCAAGCGCAAGGCCTGAATAATCAACTTCTCATTGTTCAGGACATTGTAATCTGTCAGTTTCACCAGTTTGTCAAAATTCTCTTCACTGAAACACACCTCTCTTGTGGTAAATGGAGAGAGGATGCTGGAGACATCAACTTTGCCTTCAGCCATCTCTTCAGGACTCCTTTCCACGCCTAAGGGGACAAACCACAGGGAGATGCACCAATAAGGTTTTATTGCTGTATGTGGCTCCTATCAGTATTTACATAATTATAGGTAGAAAAGGGAGACTTGGAAGGAAAGATATAATTTGCCAGAGGCAAGTAAAAATACTGTGCTAGGAGCACTTTATTCTTTAGCATCTAGATCAAGCCTCTGTCCAAATATGATTTTACATCATTTGATATTTACATCTCTCAAACAGCTTGAAGTCAGAAGAACATTAGCAGCAGCAATGCTAGACCACTGCTGGGACAACATAGTCTTTTTTACCCAACTAGAAAAGCACAAGCAAAAAGGAAGCCAGATACTCTTGTACTAGACAAAATAATAGCCACCTCACTGAAAGTTCAGGAGAAATAACTGCACTCAGACAGAGGACATAATTAAATCAAAACCAAAGATATTTGTCCACTCAAGCCTCAGTCAGGGAGATTACTTTTAAATATGTGAAAAAATCTTGAATGAATGGGCTTCACACCAAAACTAGCAGAAGGTTTTTCCTCATCTTTGTTTGCAAGCAGCAGTGCATGAGAAGTCCATGTCTGTAGAGCTAAATATCTTGTGTTGAGAACCAACCCTTCAAGGTGTTTAAGTATCAGAATTTTTGCTTTCATACTAACTCTAGTCATTCTTGTGAAATAAGTGTCTGTGCTTTAAGAATCTCAAGTGCTTTAAGAAAGACTCTGGAATTCATATAGTTCAGATGTACTGACACAGAGAAGTTATTTATTTTCAGTGATGAGGCCCATACTGGCATTGGAAAGGTCAGAGATGACAGTGACAAACACATTAGATATGAAATGGAAAGAATTCACTAGGAAAACAACTTTTTATTAAAATTGTTATCACAGATGACTCACCAGGAGCTTTATATTTCTTGAAGGTGTCATTTACTAGGGGAAAGAAAAGCACTGTTGGAGCTTGTGGACTGTCAGCCTCTTCAAACACATAGCACTCCTTCAAGTTTTCCCTGTCTTCCTCGCTTATCTCAATTTTGGGAAATGGAATTTCTTGCTCTGAGAAGTACTTCGCAATCTGATCCAGAGGCTGGATGAAAGAAAAAATATACATATAAAATTATTACAAGCAATCAAAACTGATACAGAGACCTGGATATTTTAAACTGTAGCAGCTAACAGGAATATTCTAAGGTTTGAATCACCCTCTGGCAAGATATTAAATTTCAGCTGGAAACAATCATAGCCATACCAGACACTACAGTTTATCTTATTTTCCACACTGCTTTAGGCAAAACAAGAAAATAGGCACTTTCTCTGAACTTGGAAATTAATCCAAAACCCACAGGTCTGATTTTATGATTCCATTGAAAGAAGTTCAGAAGGGGAAGGAAAAGAAACTACAAGAATTGAGAAGGAACACATGAGTCCAGATTACTCTGCATCATTGTCTTGACTTCCTTATTTACCATTTTCTCAGTCTTTGTCTGCTGCATAATTGGTGTTCCTTGATAATGACTCCCTATTAATAAACACACTTACCAACATACCTTGTGACCTCATAGAAAACTTTAATAGCTATATTTACTATAAACCTATGTTTTTTGTATTATTATTATATATGCAAATTATGAATCAATCTGGCATTAGCCACTAAATTTCCACAGGAGTGGTATGAGATATAAAGGCCAAGACAGGTTTTTCATTTAGTCTGTTGAAGTGTTTTCAGGACTTTCCATTGCCTTTGTAATTTGTTCAGTACAAGGATAACCAAAATCAGTAGCAGACCAAAATCAGTCACAGAGTTTCAGACCACTCCATCAATTTATAATATAATCCAGAATATAATCCATCCATTTTTAAAAACTATTGGGTCCACTGCAGTGAAGACCTTGATGATTTTGAAATGCCTATATCCATCATCATCTTCTAATATCCTTCTTAGTTACTGAGAAATAAATCGCCTAATGATCTAAATAATAAATTAGATAATAATAATCTAATTCACATTCCAGTACTGAAAAGTTAGGTGTTTTACCTGACAATTGGTAGAGACAAAAAGACCATGGAAGAAAAAGATCTCAGATACCATGGCTTTTCTTACCAGTGTTTGGGACCCTCCACTGTAATTCAAATGGAGGATGACATCTACTTCCCTTTTTGATCTCAGAAGTGGTGGGTAGCTGGTATTAATGAAAAAGCCAGTATCAACCAGGGAGAGCTCATTGTCTGCTGTTTCCATCAGTTTATTTGGAAAGGAGTCTATCACTGTGTCTGAAATATAATTATTTATCATTACTACAAATAAAATAAAATAATTGATTTCTCCTCTGAAGGAAAGTAAAGAATAAAGAACCAAGAATTTTGCCCTCACTCTAGCTGTACTTATTTACAGGAGTAAGTGACATGCTACTGCTTTTTCCTTCCCCCTTCCTGGGCTCTGCAGGCTGCTTTAGCCCTAGAGGGGAGATCTCTCCTGCTGCCTTAGGCTAAGCTCACTTTACCCACAGGAACATAATCCCCAGACAGCCAGATACAATTTCACCCTTCAA
Source organism: Chloebia gouldiae (assembly GCA_003676055.1). NCBI lineage: Eukaryota > Metazoa > Chordata > Aves > Passeriformes > Passeridae > Chloebia > Chloebia gouldiae. The sequence continues at coordinate 30,913,472 of QUSF01000004.1, read as the reverse complement.
CACCCCCCACCAAAACTGAAATGCTGTTCAGATCTGGCTTTCATGTTTTCCATTTGTAAAGGGAAAGGTGCATTTCAGAAGTCAGTCTCAGTTCCTCCTCTTTGTTGGAAATCCTAAGCGAATTCCAAAACCTAAACCTTCTTAGGATATTACTGAAAAGCATGCTGTTTACTGTGCCTTTCCAGGTAGAAAATCCTTCACTCTCCAGGTACTTGTTATGCAGCTGGAAGCCTCTGATAAAATTGGGATACTGTGCAATGGTTGGACGTCCTGTTAAGACATCTCGCAGAGTGGAGGAGAAGACACTTGAGGGAGTGAATAGACACGTGTCTACTTCATAGGGATTCACAGACAGAAAGGGTTCTTCTGCTGCAAAATAGAAAGAAGAAATTTTAAGTTTAGGATAATTTTCTGAAATAACCAATATTTAGAAAAACGGAGTGACTAATAACAACAGCTATCATCATCCCCCACTCCAAAGTTAATCAAACATAGTTATAAGCCCTTAAAGTCTATGCCACCATATAAAATTCATCATTAGACAGTGAATTAAATGACCAGCTGACAGGCAGTAAGGCTGACACACAGTAAGGACCACCTTCCTCTCTAAGCTTCCTCAAATGATGCCCACCTCTACTGTAGCATGTGGTGGAGGGGAGAGAGCAGTCCCAAAATATGTGAGAGACCTGTCAATAGTACACATTCAGAATGCATGTCAGTGTTACCCAGTGTCAAGTAAGTTAGGAGACCAGTCATTACAGGTTCCCTGTGCAATTAACAGCAAGAGCAAGCTTTCCCCATGGGTAGTTCAGTGGAGAAATCAGCCCTCTGCAAGATCAATTTTTTCTACCCATGTTATTACTGGCCAAGGAGGACCATATCCTAATTTAACAATCTTAAGATGTGTTTTTGATACAACATTATTTTTATATGTCAGATGGAGGCTGGTTTTGTGTCTGTATGACCTTCAGGAAAAAGTATAGCTTTTATAAAGCTTTTTCAAATAAGTGCAATTTAATTTTAAATTAGGCAGAAAAAAATTCTTAGTTGACATCTCTGCTTTTTTTTCCTCATCTTTTACTCTCCGTCTTTGACAGCATTTCTTTATGCATTAGACATCCTCACAGAGCATAAGCAATACATACCAGGGGTGCAAAAAAAATTTAAAATCTCACCTATATCTTTTACTCTGTCTCTGGTCCATCTGCACCAGAAATCTTCTGAATCCACAGCCAAATTCCACACATACATTGCATCTATGGAAAATATACTACTCCACATGCCTATAATGTGAAAGAGTAATAGAAGCTTATTGATGGAGTGGCCTCAGAAGAATCTTAATTGATACATACCTTCAGTTCTTCCCATTGGATACTTCCTTTCTGTCTGTACAGATGCCTTTGTGGGCATACTTCGTGAGCACATCCTTGCTAATGTAAAATCACACCTGCTCAACCTGTCTGCCGGTGTCTTCCCAGTGGTGCCCACCACAGACCATGTGCTCGCCCATACCAGCTGTCTCTCCAGTAGACCACCTTTCCCCAAGTCAACAGTCACCTTGCATGTAGCAGATCCGAGTCTCTGAGAGCTTCTTCACCATCCTTCCCATAAAGAATTGACTTCCAAAGTGTTCTGCGCGAATAGATGCTCCGTATTTCAGCAGACCAACTTCATAAGGAGTGAACTCCAACCACTCTATGGCAACAGCAGCCAGACCATGAAAAGGCAACATGTTAGACAACGTGTTAGATGATACTAAACAAGGAGTTCCAGGCAGCAAACAAGGAGACAGACACTGGCTAGTTCATAGCATGCCATTCACCAGCCATGGCTGTATCTGTATTGCCAGCACTACTGATGCCATGAGGTCCTTCCACACTGTGGCAGGGCAGTTCCAGGCTGTGATATAGCAACCTCCAGCAAAAAAAGCCTTAGTCTGAATGAAACCACAGGCATTCCCTTAACAGAGATAATCTTACCCCAAAGTATGTGTTGCTCATGCATAACTTGTTTCCTTTACGGCTCTAGTGACAGAGAGCTTAGCATTCATTTGTTGCCATGTACTTAGCTGTACATGTTAAACAAATACTGTGAAAATTAATAGTAGAGGTTTTCCTGACATTGGACCCAAAAATCCAAAGTTTTTTTCTTTAACTGATCAAAATAAGACCACATGGAACCATTATAGAATTTGTTTCATTCATTTTTGTGGCAGGATAAACTGTGTGACTTTCATATCTTCTGTGGTATAACTATGTTTCCACTTTCAGGAAAATAAAGAACTCAAATTCTAAACATAAAACACATTTGGATTTTTTTTCTAAGTTTTGGTCACTATTATCTGAAAATTTAATGACTTATTGGGGGCTTTATTTGCAATTAGAATAAAAAGACTATTGTATTAATAAATCTGTTTCTATTCATACCATCTTAGTTTAGACCATTTAAATTATAAATTTGTTAAGAAATCTAAACCATAACCATTACCTCTGAATGCCTGGGCACTATAGTTGGACTTGAGGTTGATGGCCACATAGATGGGCAGTGGATTCTGGCCATTATCCACTGCCTGACGCTGATCCGAGAGTCTGTGCTCGTCTTTCTGGTTTTGATTAAGAAGGGTTAATGGAATGAGATGAAAAATAACTTGCACTTCAAATAATATAACATTAATTATCAGCCCTAGCCAGCCTTATTCAAGTTCTCCTTTCCATTCTCAGGTAACTCGATTGTTCTGAAATATCTGCCATGGGATATTCCAAACTTGTCAAGTATCCCATAAGAAGCAGCAACACCCTATATGAGTTCTCAGATTTTGAGATATGCAGAGAAGTTGATTGTAGATGCAACCAAAAAAAAGAAAAACAACCCAAAAAACCCAAAAGCCAACCAAAAAACAGTTCCAGGGAAAATCATGCAGCTAAGTGAAAGGTAAAGTTCTTTCCTTGGCTGGATCTTAGCAAAGAATTGATCATATTTTAAGGTATTTTACAAATATATGCATATTCAAGAATATATTCTATTGCACACAACAATTTAAAACTTTATTGTACAAACTTAAACCAGAAGGAAACTGTTTAAGATACACTACTTTTAAATTAAGCAAATTTCTTAAAACTTGGTATCATATTTAGAAAATGGTTTTTCTCACCATGTGAACCATATGCAGTCTATACCTAGGTCACTTTATAAATGCATATCTTCATTTATGCTAGAGAAGAAAATTATTTCAAATTTTTAAGTGCCTCTTCTAGTCAGAATATTTTATGCCCAAAATTATCCAAAATTACTTACAATTCAAAATATTTTCTTTCAGGGTACTTCTTTCTTTAGGAAGAAAGAACACTTAACTGTTATGACATGGCTACTTCTGTTCAAGGTCAACCTCTCTTTAAATCTAGAGCAGGGTTTTAATAATGGATCTAAATATATAATATTTATTAAAATGCTAAACTAATTATTTGCCTCAGTATTACTGAATGGCATCCAGGATTTATTTTCTTCTCCACTGCAGCTATAGGAGCTCAGCAGTTATGTGGGGAAAAGGAGCAATACCTTATCGTGTAGCATGGATTCAATGACAAGACCCCAAAGGTCTATGAAAGAAGTGTTATGTCCTTCTTTAGTCCTCTCCATCAGATCATTGTAATAATACTTCAGACAATCCAAAGAGAAACAGCAGATCTTGGATTTGGTTACTTGCTTGCGAGCTTCCTTGATTGCATCCTCTAGATATTTTTGTGACCAATTAGCATCTTCATATAAGTTTGCCATGGTCCTGAAGAAATGTTAGTAGAAAATAATGAAAGAAGCGTAATGCTGTGGTTTGTTTTCAGAAAACAGATGTGCAACCTGTTTGCCTGTTTCTTAATTCTTATGGGTTTCACACTTAAAATACTCTCATTTCTGGAGCAAACAAAACCTCCAAGCTTTCCTGGTTTGAATATGTTAAAATGGGTTCAAAAATTAGCTTGAAATTCAAGGGAGAAAAGAAACCAAGACCCAAGGCTATTAAATTCAAAGGTTCCAGGGAGCTGTCACTACTACTCTGCTCTAGTCCTGCATCTGTTTCCATATATTTGCAAATGGCTTGTGCCAGCAAGAAAGCTGGGCAGTTTTGGACATGTCCTCATATGACCATTCTTACTTGTCCCCTTAAAATCATAACAGGTACAGACAGGTACATTCAGATCTCCACATGTATACAGAGAAGTTAAAAGAAAGTTTGGACTTACATTGAAGTTTGGACTTACATAAAGTGACACACAATTCATTGAAAAAATTTCTCCACTTCCAAACAGGTGTAGAGGAGTGGGGGTACCTAGAACCTACTTGATTAAATATTTCAGTTATTTTAAGTATGACATCATCTGCTCTATGCCCACTGGCAGAACAGAGCACGTCACAACAAGCCACCATATCTGCAGTCTCTCCAAGGTCAGTGACTTGATATCGTTTGTTGACCTTTTGTGACAATATTAATTCCTCTAGCACCAAACACATCTTTTACCAGAGGGAGATGCACTGTAAATCCAAAATGGAAGTGAGAATAACCAGCAAATGGCAGGCATAAATTCTTCTTCCCATCTTCAATTTCCAGTCTAAAGACAAATTAATTGTATTTAGTCTAAGGTATAACTGATAAAATATGAAAAGGGAATAGAGCATTTAGATGAAGATATGAGGCATAAACTGAGTCAGTGTGGTGACAAAAGCAGTTGATGAGTGTGGTGATTGATCTCTTACTCAGTATGTTTTGTTTCTTTGCTCCAGGTGGACAGAGGGTAGCTTGTGGGGAGAATGGAAATGCTTTTGCTTTGCTAAGTGCCATATAAGCTAATAGTATTGTACAGAGCCAACAATAGTGAGCAGAGAACACATAAAGCTTGTTTGGGTCATTCTCACCATGTGGTACCCGATAAACCCCCGATGTAGGAAATGCAGTCTAAGAGGTTGAGTTTCTGGAGGCCCAGCAGGCTGCCGTACATCGCCGTGAGTGATCTCGTTCCTCCCCCCGTTGTTGTAATGGCCACCACTGGCACCTGGTCAACACATCAAGGCAGAAGGAGCAAAAGCTGTGCATAAACTAGACACAAACAGCCTTTACTGCAGAAATAAGATAACAGGTCGAAAGCATTGATACAAGCAGGGATGCCACTTGGCATGAAAAGGATGTGATTGCTGCAGAAGGCTCGTTTGCCACCGCCTCGCCTGACTGCTGTGAGAAGGAAGGCTCTAAGACGGGGTGGGAAGGTGTTTACTTAACATACAACTGGAAATGAACTTCATCACCTTGGAACTTTTCTCAAAGTGTATTATTAGAAGCTGTCACAGAAAATACAGGATTTTCCACACTTGAGCAGGTTAGGGATCCATGATTCTGCCTCTAACAATGACCAGTGTCACACAGGAACGCCCAGCACCCTGTAATCAGCCAGACCGCACAATAGCCAAAGCCTTCCTGGCCCCAGGCCATTAATTAATTACTTTATGTCCTGAAGCACAGTCATTGGTAGGGTTTCCCCCTCCACGATCCAAGTGTAATTGAAGAGACAGACTATTCTTCTCCTTATCTTTTCCTGATCTAGTACACCTTTGGTTCCATTAACATCCGGAGTGTGGATGCTTACACACCCCATGGAAAATGTCTATTTATACCTTTCAAGTATTAGCTTCTAATTTCTTAAAGGAATCTGTGTTCCAAAGTCAATGTATAGCGCATTAAGGAAATAATTCTCCTGCTCTATGAAAAAAAACAAAAGCTCAGAAAAATGAGAAAACAGATGTTCTTCATACTGTAAACTCTTTAAGATCTTAAATATAGGAAATTTTATAAAATAATAATGAGGAAAATCTCAATGTTAACTAAAGTCAGAATAAACTCCAAAAGTTGTATTCTGGGGTTTACATTTTCTAACCTATTTTTTATAAGTTAAAACTCTAATGATTTTTTTTTCAGTTCAAATATAAGTCAGTTAATAAGGTAGAAGGGATATTTTCCCATATTTCTGAAATTAAACACATGAATAGGAGAGCCACAATAATTAGATCTTTCAGAAAACAGTTTTCTATGTGTAAGGAAACTCTCAGACAGCTTGTAAAATTGGTTAAAAATGGTTTTTTTCAACTTTGTTGAAAACTTTGTTTCCTGTATTATTCTCTGCTCTGAAATCCAAACTAATATTTTTGAATCATATTTTCCACAGCACTCTTTTTTTAACTGTCAGGTTGAGAGTGTTCTTGCTATTGGTATGTTTGTACTTTTTTGAGTGTCAGCAACCCAGTTAGGCATCAGCTGTTGCAAAGCTTATGACTCAATTACAGAGGCAGGAACAGGGTCTAGAGTGATATAGCTAAACTTACAATCAGATATTTCTTCTACAACTCACTGATGCTGTAAGATCCACTCATCTTTGCCAGATTGATGGTTTTATTCTACTCCTCATTTTTCCCAACAATGCAGCTATTTTGCTGCAGAAACCACTCCAAGAATTTTTATTCAGACATCTGTGTGGAAACGTCTGTTTCTCCCTCTCAAAACCCTTTACACATGTGCCATGGCCACCACCTTATCTCTGTGTTAAGGCCCTCTGTTTTGCAGGCAGCATCCCCCAGCTGTTCCATGTCTGCCCACTATGAATTTTCCTCCTGAGACCCATGAGCAATACCCAGAATAAACAGGAATGGACGTTTCGAGGAGCAGTTGAGAAGTTTTTGGATCCATAAAGACATTTTCCTGCCCCCTCCACTCCGCTGCATGAACAGACCACAGCTTCTCTTGCTCACGCCTGGCCCTAAGTGACCAGGCCTGGCCCACACCAGCAGGACTAATTAAGCTGGGATTTTATTTGTTGTTTGAATTTGTTCCCCCGAGAGCAGTTGCTATCAGGGACTGTATTGCCTTGCCTCATGCTCTTTCAGATCCTCTTCCAAATTAAGAATCTTTTTCAGAGCAGCAGCAACATATTTTTTCCTTTTCCGCAGGAAGTTCTGCTCCTCCATGCACAGGCTGAACCCCAGGCGCACATCCAGGTCTCCTGAGCTGGAACAAACAATGAGATAAATCAATGCACACATCATTCACAGCTGATTTCAAGATCTGTAGGACAGGTAATTAAAAAAAAAATCTGTAAAACAAGTTATTTCCAAGTCTGCATATTGATAAACAAAAGAAGAAAAAAACAACCCAAAAAACATTTCTACTGCCAGCAAGAAATAGCAGTGTGGATGAAGAGGAGTTTCCAAGGTACTTTGGATCTCTTATAAACATGGACAAAAAGACAAGACACACAAGTCATGGAAAGATCACCAAAAGGACTAATTTCAGAAGTATATTTTTCTGTACCCATTCCTAGAAAATGGCATCCTAGAAAACTCAAGTGATGACATCATCACTTGTTCTCAGGTTTTGACAATCCACTAACAGCATTTAAAGTGAAGGTTCTAATGAGTTATGTGGTGAAGCTTGAACTGCAAAGCAAGCATCACCCCCTGCTCAGCCTCTTGGGAATCCCAGCCTTTCACCTGTGTCCTGAACATATTCCTAGGTAAATATTCACAAGCTCCATCCTACAATATACAAGAATATCCATCACTTTTTTATTTTCACATGTGCAGACACATAGAATTTTGTCCCTTGAGAAATGTGAATTACAAGCAAAAGAAAATTCAGAGAAAAAGGTATAAACCCAATCAAACTACAGCTAATGTTATGTGCCTACAGCAACATAAATACACTTATTTCTGAGAATAACCCTAAATAGTGACCAAATCTTCTGGGTCACATCACCCTCTGGTGGCTGCAAATTCTGTCCTTAAAATAATTTTCACCAAGATTTTACAAATATGAATGTTACAAGGATTAATACTACTAACCTCTCTTCTCCAGCAAATTTGATTTATCACACGGTGTAATTTTGAAAACAGAATAAGGTCAAATGATTTACCTTACAAAAACAAACAACTCTTTTAGCAGTAGATTAACATTTTTCTTGCATGCTTTCTATATTTGTGTCTGTTAAATTTAGAGGTCAATATATTTTGTTATGGGCTGAGGTTGTACAGGTAACTCTCCATTTACACAAAGTTTTCTCATGCTGTGAAAATCCACCCTGCTTTCCTTCTGTAAATCATCCCATAGTGGGGGTGCTGTGAACCACAGGCAGTTTTCAGCTCTATCATAAAATGTCACTGTCTTCAGTTTTACCTATCGCTGGTGCCATTCTGTCCCTGCAAGTGGTGCAGGTGGTCAGGTCTCAGCTCCCATTCTGCTTAGTGAAGCAGAAGGGGCAGAAGACAGGCTACCCTATGTTTGTTTTGGTGATTTAGAAAAGTTAAAAACTGACAGAGGTTATATCAGTGCTTGTGCAGATCTGACAGATCTTTGCATAAATGGGGAAAAAATAATACGTGAATAGAGAGTTTTATTCATGTGTGAGAACAACAGGCATAAAGACACCTAATTTACTTTGAATGAAGGTTCACAGACTGGCTGAACTGCACAATGCTGTAAGTGCAGCAGACTTGCACTTACCTCAGGCACCACGTGAGCACAGCACTCACGCAGTACGGGTTCATCTCTGCTCCTATCACAGAAAAAGCCTACATAACTAGCTTACAGTAGGCCTGGGTGACAGGACAAAAGAGGCTATCTTACCATTTCCTTGCTGTCAAGCATAAGTGAAATGAATTATCCTGGAAAATTAGAAAGGTAAAGGTAATTACTACCAAATTTTAAAACATTTCTTTCCTTCAAGCTCGGGCAATGCTCAGACTAAGAGAGCTGGTCCTCAAATAATAAATCATTTGGCTGAGGACATTATTTTTATACAATTAACCAAAGCCTCACTCCCTGCCCCAGAATCAAATTTTCTCTTCTCTAATAAGCATGTGAGTTTGGGACAGGTACTGTGCCACAAGCTTGCATGCTTACACCACTTCCTAGTTTGCACATTTAGAAGGGACAACAAGAATGAGAAAAGTTACCTTATTAACTTTTTTTTGAATACACACAAAAGCACCCTCAATATCAATATTTAGAGAAACTAAAATCTGAATTAAGCCCATAATCTGGATGGGTCTTTTTTCAGTTCTTAGCCACTATCACCCCAATATATTTAATAAAAAAAATTTTTTTTAATGGATGTGCATTTTACAGTCATTTCTTCTTCCTTGAAACCACTTAATTCTAACTGTAGGATACAGGTTGGCAATGACTGTTGTATTATTAAAATAACTGTTAATATGTTCTTCCTTAATGTTGAATATGGCAACCTTAAATTTTTTTAGCATTTTATAATGAATAGCTGTACAATTTTATACAGTGATTTTGTCTACTTGGTAACTTTATTTCTAGCAGGACAATATGAAGCACATTTAAAAATACATATTTCAAAAGGTTCACAGTACTCACCTCTTCTAGTATTATTTCTTTCTGCAAAGGGAGTGAATTCAGGGGGAAAGAAAGGACCCCAGATTTCTCTGTTTCATTTCCACCAGCCAGCTGAAAAAAAGTAAAAAAGCAATTGGGTATGAACACATGAAAGGTTTATCATCTCTAGAACTTCTCCACTCAGAAGGCTAGTTCAGTTTAGTGATTCTATTAATTTCTCATTCTAATTTCATTTAAATTAATAATGACAGACAGAAGGTGAACTTACCTCTTCTGGTAATATGACATCCAGCCTTGTCTGGTCATTTATGATGCAGTGAAATATGATTATATGAAGGCTGGGGCCAGAGGCCAGCAAAATCTTCTGGCTTCCTTCATGTGATCCGTTCACTGTAAATGTAAGCTCAGGGTCTAAACAGAGAGGCAAGGAATAAGCAGAATTTTAGCTATTACAAGCAAACACACATAACTAATTAAAAAACCCAACCTTCACTATTTGTTGAATTTTTCTTACACCACAATGACTAAGTCAAATTCAGGTGGCAAAAATAGGCTGAAAACTGATCTAAAATATCTTGGTGAATCTATATAAATAATCAATGTATAGCATTCACAGATTTTTAAAATACTATAGCTTGCTATTTGTCAGATGCTTTCCATGAATAAATTAAACCAAGATTTGGGTTTAGAGGGGTGTCAGTTTAAAGGCATTTTGGATTATTCATGTTGCATAAAAGTAATTTATTTGATGTCAACCTGTTCTGTTTCATAGTATACATTTTATAATATTAAGACTAACAAGTAATTCTATAAACCCAAAACTCAATCAGACTACTTGGCATGTGCCCCCATGTCACCAAAACTGAGACAACCTTCAGGCTGTGTTTCTTGCACAGAAAAGCCTTTATGTTTACAGAGAGATCATATGCTGTTCTCCTGCAAGACCACAGCTAAGAGACATATAATTTTAGATCAACCTTTCCTCCCCTGTTACATCTCAGTCTGAAACTTCCTATAATGCAACTCAGTCATTGCTACCATTTTCTTCATAGGCAATTTTCCAGCCACAAATTAACTCAGAAGTGTCATGAGTCTTTGAGGTTCGCCCCATGAGCAGCATTACACAAGCTACTGTTCATTTAAATAAACTTAAAAACTAGTGAGGAATCCTGCTGTATTTGTGAGAGATATATTTTATAGACAAAGTACTGTTTTGGTGATTCTATGGTAGCAGAGGGCTTCCCTGCAATTTGAGAAGACCCATTTGATACAACTTTGCATTTAAACTTAGGTTTATTATTTTCATTAAGGAACCAAAAAAAATCTCCTTCAGAACCCTAAATATGCACAAACTTTGTACATACTCAAACCCAAATCAAACACATGGGATAAGATTTCTACATATTAGTTATAAAATAATTTTAAAAGATACCACTTAGAAAAAAATGTTTTGAACAAACAATAAACAAAGAGAATGAACCTCATCTTTCCAAGTTTCTCAGTCTAGTATATGTGACTCTGTTTTTGCACAGGTTTAAGATTTGCCTCATAACTCAGCTCTTGACAAACTTGAATTTTGATAGATACAATCTTTCTGCAAGGTGGGGCATGGCAAAACTAAGTATTATATGACACAGATAGAGCAATGTGCACAACAGATTATTAATTTTTTTCAACATCTGTTACAATGACTGAATCACAACACAAGAACAATAGGCTAATGAAGCAATAACCTCACTTGTGGATTGCTGCTTCAGCTTCCCTGTATCCACTCTAACCTCCAAACAGGAAACCTGGCGTGCCTGCAGCAAGAGAGGATGAACAATGATTGAGAGAAGTGTAGATGTCATTGCAAGTGATTCACACTGTCCCCAACCAACTCCTCTGGCTGATCAATGACCAAGACAATCATTATCTATTACTATGACTTCAGATAACATGAGGGCAATAGTGATACAGTATTTCTTTCCAAAACTGAAACAAAGAGGAACCACTCATGATCTGCTTGAACTTGGAGAGACAATTAAACAAAGCAGGTGAGCCCTATTCAAAATAACGAGTGTATTAACATATGGGACTATTTTTATGAGCACTGTAACACTTTCTTCATTAACTCCTGATAGTTCTGAGTCTATCATTTATAGAAGAAAGTAGGTGGCAATACTGGGTTTGGGACACAGCTCAAAGTTTCCAGAGTTAGAAACATGAACACTTGCTATTCAGACACAAGAAAGATCATAATAAATATGTACTTTACCACTAGAACTCCATTTGTAATAATGCCATCAGGAAAGTCCAGACTGGAAAAAAAAAAAAAAAAAAAGGAAGATAATGTCATGGGTGGGAAAACTCAGACAAATATTTAAGTCTATGGTTAACACATTAGTTCTTACATGACCTTTTGACCTTGGACATTTCTGATTTTAACATATGTATGTAACTTGTCAAGGACTGAGCACTGACTCCCCAACCTGCTGCAGAGAATAAGAGCTGTTTATTCAGACCTTTCAAGCCATGGATTACACATACTGAGGTCTCATATAGTTCCATACTTGATGTATGCATTTTATCTCAGCTGAAACTAAACAATACAAATCCTTTAAAATTAGATGAATGACATAGTTTTTATCAGCTTAAAGTGAAAATTTACCACAACAATTAGATTTCAGTATAAACACACATGATAGCATTTACTCAAAATTACAAAGCTCATAAACAGTTTGAAGTTTTGTTTCCAAGTCAGTATTTTCCTTTAAGAGAAAAATATGAACAGGCTAAATACAGTGCAGACAGAACATTCTGGAAAAACTTTCTGTTATAAGAAAACATCAACAACAAAACTCAAGGAAATACATCTGGTCAAAACCCCCCAGTTAAAAACTTTAAAATTCTGTGATTTTTTTTTTTTGGAAATGTGTTTCTAAAGAGTTCAAAGAACATTGGTCAGGAATTGGTAAAATTATACTCAGGGTTTCCATCTGCATACACATAAATGTGTGCAAGCACCACTCCAGTTTTGTTTCAGATACAGATTTTTCTACTTAATTATTATTTTGTAGTCAAATAGTTGTAACATTACATGACATATGGTGTCAGCATCCTCAAATCACTCATTAAAACATCAAGTAAAGCAAGAAACAGCATGATAGATATTAGAAGACTTCAGCCAGCAGAGCCTGGTGAAATGAAAGTGCAAAGACAGGTAAAGATATCTGTTCCTGGAGGTAAACATCCAGTAAACTGCAGTATTATTTGAGTTGCTGGTATCAGCAAAGTGTAAAGTTAGGTTCAAAGTTAGGAGGTCCAAGGCAAACCCTGGCCTTCAAACAGGATGGGAGAACCTGCATTGTTGTACAGAACAGAGCAGAGCTTGGAAGACCCCTGGGAAGAACCAGGACACCTCAGACATGAAGGACCAAGAGCTAAGATGTCTCTATGGGGCTGTCACCTCTGCTGCCACCACTGTAAGGAAACCCAACTGCTGTCACTTGTTAGTTACTTCCCACACTGTTCTTTTAACATTTATATCCCAAATTTCAAGGCTTCTACTAGCCACAGTATAAGACAGATGCTTCTTTTTTTTTTTTTTTTTTTAACCTGGTGGTCCACACCTTTGTTTTAAGAACAAGGGCACTCATCTGTCTCTGAATTTAGGAAATCAGCTGTGGCTAGAAACATAGCTGAGCTGGGTGCAGAAGAGCTCAGGTTGGCAGGGATCTTTGAATATTCTGCCGACCTTTGGAGCACTGAATAAATTCCATTAGTTGGGATTAACTGGTAATTTCTCTGCTATTAGAAAGCTCTCATCACACAGACTTATGCTCCTGTTCTCTTCTCCATCACAACTCGTGATTTGTGGGCTTTTTTATTGCAGACCTCAGATTCACTAAGAGATTTGGGAGAATATTATGGCCTGTAGCAGGGAAAGACAAAAACAGATGCTCTGGGCATCCTTCTTCACAAAAAGTCTGTTGCAGGAATGCCTAGGGCTGTAGTGGACTCTGTAAATCCAGGGATCATTTCCCAACACCTGGTATACTTCAAGCTTCTGCCTTCTCATTTTTGGATTATGACTGACTTAAAATGGAATGGGTAAGTTTGAACAGGAACTTACAGTCACACAGATTCTTATATTGCAGTTCTCATTTAGAACAGGCTACTATGCTCCATTTCACCAGAGAATCTGGATTTTTTTATCTAAAATACTTGAATTCTTTCATGTCAGATCCAGCTTTCCCTTCCTTTTGTAGCTTCCATAATAATGCAGGCTACTTTTCTGAGCTTTCTGACAGCCCAAGAGAAGCATGGGGGATGGCACTGTTTCAGTAAGAAAGTTGTATTCACCTCAAAGGTTCTTAACATAAAACTTTTGCCTTCAATGCTCCTCCACACATAAATACAAACAGTACATTTGGCCCCCAGCTAATGGAGACTCGGCCTGAGGGTTTCTCAGCAGTGCCAAGCCAAATGGCTTGCATGATCTGCTGGTTCCCCCTTCACATGAGGAGGAGTTCTCAAAATAACACAGCAGAATTACAGAAAGAAAAAACAGACTTTTATTTTCTAAAAATTCTGGGTTTTCCATATTTCAATAATTAATATTTAACTTTTATACAGCTTTTTGTACACCTATTTACATTTATTTGTGTTAATTGGGATTTGTTTTAAACATAGTCTTTCACATTTAAAAAAAAAGGGAGAGGGAACAGAGATGAAAGGTTGTGTAAGAGTGGTCCTTCATTCTTCTAAGAGTTGTTAGAGATGCACTTCCTCAGCTCAAGACATCTGAAAGATAAAAGATGCCAAAAAGAAGATCAGCAGGTATAGCAAATACCGTGGGGCTCTTAGACCTTTCCTTGGAAACTCAAGTCACCTTGCAGTTCACCAGAAGCCTTTTTGTGGCCCCTCAGTGTCAGGCGTGGCCTTCAGTAGAAGTCAGAGGGGAGGGGAATGTTGAGCGAGCGCAGCCACCTGCTCCAGCGGGACCCCGTCCCTGTAGCAACGCGGATGGGCTCGTTCTGGTGCTGCACCCTGCCAGTGGAGACACGGGAGGAAGCCCAGGTTACCCCTCATAATCACCAGAGAAAAGCACAAAAATCACTAAAGCACATGCACCAGCGACCTGTGTACAACGGCCTTACCTTTTCTGTCACTGCTGCCCAAGTGCAGCAGCTCTCACGCCAGCTGGGCTCGTGTAATGGGCCCAGAAAACATTGGGCAGGCATTTGCAATCCCTTGGCTTGGTTGCTGGTGAAAAGGCACTTGGAGGAAGGAGCATGCCTTCCTCTCTGTGTTGTTAGGATCAAACATCTGGCCCTCAGTGCCTGCCACTCTGCAGCAGAGGGGTGAGCATTTGCTGATACTGCAGCAGTGGCGTAAGGGTGAGGCAAAACTAGAGAGGGTGTTCATCTTCCTGTTGTGGAAACTCACTAACAAAACGAAGCTTTTCTTCCATTTTAAATAAAATATAACAGGAGTGGATGCAGGAACAAATTATCATACAGCCCTTTAATGTAACATGAGGTAATTTTTATAATGTTCTTTTTTGGTAAAAGTTACACAAAATACAACCTTTGCAGTGATGTTATAGGCAAACAAAAATAGGAGCAGCACAGCCACTATCATAGGTGCAACCCAGGAAACATTCTTGGCCTGGGGTTACACTTCATGTATGGTATTATTCATCTGAAATGCTGGAAAGAAAGAACAAGCCAATGTAATAAACCTTGCAATTAGTAAAATCTAGAAGGAAGATGGGGAAGAAATTAAAAACTGTGGATAAAGAGCATCAGGAAAAATTGATGGTGGGAACAGCTATTAATTTCAGAAATAAATTGCCAAATCACTCCCCCAAAAGTACATTCTCATTGTTCCCATCACAATACAGGATTTCTAGAAACTATCCCACATGCTAAGCTGTACTCCTTGTAATCAGAAGGCTCTCTCCCACTGAAAATTATCTCTAATCTCTGTCAACACTTCTCCCATCCAGCAGTGACAAAAAATGTTGGTAAAACCTGCTGAGCTTGTTCAACACAGAAGAGGTTGGTTTGAGTCCATAGCTTTCTGATGACCTACCTACTTCATTTCAGTTGTTCAGACCTTTCCAGGGCTCTCTGGTTTACCTGTGCAATCCATTGTCTACAATTTCAGCGGACAAATCCCTTCATTAATTACTCCTGACATCACACATTCCAAAGCAAAGGGAAAAAACCACCCTCTCAATAGCCTACCAAGACCACTTCTTTAATCAATCCTGATGTGCTTAGACCTTTATTCCAGACTCAGCTGATGGGTGGAACAGCACTGACCACCACACAATGCAAGAAATGAGGGATAGTAGGGGAAAGGCTATCTGCCTTCTGGCATGAAGCCCATTTTCTCAGTCCTCCTGTGACCTCACAGGGACATTCCCTGACTTATAATGCAGCACGTTCTTGCCTTTGCATGTGGAGCTCTTCAGGCCACAACTCTTACATTGGTCACTCAGAAACCACACTATGAATGAAAAATAGTAGATCAGATGCCTCTTGCTGAAGCAACTGAGCCATGACAGTCATGCTTTTTAAAACCTCTCCTTTGAGACTCTAGAGGATCATTTTTAATGGTACAGTTCCAACCATCGTCTTCCAACCAGTAGAATTCCTACTCAGGCAGCACTTGTAAAAATTGTCCCGTTTCTGACTTTATTGAATACAACACCAGGAAAAGGCAATCAGCTGCAAGGTCAAACAGAAGAGTTTGTCACAGAGCAAACACATACTCCAAGACAAGTCCCAGCCTCTGCTCCCATACATAAACCTACCTGTGCACAACATCCAAGCCAGACAACATACTCAGACCTCCCCCATTAAAGGCAGCCTTATCAAGAGTGTGATGTTCTGTACCACCTCTAGAACCCATCCTGTA
The DNA here is from genome assembly GCA_003676055.1 of Chloebia gouldiae. Classification (NCBI taxonomy): domain Eukaryota; kingdom Metazoa; phylum Chordata; class Aves; order Passeriformes; family Passeridae; genus Chloebia; species Chloebia gouldiae. The sequence continues at coordinate 30,897,172 of QUSF01000004.1, read as the reverse complement.
ACTTGCAAAAGAAGGAGGACCCTAGACAGGATATTTGCGATGCCTACTGGAGCTTCCCCATTGCCATTACTGATGTTTTGACACTCCTGCGATGGGACAGGCACCATTTGTCTTGATATTGCTGGGCCTTTTGCCAGTTCTGGTGCACAGTAAACAATAAACAATCCACCCTCATGCATCTCCATGAGTTGTAAAGAGAGATTTTGAGACTCTTTTCAGCTCTGATAGCTTTTTTGCGTGTGAACACAGATCTTTCCTTTGCCATTCTCAACACTGAGCTACTGTCCTTTCACCAGCACGTTGTTATTTCACCTGCTGTCAGGAATTCAAAGTATCCATCCAAGTATTATCCTGCTAGGCCTCCTGAAGTGCCCTAAATGGCTTGAGAAGGTTCCAGCAGTACCGTCTAAGAGCAGTACCTTCTTCAAGTACATCCTCTAAATAGTGAAATTCCACCAACGCCTTTCAAGCCTACCAAGTGAAGCTGCTGCTGCCCCTCCAGCTTTCCTGGTTCCTCAGTCCTCAGGCTCCCACAGTGGTCTTTGATGCAGAATCATTGGCTCCTTTCTCTACCCCAGCTCCCCATGTGTAGCCAGATGAACTGAACAGATCAAATTATGGAAGTGCATTTTATAATGTTGTGGATTTGAAAAAACAGATTCCCCAAGAAGGGTGTAATTAGGGCACTTAGGCTTGGCACTCCTAAGCGTCAAAACTTCCTGAATATTGTCATTGTCCTCATACTTCCTTGTGTATCTCATTGACTCAATGAGAAAAAAAGAGAACAAGAAGAAGTTGCTACCCAAGAGGCAGAATTCAAACAGGTGAAAAAAATCATATTTCAGATATTTGAAATCTAAAAGTATGTATTCAAAAATTCCATTTTACTGTATTTGAATGAAAACATCTAGCTGCTGCTTTTAGAGACTGCAGTTTAAGAAGCACCATCACATATGAACCAGATTTTCAAACTATTTTTATACTGAATATAATACTTTATTAAGAATTTAGGACTCTACTCACGTGTTCTGCAATGTGAACTCCACCTCCAGCTCCTCCCGTGCCTGAAGAGAGGAGATAAAAAAAAGAAAAACTGATTACTTGTTTTTCTTCACTGCTTTCATCATACCAGTTACATATAATTTTTTAAATATGCATTTAGAACAGAACTTAGGAAAATTCCCAGAATAGAAGAAAACCGTAGTTTTGACTGAAGATATTGAATTTTTAGATATTGAAAAAGCAGTTGCTAAAATGAATTTTTTTACTAAATGCTTTATAAGCACATTTTTAAGATTAAGAACTGCTGTTTTGATGAAATCTGTTCAGATTTTAATTCCCAACACAAAAAGAATTAGCCTCTTTAATACTATTACAGTAAAAAGGAGCTGAAAATTCAGAATTTACACCAAGAGCCAACAAACATCCAAGAAATATTGAGATTGAAGACTGGATAACTAGTTGTAGCTGGTTCCATGCTATATTTTCAGCATAGATATTTGTTCTAAATAAAAGCTAGCAAGAAGCACTCATTGAAGTCTTTCTTAGAATTGTAGCAAAATATAGTTTAAATGGATGTTTCCTAAAATGAAACACTGTAAAAAGATTTTTTGAGATGGAAGGAGAGAATTTACTTTTGTTCTCACCAATTCCATTGCTCACCTGTGGATTCAGCTGAAACTTCACGCGGACAGTACGTCCCACAGTGAGCTTATCTATGTCGAAGAGAACTGTGCAGAGTTCATCATCCCTGGTGACCGTGTCTTCATCACAGACCTTCAGCTCCAGCACGTTCTGCACAAAGAGGTTTAGACCATAATGGAGTTACTACAATATCTAAGAGCTCCATAAGGCATGAAAATCTCTAGACTACGTTTCCTTTCCTTGCTCTTCCAGTTTTACATGAAGGAGAAAAAAGAAGGGAAAAAGAAAAAGGAGAGAGACTTGGGTTTATTAGATGCCAGATTACTGATAACTCTTCATACAAAAAAGAAGCAAGCTTGTTTAATTTCCTCAGGCAGACAAGACAAACAGGTCATGAAGAACATTCATGAGTTTGTGGTAAATAATTGCATTAAATGTTTCTAAAGGCCATTTATTTAATGGCCTTTGGCTCTAAGTGCATAAAACAGTCACAGGTCCATAAAGATGGCTTAAAGGATTTTGACACTATCTAGAGCTGAGTGATTTTACTATGATTTTTATGTGATCTTTTTCTTGGGTTTTGCTTGTTTATGTCAAGACTGGAGATAAAATAGTAAGGCTGTATTCTGAAGAGCATTTACTTCCTTCTTATTGCAGTATATGTTTAAGTTACAATGTAAATGTAAATATTTAAGTTACAAATAAGGGGAATAGAACAACACGGAAGAGAATATAAGCAACAGGGTTTTGGTTTTTTCCCGAGGAATCTTTAACATCTTCCTTGTTTGGAACTAGTTGTGCACGTATTGGTTTGACTGGCTAACTGCAGACACCAAATGGTGAAAAGAACTGACGTCAGTTACCTTGACACGGCGGTCAATCTTGTAGCAGAACGCTTCATTCCAAACGGGGTTTTTGCTGTTCCTGATGGTCCTGGTCCGAACCTTCTCCGCTGAGGCAGTAGGCAGCCACAGTGTCACATAGCAATCTGAAAGGGTGACTTTACAAGGAGAAGATGAGCACAGTTAAAATTTATCCAGAGAAAGAATTCCTGCACAGTGCCTAATAAGACAAAGATAGCACAGCTGGGGCTTTCTTGCTAAAATATACAGGATGAGGTGTAAATAATACAATGAAGCACTAACAGGAAAACAGATATCTTCACATATTTGCAATGCCATTTCCACCTTTTCACTCTTAGCCAGACATCCTTTTTTTTTTTTTTAAAGTTACTTTACACTTGAAATTGCACTATCCTCCATAGCCAGTACATGTTGCACTTAGCTTTATCTTCATGATTACCCAAATGGCTAGGACATGCAACACCCTCACATCTGGGCAATAGAGAAACTTGGTTTCTATAATTTCTTCCCCAGATTTTGTACCTTAGCTTAATGAAAGCCTTTTTAACATGCTAGCTTAACTGAAGGACAGATTTTTTGATGAAATATGTTCTCCTATCAAAGCTGAAAATTTTCATTTTTCTTTATCACAAATCAGAATGTGCCTATTAGTTATTCATTCATATATTTGAAAAAGTTTTTAGAAGTTGTGTGCTTCTCAGCAGTTCTATCAGAAAACAAAATCCATTTAATCACCATGATTAAATTACTGTGTGTTCAATTCCTTCCTTCTACTCTGCCTGCAGATTGGAAAGACACTGCTACCACTCATATTTGGAGAGGGAAGCCATGAAGAAATCAGCTTCTCAGCTGAATATAGGTATTCTGAGTCCTCAAATTGGACTGAAGGGATAACTCCAGGGAGTGAGACTCAAAGAAGCATGATGCAGGTGCAGAGGGCCTTTCTCTCACACCTGTAATGCAATCTCCCTATTTCACATCAGCAATGCTCAACCAGTCACCTGGTTCTTACAGCAACCTTGTGAGTCAGAGGAGGCCAAATAATTCAGCTCATAGTCAATCCCTGCATCATGCTTGAAATGTGTAACAGTGTTATTACATTATATTAAGAGCAATTACTTCATGTATTTCCTCTTTATCTTTCAATAACTATCACAAATTTAGGTTTCCTACAAGCCAAGCCGTGCCTTTATTGTGTTGTTAACCATGCTATCACAATCAGCAGAACCTGGACTGTGACTGTGGGAAGGAGAGCATTTCCAGAAAGAGACCTAAGCCCCCTGATCAGAAGGCTGTGACTGATCAGATGTTCAGCAGAGGCACAAATATAAGCAGATGAAAATGCAAATGGTTAATGATGATTAAGTGCTACAGTTTCCATTTTCAAAGAGGATGATACACTCTGATGACTTCACAGTAGCAATATAAGGATTATGCAAATAAGAACACAGAGAAAACTTGAATTTCTTGAACTGTTCAAGACCATTCCCCACCCCGGATAGAGCTTTGATCTATCTGATCTAGTGGAAAGCGCCCCTACTTATGGCAGGGGGGTTGTTTTAAGGTCCCTTCCAACCCAAACCATTCTATGATGCTATGCTTTGCCCAAGATCCCATAATGCAGTCAATGTCAGTGTCCAAAACTTAGTCTAGATTTTCAGGCCTCTACTCAAATCTGTTAAAATTATCTTGTTCTGAAACATCAGTAGGGAGGAATACTTTTAAAGTATTTTTATTTTTCACTAGTAAACAGGAACATGACAGTCAATGAACAAGAAGAAATGTTTACTTTAACAAATAATGCACAAACACTCCAATTATGAGAAAATATACGTAAGAGAAAAAAATAGTCATAGGTAACACCAAGATTTAACCAGTAAAATTGGAAAGCTAAAGTGGAGGAAATAAATCCTAACTCGGAATTGTTACAAGCATCATAGTTTTACTATTCACATGTAAAAACCGCGACATTTTCCCACAGTTGAAAATACTGAGGTTCCAAGGAAAACTAGCTGAAATGTTTGCCTTATTGATGTCTCAGAAAAAGTAAACACTGCCTGAAATACCCTTCCCACTGCTGACAAAGAAATGGACAAGGTTTTTTCCCAATAATATAGTTTCTTCAGACAATAAATTTTTGTTAAGAAAATACTCTTGCTGAAAAGCTTACAAATCTCTCTGCCAGATACACTTTAAACAAGTGCTTGGGATGCCCAGGTTTTGAATTTAGGGCATCTCAAGGGGATCAAGATATTCATCTGCTCTTGAGACCAGGACACCAAGTAAGAAAGCCATATGGTGTGGCAGACATACCAACAGGTTTAGCCAAAAAAGAGCCTGATGATTCACTGTGATAAGGAGTGACTGTGAGCAAGTTGCTCTGAGAAGGACAGCCACAAGGAAATGAAACACAAGCAGGCAGTACAGATATACTGGAATACAGAAATGCACACTCAGTTGTTCATATGGGTTTGTAGATGCAATTGCAGTGGTGTCCTAGTCAGATCACATATTTGGTTGGTGCAAAGCACCATTTAGGCAGTTTAAAATTTGGATTTTGATAAATAAAAAGTTGTGCACACAACTATAAGCTCATGGAATATGTGCTTCTATACATAAAAATAGAATTGTAGGAAACCCTTAACTTTACACCTTATAAAGTGTTCTCACTTTGTCTAATGAACCAAAGGAAAAAGAGAAACAAACAGTAATACCTGTAATGTAATACAGTAATATTACATTGTGGAAGATGCTTAAGTAACCCAGAACACTACATATAACTGCAGCAGAGATTTCTCCCCTGATCATGATCAGTCATTCAAAAATACTGTTGTTAAGCACAAGTGCCATGTGATCTAACCACATCCCTCCTGCCAGAAACCACCAAATCCAACCTCTGGTAAGTTTTCCCTCTACTCTTTACCCATCACACAAGTTAAAATCTATATCAAAATATAGATCACATTAACTAAAATTAATGTTTAGCACGTTGCTATGTTCAGAAAGATGTTGGGAAACATAGTGTGGACTTTTTCTCTTTGTTTTATATTTTTCAGATTTATTAATGTAGTCTTTAGACTTGAATTTTCTTATTTTCTTTGTCTTTATTTCACATTTTTCTTTTGAAGGCTCTATTCTAGATATCCTTTTTTCACTTCCCCTCACTATTCCTCACTTAAACTCCTGTCAAGTGCTCCGAGTATTGCTCTGTTAATTTTTTCCTGACTTTTAAACGGTTTCATTCTGTATGTTAAATAAATTCCAAGACACACTGGATTTTATAATCACTTCCTGGATGTGTACAAATTCTGCAGAAGTAACAGAATGTTTTTGCTTGTAAATCTTTTCTTTTCATAGGCTTTCCTGATACTGCTGATTTTACATCTGCATTGCCAGTTCTCTCCTTTCTTTCATCCAGAAATTCAGTAGGAAATACTCAGGTTTCTTACTTAAAAATACAAGGATTTTCTTTGTTTCCAGAGCAGATCTCAGATCAACAGTTAAGTCTGATGTCAGAAGGGTAGCAAATATATCTCACACAATAAGATATGAAAAAAACCATAAAATGCATCACCTTGCTTGAGTCAGCCCCTTTAAATTTAAAAGGAGAAAGCAGTGCTTCAGTATTATAATATAAGTGATACTTTCAAATTTACAGGAAAACATGCTTTTATTCCTACACAATTTGAGAACAATAACATTATCCAAATATTTTCTTTAAAAAGTTGTAAGAAGCATCCAACAATAGTAGAAGTACTCACGCAAGTCTGCCTTCCGGGCATTCCTCACTCTTAGTATTTTTACAGTGAGCAAGTTGAAGGGAGATACTGGTGCCTGCACAAATATTCAGAAAAGAAAAAAAGGGGAAAAAAGATGACATTATTATTCTAGCCTGTAGTCACAGACTACTGTAACCCTGAAATTCTAAGGATGTAGATAGAACAAGGTCTTCAATGTTGAGACAATGCAATTCATCAAACCAAGTGGAGCAGTGAAAAATCTGTACAGATTTTTTGGCACAGGACTCTCTTCAGGCCTGAAATTGAAGTAATGCATTTCAAAATCACTTCATGATAGGTGCCAAGAGTTTGATTTTACAAGGATCATGTCTTCCTGTCATTGTTCCCTTATTATCACAATAAACACCCCTAGAGCACACTCGGGGGTGTGGAGCTCACACAACACTGCCTGCAGTGGAACTGATTGTCTCTGGGACACCAAACACTGTCACGGGAGCTGTGAAAGTAGAACTGTCTACCATGCACCAGCACAAGCCCCCACACCAGCCCAAACTTCTGCACAAAGCCAAAAATAGAAATGCAGCTGACAATGATGAGTTACTTCTCTTGAAAACTCTGGTGAATCTCTGATTTTCAGCTCTGACCCTCAGCAGAAAGCTACAAAAAATCATCTCAGAGTTGATCTTGGGAATTAACTCACAACCCCACTAGATATCAGAAACCTTAAACTCAGAGATATTAAGCCTATAATAACTCTTTACCTCCATGGCTCATACTAATGAATCTTTATATTCCTCAGGCTATAAATTAACCCTTTCCCCATTTCACCTTTGAAATAACTGCTGAACTTCTGACTCTCTCTCACATAATATCTCCTCTTTCATATATACCATCTTTCATTTTAAAACCAATTTATGTACAGATACCATTTCTCTCAACACTTGCTCAAATTGATATTAGCTTTCCACTTACTGATTCTGTTTTAGAACAGAACCAGGTTTTAATGTGCCAAAAAATTCATCTGATCTTTCTATCTGTACCAGCTGGTGAGAACAAGACACTAATACAGCCTGAGGAACAAGATGCTGGAAAGCAGCGCCCCAGGAAAGGTATGTGGGGGTCCTGCTCTGTGGCAAGCTGGATACAAGGGCACTGTGTCAGCAGTGCTCTGGCAGCCAGGAAGGCCAAAGGGGACATCAGGCACAGCATGGCCAGCCAGGCAAGGGAGGGGATTGTCCCACTCTGCTCTGCTCTGGGATGGACGCACCTTGATTGCTGGGGGCACTTTTAGTTTTATGCACATATTGTGGCATATTTAGCCACAATACCAGAAAGACATGAAACTATTAGAGAGTGTCCAAAGAGGGTAACAAAGATGGTGAAAGATCTTGAGGAGAAACCATATGAGGAGTGGCTGAGATCACTTGGTCTGTTCAGCCTGGTGGAGACTGAGGGGAGACCTCATTGCAGTCTGCAACACCCTGACAAGGGGAAAAGGAGGGGCAGGCACTGATTTCTTCTCTGTGGGAACCCATAGGAATGAAATGAAGTTGGGCCAGGGGAGGTTTAGGTTGCATATTAGGAAAGGGTTTTTCACACAGAGGGTGGTTGGGCACTGGAACAGGCTCCCCAGGGAAATGGTCACAGCACCAGCCTGACAGAGTTCAAGAAAAGTCTGGACAATGCTCTCAGGCACACGGTGTGACTCCTGGGGATGGTGGAGGTCCAGGACTCAATGGAACTTGTGTGTCCCTTCGTACTCAGAATATTCTGTGATTCTACCTCTACCCATAAGCTCTCTCTCTCTTATTATCTTTGATATATTATAACCTCACAAAGTTAATACAGTGTCCTAACACAAACACATGGCCTCTATTGCTTAATGCAGGCATCAGAAGTGCCTGCATTAATCATAAAGCAGCAAAAGCAAAAATTATACACTGATGTTAACTAATAAAATGTGTCTTGCTATTATTTCCTTCATACAGGCTATGCATTATGCCAAATTATGTCTTTTCAGCAGTATCACAGGACTTACCCTGAAGTGCTTCACAATGTTTTGCCAGAGTGTCAAGCAACTGGGACCATAACATGACATTGGACAGTAAGCCAATGTAATGAAGGAGGTCCTAGTCCTCACCAACGAAAACCTCAGCACCTCTGAAAAGTCAGCTGAGAACACAAATTGTCTCCAAGAAATAACCTGAATAATCCCAAAAGTGGCGTCTTGCACTTCCCTTTGAGTTGACAAAGGGCCTGATGATGCAGAGCTGAGAGGCAGTGAGACAGCAGCAGGAGGGTCAGAGCAGTCACCAACATGGGTTCGTTTGTTCTACATTATCTGACCTGTCCAGTCTCTCACTCGGGGCAGGTTTACGGAGCACAGTTTGCAATCCCTGGCATTGTCAGGTGTGTGGGACATTTCAGTTGTCACAAAGACTGTATCACACCTCTCTGTTCCAGACATGTCCACAGAGGATAACTATTGTAAAATGCAGACAAACCCAGTGGGATGATATCAAACTCCAGTTCAGAAGGCTGAATGATTTCTTTATTATAACTATGCTATAACACATTAATATACTATATAAAGGAAGATATTAAAACTACAAACCTACTTGTTCTACCATATCTAACTCACAACCCATGACCCCCTGTCAAGAGTCCAGACACAGGTGGATCTGATTTGCCATCAGCCTCAAACAAGCCTCAACAGAATCCAATCAAGCACTCACCCCAGGTAAACAATTCTCCAATCACATTCCACATGAGAAAAACAAGGAGCAGAAATATAAATTGTTTTCTCTTTCTTTCCTCGGTGCTGCTCTATGATAAATCCTGAGAGAGAAATAAATGTGCTTGCCACAGATAACTTGGATAGACTTGAAAGAGAAAAATTCTTTGGGGGAAAAGACAAACAAACAAAAAAGGATTACAGTCTCCAGTCAAAAGCAAACAAAAGATATCAGGCCCAGACAATATAGCTGAAGTGCTACAACTACTTTTCTATATGAATAAAATAGCAACAGGTAGAAGAGAGAAGCCCTCATAGACACAGGGACCAGCAGTCAAGGCTTGTCTATCCCTGACATCTACTAGCATGATTTTTACATTTATGTTTGGTCCCTGCTTTGGGGACTAAACATAAATGTTTTCCCCTGCTTTGGTTCCCCATCCAATAAATTGTAAGTGGTTTTCACCTCATAAATGTTATTTCAGAAGATGTGGAGCATATCTCTTATCCAGAAAGAAGGAGGCTTGCATTCCTTGATTACAGAAAAATTGACTTGGGCAGAATTTCCCATTCCATGGAAATTCTATTAATTACTAGGCTAAACAGCATTTTAAAGACATATCCTGGCTCAGCTCTTGGAAAACAAGCACCGAGACCTTTACTTTGTGAACCTCAAGTGGATAGTGATATCTCCCTGAAGCCAAGTGCCACGTGGAGATAGGAAGTATGAAAGTTGCTCCCAGCTGCCCATGTTATCTGGATGTACCATTCATGCAATTCTCTGCTCAGCTCTTACAATTCCATTCTGGTGTATCTTACTCTCCAAACTTATGAAAATGATCCTCAGTGCTTCACTTTGGGTTATGGACTGCATTCCCATACTAGAGCTCTGGAAGTCCAACCTTATAACTCCTAACTTTCAGGTGCCTGAATGCATTACCAAGTCCAGCTGTCAGCCACTTACTCAAAATCACACAGAAAAACTTGTCCTAAACTGGATAATCTCCTAGCAATTGGCAAGGACTTCCACATCCTTGCCTTTTATGTGATGATGACCACATCACAGGCTGGGTAAGTTCTGAGGCCAGTTTTTACAGTCAGTTATTACACACACTTCAACTTTCGGCTTCTATATTTATTTCATCTGAGACATGAATCTCACCTCATAAACCGGAAACACAAGCCAGGCATTTTAATGATCACTTCTGAAATTACTTAAATATATGAGGCTGCAAATGCAAGACTTGGTCACACTGTCCTACGTCAGATAAGAATTCAGTTAAGTCCTGTGGCACACTTGTGCAATCCTCGCATATCTAGTCTGAGGGTAGTCAATAGGAGTGTTCACATACATGAGTGCTCATCCATATGACTGAATTATGTAACTGGTCTCTAAAATTGCTCCATTTCAGTAAAGTTCCAAGCTTACAAGTCTTTCACAGAATTTTGTTAGTATGAAGAAAAGAGTGAAACTCATACACTATTCCCAAGTTATGTCAAGAAAAAAGGCAGCTATCAAAGCACATAGGTATTTGGGGGAAAACACTCTTCCCTTAACTTTCTCATCAAAGAGGAATATAAATCTCATCACTACTTTAAAAACTGTGAGAAGCAACAAAGAAATCACTCACTCTGTCAGAAAGAGTAGCAAGGCTTTAAACCACAGATCACTGCCTTGCTTCTGACCTGGGTCAGGTATGTGGCATCTTTTAACTTCAAAGCATTTTGAAGGCAGGCAGGATTTCACCTCAGGCAAAGTCAAATGTATAAGAAACACTTTTCTTTGTACTGCTATTTTGTATTTATTTCACCCATTTTAAAATACCCCATAACTGGGTCTTATCAAGTCAGTAGAAGTCCCCAAGTTTGTTTCAGAATAAAAACAAATGGAGCAGCACTGAGTCAAGGGCTGCATCTTTCCAAGAGCTATGCAAAACTTCTGTGGCTTCAGAGACTGCAATTTTCATGTGGGGTTTTTTTTTCCTCTTCCTGTTTGCAGCTCCACAGCTGGACATGTGTTAGAATGGATCAAATATGAGAAACCAGGTCAAGTATTCCCACAGTTCAACATGTTTTTTTTCCTCAAGACCACACCAGTCTTTATCAGTAATTTATGGGATCTGAAAAGTGTTGCTCTTTTGACTGTCAACATGAGGGCACTACAAATTTTTCTCACCAGCTATTTTACATTTTGTTTTTAATTTATATAGCTGCTCAAATTGAAATCCCACACATCCTATCAGTTGCCCTGAAACTCACTCTGATAATGAAAACTCATTTCTTTGACTGAGCCACTGAGTAACAAAAAGCAACTCAGGCAACTAGGCTTATGTAGTTATAAATACCAACTTTTATGGGGAAAAAAAAAGGAATAAAGTTCAAGTCCTGCCTGAATTTTACCTCAATGATCCTTGGACATTCAGGTCAGATAGAGGGGGCTCTGGGTCATGCTGTAAATTGTAGGTACTGTGTTCAGGCCAGTTCTGCCACCCTAAATACCTTGAAGATAATAGTCATGATCTAAAGCCATGCAATTGTACAGGTCTCACACCTAGGGACCTACAAACAATATAAAAACCACTATGGATTAAAAAACCATTGTGATCTTCTAAAACACAGGCTAGAATTTAAAATAAGAATGTTTATGATTTTAGCATACCTCCCAGGGCTGGAAGGCTATTCTCAGAGACCTAAGCATCATTTTAGAAGCCAATTTTTGAAGAAATTCTTCAAAGTCTTTACCACAGCATTTCACTTTGAACAGAGCAAATAAGTGACTCTCAGGCACAAAAAGCATCAGATACTATCAATGACAGCAAACCTCCATAAGGCAAACAGAATTTACCACCATTTAAAAGATTGTCTATATCACTCTGATTTCCCTATGTGGATGCAAAGCTGGGACCCCCCACATCACTGAAAGAGGGGCAAAAGCCCATCTTGCAGACAGATCCCCAGAGTTGCAACTGATACTGGCAGCCCCAAACCCACTACAAGTGCCAGAGGACAGCCTCATCCTGCTGCCAGTGCCCTTGCCCCCATTCACAGGCTCATAGGAGCTTACCTGATATCTTTCCTTTATGCCAATACCTCTAAACATAAATATCTGCTAATTGCCCAGACATTCTTAATTTGTCTGTTCAAAGAATTCATCCTCAATTCAGCCTTTACAAAACACCTTTTGCTTTTTTTGCCTTCACAGAAGTTTGGGCACTACTCCCACTCCTACTAGGCTGATAAGATCAAGCTTGTCAGGAAACTGAACATGCCACATTATTCCACCGCTTTACCTGTAAATGCTGTTCTGCACAGAGAATTGCAATCTCGAGGACAGATCATTACACTGCAAAGAAAGGCTACAAGGAATACCAGAGCACTGGGAACAACTGGAAGACTCACATAAAAGTTTTCCTGATAAAGGAATAGACTATAAGAAAATGGGAATGTTTCATGCAAAGAAATCAAAATACAAAAGAAGGGACTAATTCAGAAATTGATATAGTTGAAGTACAAACCAGCCCAGATAAAGTGCAACACATAGGCATCAGACACCAACAGTAGCCAGACTATTTACAGCTTATGGAAAGCCACGGCAATATTCCATCTACAGAGGTCAGCTTTTCAACACCCAGTAAACTTTGCAACACAGTTTTCCCCCGAGCCATTGAATTCCTAAAATTTTTTCTGGTGCTACATTCAGCACTGGACAGCATTTAATGAAGGGCCAGCTAATTGCTACCTACCGTTCTCACCGCTGGTGCTGAGGTGCTCGTAAAAGTCTAGGAAAAACAACACAAGGCAAAGTTAAGGAAACTAAACTACATGTTAAATTCTTACTTTAGGCTGATATATCAACACATCTCACATTCAGGGACACCGTTAGAGCTATGCTTTTTAACCACGTCATTAGGTGCTTTACAGACCACCATCACAACTCTCTTCCAGCTTCTTATTTCCTTTTTTATGTACAGGGAAGCACAAAAAGCAATGTTGCCCTAAAATCTGGCTTGAAAACACAAGTGTGCCATGAGGTTCTGCAAAAGCCTAGACGAGGAAACCCATCCTTGCAACAAGACTTGAGGAACAGCAAACTTGATTTCCCTTAATTGCCCATACAACACAAGCCACTCATTCTCCTCTGTGATCAACTTCACTGGAACACCAGACAATTTTACCCACTTTACACTTGCTATCACCTTGTTTTGCTTACCTCACTTGTACTTAAATTTGATCCCATTGCAGCTCCAGTTGCATGTAAGTCCAGTGTTAAAACTTACTGAGTCGTATGGCTGGCAGGAACTCCTCACGCAGGTTAGGGGTGGAGGAATAGGGATTTTATGACGAGCCTCTCCTGCCCCACCCCCTGATTATATCCAGTCATTAGGCAGTCCCCTCCCTGCTTCCTGCAGCCTATTAGAGCACCTCAACTGAGTCAGCAGAATGAAGAGCAATTCCATCGAACACTGCAATGTGTGATGTTCAGGGAGGATGCTGAAGCCCCTTTCTGCCCAGGTGTTGCTCTCTTGGAACACTACTGGTAATGAAAAGTTTTGCATTTATGCAACAGATCTCACCCCCAAGCAAAGTGCTTCTGACTAATGAAATTACAGCTCTACACTGCCACCATCATGCTGCAAGGTAGTAGAGATGTCAGCAGCTTCTATCCAAACATAAACCTGTAGCAGTCTTCCCATAGCAGCACAGTTCAGGCAGTTCAGCAAGGTGACTCAATTGTGAGGCCACAACTGAATGACTGCAGCACCCATGCTCCCCCCTCAAAGCTACTTTGAGCATCTCTGTGCTACATTTAGCAACTTCAACACATGCTGATTATTCTTTGCCTGGATAGTTATTGTATATATAGAAAAAAGAGTTAATCCATGTTCAGAAATCTTGCAGTTTGATATTAAATCAAACGAGAGGGATGGGAGGAGCTATTAGCAGCAGGTGAAACTTGGGAGTGGAAGGGTGAGGCAGGAGAGAGGGTTGTGCTCTCCTGCGTGGGCCCAGGGCGCACAGCAGTTCACCCATCCTCAGAGCTTACTTCAAAGGGATCTGTGTGTGCTGGCTCTCACAGTGAGCCCAGCAGACACACTGTGAGAAACTCCAGGGCACAAAACCCTCCCTGACTGCTCTACACCCCAGTGTACAGTGACTCACTGCCTTGTAAAGTGTATCAGAGTAGCTCTAAACTAGCATGCATGTGCAGGCTGGTAGATTTTGGAGCATGCAAGAGCAGACTGTGGCTCTGCCAGACTCTTTCTGGCCTCTCTGACTGATGATAGGAGGCAGCAAGTACTCAGTCTTGCATAATGAAATTGAAGTGATTATTTTAAATCAATCTTACTTGTATTGGTGTTGAATTCACTTGATGGAGGCTAAGAAGGCAACCTTGTAAATTGAAGTGGATGCCACCTAAGTGCACTCCCCTGTGTAGGCTGGTATCAAAATAATTCTGCATAGAGGAAGAGAGGAGGTGTTGGCCAAGGAACGTCGCTGGAGTAAAATCCTCTTTTCAGATACAAGTCATTTCCTTGTATGTTGATGTCTGTGTCATAAACACATGTGATGCCTCTTCAGAAGATCTTATTCAAAATAAGAATAAGAGGTATTCTCTGGTGTTTTCCATCTGAAGTATTTAATGGCTAGCTGCTTGCTCCATAGGCACATTTACACTGTCTTCTCAGAGTCAGAGGAAAATGGCCCAGATGTGAATCTGCAGCATCTGAAATGCTCCTTAAAGGAATGACCAAAAGGTACTTGCAACGAACATGTGCATCTCCACCCCAAAGACAAAATATCTCCTGTAACTTCTGTCTTCATATCTGTGTTAAATCCTTAGGAACAAATTCAGGTGGAGCAGTCACAGCTGAGAATCACTTACTTGCCCTCTCACACAATAAGTTCTTTCCAGCTTCTAAAAGAATATTCCCTGGAAATATTCCAGTATTAAAATTTAAAGTAAAAATTCATTTTCATTAAAAACATGTGCAAAACTATCAAAGGAAAGAGGATAGGCTATCCAGCTCACCTTGCCCAAGTTGTACCAGCAGGTATATACACCTATACACATTTATATCATCCCAGCTGTTTCACAGACGATAAAAGACTCCCTGACACTACATTCTCTTACCCACATTGTTTTTAAGATCCATACATGAGACAGCACTTTACAATTTATTAAATTATTCCAGAGTCAGTGCATCTTACCCACTAAATGGTTCCCTGATGTTCAAACTGTTTTCCTCATCTCAAAACAATGTCATCATTGCCATTCCCAAAACATGTTCCTAAATATCTCTCCTTCTCCTGCTCATGACTACCACCAGGTTTTTTGGCTGGCATTTTCTTCCTTAACCATTACCTGTCCACATCACACAAGAAGGCTTTGGAATGCACTATCTTTTAAAGACCTGGCGTCTTTATGGCAGGCAAGAATAGCAATCTCAACATTTTCTCATTCATGCAGTGAATACCTGATAGAACTAAGCACTGAATGCTGACAACATCTGTGACAGTAAGTCCTTGTCAGGACTGAGAGAACTTGATGGCTTATTCATTGGTGTCTATTACACAAAATGCTTAAAACAAAAATATGAATCTGCAGTTTGTCCCTCTGGACTTTTAGAAGCAGAAATGTGTCCCTAGGATTATAATTTCAAAAAGATTACAACTTTCAAGGTCTTATATCATTTTGGGGTTTTTTCATTTTTCATTAGTTCTTCCACAATTCAATGACAATTTCAAAGACAACCATGAACACACATTAAGCAAATTTATGTGTGAATTTACCCGAAGCCTAAAGAGCCATATATTGCCTCTTTTTAGCAATCACATTTCCATATTAATAATGTCAAATTGCCAGAGATCATCATATAAATACTACTTTCTTGGATTTCTGAAGATTAGAGAGACTGTGTAACTGATGACAGAACATTCCACAGTCTCTTTAAAGCTCTGAGCAGTAACAAGGAGAGTAAAAAGGAAGATGTAATTTTCCTCTGCTATCATGCACTTTCAAGTGCGCATTTATGTGCACATGATTTTGCATCTATGTATTAATCAAGGCAAGCAGGAGAAAAGATATCATTCTGATCTAAACTGGCCAGCTGCATACACTAGTTTCCCTGATATGATATTCAGATAATTGTATATCTGACTGCAATAGGTTGCAGGGAGGAGTAACAGCTGCTTTAACTCCACAATTACCTTATGTACCACTTTGTCACCTTCTGATAATCCAGGACTACAGAAATGTATGACTAATGGGGGACTTCATTTTACTGCAAGAGAAGAGTATCCTTGTACCATCCTTGGGATGACAATGGGAGCCGTCATCATTTACACACCCTGAATGTAACAAGAAGGGTAAACATTCAAAGCACGTGCTAAAGGTGTTAAAAAATGATAGCCAGATGTCACATTAGAAAATAATTACTCAGTATTAACAAATTAAGTAATTTAACAAACACACTACCAGATATGTAGCTGGGGATTTTCCCTGGGTATTGCCTTTCACTTTGTTTTCCTTCTTTTTGTATATTTCCACAAGCTACGAAATCTATGAAGACCTCATCCTGCCAGTCAAAGAAGAGCAAGCAGCTCAAGTCCAACTCTAGCTGCACAAAGGACTTGAACTTGATAATCTTCACAGACAAGGCGTTCCAAGGATGACAAGTGTCACTTTTCTATCCCAAGGTGTTGGATTTCAGACGCTGAAAAACTTAACTTTAACTTGGTAATTTTTGGCCTGACGCTAATTTTAAGGAACTCTTTGATATAAGAAAACCAAACACAAACACTCAAGCCCAAACAAAAATATCCCCCCATATATATATATATAATATAACATTCATGCTAATATGATTAATATGTTAGCATTTTGTTTTCATGTTTCTATGTACCACGCCTTCAAAACACCTGTACTTCAAAACTCCACAATATTCCTTCAGTCACTGGTGAGAGAGATCACACTAGGTGGAGGGGTGGGGGATTGCATTTTTGCTTGGGACACTGTTCTGATTATGACATATACGAAGGAGGGCTTGTGCTTTCAAAAGACTATTGAGAAACTGCATTAAAACAACTCCACATGCCCTTGATATGTTTTGGAGAGATAAAATCT
Organism: Chloebia gouldiae; assembly: GCA_003676055.1. Taxonomy (NCBI): domain Eukaryota; kingdom Metazoa; phylum Chordata; class Aves; order Passeriformes; family Passeridae; genus Chloebia; species Chloebia gouldiae. The sequence continues at coordinate 30,880,066 of QUSF01000004.1, read as the reverse complement.
CGCTCCTCCTACTCACTCACATGAAGTAATTGGGCCGCTTTACCATTCAAAAATCACCACTAAAGTGTTCGCCCATCTGTTAATATATGCAATCCTGCCTTCAGATTTGTTGCAACAGAATTTCAAATGCAATCCTCATCTCAAAAACCAGTAGCTCAAATCCTTTATCTGTGCCCCACCCCGTGCTCTGTCGATCCAACAGCACCTCTCTTTACTTTTGCAGGAGCACTCAGAGGTTGCCTGACCTTTCCAGGTTCATTCAACACTTCAGGTACTCTTCAAGCAGCTATTCACTGGCCTAACCCCAACAGACCACAGGTGTGAGGAATACCAGCACCAGCCTGTGTCAGCTAATTACCCAATAATTGGGCAAAACACATAGCCCAAGACCTTTACAGGGAAATCTAGAGACAATTCTGAGCCAATTCAATCTGAACCAATTCTCAGAGTATCAGGAAGTTACCAGCTAATTAAGGGGGTAACTTCATCTGCAGTCAGCCTAAGATGTTCGAGCCCTAATAGAGACTGTAAAGATTCACAGCTAATTGTTTCCAGGATCATGACATTACATTCAGCAGAGCTTGTGTGACAGGTCGCAAACAGGTGTTTACAAAAAAAAAAAAAAAATTGACGACCTACCTGGATCTTAAATAGAACAATTGCATCAATGCTGAATCATTTTAATAATTTTGAAAAATCCAGCTGATATGTCACTGAGCCTAAGCCTCAGTTCCATCCTTAAAAAATACCACCAGTAATAATGAATGTGTCTCCTTTTTTGTTTTTTGATTAATAGCTGGCAAGCCATTCAAACAAATATCTTTTCCCCTGTCCTTTCATGCTGCCTTTCACCATCACATCACAGGCAAGATTCTGAAATATCGCTGCAATGTGAATGTCATCAACGGTCTTTAATAGAAGAAGCCTTTCCTTCCCAAAACAAAATGACTCAATTTTGGAGAAAATTCACAAGCCATCAAGGCAAGACCATTAAGCTTGGCTCTCCCAGTTAAAACATTAGTCTCATGCAGTGTTAGATGCTTGGAGCGAGATCCAACACAAACACCAGCCTCTGAATGATTGAGTCACAATACTGAGCTGCTAAACTACACCATTTAGGCAACCTAAAATTTTTCAGTGGCTTGCTAAATAGGCCCAGACTTCTGAAAACGGACTGTCTTTCCTCAGCTCATTCTAAGTCATTCTAATTTTCCAGATCAGCTGCCAAAAGCACACCTCATCACCACACCTTGGGTGAGTTAAGCTGAAGGTCCAGAGCCAAGTGTTGCAACCACCAAAAACCAGTGGGTGGAATACAACAGGCACACACACACTGAACTGCTTATATTCATTCTTCCTGGAGCTCTATTAATGAATCTTGGAAATCTTTAAAATACTGAAGAGATACTTTGCAAAAAAAAATAATCACATTTTTAAACCTCCATTTCATTATTGTTTAAAAATAAATTCATGAGCATAAATGAGCTGCCAAAGTGACATTTCCTTTTCTTCTTTACTCAGAGAAAACTATTTCAGTCTTCCAAGTGACACATAACATCAAATTATCCTAACCAAGGGCAAGGAAAGAAGGTGAAAAACTGGATTTCTGCATAAGAGGGCCAGTGAAGCAGAAAGATCTATCAGTATCTGAGGAAATGGAAAGTTGTTGGACTTGACTGCTTTAGATCTATGAAAAGGAGACACAAAGATTACTGCCAACAGTTTCCTCTTACGAAGGGAGACTTACTGGTTTGATTCATTTTGCAGCAAAGCTTGACAGACACTGCTGGTGTTATCTCCTGTTAAATGAACTGATGCACAGAAAAGCACTGTCTTAGAGGCAGCAACATATAATGTTTTCTCCTGAGTTATCATTCCAGTCACCTGCAGCTTTGAAGCAGAGTTTTCTTCCATGTTTCATTTTCCACTGTTGAAGTGACAGCTTTTCTTTCATCTTTCCTCAAAGGTTATTCACAAAGCTCATTGTTCACTCAATATTTGATTTCTCAGTATCAAAAGCAAGAGTAACTTTTTCCCCAGAACAACTTACTAGCTGAGCTGAGTCCATAGAAGTTCATAAAACCCCCAAACTTCAACAACAAAATTCTTATTTTTAATAAGTTTATGCATGGCTACTTAGTATTTGAACAGTAGCTATAGCTATTACTCTGCATGTATATTTTTGCATACAACAATCAGAAAATAAGACCTAAGAAAGACCAGTTAAATATACTTTATTAAGAAACCATTTCTCTAAGACAAGTACAAGAATTTCATGAACACTACTCTGTCAGTTATTTGGATGGCAGTGGGAATAAATCTGTAGCAGCAGCTGCACAACGGCCATCTCACTGTTGCAGAAGTCAAAGGAGTTGGTATCACAAACATCTGTGAATTTGCAGCAGGTGAATATTTAGTAGTCCAATTCCAAAACATTTGTGTATCTCCTTCTGATGTTTGGTTTTTTTTTTTTTTTTCTAAATACACTTTAAGAGTGTTTACTTGAATTAGGTGATGAATAGTTTTTAAGTTGCTTCTTTCGTTGCACTGCAGTTTGCAAAGCCTGGAGAATTAAGTGTTTGTTATTTAGGATGTTGTAGCTGCACAGGTTAAGCAGCTTGTTGAAATTCTCTTCAGTGTACGTAAGCAGGCCAGTGCCATAGGGAGCAGCACAGTTGGACACATCCACTCTTCCCTGTTCCATCTCTGCGGGACTGCGCTCCACATCTGAAACCAGAACCAAGCACAGCAAAGGTTTTGAGGTGGAAAACTGCTACCAGGCAGTGCAAACTACACAGTAACAGACAATAAAATCCACTAGTTCGCTACTTGGCTGCAGTCCAGACTTGACCAGCAGAAAAGCTTTTCCATGCAAAATGCTTTCCTCTCTAAATTAAGGCTTTTCATCAGAATATTTTTTTTTTTTAAGATTTGGAATTTTTTATGTTTAACTTTTCAGCTGAGTTCTGAGATGACAGCTCTTTATTTACCAGCTGGTAGAAAATTACACCAGAGGGCTCCTGAATTGGGAATCCTCCCTCTCAGGTGGCTGAGATTTTAAGCACATGCAGCAGAACAAGTAAGAAAATGAACAGCATGAGGTCTTTTTCAATAAGCTGGTTCATGTATTTTTCTTCATTTTTGAGTAAAGTTTCCTGGACCATAGAGGATTAGCAATAAAAAAAATTGGAGTTGATGCATGTAAAAGTATTTGTAAACTGAAATTGAATTTGCCAAGTAGATTTTTTTTTTCCTAGTGAAACAAATATTTCTTCTATTGCTGAACTAAAGGAAACAATCTGGCGACTTTTCAAAAATTATACGTATCAAAGCAGCTTGTTACCCTGGCAAAGTTTTTGCTTCATGTTTTCAGCTTTTTCAATTCTCAATATTTTCATGTAAAAAAAGTAATAGGCGAATTCCAGCTTAGTTAATGAAGCAAACGTATCTCTTCATGGGACTGTTTGGTGACAGCATAAGCTACTAGTGGATGTAACTTACTAGCTGTGTCCTCTTTATTATCAAAATTACATGACCTGTTTCAAGTGGCAGAGAGGGTTCCCCTGAAGGTACAGCTTCTCATGCTTTTATTTTTAAACCTCTTCATTCCAATCCTTAATTAGCTGGCCAATACTACTATATGCATCACACCTGGGCTCAGAATATAATAACTTAGCCAACTCAGAAGCTTGCCAGTGTCTTGTTTTGGAAGAGGAACAAGTTTAATGGATCCAGTTGGATGAGACAATCTCAAAAAATTATTACTGCTGTCAACTTACTCGGTGCCTTGTATTTTTGGAAGGTATCACACACCAATGGAAAATAGACCAAGACTGGTGCCTCTAAGCTGTCATCAAACACATAGCACTCCTTCAGGTGCTCCCGGTCTTCCTGGCTCAGCTCTGTGCTGGGGAATGGGATCCCGTGCTCCAAACAGTACTCTGAGAATAGGTCCAGTGGCTGGCTCAACAGAGAGGAGAGACACAACACAAAGAGAGTTTGAAGTAAGACCACCAAACCCCATAATATTTTGCTGCAATAGACAATCTGAGATTGATTCATATGTTTATAAATAATGCATGCAACAGTGCACTGCAACAAACATACCATCTTAATTTTAATATGTTCCAGGTAACAGAAATTGGGTTGATTTGCTAATACTTTATATTTTTAAAGCAGGGTTACTATTTACTGGAATTTATATGACTGAAATTTATATTCAGGTAAATTTTTGTGATTTAGTGAGCAGAGTAGAGGATTTGGATAGGGAAACTTGGATTACATGTGGCTTCTCAGATCACAGGTTCTTAAATATCTGCATTCAGTGCATCTATGTCTTCATGTATAGATTACATTGTAGAAGTTATTTAGTTATTGAGGAACTTGTTACCAGGATGACACATACATAAAATAGGACATTTTCTGTATGTTGTGTTCATATGCCTGTCCCAGAAAGACACTGAAAACAGCCCTGATAAAGGCAGTGACATGGTCACAGTTGTGATTAGTACCCTTGATATGATCAGTTAATAAAAAACAGACCATTTTCTGGAAGGAAAAAAAAAAAAAGAGAGAAAGCTATAGTGACAATTCAGCTGCTGGAGTCATACAGATAAAGAATCACTGCTTCAAAACATCACCAGAGTCTGTGGTCCTCCACTGTAATTTAAGTGGATAATGACATCCACTTTTCTCTCTGGTCTCAGAATTGGTGGGCAGCTGGTGTTGATGAAGAAAGCTGTATCTATCAGCTTGAGGTAGTCACTCATTTCATTCAGCTGGTTGGGAGAAGAATCCAGCACTGTGTCTGAAAGGCCAAAACTTTTATTATTATTATTTACTGCAGGGTCAAGTCTCTTTTTTTTCCAAAATTTTTCCAAGAGAAGACAAAGAAAATACAGTTTACATATATTCATCTTTGACACAAAGTCCACAGTTATGTATTTGTATTTGACACAATTTTAGTATTTAGAGCTCAACTCTGAGATCAGCAAGAGAGGAGTTCTGAGACTCAGCTTCATCCAAAGTGATAAATAACTCTGCTTTTTCAATAAGTGTAAATTTGTGGCTATTTAACTTCCTTAGAAGCTTCAAGCCACTCTTCAATGGATTTTCCTGGGAAGATGAGAATTCAAGCAAACTGGCTGCGCTTCTTCCAAGACAGGAACAAGACCAGGAGTAAATCATCTAGGGCTTGGCAAAACCCATTTCACAAACATGTTAATCAAATAATATTAATCAAAATTTACCTCTATGATAAAACTTATCAAATATTTGTCCTCAGCAAGTATCCTCAAATGTCCTTCAAAGATATAACTGAAACAATTTCCAATTACCTTTCCACATGCAAAAGCTCTCATTCTCCAAATATTTGTTATGTAGCTGCAAGCCCTTGAGGAAATTATGGTAAGTTGAAACCACTGGCCGCCCAGTCATCATTTCTCGAAGAGTTTTTGAAAGGTAGCCTTTAGGAATGGACAAGCAGGTTGTCTGTTCATGAGGCTTCTTGGGCAGAGCAGGATGGTTCTCTGCAGGAAGAACAAGAAGAGGGTATGTGTCTGCATTCAGTCAGGGTGCTTCTCTGGTGATAATAACAACAAAACCACCATGGCTCCCAGCCCCATCTGTGACTGAGTGCACACCTGGACATGCAGTGTTCTGGGCAGTGGGTTTCAGTGTCACACCATCACCTTGTTCTTCTTTGTCTGGCCTCTCCCTCCCCAAAGGGCTCTGGCAACCCTCTCATGACTAACAAAGCTCCCCAGGGATGTTACACAGTGAGCAGCATAATGTTTTTTCCTGTTTTACAGCACAACTGTTGGTCTCCTGCTTTTCCTGCATTCTCAAGGGCTAGGTGTCCCATAAGCCAGAAATAGGACACAAAAACAAACCCTTTACCAAATGTCAGAGAGGTGTGAAGAAAATGTGGATGCAAGAGAAAAGTCATCTGAAGAACTAACCAATGTCATGCTCAGTGTCTCGAGTCCATCTGTGCCAGAAGTGGTCTGAATGACCCGAGAGGTAGACAGCATCCATAAAACTCTGGGAAAATATATTGCTCCATGTGCCTTGAAAGTAAAAAAAAAAAAAAAAAAAAAAAAAAACAAAAAAAAATACCCATGCCATACTTAATATTAGTTTGAATATTAGAGCACAGGTATGACAACACACCTGAATCCACCCTCTGTTCTAGTTATGAAATATTATGAATTTTCCTGTAAATATCAAATGCCACACCATTCCACACAATGTCTGGCTTACAACCAGGCCATTTTCGAAACTTGGCTGTCTATAAAAGTCAGACTGTGAGTTTAAATACTTCAGATGATCAGTTTGCATGTGTGCATGCATGTGTTCTGTTTAGGTCATTCAGCAAGACGTTCAGCAAATTAGTCACATTTGTCTCAAAAATTGGTTTCCTCTTTTGTTGCTTTTGGCTGGTTCATTTGAGATTGAAACTGCATCAGATACATTCTCTGGTGTACTAATACTGCAACTTGCAGACCACCTCTGTGTAGCCAGCTCTTATTTTCTTGAGATAATAAATTACCTTCCAAGAAGCAGATGTGGGATTCTGGGATCTTCTTCATCCGGCGACCCATGAAGAACTCACTACCAAAATCCTCTGAACGAACAAAGGCCCCATATTTCAGGAGACCCACCTCGTAAGGGGTAAACTCCACCCACTCTGTAAATAAGGCATCAAAATGGATTTATTGCAGCCACCTGAACACATGTAAAATCAGCTTAGAGAATCAAAAGCTGGAAGAACAAGGCCTATACCTTCAACCATGGTAGTGACAGAAAGTTCAAACCAGTATGTTTTGAAACAAACAGGTGCCCTTTAACATACATGAATGCAAAAGCTAAACTCATATCCTCTGCCAAAATCCATTCAGCTTGAGATTCAGGTCCATTTCTGCACTAAGCAGCAAGACCTGGGGCTGAAAGTCCACTAATTACTAAGGCTCTGCACACAGTGTGGCATTTTGAGTTCCTCTGATTCAGCAATGATGCCAGCTACCATTCATTCTAAAGACTCTCATAATCACTGCCTTGAGGATAAAAAACTCTGACCAAACCCCCTCCCCACATGGAAACCTTGGCTGGATGGGACACTGGGACTGCAACTGTGCCTAGGAGCAGATGACCACGTTTAGTTGCAGGACCTCCTGCTTCCTTTGGACTGGAAGCCCTCTGGGAACAGTGATCGGGATCACTGATCAGAGCACAGAGCCCTGCCTCTCCTCAGATCCTTGTCTGCCTGCTAGGAGTTGACTCCTGCTCTCACCCCTTTCCACCTTCTCCTTTTCCTCCCTTCCTTGCCCTCCTTCCCACTCTTCATAGCTCTCTTGGAGTAGTGCTGCCTCAGCAGGAGACCCAGCAGCCGACAGGGGCTGCGGGGGGTAGGTGGGGATGAGAGGGGTGACTCTCAAGGCTGCCAGCAAAAGGCATCTCCATCCCCACCCCGAGCGGCGTCTACAGCACACCTATCTCCCTTCCATAGGATGCATGTTTTTCATCCAAATCAGAAACTAGATATGAAGACAGGAGAAAAGAAATTATTTAAAATATTTATTGGCTTGGACTTACAGAAAAATGTTTTGGCATACAATCAGCCTTAAAAGGAAACTCTTCAGAGTTGTAAGAGGGTGCATGATATCTATACCTTTAAAATCCAAAGTGCTAAAGTCATCCTTGACATTGAGGGATACGTATATGGGGAGTGGATTCTGCCCCTGATTGACTGCTAGTTGTTGATCCGAGAGTTTGTGAGTATTTTCCTGTTTACAAAGAGCAAAATCCATTGTAAAAAGATGAGCATGATGCATGGACTTACTACAGCATCTAAGCATGAACTATCAGTGAAGTATCTGCTAAACCTCAGCAGGATTTTTCTGTGTACTTTGGCCAGACAAGTGTGTTCATGTGTTATCTGCCATGAGCTTTCACCAAGGCATTGTACTTATGGGAGTTTTGGCAAGGGGGATAGGGCAAAAATGCAAGAAACATGTCTGCACAGTTACTGGAATATGACGTGCTTTAAGGAAAAAAAGATATTTAGTCAACCTGGACCCATTTCCTTCAGTACAGCTCATGGGTATACATTGCTATGCCTGAACTTAGCTCTGTCAGAGCCTTCTCTCCTCTGTGTGTTACTAGAATTATCACCTGACCCAAAACCCAAACTTAAAGATGGAAAATCAGTTTCTTTAACATGTTGAATTTTTGCATGCTCTGACATCTCTTCTAGATGCTCACACTTTAGGGTTACTTTGTTGCTTTTATTCTGAAAAGCCAAATAATAAGTCCTTCAGATGTTCTCAGAGCCTTTTCTATAACTGAATCTACAACCTTAGACATGGGAAGTTAGAAATCCTGTGAAATAAGAGGGAGAGAAAGAATATAAAATACCTGATGATGTAGCATACAATCAATAAAAAGTCCCCATAAATCTGTAAAGGACACCTTGTGCCCCTCTTGCTTTCTCTCACAAAGCTCATTTTCATAGTATTTCATATGATCCAAAGAGAAACAGTGCAGCTTGCTCTTGGTCACGTGTTTCCTGATATCACCAACTGGCCCTCTGAGATCCTTTTGTGACCAATTTGCATCTTCATATAACTTTGACATGGTCCTGGATAAAAGAAAGGTATTGTGGCACATAACAATTTTTTAGCCTATAACACAGGTAAGTATTTTGTTTGAGTCTACCCGAGGTTCTTGCCCTCCAACTTTTACTTGGAAGGGCATGAGGCAGAATTTAGACTGTGTAATGATGGGTTTTTTCCTGCACAAATAAATTTAAAATCATCCTGGCTTGTTTGTATTTCAGAATCAAAAGAGTAATAAAGCAACAGTGATAACTTAACTCAAGCTTTTGCTAGAATTACCCCTTGATTGTCTAAGCCACCTCTTCTACCTGAGGCCAATTCCCTCAGGTGGGTCAGACCCTGTGTGAAAGACATAAGGGCAGGCTTGAGCTGCCAGGACCCAGGACTCAAGCAGATTCCAGTCATCTCCTCTCATCCCCATCCCACTTGGTCTCATTCTGTCTCACATACTTTGAGAGCAGCCTCCAGAGGCAAAATGTTTTCAATCCCTCAACCCCTCCTAGTTTGTGCAAGGCAGTCACCATTGAGCACGTGAATGACACTCTCAGGGCTGTTCTTTAGAAGTCTGGTTTTTGGAGACATGTAAGAGTTGAACCAGACAAATATTACAAAAGGACTTTTGAAGTGTTGCATGCAACAAGATAACAAGTTACAGGCAAACCATCAAAGCTTGTGCTCTTTTCTTTTGATTTCTGTAAACACTTCAGTGCAGTTACAGAAATACTGTCACTCTCAGATTTGTTTCTTGTAAGAGGTGGTCCCATGAAAGAAGTCATCAGTAAGGCAAAATTGTTCACCAGGCTATAACTTTGCTAACACAAATGTCAAGTACAGGCCCAGCTCTCCTTACCATGTTGTGGCCGATAAACCACTGATGTATGACACACAGTCCAAAACACCCAGCTCCTGGAGAGCCAGAAGGCTGCCAAACATTGCTGTCATGGACCGCACTCCCCCTGCTGCAGTCACCACTGCCACCACTGGCACCTGCTCCACACACAGAGAGAGGCACAAAGTCACTCATCACCAGAAGAAATACAGGAATGATGGCCATGCAGAAAAAAGTAACAGCAGCACCTGGTTCAGGTAGGTTTTCATTAATTCACCCTCTTCAGGGCAGTGCTTAATTGTGTGTTTGAGCTGTGTAAACTTTGGTGGAATTTAGTGTATGCTGAAAGCATTTTCCAGATCAGTGATGCTTTGGAAAGTCAGGAGCTGTAAATACATTTCTTATGTGGGGAAATATATTTTCAGATTTTCTCAATGTATTTAACTTTTCCTCAGCTCTTCCCCTCAAAACACCTTTTAAAACTCTGAGTATAACTAAGGTCAGAAGAGCAGCACAAATCCTGCCTGCATAATTTTTGCTTCCTCTAAGTGTATATAGAACATTTGCTACTCTCCAGGCAGATAGTGCCCAGCTTTATAGATTTATTTTAACACCATTTTTCCAACCCACATTTCCTTTACTTTCCCTGATATCAGTGCTATATGTAATTTGGTTTTACTTTCTTCAGGAATGCATCAATCCTGTTATCCTTCCCCCCTTTTCTGTATAGTAAAAACTGATACAACAGATATTCAGTTTTAGGAACATATGTTGCCATTACCTTTAATCTTGTCTTCACTGTATTTCACCACCTACTTGTGGGTTTGGGTTGTTTTTTTTTTTTATTAATTTGGCTCAAACCCCCTTTTATTCTCAGTTAATAATAACAAGTCATATTCTACCTGTTCCTTAAGTTCATGAATATTTTGACTTGGTTGAAAAACGCTGTCCTGCACACATCATAAAGGGCTGGGTGTGCTTGGAGCTGAACAGAGCAGTGGAGGAAATACCCCACAGGCACATTGTCCCAGACTCTTGCCCCAGGCACCACAGCCCCGTAACAGATCATTGTCTTCCAGTAAGAGAGCAGCTACCTCTGAGTTCAGGGATCCCCAGGAGAGGAGCAAGCAAGAGGTAACACCAAAAAACACACAAGACAGATGTTACACAGACCTGTGTGCTATGGGAAAGTTGCAGCCTTCCCTGTGAACCTTATGGCAGCAGAGAAGGGGTGCCAAAGACAATAAATGGTCTCAGTTTAAGCAATCAAATTTCACCAGGCTTGGTTATACACACCAGCATGACAGCAAATACAGCCTTTGGGTGCCCCTGAGGGAGGACAGAGGTTGGCAGAGAATAAAGGAGCTATAACCAGCCTCCTGACAGTTCCTCTTTCATCCTCTGCGTCAAAAACTTGGATATGGTCTTAGGTGCAAGTGACAATCTGGCCTTTATTATTTCTGTAGTGGAAGAGCTGTTTGGGTCATGCAAGTACATCACATCCACATCTCTCAAAGTGGGTTATACCGCTTCAAGTTCCCAAGATGCTGTCCCACATACCTCGTCCTCCTGCAGGTCTTCATCTAGATGAAGAACATTTTTCAGAGCAGCAGCAACCACCTTCTTCCTTTTACGGATGAAATCCTGCTCCTCTGCACACAGACCAAACCCCAGCCGCAAATCTAAATCCTTGCAACTAGAACGTAAGAACAGCACAAGCACCTGTAGCCATTTCTGTTGGAGACATTCAGCAAAACCAACAACAATAAACCAGTTCAAAGAAATTATACTTCCATGTACACGAAAGTCCCCCGTGTAAATGAATGCAGTTACAGGCATATCCTATGTCCTATATTTGTACCTTCCTGTGGAGCTTTTAGACCAGAATTATGTCCTGAACAATTTCACATAATCACAAGGAAGTTAAATGAATAAAATGAAATTGTTTCACATTGGACTCTGGTACTTGGACACCTTTTCACATTCTCCTGCTATGCATGTGCTTGGTCTCCCAAGCACAAAGGAGACCTAAGTAGTTATTTAAACTTAACACACTTCAGTTAAAATAACCCTAATACTGAGTTAGGCTTATCTCTACAAAGAATCTGTGCTCTATTTGAATCAGAAGATTTCTCTTAAATGTATCCCTTCTGCACATTATCATAAATAACATGTACATGATTCATTCTATAATCTATATTTTCACAGGGTTCCAGTTTCACAGTTTTTTTCAGGGAAAAAAAAACACACAAAAACTTTTCTGTCTCTTCTCTGAATATTATTCCATAAAACCCTCTGATTTATCATTCACCTGCAACTAGGGCTTGCAATGGAACTAACTTATCAACAGGGGGTAATGTTACCCTTCAGAAAATCTCAGCAAGCCAGTAAATAAATTACTGTCCATGTGTTTCATTGAAAAATTACCTATAGAGGTCTTGTAAATGCATAAAGGCATTAGACACATTAGAACTATGGCACACATAAATATGCACATATTATAGATAAAGGTTAAAAGGCAGAAGGATGCTTAGGTATCAAAATTACAAAGTATCAACATTAGGAAAAATATTGTGATGGTTTATACCCTATAATTAGCAACCACCTATCCTATTCTAAATTCTTACCAACCAATTTAAAAGCTTTGAAGCATTTTATTAACCATTCTCCATATTTTAATCATCTTTATTTCCTGTTTTGAAATTAGCTACTTTAAGATGTAACTTCCTTTCATCTAACAATGAAATTATGAAAGGAGAGGAGATGGCCTAAGTAATCATTCAAAAGTAATAAAAGATTTACCTATTTTCCTCATTCACAGACACCTCATAAGATTCCCCCTGAAAAATCAATAATGAAATCAATCAATAATTTTTAACTGGAATTGAAATTTTGTAAAAGCAGGTTTTACAGTATTAGCAATTTTTCAGATATATAGTCTAATGATAAATTGTTGGTCTCCTCTCAGGCATTCAACACACAACACTCATCTTGCTTTTAAACTACTTTTAAAGCAGCCAGAAATTCTAAATATCCTATTTCCCCCCCAAATCATATTTATATTTCTAAGTGTATGCAGAGCAAAGCATACAAATAACTCACTGATGCATTTTTAGTAACAAAATTATTACATGACCAGATATCACGTATATACAGTTTACCTTGTTGAAAGAATTCCAAATATCCAAAGGATACTCACTCTCATCACTGTCACTTTCTTTCCCAAGTCCAGAGATTGGAAAGGCACAGCCAGGGCACTACTTACATCCATTTCCCTCCTACCTGAGCCAGGCTGATTAAAGAGGAGGAAAAAAATATTATAACGAGAATATTATTTATAGAGCCTAAACACAGAAATACCAGATAAGGGTTTACTCATGATTCTTCTCCCAAAATTTAGGTTAGGTGTTATCACCATCCATAAGAAAAACCTACACAAGAGAGAAAACGCTCCTTTGGCAGAGTCATGAGCAGCCTGGGTTGACTGTGCTTGATATAGTGGAACCTGGTGGTTTCACTTCTTCCTGGTCCGGAGTGAGGACCTATGGAAATATCCTGGGTTTCTTCATAGGATCCTTTCATTGTGAAGGTGAAATCTCTCCCTAAGAACAAGAAGCAAACCACAGGGAGATGTTAACTGTGCCTAGTCCTGAAATTAGCCAATAAAAGTGCCCCAAGTGACATTTCAGCCTTAGTGCTGCGGGTTTAACTAAGGTTAATTTGGACCACAATGCTTTCCTTCCCCTGTGACCAGTGTGCAGCACCTGGCACTTGGAGATCCCCTGGACTGCAGGGGCTCAGGACTGACCAGCTCTCCAGTTTGCAACACTCGGAGAGCTGATCTCAAAAGCTGATGGCAGAGTCAGGGCTGACACCTCTGGCTCCTCGAGGCCCAGCCCTTCATCTCCTGAGAAAAGCAAAGGCACCTGTTCTGAGTATTTCACCAACCTTGAGGGGAATTTTTAGCAGGCACCTTTGTACATAATTGTGTGAAAGCATGTGTGAATTTATTTGAATGCCCCATAGCAGGTGTAAGATGAATGTTACCATCCTACATTCATAATTATTTATTGTTCTGCTTATTGTAAATACCACTGAATTGCTTTTTAAATGCTAAATTATGGGATGATTAAGTGCTGCTGAATCCTTTAGACAAACAATCAAGTCTGAGGCTAAGTCTGGCAAGAGGGCCCACTCTGGAACTCACAACTCAGTGTGAGGATCTTCACTCCTGGCACCCTTTCCTTTTCCCTCTTTATCATTTTGCATCCCCTGCCACTGCATAAATAATTCTAGATTTATTCTAATCTGATTTTTCTTTGCATGTTTCATGTATGTAGTAATAGAGTGAACCTTGCCATCGAACTTTGTCACACTTTTATAAATTTATAGTAAACTACACTTGCTAATACCTTTGCCAGTGATTAAGTGACCTAAACCATTTGTGACAGCCTGCCAAGTGACAGAGAGTGTGTGCTACACTTGTGGATGCCTCTAGCAGCATTCACATCTCCTGAGCTTTCACTGAAGTCTTTCTTCTCCTGAGAGTTGTGTCTGCCTCTTTTTAGTTTCAGTTTTCACCAGAAAACAGAGATAAAGCTATTTCAGTTCCATCCCACTGCAATTGTGTTCCATCATACATCAACAGCTGTTTCGAAATCTCCCAACCAGCTCCACAGTTTCTCTAAAGCTACAGTCATGTCTTCTGAGGATTCTCACTATTAGCAAGTGGGTAATTCAGGAAATACTCAATCAGCCCTGATGCAAACCGAGACTAAAACAAACCAAATATTTATCTAGATTCAGCTGTGTTTCCCATTGCACAAAAAGCAGTGAAAAACAATTTAAATCAGCAACCTCACTTTTGTAAGAATTCTTCTTTTTTGTTTCATTCACATGTACTTCTAAACAGGAAACTTCACGAGACTGGAAGAGAGAAGCAATAAAACCACTGGTCACAGAAACAGTTCAGAATTCTCACTGAGGTTCTAAGGGTAGAAACACAGTGCTTGGCCATGATGGTCTACGGATGTGAAGAATTTGTAGAAACTGAGTATCTTGTATAAATCTTGCAAGCAGTACTGTGGTTAAGGAAGCCAAAATAACTGGAATCTGTCATTACACTTAAATACTATTCAGTCCCCAACAGTTAACACAAGAAATTTTTCTTCCTATCTTCCAACCACATCCCCACATCCTTCAGTTCTGCCCCACCATAAGATTGGCATACAAAAAAAAAAAAAATTACCACTAGTACACCATTAGTAATGATCTTCTCAGATACACCTGGTCTGAAAAGAAAAACCAAAAAGGTTTATTTAAAAGTATGTATTTGAGCAATAAACTTTCAAAAGCACATAGTTCTCTGAGCTCAGTATATCTAGCTGACATCAGCACTTCTAGTACCATCAGCAGTTCTATCCTTCCCCTCTATCTTGCAGCCTCTGCCAGATGACATCCCATACCTTCCTAAGGATGCTCCTTCCTTCTTATCTCTGCTGATGAGTATAATCCCTCCTTAGGCTGAATCACAAAATAAACATCCATTCTCAGCTATAAATAGTAAGTGAGACTCACTCAAATTCAGGACAGAAAAGCAACAATGGGGAAGATGCCAAGAAGAGATGTCTGAACAGAGATACACAGAGCTACTTCCTCAGTGCTGCATTATTACTCTCTCTCTAAAATGCAGTTTTCTGATGACAAACTCTACAGCATTTTACTTACATGTTTTCCAGTAGAAATTTACTTACATGTTATCCAGTAGAAATTCCACTTCTAGCTCTTCCTGATTCTGAAAATAGGACTTTTTTTTAATTTATGAATGAAGAAATATATTCTATTGATACAATTCTGACAATTTATTTATAACCCTCTATTCATCCACCCTATACATCATAGTATGAATGGATTTCTGTGGCCACACTTTGACTTCACTTCTCTACTGCTCTACTGTTTACAGACCAGCAGTACCATCAAGAGAAAGAAAATATTAAGTATCATTGAATAGGGAGCAAGGGTCCTATTATTAATTCATTAGTAAGATAAGACATGGATCAATCAGTGCTGAGGAAGGGAAGAATAGCAGGTGAATGATGTAGGAAAACATAATTAAGAATGAATGGACTTAGTACAGTGAATAGATAGGGAATATGCCTTGGTTAAAACAAAAGAATTTGCAGAGTAAAGTCATCAAACATTAAAGAAGGGTGGAAGAATGGACCAACTTAGAAAATAAAAATTGTCAGGGTGAAGGGAAGAAGAGAGAAGACTGACACTGTGAAGGGGAACCAAGGAAAGAGCTGAGGAGAGACAAATAAAGAGGAAAAGAGACAGGAAAAGTGTAAGAATGAAGCAGCAACAGAGTAGCACACCAACAGTATAAAAGAGATTGAATAACTGTATTACTTCAGCCACTTGCTATGGGATATAGGCAATCCAGGAAATACCACACTAAAAAAAAGTGTATCAGAGAGATCTTCTGGATCACCCACAGGGAGGAAAATACTAACAGTGATATAAACTATGACACTTGTCTGTTCCTGACAAGTGACAGTAGCACTTTTAAATTCATATTCAGAATAGCTAACATTTACTGACAAATACCCCTTCTGTCCAGTTGCACATCATACTTTAACATTGTGAATTGACTGTGAAAAACATGTCAAATCTGACAATGCAGCTGCCATGGGAGAAACATCTTTACAGTAAAAGTGAAGAGCAATTTTGTATTTACTAATTCACATCAGTAAATGAGACATTTCCAATGGCTTCTCTGACAGCTGCATCTGTGGCATGTAATACAGAAGCAGGTATCTCTGCTTGCTAATTTCTCCCAAAGTCTCGATTTCATGAGAATTATAGTGGTTGCAACATTGTAATACAAGTCTGGGGCAAAGATTTTAGAAAGCAGTCACCTTACACAGATGCAAGACAGAATATCAAATATTTAATTGTGCCCAGACTATACAATCCAAACTAACTGGAGGTCTGTTACAACTTGGTCCAAAGAACATCAGAAACAAGGATGAGAAGAATCTGGCTCATAGCATCTACCTAATTGTACTTGCCTTATGTTTCCATCCTTCTTATGCTATTTTACACTCACAGAAGTTATATTTCTATGAAGTCCCACTCATCTATTTGTGGGTGAAAAATCCAGAGCATAGCAATGGAAATACTTGTTAGACCACAGAGAGCAAGAGGCACAGCAAAGCAACCCTGCTGCTCTGACATTACCCATCTGACCTCCTCAGCCCTCCTTCTGAGACACCTTGGTAGATTAAAGAAATCATTATGGGCAGAGGTGGCACTACAGCCTGTTATTAAGATTGCCCAGCCTGTTGCATTGCTAAGTCACTTTCAAAAAAATAAAATAACCCAAAGTCTTCTAAAAATCCAAATACAGACCATAATCTGTGATGCCTCATGGGTGCCTGATTCACCACAGACTGAAGAAGGGCAGCTTGACCAGGATGTTCCTGGGACAGCTCACCTGGTCTGACCCCCACCACTTCCACCTTGCTAATGGGCTAAGACAGCTCTGCACATGCCTCAGAGCAAATTCAGGGCTTGAATCACAGCAGGCATTATCTCAGTCACATGAGGGCTTTTCTGAGGAAGGCTGTAGCCATCTGGAACAGGTTTAGTAAGAAGTCCTCAGTAAGGATTCGTCTTCTAAAAGAAGACACTCCCCAAAGCAATAGTAATACAAAAAACAGGCAGAAGTATTTTCCAAAGAGCCTGAGTGACAGAGACAGTTTAGAAATAAATGGAACACACCAATTCCTGGGAACCATAAACTGAAGCCCTTGGAAAAAGTATGAAAAAGCCCTGAAGTTGTTATTACACCCTCCAAACAGAGAAGGTGTTACATTGTGCAGAAGGTCATCTGAATATATATTCTGCTCTTTTTGAAGATGAGTGTGATTTCCCCACCTCTCCTCTCAGCAACTTCATCCATTCAGTGCTTCATAAGATACTCTTTATCTCCCCTTTAACACAACCAAACAATATTTTTGAGATTCATGCAGCAAATACAACTCTCAGGTCATACACTCATTTAGGAGAAAAAAATAAAACGCTGATGATATTCTCATTCATCAAGAGATGAATTCTTCTGTGCTGGCTCAGCCCCTCTAAAAGAAATTTGTAGCAAAGGAGCATAAGCAGACTTGCTGAGATTATTTTTCCTTAAAGCTGTTTTGTAGAGGAGGAAAAAAAAACCCAAAGATATTATCACAAGAATGAAATTCTTCATTTAGCAAGCACATTATCTGAAAGAACTGGCCAAAATCCCTGGTGAAGCTGAGAGGATATAGCCCTAGTGAGCTACTGGCCAAAGGGTAAGGGCAACTGCCTGGAAAAGGGGACAGGTTTGTTCCCCCCTGCTCTATCAATCTCCCACAACAGAAATGAGACCGCCTAACCATCAGCTTCTTGATTTTTTGACTCTTTTTCTCACTGACTTTTCAAAATATAATTTTTAAATTAAAATAAATAAATAAATAAAAATATGAATACAACAAGTAAATTTTATCTTATTCCAGTCACAGCAGTGTGTGTTTGTGACCCCTCTCCTAAAACCCCAGCATTCAACTTTTTTTAGTAACATTCTTTTTAACAAAGTCTGTGTGTGAGAACCAATTTAATGTTCAATAAAGGTAGAAATTTAAGACAACATTCTAATCAAAAGTATTATTTTCTCTAGCCACTCACCTCTGGATTCAACTCAAAATTCAGGCGAACTTTTTCTCCAGGCTGGATTTTAGCCACATCAAAGCGAACAGTCATAAGATGATCATCTGGTGTAAAAGTGTCCTCATCACAGACTGACAGCTCCAGGATGTTCTGAGGAAAGAGGCAGAGAAGGATGTAAATGACATATTCTGGGACTACTGAGCCCAAAAGGAAGGTCCAGCAAGAGCCAGCATTCAGCCCTCACACCCATGTGGATGGACTCCTGTGGCAGCACAGAGCTCAGCCCACAGCCCGTGTGGCTCAGACAGCAGAGTCAGGGACTAATCCTAGAGGGGGTAAATCATCAGATTGGGCAACCAAAAAGAGCTCCAAAAGAAGAGGAAACATAAGCGACAATGGCAACATGCACCAGACAGAGCAGAGGTTACACACACTATTCCTCAGATTGTTTGTGGATTCAAAATCACTGCCTTGAGAAATCTTGACATTTTGTCAGAAAGTAATAGCAAAGGGGAAATTTTTAGGCCTTTGAAATAAAAGTTAAAGCATAGTACCAAACTCTCAACAGGATTTGATCTCTTGGCAGCTCCTCAGGGCTCACGTTACCATGAGAAGATGCAGCATTAGTAAACTATGAGAAACTGATCCAGTTTGGACTTTGTATCACTTTCACTCTGACTGCTCACCTATTTCTGCTAACACTATAAACACTTTAACAGTTTTTTACAACAGTTCTGGGACACAAAAAAGCATCCAACATTAATCATGATATTCCACAACCTTCTGAGCTTAAACTACTTCTTTCAGTCAGGTTAACTGAGTTCAAGATCCGTTTGAGCCTCAAGCCTTTCACAAAGAGTCTGCCCACAGCAGGTGAAGATGCCCCCTTTAGAAAGCACCGGCTCACTGTCACAGATCCCACCTTTACTTCACTCTGTATCAAGAAGTGGAAAGTTTCATTCCAGACAGGGCTTCTGCAGTTGTGTACAGTTCTTGTCTGGGCTTCCTGACGTGAAGCTGTTGGCAGCCACAGCTTGACATAGCAATCAGTTTGGCTCCCTGTGTTAACAACAAGTTGCACAATTAGTACAACAGTACTTCATTATTATTTGATTTGTTCAGTCAGGGGAAGAAAATATTAACCTCTGAGGAGTCCTAGATATTTCATTAGACTCCAAGGAAAATATTCTGGGTTTAGAGTTACTTAACTTTTCTATTTAGATTTATATCAGTTTTAAAAAGTCAGTTTTAAACCAATAATTCTATATGATAACAAGAGCAAAAGTATTTTATTTCAACAGTGCTGAACTAAGTACTCTAGCCCTTGTGATTTTATAGCTCCTATTTTCAAATATTTGCCGTTTTCCAAAAAAAATTCATATACACTTATTGAAATGGCACTTCTTAAAATTAAATGGAAATTTTAGTTTGGGGGATTTTCATATTTGTAACGGACAAGTCATCCACACCAACAGAACACTGAAGACACAAACACAGCAATATCCAAGCAACTACTGATTTTTCCTGTATCTTTCACAAAGGTGTTCCTTTCAGAAAGGAATTGGGCAACTGGGAAAAAGGGACACTGAAGAGTCAAGAGAAAGGGAAATATCACAGAGCAGCTGATAAAGTGAAGGACAACTTCTTCAACACAATTTCTAGTCTATTTCCTTTCTGGCTTTAAGTGTTCCCTAAATTATTTTGAATTTAAATGAAAATGAACACAAATACAACTTCTTCACCCAAACTCCCCTGAAATATTACTGTATCTAAGCAACAGGTGTACAAGAGCATAAAAATCAGGTGACAGTAGTTTTGTTGAGAAACTATAAATGGGCTATCAGTGATACTTACACAGATCTGCTTTGCGGACATTTCTCATGCCTATAATTTTTACAGAAAGCCAGCACAACTGAGGCACTTCTGGCTGCAGAACAATGAGAAAGATACCTTAATTATTAGCAGTTTACTCAGATATAAATAACAACTCGTCCTTTAACACCACAAAGGCCATTCTGTCATTTTAATGCAGTGAATTTAATTTTAACTATTTGAGATATTTTCTGAGAATAAATACTTTCTTGTGATTTGACATTGAGTAAAGATAACCTGTCATTCATAGCTAGGACCTACATTAATCAAAATGAAACCTCATTAATAAAACAAGCAGAACTGGGTTTTTAAAGCAACAAGCAGGAGGGGGTATTTAAAGAACCAGAACTGAACACAGCAGGAATCACTAAAGCTCTAAACAGTGTAAGAAAATGGAAACCTGACAACACAAAGTAAAATTGGCAGTGTGTTAGATTATATACTTAAACACAAATAAACAACAAAAAGTTATACTTGTATGCAAATGCACATACACACACAAAAAAAAAAAATAAAAAAAAGGAAATAAAAGAGAAAGAGAACGGCACAAAAGCACAAACAGGCAATTCAGAATGTCTTGGCTTAATCACAACAAACCTAGACTGACCTGATTGATCTACCAAGGACAAGCCATGAGGCACAGCAATATTGACAACCTATGGTGTAGTGTTCTACAGGAGAATATCTTGAAGGCTCCACAAGTTTCTCCATTTTTTCTGCTCTCCCTCCACTCCCTAGCACAGCTACACACAACCCTACACTTGGTCACTGGAAAAACAAGACAGTGTTGAAGAACGTCAAGAGTAAAATACTACATGCAGAGGCAACAGCTCCATTTATTAAATTAAAAGCAACACTAAAATCTCCGAAGAATCGGGATTTGAAACTGCCTGCTTAGGACCTCCTTGTGTACATCTTCTTTTGATACACCCTGTCCTGACAGAAGCAGACTAAACATCTAGAAAGCAATAAGCCACCAAGCCAAATGTTATTTACAGCCTACTGGAAAAATTCTCAGCTCAACACTTTTTTCTCAGAAAGTGCCATTTGAACAAAACCAGAAGGTCTGAAAGAAGCCCATCAACCTCAGCATAATTTTTGGCAGCAGTGTTTCTGGAGATGAAGGATGAAAGAAGTACATGATCCAAATTGCTGAAAGCTCATTTCATCCCAAATACAGAGGATTAATTTTTCATCCTCAGCTTTACTACCATCCATATCCATGAGTTTGAAGAAAATTTATTCATGAGATGGCTTAAGCACTAAGCAACTACACTGACACAAACTAAATTATAATTCCATAGTGCTAGCAGTTAGTGAATTCACTACTGTCCCAGATTTAAGAAAGAGTTAGCTTCACACTTTTGTACTGAACAGATTCTGAAAGCTCAGGGGTAGAAAAACATATCATACTGTTTTCATTTTTCAAGTTATTTAATATATTTTCAACTAACCATTAGTCAAAAAACAATAATTTGTAACATATCTAGAATGTACCATATCCAGTACTTTCCAAAACCAATTCATCTTCATAAAAATCAGTGTTCAGAAAAGTGTCAGACATGGGAGCAAGCCATTTTATTTGTTGATCTATCTCCATAAAGTAAAGGAAAAACAATTTAAGGATTAAGCCTTGGTTGTTATGAGGTATAACTATGGTCATATAATCATACCACAGTAAACCAAGACTAAAATCCAGCTCTCCCAGTTCCTTGCCTAACATTTAAACCACAAGTTCATCATCTTCCCAGCCCCTAAGTCACACTGAATTCTTTGCACTCTAGACAGCACACTCACAGAAGAAGCAGATATTCCCTTAACTATCTGTTAATAAATGTCACCTCTCACAAAAACAGTTAAGCCTGGGGAGAGACTGGAAAGGCTGACAGAAGAACTGCAGGTATCACGGCCATCCTTTATGCCCTGCAGCTCTCTCCAGAAGCTGCCTCATACAGTACCTCATTTTCAGCACTGCATGGTCTGTCATGATCCCTCCTCCTGATTCCAATCTTCCTGTGTGGATTTGCAGGGATGAACCGATCCTGGAGACAAAGAGCCAAAAGAGGGGCCAGTGATGAAACCCAGCAGTCAGTAATTTTCAGTTTCTACTCAGATTCACTATGGAAGGAGACCCTAGCATTTCTCCCATTTCTCCTCTTCATGATGGGATATATCCATCTCACCAGGACCATCTACCTGCTGCTTTTACTAAAATATCAGCCTACTGTAGACACATTTGACATTTAAGGATCAAAATTCCCCAAGTATTCGCTTTTGATGAATCTCAACCAAGACAGCCAAACAGATTCTTCTGCCCCACCGCTAATTTTCTCTTACCAAAAGTGAATAGGCTGATGATCCCATCAGTATCTTTGTTTCATAAAAGGCACTACTATAAGGCTCCAGTCTGTGTGTCTCACAGCTGGTAGGTGCTCCTGGACCACAGCTCTGGCCAGGAGGAAGGGTTGTATAGATTGACTCATGGCTCCACCTCCCACTGATTTCAAAAGCACAAATGATGCATTTCTTCTGTCCACATGAAGACTTGCCTTTTCTTTTTTTTCTTTTTTCCTTTTTTTTTTCAACACCACAGTGATTTAGGGAAAAAAGGAGATAGGTCAAGCATTTTATCACAGGGTAATGCCAGAGTCATTATCCACCACCATAACGTCTGAGTAATTGCACACAGAGGGATCTCCTGGGGCAGTTGCAGCCCCCACCAGCTTCTCCAGTCAGATAGACAACAGCAAAGATTTTCATCAAGTTCACTACAAATTACAGTCATGAAGTGGAGGCTGGATCTCACAGGCACTGGCAAATAATTAAAGAAAACACCTTGTAGGTTTTCTTCTCTCTTAATTGGTTTCATAGAGGATGTTAAAGGGTCAGCAGAGCCAGCAGGAGCTTTTTATATTGAAACATTTTTTAGCTGCAGTGCTGCTTTCAATGAAATGATGTTAGAATCTCATAAGCTTTAACCAAAATAACTACACACCACTTTTTCAAAAGTCTTTAAAAATCCCTCTTAAAATTGTCAAGTCTGATCTGTTTTAAATTTTATAGTAATTTTCCACTATTTTTCTGTAACAGCACTCAACATGTAAAACCAAAAGGACCTAGTATTATTATGGAAATACAAAAATAGCACAGAAGCCAGCTATTGCATTAAACATTATTAAAATCACTAAAAATATGTGTTATTTAACAGTAAGAAATTGTAGTTGAAACAAGTTTTTTTTAAACCCTTTCTTTTTTAGAATTCCCAAAATTCTAAGTCAGAATGAAAACCCTTTATAAAAGTTGCAGGACTTCTTAGGAAAAAATAAAAATCTGATTTTTCAACCATTTCTAATGAAAGTATTTGAGTAGTTAAACTGTCTTATAAAGAGCTACCTTAGATGAGGCCTACCTTAGATTAAGTTTCAAATTATTATCATAGTTAGTCTTGCCTTTCAATAGATTCAAGCATTCAATGCAAGAATGTTTCTGCTTTAGGCTGTACTGACCATTATGCAAAAAAAAGCCAGATGACTTCCCACCTAAAGCTTTTTGCTGGGTTGTTTTCTTTTATTGTGGAACAGGTATTACAATAGAGAATTATTTCACTTTTTTTATATAATAACACCTTTGCAGTAACGCTCTAAATTGAAGCAAGAGATTCAGCTCACAAGGTCACAAGAGGCTGAACCCAACAGCCATTCCATGACTGAACTGAGGCTCTGAAGTCATTTTGTGTCTCAGTTTGATGACCATGGATTCTCCTCGCTCTTGAAGGACAAAAGTTAAGCATCCACTTAGATAACATTCCATGCTCCCCACTTAACTTCCACCCTTTCCAAAAGGTCCACATTTGGGCCTTTTGTGGATTTGGTAAATCAAATTAAGCAATATTAATTGCTGAAGCTGCTATGTCATTACACTGCCCTGGCTTACTCTGTACATAATAAGAGAAAAGAACCCAACTAAACAACTATCACACCCAGAAGCAGATCTAGTCAGTAATAATAGAAAATTACTTGATAACTTGACACTGTGCATCACAAACCACGGTGCAGGTGAGTCACAGTCAGGAAGCCACAGGCCAGAAGACAAGGTGGTATTTCACCAATACTATCACAACTACAGCAGCCCACAGCTGTGGTGATGAGGTCTGGAGTCACACAGGCCCTTGGACTGAGCCACATGACTTGTAACAGGATGCAGAGGAGCAGAGAACTTGCAGCAGAACCAGCAGAGGCTTTGCAGCCTCTTGAGAAGCAGCTGCAAGAGCTGGAGATGCCCATTTGCCACCAAGATCCCAGACCAGTTTTGACACAGGCTCAGAATCAATTTTTGCTCACAGAAAATAGAGACTGATAATAATTTCTCCAAATTCTAACAGGGTTTCTACAGATATTTGACATCAAATATCTAATATTTAATACAAAGCAAAGGGGGAAATTGCCTTCAGAGTCTGGCTCACAAGCCTCCCAAGACCAGCAGCTTCTGTGAGAAAGGTGCCATGGTAAAGAGACAGAGACCTCTTGATCTGAGCTCTGATACACCAATGGACACAGGGTCCAACCTCATCTCTAAAAATACTTGTGCTTTGTTCTTCATAACCTGCTAAATCAAAGCTGTTGGGCACCATCTCTAGATATCAGACTTCATTTCCATGACCCAAATAAGCCATCCCAAAACTTAATAATAATCCTTTTTGACCTAGATTCTGACAAAATCAAAAGTGACAACAAATGAAATCATTAAGAAATTAAATTGTCATAAAGCATTTGGATAAAATTAAGAACGGGGGCATTAAATTGTATTTTCTGCTTTGATAATACAGAAAATTCCACAGGAAGCATCTTTCTTGTAAGACAATAACAAACTGACTTTCTATTGTCTGCTGCACAGGAGTTGCACAATTACATATCCTGTTAAAGTTTTGTTCTAATACATTATTCAATGTGACTATTAAAAAATATTCACATTGCATATTTAGGCCTTATTTACAAAGCAATTGCATCCATTTTCTCAGGTTATTCCATAAGCACATCAACACAATCTGAGGTCAGTTGACACAAGGGACAGCAGCAGCAAACAAACCAGCAGCTTTGTGTTACTGCTCAGGAGACAACTGCCAGGCACTGAATTACTCAAAGGCACCTTCCCCTCAAATGATGCTACTGGAGTGAGCCCAGTCACCACCGAAGGAATATCTAGTCACAGCACCCAGAATACACTTTCATCTTCAGCTCAGACCAGAAGATATCACCTCTTTATCACTGACTCATAGGAGACAAAGTTGTCCCATATTAGAGGCTCTAAAGTTGGATCTACACCACCAGTCAAGCGTGTGATTGTGTGCATGGGTTAACAGCCTCCAGGCAATGCAATTTATCATGCTACTAAAGCAAAAGAAGAAAAGACCTCAAAACATTTCCAGTGTTTTTTCTTTAGTGGCACTGGCTGTTACTACTTTTTTTTAATTACAGCTGTGGGCTTTTCCTGCAAAGATATGGGAACATAGAGGTGAGTATTGAGTGTAAGTTTGTAATTGCAGCTGAGTCACCATCCCTAGTTAATGTAAAGAAATAGGCTAAAAGATTCTCTAGTAGCACCCAAGGGGTGAACTGCTCTTTGGAAGGGGCCAGCTCTCTCCAGTGACTATGGTTATCATCCTACACCACTCTGGCATATTTGAGATATTTACCTGCAGTTAGAAGCATTATTCCTTCACCTAGTTTTTTTTGAAAGCACAGTGCAGCAAAGGAAAGAAGCTAGTATATCTATGGAGTGGGTAAAAATGCCCATTAAAAATGTTCTAACTATTCACACACCTTTATCTGGACTCATATATGCATGATTGGCAATGTGCTCTGGTGGCCAAAGAATTCCAAAGGCGTCTTGTCTTGTATCAGGTACAGGGTGGCCAGCAGGACCAGGGCAGTTATTGTCTTCTTGTGCTGGGTTCTGGTGCTGCCAAACCTTGAGGTTTGGGCCCCTCACTACAAAAAGAACATCGGGTTTCTGGAGCAGGTCCAGAGAAGGGCAACAGAGGTAGTGAAGGGGTAGTGAAGGGTCTGGAACATAAGTCAGATGAAGAGCAGCTGAAGTTGTTTAGCCTGGAGAAAAGGAGACTCAGGGAGGACCTTGTCACCCTCTGCAACTGCCTAAGAGGAGGTTGTAGCAACGTGGGCATTGGACTCTTCACCCAAGTAATGCTCAACAGAACAAGAGGAAATGGCTTCAAGTTGCTCCAGGGCAGGTTTAGATTAGATATTAGGAAAAACCTTCACTGAAAGGGTTGTCAAGCACTGGCACAGGCTGCCAAGGCAGTGGTTGAGTCACCATCCCTGGAGGTATTTAAGACATGTAGACATGACCCTTAGGGAACACTGTTTAGTGATGGCTTTGGACATATTATGTTAACTTTTGGACTACATTATCTTAAATATTTTTTCCAGCCTAAATTGTTCTATGATTCTACATGGTCTTCAGACAGCTCGCAAGCCAGACTGAATCTCGTAGCAGCACTCAGCTTGGCCTGATGCCTCAGCTTCAGTATTGCTGGTCATGGTCTCAAGCAGAGGGAATTAGGACTTGAAAGATTTCAACCTTCTGCTTTAGGTCAGAATCAAGAAAATCAGGATCTTTCACTCAGGAAGATTCACATTTTACAGTACTGATTTCAGTGTTTGGTATATTTCTTCCATTCAAAAGGCATGTAAAAATCCTGGAGTACCTGGCCTGTTAGTCTGGGTATTGTACTTACAAGAAGTAGCTTGTCAAAGTAATCCTTACAGTGCATCTTATTCATTTCCTTAGACAAAGAGCAGCTGTCAGCAAGAAGGACCACTCCTTCTGCCCACACCTTCAGAACTGTGCTTTGCTCCTACAAAAGGGAGAAGAAAACATTCCTGTTAGCAAACTTTCAGATGTCAAAGTGATTGCATAACTGGCGTGAGGCTTGACAGCACCTCTGCTTCTGACTGTTACAACTAGTGCTTTATAAAATTAATGTTTAGTTGAAAGATATTTTAAAAGCAATAACCTCACAAGTTTTGCTCAAGGAGTCATCAAAAGAACAAGAGTCTCATGCTTATCTCCTTCAGGAATAGTGGGTGATAGTTGATGAAATATATAGCATCAGTAAGACAGAGCTGTCTTCCAGTGTCATCACTTGGTCAGGGAGCAAGTCCAGTTGCCAGCCAGGAAAGCAGACACTCACTAGCAGAGTATTCAGAAGGTTGGTTTTCTTTGTGCAAGGAAATTGAGAGATCTCAGCCCTCCAGATACAGGGAGCCATGAACATCTGCCTCCATTACCATCCCTTTACCTCACCCTAGAATAACTCTAGAGTAAAAAAGAGGCTTTGACCAATTTAAATTCTACCACAGTGGAATAGGTGCCGCAAAAGTGGGACTTAAATAAAAAAATCAGATATTCAGATAAACTTCAGTAGTTCTAAAATTCCACCTTACAAAAAAAACAAAAGCCACAAAGAATTTCCAAAATGCCAGAGTTTTCCCCATTATTCCACTAAACAATAAGTGTTTAAAATATTCATAAGTTCCTATGGGATCATCATGGAAAATGACATTTTACCTTTTTGATATAATTTATAGTGATGCATTAAACTAATGAGCTCATCCAATTACAGAAGTGTGCTTTCCTTATTTGCTAAAGGATCACCACACTTTAGCCCCAGATCAACCAGAGTTGGCTTAACGAAGTCACAGTGTAACATCTTATTAGCTTTACTTTTCTGCTAAATAATTCTTAGGAGGTACAAACCTCTACCCTCTTTGATTCCCTAATAGCTTTACAGAACTGAGCAAACTACAGACTGTTCTTGTCAGAGGAGCACCTGGATCAGATGTTCTGACAAGCAGGTGTGTCAGACCTCCAAACCGAAAGCGGCATTGCCAGGGTGGGGTGGGGGCGAAGATCAGGTGCAGGTACCCAGAACTCAGCATGACAGAGTGCCACTGCCCCCTGAGGGCTCACTGGAGGAAGAGAAGGAGCACACAGAAACAAGGATTTTCATGGGCCTCAGAGATCCTACTGCATTACCTAAATAATTAATGAAGCATTTGCATTGGGCTGAAAAAAAATTGATAATCAGTGGATCTACCACGAGTATTTCAAAGTGGTGCAAAGACCATGGTGGTCTCCTCGGATCTGTGTCACTATCAGTGAGAGGGGCACTAATAAAAATCTCAATTGTCTATGCAGCTATCTGTTTTTACAGACTTCTGAGGATATTTCTTTGACAAGTAAATCAAGTTCTGCTGGGATTAGCCACAGGTTAAAAAATATTAGAGTATAGGGAATGCATAGGGAATAAAGTCTCCAAAATCTTGATGCCTTATTAAAAAAAAAAGCCATGAAAAAAAAAAGAAAGGAAGAAAAATTAGTTACTTGGAAATTTATTTATTAAAAATATTTAATTAATATTTTATTATTATTTTAAAATATTCATAACTGCTTTCCTAAAGATAACAAAGTTCACAAAATAAGGCTTCTTGGAATACTGACACAATTATACCTCTACAACAGTTAATTTCAATTAGCAGTCAATACCTGATTATCTGACAGCTAAGAGAAGTAGGGGATTTTGCCCTCAATGCCTGACCAAATTACAAATACTCCATGAGACTCAGATAGAAATCAGCAAAAAGAGAGAAAAGTCAAAATAGCTGCAAATTGAATAGAGCTGACTTCCATATGCTGATGCATACTGTGAACTCTACAACGACCTCCGCGTTTATCATAAAATCATAGAATGGCTTGGTTGAACCAGAATACATGTTTTTCTGACTCTTCTCAGCCAAACTTCTTCCTAATATATTGCTTTAATACAGTTTACACATTATAAATTAACTTCTGGTGTAATACTACCCTTAAAACATCATATGCATCATTATGCAGATTCCAGTAATGGTTCCACAGTAAAGCCCAAGGTGAAATTTGCAGATAAAACTTGCTTAAACTTGCCATGTTTCACAACGGACTAATGAATGCAGCTGTCTAGATGCCATTTTCCAGCACACCTCATTACAAAACAGGGTCTAACTTCTGCAAGCAAAGCATTTACAAAGCACTTGAAAAATACAGTCCCATCCACTCTGATCCCTATCACGCTTCTCAGTTCCAGGTCTGCTTTTCAACTACCACAATTTTGTAAAAGGAAAAAGACAAACACACACCAAAAAATCCCAACAAAAGTGCAAAAATGAAACCCAAACAAAGAAGACAAACACACCCTTCAGGAAAAAAAAAAAAGAAACAAACAACAAAGTGAGTTGGGAAATAATCTTAATAGCAGAGAATTTCCATTGCTTTGCCACATCAGTCGCTAGCACTGTGGTGGAATGCTAAAGGAAAAATATTCCCACACCCTACATTTAAATCATGGATGTGCCTGCAATGAGTCTTCTAATTCTAGGACATGACACTGCTATGGTTGTGCAGTGGTCACACTGCACTTTAGATTTAGAGGTGCATAGCTGCTTTCCCATAAGAACCTTTAGCAGGAGGGATGGAAAAGAATGCATTGCAAAGCTACAGAGCCTGGTTAACTTCACTGAAGAACCACAGAACCTTCTTTAATTTCTATGTGCTACAAAGCAGAAGGAAATGTTTGTGATGGTCAAATTGGGCAGGGACAGTAAACATAATTAGACTTTCATAAAGATATTTTTCCCACATTGGGGTTATATAATGATTTGTTTGTTTTATAGCTGAAGGTCTCATGTAAAATTTAATTACCTTTATGATATTGTGGGATTTTTTTAAGAGAAAATAATATGAATTTTTGTCCATAATTTTCTGAGCAGCATTTTTTAACCACACCTAGCTAATCAAGCTTTACAGCTCTTACAGCTCTTTGTGTTTACCCCCAAGGTAAACTCAGTCTAACCCAACACCCTTGGGATGAAAGCACATAAGACATGAAACATAGTCTCTGTGGAATTCTCAACAGAAGTTCTAGTTTGTGTGACATTATACAACTTTTAGCTGACCTGTGATGGTCAGCAATGCAATAACTAGTTCAGAAAACAAACAAAAAAACAACCACAACCAAAAAATCCATCACCTGCACGTGCTGTTGAGCTTCACTGAAACCATGGGTAAAAAAGTGCAATAGTCAAAACCATTGGCATGATTACAAATCCACAAAATTACAGAAGTAAAGATGGGGTACATGCAAAATAATTAATAATTCATGGTTTATCTCTGTAATTTATATAATGTATATATTTATATAGTAATGATAAAAAATTTACAAAGCCTATAGTTTGTAACAGAACATGTTCCCATAGTTCTCCCTTATTACTAACCCCAATTCTATCTTATGTATTTTGCCCTGAAATTGAAAAGTCCCTCTGTCAGATACATTTGGAGGAAATAAGCTTGTACCAAATACCATTTTACAGCATTCTGCTAAATACAACAGTCTATTCCAGCTCAAGGTCTTGTCTTATGACATTTTAAGATTATAAATGCAGCAGGTGATGCCTTGTTGAGAAGTGTCATTGCAGTGTCATGTAAGAGGGCACTACTCCCCTTAAAGGATTTTAAAAAGTACCCAGGTGTGTGTGACAGTGCACAGACTGTACTCCACTCCTGCAGTAGGATTTTTTCTAGGAAGAAAACAATACAGGCTCCCATTGCTTATATGGAGCTTAGGAAGGTATCAGCACTTGCCTTCCTACCAGTCATTGATCCCTGATCACAAAGATGTGAAACAAGAGAACACTTCTTAAAAACATTGGCATAGCTTTGTATAAAACATTTGTTCATCAGCTTCTACGTTACATGTCCACCATGCTTCCTGTATTTTTCTTCCTTTTGAGGTGTTTAAAGTGCCTCAACCGGCAACTGAACTAATCACAAACATGTGATTAAAAGTCTAGCCTGGTGTAATATTTGCTACATCAAAAGCAACAGGGTTAGCAATACTTATGTCCCAGATTAAGATTTTTAGATATGGCTCCAAATAAATTTTTCGTCTACACAAGTTGATAGACTTCAAAGATTCTGCACTGAACTATAAAAAAGTAAAGGTCAATATAACAGCATTGCTTGCCTATGAACAAATTTGGAGATATTGGAGAAGTGGAAAAATTAATTCAGCCATTTTATTCCAAGGTACAGCACCCGTAAGAAAACACCACAACATTTTGTTCTGTGATCCTGCATTTTCCCAGGCAGTGCTTTTTCTAGGACACTGAGACCTTTATGGTTCTTGCTTTAATTCCTCTTAGAATCACTGCAGATACAATAAGACCCGTTAGGGAAGTGACTGGAGAAGCTCTCAGAAAAGCTACTGCCACACAGAAGTTTGTCTTTGGCACTGCAAGAGCAGACAAAAAGCAGGATTCAAAGATCCACATCAGTAATTATTATAAACATTTTCCAAAATTTTCCTTTAAAAAATATAAAAATAATGTTTTCCTTATACAACAGCATCAACAAGTGAACTTACAAAATCCCATGTGCTAAGCAGTTAGTTGAAAAGAAGATTCAGCTAGAGCTTATCAGCTACATAGAACATGCTCATCATCTGCAGAGGAAAAAAAACCCGTATTATTGTGAATGCAAAATTATCCTTGTCTGTGGCAATCTAGCAACAAAAGGAAGACTACTTTACCTGCAGTATCTGTTGATGTGAGTAGATGGTCTTGTAGATGCAGGCAGTGTGCAATCATAGTTGATCAGATCAGAGGCTGAAGTAATGCTTAAGAAGTTTTTATAGACTCTTTTTAAAATTATTCTGCTGGAGCGACAATTAAAGCAAGGTGATTGTGATTGTCTGTTGAATTCACCAGCACAACTTCCAATTCTTACTAAGATAGCAAAAAACCACAGTTCTTGATCTTGAAAACTTGGTCATTTTCAGTCTCTCAGTTGAAATGGGTTTTCCACTTTTTAAAGATTCTTTAGGAAGTAACTGGTATTATCTTGCTCACCCTCCCCTTGATTAGGTGGTTTGTAGTAAACAGTAAATACAAGTTTTTTCTTTCTTGGGTCAGCCCCTGATTTTTCATCCAAAAGCTATCAGCCTGTCTCTGACCAGTATACTTCAGAAAACTGTGAAGAGTATGTGAGCAAAACTAATATTTATGAAAGCGAAATACATTAAAAAATGTATTAAGAATCATACCCATCTATAAGCCCTTACACAATTTCATAAGGCAAACCTCCTGTCCTCAGTTTTAAATACAGAATCAGTAGTTCAGCTCAATGTAAAAGCCATAAAAGTAACAGTGTTCATTTGCCACTGTTCTGCATTACATATTTTCCAACTGCCTAACTCAGTACTTTTCTCTGGGCTTTACGTGAAGTGAGGTGAATCCCATCCCACAGCACAGCAGCATCTTACATTATTTTATTAATTCACCTTGATAAGGTGTGCCTACCTTGACTATTGACATTTCTAAAATGAATAGACACAAAAATTCCTTCAACAAAGGTCTGGGTGAATTACAAGCAGAAGAGTAAGGAAAAAAATATCTAATTCAAACCCTTCAAAGAAGCCTTCTTTCCTCTTACACAGAAAGAGAAAGCTTAGATGCTGAGACTTATGGCATTTTTATTATAGTTTCATCATCTCATGATGATAAGCTATACGAAGTAGTAACAAAATCCCACAATGTGTTTTTATTGTTAAATATAAAAACATTTATTTCCTTGTTTATCAAACAAATTTTTTATCAAAATAAGATACTCCGTATAGAATTTCTGGGAGACTAAGACATTAAAATCCTTGAGAAGGGTAGGAAGGAAGCTGAAACCATGAATGGCAAAATGGGAAGCAGGTAATGATTGTTTAGTCTCGAAAGCACATGGGCATCAGCCAGGAGAAAGGAGAAAGCAAAAGGAGCCATTTCCTCTGTCAGCGAGTCATTTTTTATCTGTGGAGTTCTTCTTAAGATGACATAAATCGTAGAAGTTCCAAGGGAGGTTCTAAAGCAAGAGATACAAGTACAGAAGGAATCTGTTTTCTCAAACACCAACACACCTTTGACAAAAAGAGGTGCATCACTCAGTAGAGTCTGAAGATTATTCTCCAGATGCTTGAATGGTTTGGACAGACCTCTCAAATCATCTGGAATCAGCCACTGTGATTTGAGATACTGAGCCAGGTAATTCCTCACTCTTCCCCGCACAAGGAAGCAACATCCATGTTGCACTGTACATCCCCTGAGTTTTCATCAGAGCACATGACCTGGAATGAGTTTTCAGTGTCAGGTGTACTACTCCCTCCCCAGGAAGAGAGTTTCCAGCTGTTCACTATCAGTATTCTGTCTTGAACCTCATTGCATTGTTCACTGCAGCCTCTCTGTATCCTCAGCCTTGGAAACTGCTCAGGTATTTGATTTATTGATGATTTCCTTCAGCTTCCTCCTTTGCAGAGCCAAGTTTAGGGTTTTGAGGAGAGTGTCTTTGTTGTTCAGAACATTGTAGCGATTCACTTCCACTAACCTGCTGAAATCATATGGCTCAAAGGTGAAGTTTAGTGTACGGTAAGGGGAATCTTTTGACTCAATGATAAAGTCACCAAAGGATTTCTCTTCTTCTGACTCACGTTCAACTCCTGCAGCAAGAAAGAAAAAAAAAATCACAAAAAACCCTCTGCTGAGGTAGAATCATTTTAGTTGAATTCTGCTATGAGGATATCAGAGATAATTCTGTTGAAACTTAACTTTTGTCCCAAAGTTCCTCCTCAGAGATATAAGCTCATTCCAAAATATTTGAAAATTGAAGGGGCAAAGTATTCGTTTTCTATTTCTACTTGGCTCCAAAATACAGTACAAAAATACATTTTCATTGTGATAAATTGTTAAGTTCATTTTTGATTATTATGCCCAAAATAAGACTATAAAGCTCAATTCCCCCTGGAAGTGCTGCTCTACACTAAAATGAAAGACAAACCTCAAATTCAACTGGCCCTAGGAGTACCTTGCCCCTTAAATTTAAGTACCAGTCTTAAAAAATGAACATCAAAGTAGTTTACTGCAAACATTTTTGTAGGGGGAGGGGTGTTCTGAGTCTCTACTCTCATCCTGCCCACTAGTGGAAACTGATTCTACCTTAAATGTAAATAACAATTTAACAATTACAGAGTAATATTACGAAGAATGAAAAAGGAACATTGACTTCACTGAATTTTCCCCATCAGCACAGATGGGGAAGAATTGTTAAGAAGAGTGCTTCTTAAAGAATTGTGTTAAAGAATTGTTAGAAGAGTGCTTTAAGATGCATCTTGCTTACCTGGAGCTTTGTATTTCTGAAAGGTGTCATTCACCAGTGGGAAATGGAGTACAATTGGAGCCTTTGGATTATTATCATCCACAAACATGTAACATTCTTTCGGCTTCTTTTCATCTTCCTCACTAAATTTGATTTTTGGAAAAGGAATTGCATGCTCCTCACAGTATTTCTGAGTCAGCTCTAAAACCTGTTATCAGAGGAAAAAATAATTGCAATAGAACACTAGCAACACTTCTAAAATCATCTAACTACAATCCTCAAAGGGTAAGAGTTTCATTAAAAAAAAAAAAAGAAATGAAGTGACAGAAACTCAGCTTCAAATCAGCAGAAACAATTTCTCTACCTGGTAATACAGAAGAATGAAGAGCAGAACTGCAACAAATATCAACAGATTGCAGCTGAAACTTTTTATGCTTTCCTACTCTAAATCTATTCACCTTGACTTTTCTGCACTTAATAATGAACACTGGTATCTACAGAAAATAACTTGTTTGCATGAAGAAAATCACCAATAGCCACTTTCTTTAGAAGCATATATCTAAGTAACAGTGATCTTATCGGCCAGACAAATAGTCTTATTTTACTTAATCTATTTAGGCTTCTGAAAACATTTGAATCTTCTTACAGTTGTCAACTTTCTATTTTCTTTTTCTATTACCTTCACAGCAAAAATCATAGCAAAATAATGTCTGAAATGTCTTTTCATAGGAAGACAGGCCAAGAGAGGTGAGGCTGTTCAGCTGGAGAAGAGAAGGCACTGGGGAGACCGAGACCTTTCAACACCTTCCAGTACTAAAGGAGGCTCACAGGAGCTGGAGAGTGACTTTTCACAAAGGAAGGTAGTGACAGGACAAGGGGAAACAGCCCTGATTTGAAGGAGGGTAGGTTTGGATTAGATATTAGGAAGAAATCCTTCACTGTGAAGGTGGTGAGACACAGGCACAGGTTGCCCAGAGAAGCTCTGGACTCCACATCCCTGGAAGTGTTCAAGGCCAGGGTGCATAGGACTTTAGGCAAACTTGTCCAGTGGAAGGTGTCCCTGCCCATGGCAGGAGGGTTGAAATGAGATGATCCTTAGTGTTCCTTCCAACCCAAACCATTCTATGATTCCATGAAAGACATAGGGATTTATTTTAATTCATTGGTCCATGAGATTTGTATTCAGCTTCAACTGATCTGCTGCCACTGAGTATGATTCTGTGCTGTTATGTTCATGTAATAACGCTCAGCTACATCTCTCACCTCAAATGGAGCTTCCCAGGAAAAATTGAATGACAAGATAACATCCACATCCCTCTCTGGCTGAAGTACCAAAGGAAAGGGGGAGTTGATGGAAAAGCCACCATCCACTAAATACAAGCTCTCTGCCATGGGAGTCAGCTGGTTGGGAAATGCATCCAGGTGAGTATCTGTAAGACAACCCAAGAAACACAAGTAACTATATTGATTCATTACACATGTATTGGCAGAAGAAATAAACAAATCTCATGCTTGTGTAATAAGAAGAAAAAAGACATTCCAACATGCACTTTTCATCTGAGACAGACCTATGAAGTCTGATGAGGAAGCTTGCCTTATATGACAGAACGTATACAGTGGATCAAAATTTTTGGTATGGTGTAAGAAGGGATATATTCCCTGGCTTCAGCAGAGCAAAGTCAAGCTCACTTATGTTCTGTGACATTGGGATATTATACAGAGATAGTTAATAGTTATAGTTAATATTTTGTGATAGTCAGAATACACATAAATTCCTTTACCTCTCCAAGTCACAAATTTCTTGATGTTAACATAATCTTTATGAAGATACAATCCCTTCATGAAATTGAAGGTTTCTCCACATGTGACCCGGGACTTGAAGAAATCTTGAACAATTTGTAACATCGGGCCCCCAGGTATAACCAAGCGAGTCTTCAGCCGTGCTGGGTCTCGGAAATGGAATCTGCGGCAGTCATCTGCGGAAGTCTTCTCATCTGCAAAACACACACAAAATGCCAGCTCCAACATTTCAATCAGGCTTTTTTCTACAATATTTAACCAGATTTCCTAAGGCTAAATTTGTCCTCTAATAAGGGTATTGTAATAAAATTTAAATGATATGCATATTCCAGAGGTAGGTGATTTACTAGCCCTGTTTAACAGCAAAAGCATTACTCAAAGTACTGCCCATATTAATTTCAAATCCACACAAAGAAACCCTTGTTACCAAGTGACAATCATTTCTGTCACATAAGACATCAGTCAACCACACACAGTAGCATTTATAACTACACAAAACAAAAAGGATGGGGTGTGCTGGGGGAACCAGGGCTGGAAAGGCAGAGGGAAAAAAATCTCTTCTTCCACTAGTTACTATAAGGCTATAACTATGCACATGAACAAGTCCCAGCCTCTAAAAGAGTTTTCACTGTTAGGAACAAATGGACATCAGTGAATAAGCACACAACCAGCTTATCCAATACTACAAAAAGCAGACCATGGGGGAAACTGAAAGCCTTTTTTTCCCATCTCCTGCATAGCAATCCAGCTTCTATTCTTCCTCTTCTCAGGATGCCTGCACTTTAATATGTGTTTAAGATAGCTCCTAGAACTAATCTGATTTATAGTCAAAGTCAGATACAAATTCTTTTTAAAATAAGAGGAAGTGTACTATAAGAGTGATCAAAGGGAATAACACACAATAAAAGAGATCTGTCCCAGTCCACTCTTTGTGCTAATATTGAAAACTACATACAACACACTTTTGCATCATATTATTTGTGGTCACTACAAAATCAGCAATCTTTTGAAAAATACAACTATTTTTATGTACGTTCTTACCTACAACTTTGATAACATCTTTGAAAGAATCTAGAAAGTTCAGTCCTATACCAACCACCTTCAGGCAGATATCATCCAAGCTTGCAGCAAAGGCACTGCCCCACATTCCTGCAGGAGAAATGCAGAAGAATTTAACACTCAAAAGGTTTTTCACAGAACCAAAAGGTCTATAATTCACCTGACATTTTTCATGGGAGAGGGCTGTTACTTGATCCCTATTATTCTAACAGTTTGAGTTAAAACCTTGGTGTTAATCATGTGACAAATTATGATGTTACAATATGATGCAGAAAATGTTCCAAGAGAAAAGCATTGAAAAGACAGTAAGAGAACAGGAAGTCTGACAGTAGACATTTTTGACAGGCAGCTATAATAGAGTCATCTTGCAGACTCAGGACATCAGACTGTAACACTACGAACCAGCTATGAACCTAAAGCTCTGGAGAAAAATCTACATGTTTCACTTCTTCAAGTCCTTTGGAAGGGAAAAAAGGCATGGACCTCAGTTCACAAGTCCCTAAAGCAGTAAAGTTCCTTTCCATCTCTTTATATTATCATTTGATCTTTACCATAAGATCATACCTTGTAGAAAGCAAACCCTGGGCTCTGGATGTTTCTGGACAAGCCGTCCCATGAAGAATTCGCTGTCAAAATTCTCTGTTCGAACAAAA
Organism: Chloebia gouldiae; assembly: GCA_003676055.1. Classification (NCBI taxonomy): domain Eukaryota; kingdom Metazoa; phylum Chordata; class Aves; order Passeriformes; family Passeridae; genus Chloebia; species Chloebia gouldiae. The sequence continues at coordinate 30,842,297 of QUSF01000004.1, read as the reverse complement.
GCTCCATATTTGCGAAATCCAACTTCATAGGGAGTGAACTCACACCATTCTAAGAACAGCACAACAGGATATTTACTCATCTCAGAGTACACATGAGTGAAAATATTTATCTGATATCTGCTCACACAAGGAGATAGGAAGGACTCTCCCCTTACTTCCCACAATCACTATGGATTGCTCTGTCCCTCTTCTCTACCTTCTATGTACATATGATTAACAAAAACTCTTGTGAAGGCTTTCATTCCATCTTGCTCATCTCAACTTTGTTACTATGGCAATAACCTGCTTATTTTACTTTTAATTTAAACCATTTTGATGGCTCCCTTTTGCATCCAAAATGGAAGCCACATTATTTTTCTCAGCTTTTCTTTGCACTATGAACCATCCCCCAGGAACTACTACAGTACTGGCTTGAAAACCCGATTGACCCACTGTGTCAGACTTCATTGTTTGCTTATCAAAATGCCCCCTCATGCTTGAAACGGTTCCACAAAAAGTTGAAAAAGAAGGGACATCCAGTCCAACTCCCAGGCCTGCACAGATGAACCTGACAAAACACAGCAGGCATCTGCAAGCATTATCCAAATCCTTCTTGAGCTCCAGGAGCTTGGATCAAATGAATTCACTACCATACACACACACTCCTCAAAATAAAACAAACAAGTCCCCTCATGTTACACAGATGGATACAAGCATTTGTGTTCCTGTCTCACTCATCCCTCCCCACTTGTTGCATCATATTTAAAGTTTAAATGAAGGATTACTCTTCATATTTTTACTGTAAGAACTCAGGCCACTAAAACATACAATTTTGATGATGCATATTACAAGGTGGCCAATCCATCATTTATATGAATCCTATACAAAATTTTTATCTGAGACTAAAAAAGAAAGTGGTTTCCTTATCACCAAGGTCTCTAATTCTTTGATTCAGACAGAGGCACATGAGTTACAATAATCTTCTCATCTCCTGAAAATTTCAGGCAGTTTCTAGCAAAACTTGTGGAGTGGCTAACAGTTGTGAATCTTATTTCTCCATCTGAACCATTATGATGACCTTTGCTATCAATATGGTAATACTTTATCAATCAGTTTCCTATTGCCTCTTACCAACTGCTGCTTGAGCCGTATTTCCTGTTATCAGCTGCTCACTACCCAAGCAACTGGAGAGATGAAATAAATTTATGGACTTTAGCAAACAAAAATAAATTTCCATGTTCATACCTGCAAAGTCACCACTGCTCATATTTGGTCTCACATTGACAGCTGCATAGATAGGATAAGGGTTCTGGGCCCGTTTCACTGCTTCTTGCTGATCAGACAGCTTTGATGGATCTTCCTGGTCACAAGCAAGGAAGGAGGAGCCCACTTAAGTCAGGTAAATTCTGTACCCATAGGCTGATAATTGGTAGCTGTTGCTTGGCATTTCTGATTAACAACACTACTAATTCAAAATCCCTTTTCCTCTCCACTCTCCAAGTATATGGCTAGATTTGTCCAAAATATTTCTGCAGCTGTTTATTTATAATGTCTAAGGTTAACAATAAACTAACTATCCCTCTGATTTTCAATCTCGATCACATAAAAAATACTGTACAATAACTCCATTCTGCAAAACCAACATCATTCTGTCAGGCTTAACCCACCCAGTTTAAAAGCTATTCTTTTAATAACAGTCATTCCAAATAAACACAGCATTTTTCTGTAACACTGATCCATATGAATTAAAATATTTTTTACTAAAGAAGATACTCCATTTATGCCACAGCGCTGCCTATACAAAGGTGGAGAGTAATTGGTTTCTTAATTCTAAACACATAGGTCAGTAGAGTTCCCACTAGAAAGACAAACAGCAGTCAGTACACATCCAAACATGAATTCTTTTACCTCTTGTTGTAGGAAATATTCCACAATAAGACCCCACAGATCTGTAAAGGAAGCCTTCCGTCCAGTGATCTCCATTGCATTCAGCTCCTGGAAATAGTATTTCAGCCGTTCTGGGGAAAATGCCCCTGCTTTGCTGCTGGACACAGTGTCCTGAGCTCTTCTGATTGCTTCTTTAAGGTCTTTCTGTGACCAGTCAGGGTCTCGATACAGTGTTGATAAGCACCTGAAAATGCTTTTATTAATGTCATCAGTAATAAAGACCTTTGTGTAAACAATAATTTTAGCTAGTTATAATTATTGCTATAACACTTGAAAAGTCTAGCTAAGAGTGAAGAATCCATAAATAAAAGATCTCTGGCTCTAAATTGTGCTGAAAACCCTGACACCTATAGAACATCTTTGCTCTGATGGCTAACCTGCCTTCCGGAGATGTTCCAAGCATCCTATGCTAGCACCCACGAACCAGCCCATAAACATACATTAATTCCAGAACAAAACAACCATGATATGCTGGCTGATAGCAAGGGTGCAGTGTGCAGTAATAGAGGCCTTGGCCTTTACCAGAAGACAGGTCTGATCAAAGGAGAAGCTAGTCTGGACCATTGACAATCTGTACAAACAGATGCTTACATTTGTTTGGAAGTGTCTCTGAATCAAAAGAGGCAGAAGAAGTAGGAACTTTATTTTAACTTTCAACACACACAAGTAAATCCTTGGAAGGAAGGATTACGCTGTCAGGTTGCACAACTCTTCTATGAAATAATTTTACAAAAACAAGGGATGACTTCATCACAAACTCCCAAGAACTGAGTGACTGAAACATTCTAGCCATGTCTAATATTTCAGCACATTTGTCCAGTCTGCCAAAGGGCAAGACAGTGCTATGCCTCTCTTTAGCCTCTATGCCATTTTGGAAGGTGATGACATAGTGGCCTGCATGGACATGTTTCCAGTGACTTGCACCACCTCAGTTATCTTCTTGGTAAGAGTAGGGGAATGAGGAAGGTTTTTAAATCAGTGCTCTGAGTTACTACACAGCAGTTTGATTCATATAAAACATCCTAATATTCAACTGTCAGACTTGCACAAGCAGCAGATTCATCATTTTAGCCAGTATGGGTTGGACATGATACTGGATCTCTTAGACTGTTCAGGATCCCCAGCAGACCTCACAGGTGAAAACTGGTAAAATAGTTGATTTGCTGTCTGCCTAGAGAGGGCACAAATGTAATTTTGGCCTTATTTTGCATCAACAATACCATTTCACCTCTAAGTTTCTGAATCAAACCTGCATGTAGCTTAGCTTACCAAGTGGAGCCAGAAACACCACAGAGGTATATTGAAGCATCCAGAAGGCCCAGCTGCTGCAGCCCAGCAAGGCTGCCATAGAACGACGTCAGCGCTCTCATCCCACCTCCAGAGCCCAGCACTGCCACGACTGGAACCTGCAGACAGCAAACTCAGGAGTCACAACCACAGGCTTTTGATGGCCAATAAATTACAGAGCTAACCCCACTTCAGTCTCATTTGAACAACAAATAGAATATAAAACACAGAGATATAAACTCTAATAGAGATACAAAATAGAGACATAAAATAGAGATATAAACCTTTATTTCTATCTACATTACAAGTAATTCTGGGTTTGATTTTAAGCTGAACTTCTTTCTCTATTTTGTAATTGAAATCCATTGCTTACTATAAAGCATAGCATGATTGTCTTAGGAACAGTCACTTACTGAAATTGTTATGTATATTATCAAACATTTACTTTCATACAATATACATGTAAGAGTCAATTAGTCTTGTAACAGCAGCCAAATACCACTGAGCAAAGTATCAGGATATGTAGATGTAAGTTTCCTCAAATAAGCCATTAAGAATCTATTCCCGTGGTGTGAGTTTAATTTTAAACATTCTGACACAAAATTTCCCATCACAATTCCAAGCCCAAAGCCCAAGATATAAGAGTTCCAGTAAAGTACATATATCCTGAAATTTCAACATTTGTGTTCCAAAACACACACATCCCCCTCAAAATTTAAGAAATATAAAAACATTTAGACTTCAGAACAGAAATGTACCAGAGATCTGTCTCACACCCATGAATGCAAACCATGTTTCTTGTTGGTTGCAAGCAAGGATTCCTGCATTGTCTAATTATCAACCAAGACTAAAGGATTTTACCAATCTCACTACAGGACTGTGGTCAATACCTCATCTTTTGGAGGGGATTCTTTTAAGTCAAGAGTCTTCCTCAATGCCTCAGAAACTACTTTCTTCCTTTTGTCCAAAAATTCTCTCTCTTCGTTACAGAGCTCAAAACCCAGACGTATATCAAGATCCCAAGTGCTGAAATAGAAGTTAAGGAAAAAAACCTTGAAATTTTGGAGGATTTATAATCAGTATGGAAATGTAATTTTTGTGAACACACAATCTAGGTGCAGATCTGAACTGGCTCAGGTGAAATTTCAGTGTATACATCAGCTATTTTATACAACAGCTTTTGGAATTAAAAATTAAATTTTCCATATTGTATTTCTCCTTTAATGTTTAAATTCAAAACTTCTGTCAAACAGAACTCAGATTAAGCTTCAGGAATTTCACAAAGGAAGAAAAGGTTCTTTGTAGGTGAAGAAGATTGTAAGAGGAGGAACTGATATTACAACATGAACATGAAATGAGGGGAAGAGGGATTTTAATACACAAGATTCTGAATTTAAGAGATGAGAGGAGGCAACTGAATACCAATGACCTTGTTATAAGGTTGTAAAACAGGAGCAGGATCTTCAGTTGACAAATGGATACCAAATGACCCTATTAACTTACAAGCCACCTTCTTGGTTTTCTGATATTTTTTCCCCTTTTTACTCCTTTTTTGCACGCTTCACCTATTTTATAGTTCAAGCTCTTTACATGCATATATCCTTTCCTATCTCTCAGTACATCAGGGCACATACTCTGGGATACCTGTGCTTGACAAAACTATGTAATATGTATATCAACACCTATTTTACACTTAAGTATTAGGAACACAAAATTTGTACATATGTCAGCAGGACTGACACCAGCCCAATAGATAACATCTGCAAAGTAAAGAGTCATCACAGCCTTCAGAACACTATCAAAAAAATTATCAAATATGTTTTTCTTTAATCTATCCCAAGAGATCAATGGAGTGAACAGAGCTCCCCAGAGCAGCAAGGAGAGTCACTCAGTTCCTTTACTATGAGAGTAAAGGCCCTTCCTGATTTTCAAGTGGGGTTCCCACTCACCTCTCTTCAGTTTTCAAACTCATATCCAAACTTTTTCCCTGTGAAAAGAGAGAACACATCTTGAAGTTGTCAGCAATTACACAGGTGGAACTTCAAAACAGAAGTTATGAGTTATTTCTTCTACAAGTGTCTGCTTTTTTTCCTCCTCTGATTCTTTTCTTTGATACCCTAAAAAGACTTTTCTCTTCAGAAAGTGATGAACTTTATATTTCATTTTGCAAGACTCAACCACGAAAACACATTAGGAAGAATTTCACTGAGCAATCTCATTGCTTCATTCTAGACATCCAAGAAAACAGCACTCCTGAGAATCACGTTGCCTAGCTTTCCAAACACCTAGAGGCAAAGGAGGAAAAGGTTATCTCATGCACATTAAAACAAGAGCAAAATATTGATATTACCTCTCCCAGAGAAATGATTTTATCAACTTTTTCTCCAACAGGAAGGGAATTAACTGGTACAGTCCCCAGTCCCAGAACTGTAGTATGATTTTCAATATCAGGGTTCACACCATCCTAATTAAAAAAAAAAATCTTATTTGAGATTCATAGAAAAACAAGTTGAAAAAATATTACTTTCATACATTGAAACAGCAAACAATTCTTAATATCACTATAGCTAAATATTTACCAAATGTCCAAGGCTTTTCAAGGGCATTCTGCCTTCTGCTTGGCAGGTCTTTGCAGGGATATTTCTTTCACTCAGATAGTTTCTTTGTTGTTGTTTTAAGAGTGTTTTGTTTATTGTTATTGGTTTTTTTTCAATATACCTGTCTACCACAATTAAAAAATCTCCAAGTACAAAATATCTCCCACTAGTTTTGTTCTGGCATGTGTCAGAAAACTCACTAAGAAACTTGCATTCCATCTTCCAAGCAAGATTTGGAAAAGACACTAAAAAAGGCAGCAGCATTATACATTCATCAAAAATACCACAAAATAAGAAATAAGGCAGTATGTAATTTAAAAAAAAAAAAAACCAAACTTTAAAAGCAGAACAAATTAAAGTTTGCCAGGAAATATTTGGGGTTTCTGCCATGTTGCAGATGGCAAGATCTCTTAATATAGAGCTGTGTGCAGATTCCTAAATGCAAAGAGGCATATTAAAAACGCCTCATATCAGAGGGTCACACAAGCCTACGGAGCCTCCAGGTGGGCTGGAGCCCACACACCAACCACAGGCTCAGCCCTCGGGAGGACACCACACCTTAGAGAAAATGAGGCTGTCACCCTGCTCACACCAAGAGCTGAAGTCAGGCCAGGAACCATGCACAGGCTTCACAGGTGTCTTCTGACCAATAACTGCTGTCCTGAGAGCAATGTCCCTCTAAGCTCACTGTCCTCTTCCTAATGGGGCAAATAAGATGCACTTAGGCACAGGCCAAGCAACACTGCAATGTTCCTGGCACTCTCCCATATCTGGTAAGAGAGAAAAGGTCAGACAGAAGACTTTTGTGGCCTATGCCACTTGTTGAAGGAGTATGTTCTGCTAGATACCAGAGTTGTTTAGCAGAGGTTTACCACCTGGGACAATCTCCACAGTTGACCTCTGCAGTGTTTTTGCTTGCCTGGCTCAGGGTTTTTTTGACCACTCAAGCCCAGGTCTCTCTTCTTCAACTCATGTTTGCTGCCTAACAAACCCCCTGGCAAAGCTGCTCTTCCATATCCTTCCTTGTGTCCTCCTCTCCACAGCTGCCTCTACAGTAGTCAAGATCACCATTTGCAATCATGCTACCCAATTGCTTGTCGGGATAAAAAAACATCATAGAATAAAGAGTTTCTCTGCTCTTGTTTTTGGAGAATGACTATTCCATCACTACATGGGTACCTGGAGAAACTGCAAAGTAAAAGCTAAATAAACCTCTGCAACTGATCTACAAGTTTCTAATAGAAAAGGGCTCCTTTAGAGTATCTCAAAAGGTGAAAGTAAAGATGTCTACATGTAGCAAGCATGTGCAGAGTAACATTTTCTTAATCTCTGAGTTTGAACAGATGTTAAATCTTTGGGGAACATAGACTCTCTTAAGGTAATTTCAGATCCTTACACAATGTCAAAGACCCAATGCACAATCTGACATTAAAAAAAAAAAAAGCCAGTGTGTAAAAAACAACAATAGAGAAAAACTTGTCTCTCTGTAAGCTTTGTGGAATCAGCATGGACGCTTACCTGTAGGACAGATATGGTTTGCTGCAACTCCACTTGCAGTTCTGGACACATTTCTTTATCCACATGAAAGACAAATGAGGTTCCACAATCCTTCTCACTGTCTGGTGTCCAAGGAATAGACAACTGCTTTTGATATGAGCCTGGGACTGACACCTTGACCTCACAGCATCCTGTGCATTCAAAAAAGAAGCTTAGACCACAGGGGCCATTTGTTGAAAATCAAGTACATATTAAGTGTAGCTGAAACTATGAAAACACAAGCAAAAACGCTATTGTGTGGTACCCAGTTGAAAATACCCAATCTTATAAATTATTGAAAATAAAAGCAAAGTTTCCTTTAAAAGTCAATTTTGTAGTCAGTAAATTAAAATGCACTGTATAGACAGAGAATCAAGTCTCCCCTCTCTCTCAAACGTGTTGAAGAGTATTCCTGACTTAAATGCTCCAGGCAGCCCTACCTTGCTGTTTCTCTTTTGCATTTTCCTCTTTGTTGACAGTGCCTTTCAGACACAAGCAAGGATGAACCTGTGAAAAAAGAAACCAGCTCTGGTGACACAATTTTTAGTTTGCTTCTTTGTAGAAGTTTTAATTCACCTACTATATTAGTTGTAGGTTTATAGTTGCAAACTGTCAAAAAAAAAAAATTAGGCATTGTTTTGTTTTTTCAAATAAAGGCCAAATTTTGTTTCAGTAGGATAGGATTCTTAGTTTTTGTTTCAAAACAAAAACCATCCTTGCAGTTTCAAGAACTGGGTTTTTTAACAACCAGTACTTCACAGTTACAAGTTATAAACACCTGGAGTTTTTCTGGGTTTTTTTACCTTTTTTAAATATATGTACAAGAACCTATTCAAAACCTGTTCAGATCCAAGCAAGCACTTCATAAATTTCTGTCCCAGCTTGTCTGTGTCCTCATGAAATTTAGTCTCTCACACCATTCAGCCATTAGCTTACCCTCTAGGAGAGTAGATGAGAGATTGATTTGGACACAATAAAAGATAAGAAACTAGCCCACTGCTTGAATAAAGACTGACTTGCTAAGGGAAATTGGAACACAAAAGGTTCCTTCCTATGAAATAATTTTCAGAACAATGCTGTTAAATGCCACCAATTTTTCAGGGGGAAAAAAGTCAAAACTCTACATTTCAACAATAATTCTCCTCTCCTTACAAAAAAACATTACTTCAGTCCCTTTCTTTTCAAGGGAGCAAAGAAGCAGTAACACCTATTTTTAATGTATAGCACACTGATTTCCTTAGATTGATTAACCACCAAAAAGCAGGGAGTGATCCCCTACTTAAAATGGCATTGATAAAAGCTTAGAAATAATATGAGTTAAGACAAGAAGAGGGACTCTTTCTGGACATCATCTAGTCTAGAAAACACAGTACAATCTTCAAGACTCACTTGCCTACTAAAGATATTTTTTAAAAAATTTTATGGCAACCTTACAGGGAAAAAGCAAACAAACACCCCAAAACAAAAATCTGCAGCTTTCTGTAAGTCGGTATCAAGTTTAAAAATTGAGGAAGTTTTTTTAAATCAACAAATTGAAAAAGAGAGAGGCAGATCTTGGAGACAATAGGAGCTATTTGGAAGTAGGACTTGTAATACTCAAAAAAACCTTCTCCTCTTTCTATTAAAAACTTATCTTCAGGAGTAAGTCACAACACACATGATTCTGGCTTCCATGTACTCACCACAAGGACTCCATTGGTCAATACTTCTGTAGGGGCATCGGAGCTGTGAAAGCAAGAGGTTTATTGCAAATGGCAGCTGGTTTTAATTTTGCTTCATCCTACTTTCCAAACTAATTGGCTGAAAAAGCAGTGGGATGAAAAGATCCTCACTGTGGGAGATCCAGGGAAACAGCAAGTATATTTCCCTTCATAAATAATGGGGGCTTGGAAAGACTGAAAAAAATTGTCTGCAAATATAAGCATGCACTATAGGATCTCCCCATCTCATTTATTTCTATAACCTAAAGAAAAGCTGAACTTAGGTAGACAGTTAGATAGATAAAGTATGCATTTGTGTATTTTGCAAGGTTCACTGAAAAATATCCACTCCCAAATACCTAATCCAGAAAGTGTCCACTTACATCCCATGAAGTGCAGTGAAATTTTATTTCTTTTTTACCCGAAAAATTTTGGTGACTGGAGTATAAAGGATAATTTTAGTTAGCCATTAGTGAATCAACTCAATCACCACAGAGAACTATAAAGTATTATCCTTTTTATGAGCATGACTACCCCCACACAGAAAAAGCAACCAACAACATATCTGCAGAGCACAAGTGCAATCAGCTCTTCAGGTAAGACTCACCATTTCTCCAAGAAAAACTCTACATCCAACTCTTCATTAGCCTTTGAAAATGAAAATTGGATATTGGTGACCCTTGATCCTGAATATATAATTAAGATACATTTCCCAAGAGATTAAGCTTTTCTCCTGCTACATAGTGACAGTAACTTCCAGTTAAAATAACTGGGTTTTTTCCTTTTAAAAAAGCTCCAGTTAAATTTTGAAATGGTTAAATGTAGCCTTTAGCCTTCAAATACTCCTCTTCTGCTGGACATGTCCTATATGACCAGACACATCTAGATTTGAAGACACAAGTGCACTGACTGAGAGTTGTCTCTCAGACTCATTATTCTGCTAATGAGAGAAAAAACACCTCCTCTGGCTCAAGAACCACTGCAACCATCATCTCTGCAAACAGCTTCTACATAAGGCTTTGGACTTCTTCCCATTTCTTATTTCAGCAGTGTGCACTCTTAGCTTCTTGCTGTCTTTGTCCTCTACAGACTTTGTTCCAGCCAAAGTATTTTCTCCTCCCATAGCATACAGCAAATATTTGATACCAGACCTAACACAGCCTTTAAAGTAACAACTAGAAGATGTTTTGGGTAATTTTCTTTGCTGAAGTTGAAAGTCTCTTAATTACAGATCAAGATGACTCAAGCATTCAGCAAATGGCTAGAGCCAGTGGGAGCAGTGGTATTACTAAGCCTCTTTCCATGATCATAAATGATTTGGCTCTACCTGTGGCACTGCCCAACACCTCCCTGTGAACTGCACACCAGTTAGTCTGCTTCTGACCACACCAACAGCAGCCAAATTTCTCAAGAAAACACATCTTTATCTCACCTTTTATCCAGACCTCTTGTAGCAATGTGTGTGTGGCATTACAAAATAGATCAGCCTGGTGATGTGGCTTTTACCCACGTAAAGCAGGCTGTCTTCTAAGGCCATGAACAGGTGAACAGGGCTTGAGAGCAGCTGATCACTGATACCATCTACATGAAGCAGAGGTTAAATGTACTGAACATAATCCATGGAAAGTAACTATCTCTTAGGCTTTTGATTTATTAGATATAGATTATTGATTTACTAGATATAGATATGTAACCTTTGCAGCAATAAACTTGTTTTTTTGCAAACAAATGATGACAAACTAAAGAAGACAGTCCCTACAACAATCACTGACTGCAAATGCCTTTCATTCTAAAATCAGTTTATGTTCCTCTAAGTCTCATGAGAAACTAATTCTGTTTAAAGATGTTTTAACATTCCTGAAAGACAGCAATAATCCCAAATTTTATTTAGCTGAAGCATCCCAAAGACTGTGGAAAACACACAAACAAAGCTACTAGAGAACTTGCAAACATCTCAGTTAACAGTAAAGCCATATGTGCTGTCACCACACATATGGTGTGGTGATCCTTTTTTGATTCATTTGATCAAAAGTTGATTCATTTTTCCCTTCTGGCTTCTCCCACGCAGATAATCAGCCAGCAGGCACTGCCAGGTCTGTGCAGGGATGAGCTGCAGCCAGAGCCTCACCTCAGGGTCCAGCCTGAAGGTGTGCAGCAGGGGCTTCCCTGGCATCACGCCCCCCACGTCAAAGACAACAGAGGTGAGCTCATCACTGACAAGGACATCCTTATCATAGAGGGTCAGCTGGAGAACGTTCTAAAAGCAGAAAGAAACAAACAGCCTAAGATGAAGGGGCAAAAACACTGACAAACCGGGGCAGCTGCATACAATGGACACTTCGTGCATTAATCCATACCCTTCCCCAGTCCTAAGGAAAATTCAGTATTTTCAACAGGGCTTACAGCATAGTTAAGCAAAAAATTAATCTAGTTGACACCATTCAGCTAAAGCATTTTTCACATCTTCCCACCTAGAGGGAGGCTCCAGCTGAACTCATGTGGCAGTACTCTCCACCAGCTCCAGGCACAGATTTGCCTGAGGAAGCAATAGCAATTTCCACTCTTTCATGATTATTTAGTTCAGGATGTTATAGAGCTCAATCACTTCCTGCTCAGCACTGTCTCAGAGATGGTAAATTCAAGAGAAACTTAAATAGATACAGTGAGGACTTATGGCACCCAAATAACAGCCTTGCAGCGACTACTTCCCAAGGAGACAAGACTGAACTTAGAATTTTGCTGGCAGTCTCCAGCAATAACCAGGCTGAGGTCTCATGAGCCTGGAGGGAAAGAAAAAGACCCCACACTCTAAAGTTTAGCTTTCAAATTTCTTAACAGTCAATTACCATTCCACATTTGTCACCAACCACTGTGGAAAGGTACTCCACTGAGGGGGATGGCTTCTTGTTAATAAACATCTTATTCCAAATCCTGGGATGTTATTCAAAGCAATAGTACCCACTAAAACTGATCTTTTAAAGTACAGTTTCCTTCCCCCTACCATTAGTGTCTGCTTTGAGAATGAATGCTGACAATCTGAAGACTTTGTTAAATACTGTATAGGTATTCCTCTACTTCATCTACTACACAGATAGTAGATGAGCAAGCAAAACTTGACTGAATGAACTGTGTGATAGTGAGTAGAAATTTAGTTCCTGTGAAAGAAGCAAACATCAAATAGAAACTTGCTTATCAAAGAAATTCCTTGAATTCCACCAGGTAGTGCCATAACTTCCCTTTCCTGAGATGCACCACGTGGATGTTCATGGAAAATTCTATCTGCAACTTACTTGAGAGAGCAGTTAACCACAGCAGTTTTGTTACAGCTTTTTTGTACCACTGAAGACAACTGACACCTTAAAAGCAACACAATTTTTGAGGGTAATAAAGAACCCTTGGTTTTGAATGAAGTATCAAAGCAAGCCAGTACAAAAATAAAAGTAATCCAACCTGCTCCACACAGTGTCCTTACCTTGACAGCACTATGGATTCGATACTGGAAAGTTTCATTCCATTCTGGGTTCTCAGAGTTGTCAACAACCTGAGTTCGGGAGACACTGGGAGATGCAGTGGGCAGCTTTAGTTCCACATAGCAGTCTGCCTTGGATACTGCAGCAGAGAGTGAGAGACAGGCACCAGAAAAGCTTTATTCAAACATACTCTTTCCCATGAGCTCCTCATTTTCTGGATCTCATTGCATCATAGAAAAGTGCAAATTTAAGGCTGGACTTCTAAAGCAAAAGCCTTTAATGAAGTAAATGTCTTTAAAAAGAAGCAAATTGAATTTTAGGTGCCTATATTTCTTTTTTCTGGTTTATCAAAATCATAAAGCTCTTAATAAAAAAGGCTCATATTTAAAATGAGGACGATCAACTTTAAAAAAAAGGATTACTGCTGATACCAAGCCTATTGCCTCTGCTCCTATCCCTGGGCACTATTCAAAGAGCCTAAGCCTTCTAAAGTCCAAGGAGACAATATCCACTACTGCTGTACCCTTGTTTAGTCAGGCCAGGAGCTGGGCTGTCTGTTTCCATTCCCTGAAAACAAATTACTGTCTCACAGCCATTCTTTCTTCCATATAGGGCCCCTTCAACAATGCAGGTACAGAGACCATTTTCACTCCAGCTGAATAGCTAGGCCATAGAAAATAACTCTTCACAACATGATTCTAGCCCTCAGCCTCTCAGGAGGCTTTTCTGTTCCGTGAACAGCTATTTGGCATTGCAAGTAGTTCAATGCTGGATGCCAGATATAAACTTAAGGCCATCTTACTTGATTTAATCTGAAATAATTTAATATAAATGAGTTTTAAAGATCCAAATGCCCCAAAGAGCCCTGAGACATTTACACAGGTGTATAAATGGGAAGGAATATATACCATGCTATCAAAACCAGGAACAAATAAAAATCAGTTTATCTTGGAAGCAGTCAACCACCTACTTCCTTTAAAGTCTGCAATGAAAAATTAATAGCAGGCACATGATACAAAGCACTATTACAACTGAGAAAATAAACATTTGAAAGCTAGAATTAAAGATTTCTGCTTCCAGTTTCAGGAAGACTGTTCAGCAGGAGCAAGGGTGAAACTTGCCATACCCAGAAGGCTGAATCCAGAGAAAGGAAAACAGAATGGACCACAGTAGAACAGGTGAAGGAGCAGGGAAGCAAAACATTACTAGGACTGACTTGATCTTGTTCTGCAAAGTAAAAGCAACTGAAGCTGCTTAATCTGCAGACTGGCCTCACATAAAGCTTTTGAAATACAGATAATATATTTTATACTATATATATAATGCTTTACATGAGAAGCTTTTGTTGAGACATAAAGGCAATGCACTATGTGTAGATAAGAGGCTCCCTTAACAATGCTCTCTGTGCTAAAAGGTATGCACCAAGGAAACAACGTGTTTTCATGTTGCCTTGAGTAAATACTTACACACATCTGTACCCTTGATGTTTCTAGCTCGCAGGACTTTTACTGTTAGGTTGTAGTAAGGATGCTTTTCCCGCTGAAAAGAGAGAAACAAGCTCAGCATTTAGCTCAGTTGCAATGCCTGTTCTGTAACCACACTAGTATTAGACCAGAGAAATGGATCAGAACTAGCCAGCCCAAAATGAGCTATTAATGAATCAGTCTGGGAACACACACAGCACTTTCAGTGTCCTGGAGGATGATTAAAGGAGCCTAGAAGGAAACTCAATTCCCTCTTGGCAAAGCAAGAGTGATGTCTTAGTGTAACTCCTCAGGGACTTCAGAAAGTAAGTCCCTTATTTAGGGATTCCTCTAACTATAGATCAGTTTTTAATTGCTTTGTTAGTACATTCTTGCTGAGTCCGGTGCTAAAGCTGCTCAAACACATTCACGACAGCTAGTTCAAGAATACTGGCCAAGGGCACATGAATGCTTGAGTAAAAGCAGACATGGCAAGAATCTTAACAGCAGGGTCTAAAGTCATAAAGGCACACACTGTTTACAATGAGAAAAAAAGCCCAAAATGCTTACCAAAACACTCCATGGCAGCTTGAGTTAGAAAAGACAATACTTAATTTTATTTTCATTCTGGACTGTTAACTGGTATCAGCATTCTAAACATGCATGTCACTTAATCAGCACAGATAAAAATGTAATCCTTACTCTTGAAAGCTTCTGGGAGACTATTTTTGGAAAGTAATATTAGTATCTAAATGCCAGGATGTGAAGTGGGAAAAAAAGCCTAACTAGATCTTAGAATATCATGAAGGAGAATTGGGGGGAGGGCAGGGCACAAGAGAGAACAGCTTGAGGTGATTTAGTACAGAGACTGCACAGAAGCAATTGTGTAAGGCTCAGGAACAGAATGGGATATTGCCTCATTTTAATCAGTTATGACACAATCCTGGCCAGCTAAAAACTTTTCCTATTCTAAATCGTATTTTCAAAATGCTTTTCACAAATGGTCATTACTTCACATTAACAATTTTCAACATGTCTGGCTTGAGACCATAGTTTAATTTTAGATATGCTAAGTATTCACTTACAATTAAATTTAACAAGATCTTCACTTGCAACAAAATACTGAAGAGTGACAAATGAGGCACTGGAAGAGGTTGCCCAGAGAAGCTGTGAATGCCCATTCCTGTCCTGGAAGTGTCTAAGGCCAGGCCGGAGCTTTAAGAAACCTTGTCTAGTGGAAGGTGTCCCTGTCCATGACAGGGGGGTTGGAACAAGATGACCTTTAAAATCCCTTCCAACCCAAACCATTCTTCAATTCTATAATTCTTGAAATATTACATAAAAATGTAGGGCCTACAAATCACTGAGTGGGATCTCAGAAACCAGAATCCTGAGCTATAAAACTCTTATTGAATGTTCCTTATCTGATAAATGGAATTATACTATGTTTGTTAAGCGGTCACATTCTTTGTGAGTATTCCTTATTTTTCATCTTTGGGGGATACTTTCCAGCTTTTGCAAAACAGGGTTTGAACAACACAATAAAACCAAGGCATACACAGTATCCTGAACCTTTTTGTATTAAGCAAAGAGCAAAAAGTACACGAGTCACCTAAGATTTCTCACATACAGGTACTAAATCAAATCTGTGCAAATAAACTTCAGTTATACTGTTATTAAAGACACTTCTTTGCAGAAATGACATGTTGAAGATATTTATTCCTTTATTTGTTTCTGTGAACAAGACATGCCTTCACAGCAAATTTCACCATGACTTCCGCCCTTCAGATTCTAGTTTCTTTCATCTTTAAATCTTTCCTAATCACCTTGCTTTTATTCAATCCCTGGCATTAGTTTCTCAGGCAAAGGCTGACCACCTTTTTACTTCATCAAGTTGGGGAATAGCTTATAGATAGGAATTCAAGATTGTGTATGTTATTCTCACCAACTGCCTTAAGTTCTGCAACTGTTTGTTGAGACATTAAACTGCATAATCACACCCCCATGGCTGTGAAAGCAATCTGCATTCACATAGCATGGCTGTTGCCTGGAAATCAGACACTATCAGAGCAAGCACAGAGCACCATGAAGATAGCCTATCCTTCTTTTATTGCACACCATCTGTCAATGTACTTACATGCCCAAAAGGTCCTTTCCAAAGGGCTCTAATGCCTTCAATTTGCAGTCAGTCATTACACTGCTGAAGATAAATTATCATCTGGATGTGGAAAATATAAGGGCATACAACTCAAAAGAAATGCCACTGTGCTCTCAAGCCTGTGTGATCAGTTAATGCTAGAACCTCCTCACATGCCTTTTATACTTACCTTTTAGCAAAGGCACAGCAAGGTCATAGCATGCTGCCAGGTGAGCTTGCAGAGTAATGAAGCATGGGAGTATCAGATATGCCCTATCTGAATGATCAGGGAAAAGGCAGGCAAGAAATCCATATGGGAAATGGACAAGAAATACTGATGACAGCTCTGCCTGTAGCACTCTGTGTGGCAGGATACCAATGCCCGTGACTGACAAAAGCAGCTAACTGCTGCTTTGCGTTTTAATGATTTTTCAGAATCACTGTTTTTCCAGAGCCCAGAAGTGCAACTGAAGCAAAAAAAGAAAAGCCCCCTTTAAGTCCTAAATCCTAAAATTAGGGTAAAAGGCTGAATTTTCACATACTTAACTTTGCAAACAACTGTCTGTATCTTTCATCTAAACTGAAGATGCTGATGCAGCTGGAAGTGATTGTAGAACAAGTCATCCCAGCTATAGGGCCCAGTGATCTTTACTTTCATATAGTCCAGGATACCTGCCTTTACACAGTGGGAAGTGCTGGGATCCATCCCCACAGGTCTCAGTGCATGCAGAGGACTCACTATAAGCCTGCCAGATTCATTACAAAAGTGCTGTCATAGAAGTCATGTTTCCATTTGCTAAGGCATATTTTGGGTTCGCAGCTATTGGGAAAAACAGGTAGCTCAAAGAAATGTTCAGTTTACCAATGGAGCAGTTTCTCCCCATCTTGTTCCTGCTCCCAAAGAAACACTGCTACACATCATTCCCTTCCTTGTAGCCTAGGTGTCACAAGTTTGATTTAAACCCCAAAGCAAATCCCTCCCTTTCCTGGGCACCCCTTGCACTGTCCCTCCCTCCCTCAGGAGACTCACAGACACAGCCCTAAGAACCAAGGTGCTCTGGCAGGCAGGATTTATGGTTAGCCAGGACCTGAGCAGTGTCAGGAGCTCAGTAACACAAGAGCAGTGGCAAACACCGGGTTCACTCTCAGTTCATTGTTATTTGCCTTTAGAAGTGAATCTAAGGCTAAACTCTGGAAAAATAAAGCGGTATGATCATGTTGAATTTACCTACAAAGCCAAAAGGGTGATCTGCTGCCCCACTCCTTGCTCAATTGCTATCAATTAGTCAATACTAAAATCTCTCCCTACAGCCAGTAAAATTTTGTTCAGTATTCTTTTGGGTTTTTTAGTTGTTTTTAAAATTTATTTAAATAGTGAGCACCTGAGGGAAAATATATTCAGTGGTTTATAGGTTAATGAAGGCTAACATGGACCTCTTCTAACATGATCTCCTAAGTACTAAACAATAATATTAAAAACTCAACAAGTTTATTTCTATCACACAGCAATCAAAAGTGTAGAAAGCTATACAAGCAGCAAATTATCTTGTGACAATTACTGGTCCCCTCAATTTTAAGTTGTATATTGAGGGGCTGGCGTGATAGGATACAACAAGAGTGATCAGCTTATAGATCAAATTCCAGTCAAAAGCTCCTTCATAAACATTTAGCTTAATTCAAAATTGAAGTTATTAGCCTGACCATCTTCTACAATGAAATTATTTCACTCCAGTTAAAAGACAAACATCTCAAAACCACTTTATCTGTTGTGGTTGCACTGCATTATGAACAGCAGCTAAAGCCATCATTAGTCTTTGTCTACGTGAGATCATTAATGCCTGTAGGGTAAGATAGAAAGCAGAACAGAAGGCAACTGTAGTCAAGGTTATTTTGCAAGAAAACACATAAGCATGATTTCATCTCCACTGATGAAAAGTGCAGTATTCTGGACTCTCACCCCCAAAAAATACTTGACATCAGCTCAATTCTGCTCCCCAGAACCTAAGGAAACACAGATCTGCTCTGGATTTCCTCAGGCAGACCCTAAATTTAATAAAAGCTTCCATTAATGTGATCATTAAGAGAAAAGTGTGGATAACACTAAACTTTTTAATTCCTGAGGAAGTGTAGGACAGGTTTTCCCCACATGCAGCAACATGTGGCAGTCACTCCTGAGCACATCGGCTAAGGAATGCCACCTCAGAGCCAGCCCCACGACTTCTCTTACCCGCCAGCGACAGAACCCAGTGTCTTTCCTCTCCTTCCTCTGGAAAAGCAGCGCTGCCAGAAAAGGCAGCACTCTGGGTGGGAATGGGCCCCGCAGCACCTCCTGGAACATGGGGACAATGTCCTGCTGCCCCTGCAGAAAATGTGACAGGGAGACCCAGGGAGCAAGGCGAGTCCCCGGACGCGAAGAAGCGCTGCTCGCCACGGGCTCATCTGAAGTTTTGCGCAGGACTGGGCTGTGCTCCAGCTGGGAGAAGCAGAGGTGTGGCCCACACTTGCCAAACAAGCCGGCTCAAAACCTTGCTGGCAGGTTTTTCCAATATTGCTTCAAGATAAGGGCAGCAAAGCAACACCAAACAGGGAAACCCTGGGCAGGAGCAGCCACAATTTTGTCATCCAGCTGCGATATCTAAATCCCCAATCCAGATTTTCTTTGAGAGTTCCAGCAACCTGATGTACAACTATGGCCATTTCAAATCCTTTTCAGAGCTTCGGCACAACCTACAAGCATTTTTAAATAGAAAAATTTTCTCATCTTACAAGCCTGAAGTAAAGCAAAATTTGTCACTGACTCTAGCTGCTCAGAGCAGTTTCAGGGAGGCCAGAGCTGAGACACCACAGTTTGGTCTGCCCTAAGACACCTCAGAGAACATCAATTCCCCACCACATCTTCCCTCTTTGAGCAGCCTGACAAAGTCACCCCTCTTTCCTCATTTCCATGAGAAAATTAGGAAGTACATAAGTACAGCCTTAATTCTTCCACCAAAGGTTCTCAAGAAACTTTACAAGACACAGGACAGATTTTTTTTAAGAGTCTATCACACCTTAAGAAATAAGTAGTGAAGGAAATAGTTTACTAAAAGCAATTAGCTTATTAGCAGCTGCTGACAGTTGTTTTGCTGGAACATTTTATCAAAGAGCTGAAATTTATAAACTGGAACTGCAGACCAAGTACCCAACTTTAGTGTTACAACAATCAAAGTGGCAGAAAGTGTATGAAAGCCAGTAATGCAGCATGTCATTAGCTCCATGCAAATATGAGAATGTGACACATTCTCAGCAAGGTCCCATTCATTAATCATTTCCTGTCATTAGCGTCAGTCACCAGGCTAGAATTTAAGAAAATTAATAAAAACATAAGCACTGACATTTCAAACACAAACAAGTCAGCACCAGGTGGTGAATTCACAGAAGGAAGAGTCAATACACAGGCAAAAAGCAAACATAATACCATTGTGAAACAGCCAGCAGCTGCTCTGACTCCTCCTGCAGCAGACACATCTGAAAAAGCTGTTTCTTTGCTTTTCTACTCACCACTGCACTGACAGTGAAGGACTGAAGCACCACTCCTAGGATGAAAGTCTGAGAGCTGAGGCTGTTCAGACTGCGTAAGAGAAGGCTCCAGGGATACCTCATAGCAGCCTTCCAGCATTTAAAGTCGGCTTTTGAAGAGGGAAAGTGACTTTTTACACTACGAGATAGTGATAGGACAAGGGGGAATGGTTTTAAAGAGGGCAGACTTAAATTAGCTATTAGGAAAAAATTCTTAGAAGATGATGAAGCACTGGAACAGGATGCCTAGAGCAGTTGTGGATGCCTCATCCCTAGAAGTGTTCAGTGCCAGATTGGAGACCTGGGAGGTTGAATCTAGAATATCTTTAGGGTTCCTCTCAACCCAAACCATTCTATGACTACCATATTAGGTTCTATTTATCTTCAAAACGATTGTAGAACCATAAGTGTCTTTTTTTTTTTACAATTAATCTAATATTGTTTGACTATAAATTACTGGAAAATTAAGGTGACCTCACAATACAGTAGCATGGAGAAATCACACTTATTCTAGTTTATTACAGGCAGTGGATAAACCCTTTACTTTGAGTGCCCAGGTGCACATAAATTCAGCTTACCTGCCTTCTGACGCTCTCTCCTCTTCCAATGAAATCTCACTCAGCACAGGCATCTCACATTTACAGAATTTTTCTTGAATCTCTCAAGAAAAACTGAAAGCTCTTTAGAATATATGCCTAAGAATTATTTCACAATCAACAACAGATCACCCACTAGCAGTGTCTGTGTGCAGTTTCAGCCATCCACAGACACTGTTATCAGCAAACTTAATATCCAAAGAGAAATTTGATTTTGTTATTTCCCATCAAACTAAGAAAACAAACAAGCACAATGGCATCAAAAGATGAGTCAAAGAAAGCCTCCCACCTAGTAATTTTACTTCTGTTTGGATTAACATGCCCACAGGGGTTGAGGTAGATGTATATCTGCATTGCAGTTTTGGGGCTTTTTGTAAGAAAGCATTAAAGAAACTATATATTCTTTTAAATGTGTGTACACATCACAAGGGACCCCTTTTGGTCCCATTAGCAGCACTAAGAGATTAGCTGCAGTATACAACTAGAAGAGATGAAAATTTGAAAGGGTGCAAGGATAGGATTTGATTTGTGTTTGTTATTTTAGTTTTCTTCAGAAACACCAATATACTTAGTTGTTCAATTTATTCATCAGTGATTTGGATGAAGGAGCAGATGCCTCCTCAGCAAGCTCACTGATGACACAAAGCTGGGAGGAGTGGCTGGTACCCCGGAGGGCTGTGCAGCCCTTGAGAAGGCCCTCGACAGGCTGGAGAGATGGGCAGGGAAGAACTGTCTGAAACCCAGCCAAGGCCAATGCAGGGTCCTGCACCTGGGAAGAACAACCCCAGGCACCAGCACAGACTGGGGCTGACTGCTGGGATGCCCCTGGCTTGAGCAGGGAGCTTGCACTGAATGACCCACTGTGGGTCCTCCCAACCTGACCCATCCTGTGATTCTGTGAACATGGAGACAGGAGACTTCCTCTGTGCTGGTGCTTCCCATGGCTATAGAATGGGAAAACTGAGGATCTACATTCTACCTCCAATACCAGACTACTCTATGACCTACAGCCCAAGCAAGTGCAAACCTATGAATCTAAACATTTCCTCATTTGGTCACACAGAGCTCAACATCCCTCTCCAGCACAAAACAGCCTATCACCACTCAAAAAAAAATTTGTCAGTAATTCTAGTGTTCTCTAGTAAGTACATATTTAATGGTATAGTGGTGTAAGACTTGTAAAAATATTATTCAAAGAGGTAATACAAAAGTGGTTTTAGTAGGATTTTGAGAACATTCATAAGCATGTATAAACCTACATTGAGAATGGCCACACTGGATTTACACATACACATACACAGTATCTCAGTATTCAGGGGAATACTGAGATACTGCAGTGGATTTGACTTCCAGGAGAAAGTGAGATCTAATATACAAACAAAAAATAAAATCTGCATCAGCCCAGAGAAGTTTAACTGCAAAATGACTGAAACACACACTGGTTCACCATATTTATTGCAACCTATTGCTTTAGATAAACCTGCTGTATGGTTAGTAAACCCAAAGCACATTGTATGAACCAACAAAAAAAAATACAGCACAAACCACATCTCTGTAAAAGGTATGCAGTGAAGATGACAAGAGGCACAACTTTAGTTGTAAGAGCACAATGAAGATCCTGGTAAGAGATAATGAAGGCAAATAAAAATCATACTACCAGCACTAAACATAAGTAAAAATCAGAATAGCATTGTTATATGTGTATACAAAGAATGCAGGGTCTTCTCAAATACCCTCTCTTCATTCTCTATGACCTGTAAACACAATTCTCCCAAACCATCTTCCCTCCGTACCTGAACTAGTATATAAAGATCTGTACATAATGTGCAAATCTAGTGTAAGTATCTTTAGGCTCTCTTCTTCAAACAGAAGAAATACAAGTTTAAAAACATTAACACCACAGATTCCCCTCTATCTAGCCTGTGCAGAAAGTATTCAGTAGCAATACTGCCCAAGACATCCAAGCAAAACACTGGACTAAGAAATCCAGAAGAATGCATGAACAATAAATACAAACACATATGAACAAGTGAAAAACAGTTATCAAGGGAAACTATTAACACTGGCGAATAAAAGTGAATTGGGACCCTTTTCAGCCTAGAGCAGATCTGTTCTTGAAAAACACTCACATGATTTAAGTAAACCTATGATGTTAACTGAGGTTCAACTACACTTTAGGCAGACAAGATTTATTCATCAGGTTGTTCTTTAAGATGTGATATCTGGTAGTTACATGTCATGCTCCACACCACTTAATAAGGACTTATTTATAAGTACTACTAGACCAGGATGCTGGGAGTCAAACAGCCACTCTGTTCAGTTATTTGCTACTGCTGCCTTTTCATTACCACTCCACAGATTCTTTCTGCAACAAACATTTTGTCCCTCATACCAATCTGCTACTGATTAATATTTCTGAAAAAATAAGTTAAGACAAAAATATTACAGTCCGGAGTGAGTATTATACAATCTAGTTCTTGTGTTAAGACTTCTGGCCCGACAGTAATTTAAGAACAGTACCAGCCTGAAAAGAATGCAGTTCTAGAGCATTTAAAATACACAATGTTGAAACAGTCTGGATTTTACTTCAATGTTGGAAAGTGAACCAGAGACTAAAGAATTTATATACAAAAGTCTGAAGCATAGTCCAGAAGCTCAAGCAGTAACTAGAGTTCACTCCTTCCAGAAATTGCTTTACAGGGTGTTCTTTGCTTTTTCCTTTGGGTGCAGATGTGAACTTCTTCAAACAGTCTCTGAGCTTCCACTCACACTAAGAGTGAACATAGTGCAAACAACACACAAGTTAATTCAATTTATAGCTCTCTAACTAAAACAAAAAGAAAAAAAAAAGCTTCTTAGTGGTATCTACCATTTGTCTGAATATCTCCTGTGAAACAACTTACCAGAAGGTCAGGCAAAACCACTGAAAATCAATAGAGTCCTTTGGCCAGCACTTAAACCATTTCTGTTGCTCAGATAAATGTTACACTCCCCAAGTCTAGAAACAGGCACAGAAGCCTCCTCTATGACAAACACCTGGTGATCTCCATGCAATGCTGATATGGCTGCAAAGACTTTCAGGGAATTTTCTTTTTTTGAATAAATACTTACATACAAGGCCAAGTCACAACATTGCCACCCTAAGAAAGTACATTTTATTGTAAAATTTGATTTGTGGTGAACGTCCAAAGGTTGTCTAATGGTTCATTTGCAAGGCTGGAGTGTGTTACAAAACTCGCTATAAAAATCAGTTTCTATTCTTCATCTGAGGACTGAGAGGTTCAGTGTAGTTGCCAGCATTGTAACAACATGGTTAAAGTCATTTTCTAGTAAATCAATATTGCTGGGTAGGTACAGTCAGTCCACAGATACAAATGATTTCTACCCAGTGTAAGAGAACCTAGCAACAAGCCTCAAAAATCTCAGACACATCAACTTCTTTAGTCATCAGTACTAAATTTTGTATGAATGTTGGGAATATTGACCATGACAAGGTCAGGTGTCCAGTGTGTTGACTTCTTTGGAGCAGAAATAATGCACGACTATTGCATTAGGGTATCGAGCAAATGCACTGTAAAGAGAACAAAACACAACATCAGCTGTCAAGACAAACAGTTTTCAATATTCAAACAAGAGCATCCAAGTTGGGCAGAATCAGAGAGACACATGATAGTGACACTTTTTTAAACTACAGCCTGAACATATGAAAGAGAAAACAGAAAAAATAGTTCTATGGATATTCTAAGAGGTTTGCTTAGAGGTTTTTAAAATCTATTTTCATTTCTGCAGGCACACTTTACTTGGAAGTCACTGCTAACAAGTTAAAGACTGGGGGACATGCTTGCCCTTCAAAATCTTGCTAAACTTAACATCACTAGAAAAATTCTAGACAACAAAAACAACATTGCATATGCAAATTTCAATTCTGATGCTATATGCTGCATGTTATGAGCAAAAAATTTAATATGCGTAGCAATATTTAGACTGATGTTTATGAAAATGTTTTGGGAAAAGAACCTTTCCCTATCACTGTTAATGCTACTGATATCTCAGAAGGGCTCCCATCAAAAAGAAAATAACAACTGAGTCATGTAGCATTTCCCTCCAGTTGAAAGAAAAAAGGTTTTTAAAACCAAGTGCAAATAAAATTTACATTCTATATTATCCCAAAATTAGCTTCTAGGAATGACAAAAGAACAGTTCATAGAGTCACAGAATATTCTGAGTTGGAAGGGACCCATAAGGATTAGTCCAACTCTTAAGAAAATGGCCAATACAGTGATTGAACTCACAACCCTGGTGTTATCAGCACCATGCCCTAAGGCAACTGAGCTCATCTCAGGGTCACTGGCATCCAAATCATCAAGCAAATTAGTTCTACTTTTAAACATCCTATTGGAGGTAAGCTACAAAACATAAATCAGTCAGGGAGCCATAATGCCATCAGATATAGAAAACTACACATGCATCTCAGCTTAAAATTCTTTATATCATCCTCCTCAATTCTAGCTAAGAAGCAGGTTCTTAAGAAAGGTAGTCTTCTTATGGAGTTTGAGGACCAATTTCATGTCTTCTAGAGTTATGAAGTAAGAACTCTTGAGAGTTTCTGAAGGGGTTTTATACTCCTTTGTTAAAGGAGGATGAAACTCTTGCAGCAAATTCACTGACCAAAACTTCAAAGTTTTCCTAACCATCCAGCTAATTAATATGAATTGTATTTCAAACACCCTTCAAATGGGTCCCTCATACTGCTGTTTTCTCTGGCTATGCATACATTCAGTTTTCCAACATTCTTAGTTTAAGTGTACCAGATTAATATGTATCTCTCACCTGTTACCTATCTTCTTTTTACAAACAGTGCACACCTTCTCCTCTGTAATTATGCACTTTACTTGCTGATGCAAGATCCGCTCCTCCTGGACCTAAAGAAGGATAAAAAACCCAAGCTGCTCAAAAAGCAATGCCATGCCTCGATCTGATGAAACTGCAAAGCATCACAACATTTAGCTGTCAGTGGCTGTACCTACATGGCCAAGTTGTGCAGCACAGAAGAAGCAGGTGTGTGGAGCAGAGCAGGTGCTACTGGACACCCAAAACCCATGCTATATGAATCACAGGGTTTTGCTTTCACCTTGGTGCACAGCCTAAGGCGTTCAACCACTAAAGGGGTGTTAAGGTGAACAATTGAACTGCTTCCCTTGGTTCACTTCATTTGAAAGAAATCCAGTTCAAGCTGTCTGAGATGATTCTGCAGTGCACACCACAGCACAGTGAGCAAAGACAAACACCTCATCCAAACTAAAATGAATGTACACACCATCTCCTGCAAAAGGGATGTTCAAGCTACATGGTTCCCATTTAATTTTAGGTGCATTACAGCACCATCTAGAGGACACCCATCCTCTATAAGAAACATTAAGTTTCAATATTGAATGTATTTTAAAACATTAATTCAATAAATAACAGGTGGTGGATGCTTACCCTCAGGAATTCTGCATGGAGAAGGTTCTTGAGCACTTGATTAAACCTTTTCTTCTGTGCATTTTCTTCAAGTACTTTCTCTAAGAAGATGCGAATTTCATTAATCTGTGTATTTGCTGGGAGTAGGTTTATTGCCTGGAACAAAGTTAAGAAAAGTTAAAAAGGAATAGAGACTAAAATAGAATAGAAATAGACACATTTAGATTGACATATTCCATTCACTTGCCTACTCTAGTCATTCTGCAGTCTCCTGCCAACAGCACAGACTGACTACTTACAGGTCTGACTTACCTTAGTGGTATCCAGTTTGCTGTGGTGCAGCTCCAAAACCTGCAGAGCAGCCTGCAGATTGGCTTGAGGCTCCAGCACCTCCATCTTGATGGGTCCCAGGCAATGAACACTGGGTGGGGAGAGATACATCCGCAGCAGGGACAGGTACACCTGTAGCACACACAGGGGACTTCTAAAACTGCTGCATGTACCCAGAGCTGACAGTGCTGGTAAAACCCAGCAATGGTGCTAAGTTATACCCATGCCATCCAAAATTCTGCACTGCTCATTTAAACAGCTCTTAATGTAGGCTCAAATCCAATGATACAATAACATTCTCAACAAAAACCACCCCACAATCACCTAGGAATTCCTAAATTCCAATAGATTATACATAGGTTCCCATAGACCAGACAAACCCTGAAAAGGTCTAAATAGAGCAAGAACTTTCAAGTCTTGACCAAGGTATGAATAGCCTTCTACTTCCTTATTGAACAAAAAGCTACTTACATCTTTGTTGCCATCTTTGTTTCTGTCATAATGTTTATGGCAGTAGCTAGAAGAATCAACACAGAAGAATTAAGACAAATACAGAAACAGAGGACACAAAGAATCAAGTTTACAGAAATTAACATTTAATTACTACTGAAGTCATCCAAGTAAAGTGACCATACATCTGATTCAGATCAATTCATCAAACTGCACAGCAGGATTACACCATTTACTCTGCATCAAATGCTGAGAGAAGCAAAATTTCATGCAAGTCTCCCACTTCCAATCAATTTAAAAAGCCTTAATGCAAAAGCCAAATTGAATTTAGCAGTGTAAGAAAAAGAGGGGAAAAAATATCCCCAATTAACACATCACAGCATAAAAACCTAAGTGTATATATATCTAATTCGTGTATCTGAATCACAAAAATAAGCTGTTCATTAGGGCACACTACATAGCAGGGATGAATGCCGTTTAACAAGCATTTGCTGAAAATAGCTTTAAAAGCAAATATGCTGAACAGGTCCCAGATACACCTGCAAGTATTAAGTTGGGTAATTCTATTTTTACCTGAGCACTTTTGATTCACTCAGGAGGTTCCCTGGCACAAAACATATAGAAAAATGCTGTATCTTCACTAACGAGGATTCTTTTTAATGTGGGCTAGTGAACATCTCTCCAAACAGAAAGAAAGCAAAACAAGACACAAGATCACAGACTAAGGACAGGTCATTGATGATGGTCATACTGCTCTGAAGTACAATGACAGAAGAGCATGAAAAGGCAAACCTCAAGGGGACAGCAGCAGCATCTGTAATAATCAGACACCCAGAAGAGCTTCAAGGTCAATAAAATGTGAAAACATAGACGATCCTGAAGACTTACAATGTTCATGCTCCACCTATAGCAACATTTCACTACACATCCTATCCACACAGCAGTCAGCAAAATAAGTCTTGCAAAAATGCAAAAAATATAAAATAAAGAAATCCTTACTTTTCAGCCATGTTGGTGTCCTTCAAGATATGAACATAAATAAACAGAGCTTGCTCGTGTTTCCCCATTCGACCCAAGAGCAAAGCACGTTCTTCTAGGAGACCTAGTGATAGCATGATGGGTTAAATCAACAGCTACACACAGAAATGACAAAATTAGTGACCAGACTAACTGAAGGAAGTATTAATCTGTGCTCAGGCTACAGTATAAGTTACACTGACACTATAAGTCTACATTTCACACTGGTCTCAGAAACCTTTTATGAATTCTTAAGTCACTTTTAGAAACAATAACCTTCAGATCTCTTAAGAAATTCAGGGTCATCACAAAGTTAGGCTAAATAGCTGGGAGATGCCACAAGGTCTTAGGTCAGCAGTTACAGGAATTCTGCCAAAACCAGTAAACCCAACTGTGCCACCTAACACAGAGCTTGTATACACACCAGTGGCCTACAACTACAGACAAAGTCATCCTCTCTATTTCTAGTTACCATGATTCTATGATAAGTGAGGAAGTTTTGCTGTACAAGGCAATAAGCTGGGGTTTAGTTAACCCATAGAAACAGAACTCACCATCAAAGGGGAAGTCACTAATAAGTCGACTAGGCTCATACCAGCTGGACTTCTCCAAAAAAAGAAGCAGCTTTTTCCGGTAATCCCCCAAGTCTCCTCCTTCCTCCCCAGCAGGCACTGGAGCTCTATCTGTGTGAAAGAAAATAACATTAGCTTAACTATTACAACTATCTCACTTCACTAGTCTGTACTAGAAGATAAACAAATCAGTATGAAGGGGAACTAAATGGTGATAGAACTGTTTCATAGGCTGGGGCTGCCATGTACGTTCCAAACTAACTTCAGCTCCTAAAAACAAATCACATGACTGGTTAAAGCAATACTCAAGTAATTCAAAACCCTTCCCTACCCTAACCATGCAGAAGTCAGGGAGCAGTAGCTGCCATTTGACTTAATTATGAACAAAGTGTTGCTTGGTCCCTTGAAAGATCTCTTGAGAAGCAATAAACCAGACTGTCCTACAAACCCGCAAGTTTTCCATTCCCTCCATCACTTGGGTATCTTATGCTGGATCTCTACAGGGAAGGATTACAACATGGAATATGAAGGCTCCCCTGTGCTCTCCCATACCCCGGTCCTCCCACCAGAACAGGCTAGACATACCTGCAGGGAAAGAACTGAGATATTCTTTCATTAAGCCCTGCACTTTCTCACAGTACAGCTGGATCAGACAGTTGTGGAAGTCTGCACCAGTTTCTTCCCAGACATGAATGATGTGTTCCTGTAAATACATGTTAAGGCTCAGCTGTAGACACTTCCACTGGGAAGTAATTCTTTATAAGGAACAGTTCCATGCTTGCCTTTTCCAAGTTTGATTTCAGGATTTAGTGTATTTTAATTATGTTTTCTTTTGCACAGTTAACATTCTCTGAGCATCAGGCTTCAACTCCTGGAGAACTAAGATCTTACAGGTAACATTTTGTATTTGAAGGTAAAATGCACTAGTAAAGACTGAGTTCTTACCAGGTAAGGAATAGTCAAGCTTTTAAAATTTTCTATCAAGAAACTGAGCACTTTGTCTCGTGGCAAAGCTTCCACTTCAGGGAGGTCTTCTGTAAATATCTGTTAAATAAAATTTTATTCAGATTGGTGATTTTCCTTTTCTAAGTCCCAGAGTGTATTTTTCTCTGAAGCACTGAAACCCAGCATATCATCACGTGTCCAAAGAGTAAGCACACAGAGTATAATTAGAAAAAGCTGAGCAGCTTATTCAGGCACTGGGAAGTTATTTCACATCTGAAAAGACTAAGAAACATCCCCACTTCTGCCCTAGTGAACACTCTTCTCTTACAAAGCTCAACACATCCCAAATACAGGGAGCCAATTTTATAGGTAAATCAACACTTAAATGTCAAGTACTCACTTAGGCTCTTGTGCAAAAGTGTGACATCAGTAACATGAAATGTTCTATCAAAGGTTCCTAGCTATTATAAGGTCTTCCAAGAATGGAATACCATAAGAAAAAGTGAAAGATTGACCTGCTTTATTGACTGCTAACATTAGTACTGAACCCAGAAAATACAAATTATGTATTTAATTTGGTTTAGCATTAATGAGCTTCTTATAATGAGTTATCCCAATTCCATATACTGTACTAAAAATGTCAACAAGAAGGTACCTCTTTCAACCACACTAACCTTCAGTCCATCTTCAGGAAAATCTCTCAGCACCCAGACAGAGTAGGAAAATACCAAGTGCAAGTTCTCTGTGCCTGGAACACAAAAAGGAGCAGTGCTCAATGTTAAAATCTAAATATTTATCTATTCATAACACAAGCAGATGCTTTCAGAGCCAGCAAAGCTTAATTTACATGAAGAATTCAGTTGTTGCTCAAGTCAAGAAAATCACACATTCCAAGACTACAATTTCATTGCTTCACAAACATGATTTTAAACAGAAACAAAAATTAACTCAAAAACTAAGTGTCACCAAATGTAAAGGATTCAGCCCAAACCCAAGATTGTTTGCCTTAATCACATTACAAAAGTCTTCCCTTTCAACTTGTTTTAATTAGGGTAGAGAGGCAGTGACCTTTTCATTTGTGTAACTTCCTTCAGTCTGTTTCCAGCCTGTCAGTCCAAGGACTTGTACAGCAAATAGTCAAATAACAAGTAGTAAAGCATCATAGTACTGAAGTAACTGGCATAGAAACTACATGACAGGTAACAGCTTCTCAGCTTTTAGCAAAATGTAGGACTTGCCCCTTTAAAAAGAACACTATAGTTTGGACACTTTAGCTCACAATACTAATAAAACATGTTAGGAAAACATCACTTTCCCCTCACTCTCCTGCTCAGAATCATTGAAGCATTCACTGCTTGAATAACATAACACAACTATACAGGAAAAAGAAACTCAAAGCAACCCTATAAAAATGCAGTCATTGTTTGCTTTTCTCTATCCTACAATAATTAAAACAAGCAGCATCTTCATATTAGCAGAACTTAAAAAATAAATTCAAAAATGCAGATGATGAGCACTGTGAAGTATACTAAAAGGAAAACACCACACTGCACCACGAAACAGAACAACTGGCTCCCTCAGTATGTAACATAACATAACATTCATCTGCATGGGGATTCCCACAGGCCACAGGCAGGGAACTTCTGCACTTCCTCAGCAACAAATCCTTAATTTAAACATGAGCTATAATAGGAAAAGGTTCTGCATAATACTATTTTTAAAAGATGAAAGAATGATGCAATACAGAAAACCATCTCCCACCCCAGTAAATATATAATTCTCCTGCACACTGATAAAGCGTATTGTTGATGGCCAATCACACAACTAATATTTGCTTTGATGCAATAAACAAGTGCTTACCCTATTGACACAAGGCAAGTATTAAGTACTACCCATCAGTAATACAGACTTGATGACTTAAAAGACCAGACTACAAGCCTGGAGGAATTTGTAATTACTTGAGAACTACCTAAGAATATTGCATTAAATGCCCAGAAATGGATAGAAAAGAGTAGACTAAAGTAGATTTTTCTGCTTCACTCAGAATGATTTTCTACTTCACTCTTCATCACTGGAAGAAAATTCAAATTACTATGGCCCATTTTCTCCCAGTGGATATTTTAATCAGAAGCAAGCAATGTTTTCCAATAAGATATTTAAATTTCAATGAAACTTGAATCCCTTGAGCTAACACTTGAAGGTTGCATTATGCAAGAAACCAAACAAGATAACAAGGATACCCTGTCAGTTTAATAGCCTCCAGAAAGCTGCCAAAGAACAGAATAACCACTAAGCCAAACAAGAATAAAAACCTCACAGAAATACTGCTCCTCTTCATACTCACCCAAATGCTGCAAATACTGCACTGTCCTCTCATGACCTTTCAAAGGCGAGTTGGCTTTCTTTGACTGATCCACCAGTACCTGTAATGCTTTCAAAAGAAAAGAATTCCTTTGTAAATGCTAGTTCCAACATGAACCACAAAAAAGTGCATTTTTCCTGTTATGCTACTGAAGACAAAACAAAGTTTTGTTTTGAAAATGCAGACCGAATTGTAACAGGAACAAAGATTTAATCATAAGACAGCAATTAAACAGCATCTTCAGAATACTGCCTGCTCACTGAGGTCAAAACACAATACAAAGAACACAAGCTTCTACTCCTTCTCCTCTCCCAACCTCATAATTACCTTTCTCATGCAGACCTTTTTTCTCATACAGTATTATCAGCTCGCTATACTTGTGTGCCTTCTTTAGTACATGCTCACTCTCCTCAATATGGCAGTGATTGTTCTCCAGACGTAGCAGCGGTGCCACCAGTGCTACATTTGTCTGCAAGCAAAAAGGAAGCACTTAAACTTCACTGGAAGTGCACCTTCTAAGTGTACACTACAAAACACAAGCTGAAAGGAGGGGCAGGGAAGGAAGGAAGCCTCACAGCATAAGAAAAATAAGAAATGACAATTTAATATCTTACAATAAGGACCATGTTAATTTTCATAATTTTGAGGACAGAAAGAAAACAACAGACCAAAGTTACTCCCCTTCAACAACAGAGGTCAGGCTTTTAAAAACATCAAAACATCCAAGACCATACTTTCCTGTGTTTAACAGTATAAGGCAATAAAAGAATAAAAGACCTTCACAGCCACAGCCATTTTCTTTTGACAGAGGCAGCAACCAGGAACAGACACATCTGCCTCATTCCCTAAAACTGCTTCCTGACCAGTGGCAAAACTAGGTAATGCTCAGATTTTTCACATTATTTTTAGATCAATAACAGTTTTTCTGAATTTCTGAAGTAGCTCCTTTTCCTCCTTAAATGCTTCCGTCTGAAATTCCATCAGAATTTGCACGGCAAAGCCTTTAGGTCAGACACAAACTCACATGCAGGTAACATTTTAACAGGGTGGTATCAATGATTTGTAACAGCTTCTTTTTGGATTTGATCGTGGGTGTTCCTTCCATGAGGGGTGAGGTACTGGACTGATGATCAGAATCATTTAGCTTCTTCACTAGCTGACTCCTTTTCTGCAGGAAATCAAATGAAATTTTGAACAGAAAAGGCCATGGATTTCTACATTTTCTCACCTCAGCATATATGACCCATCAACTAAAAAGACTAAATTAAGCCAATTTAGTAACTTGTTTTAATCAACTGTTTCCCAAAAAATTTTATTGTCACTCACCATTCAACACAAGCTTTACAACCATATTCAGATGTATCTATTTGTTTGCACATTTTTAGTTTTGCAAAACATCCACACTCTTGAGAAAATTGTCAGAAGGAAATTCTATTAACCTGAACAGACATTTTAAAGAAGTCAGGAAACATGTGGAAAACAATTTAGATTTCACACTACTAGGCATAAAACCTGTCCTCCTTCAGGCACAAGCTTCCTTTTACTCTACTTAAGATGGCAATCAAACAATTCAGGTTCCAGTTACGACAAAATAAAGAGGGCGGGAACTTACAAGGCCCATTAATTCCCATTCCACCTTTTACTGCATGCCCTCAACCCATCTCCTGGACAGAGTGCCCTTCATAATAATCATTGCACAAAAAAAAAAAAAATGAAGTGCTCAAGTTCTCTTCAGAAGGATACTAGAAATAAAATACTGGATCTGTAGTCAGATCCACTTCATAAGGAAATTCTGTCCAATCACACGTGATGTTTTCCATGTCTCTGTGGGGTATCTCGTGTGTTCCACTTCCCCTGCTCACTCAGGAGCTGCTGCCACATTTTCCAGCCATGACGACAGCCCATTAAGGCTAGCAGGACAGAGCTGCACTAGGTGTACTGCTTCCAGCACAACAAAGTTAACAAAGCATGCTAGAACTGAATAAGCCTGCTCTAAAACCAGTAGAGGAACACTCACTTGAGTTAGGTAGTCTATCAGAGCTAAATGTGCCTTCTCCAGCTCTGCCCCAGAGAGCCCTGGCAGGGGGTTGGGATACTGTAGCTGTTTCCTGTAATCTGTGGGCAGGAGGTCAGGATACAGACCCATCACATGAGTGGGATCTATGCAAAAAATAACTGGTATTAGTAACCATTCATATTTTTGCAAACGTAGAGCAAGCTTATCTTTCTAACAGAGCAGTCTGCAGTCTACTTGTACATCCACAATGTTCTAGAGCCTCAATAAAAATTGCTCATTACAGAATAGAAGCTAAAACAACACCAAAGAAGCAAGAGCAAAACGTGTTTCAGAGTCCAAGCACAGGAACTTCCAACCTGTGCACTTGGCACAATTGGAGGACAAGCCATTATTACAACTGTACTGCTCTTCTTGCAGATTCCTAGCATTAACCTCTCAGACAGTAAGACAGGATTTCTAGGAACAAGCAATGTATTAAGAGATTTACTGCACTTTTGAAACAAGAATTCAATAGTACCATCTGTAACTAACACACATCCATTTTCACAGAGTTTAAGCAAATTCAAAATAACTATCCTCTAATTCAAGCTCCAAATACCCTGAGCTCTCAGCCCTTGTCTTTCACTGTAGTTTTCCAAAGTAAATATTATGTGTCATGAAAATAAACTATAGTTTAAATGCACATGAGAATTCTGTCACCAATAAAAACAATCTCAGTCTTAAGCACTACTCTACAGTGCTTAAGTTCAGTCTTCAAGTATTCTTCCAATAGCCCTAGCATGACCTAGTACCAGAGACTACTGTGACTTCCAAAAGCACAGGAAAGCTTTTTTTTTTTCAGCATCTTGGCTAAACCAAGGGTTAAGAGTCCTCATCTGAGTCCAATGATTTTGCAAATGTAGAGATGTTCATTATTTTCCATTCCAAGCTACAAGAAGGCTTTTAGCAGCTGCTGAAACATTCAATTTCAAAGGGTCTGTGCACATGCTGTGCATGCTTTAAATACCCTAGAATAGTCTGTAAAAAGGACAAACTCCAGATTTAATTTCATTTACTACAAACTCCAGATTTAACTTCATTTACTAAGTGTAGTTTATTAAGAATTTAGTTGTACTTAATTGTCTAGTTAATTAAGTAATTAATTACCAGCTCCACCAAAAAAATAACTAAATAGCTGCCCAGGCTATTTGCTGTTCACAGGGGACTGATCTGCACAAGATAGCACTGTTTTGAACTAAAACAAAACAGAAAACAAACTAAAAACCCATGAAATAGTCAGTGAGCTTGACTTTATTCCTCCTAACTTAAGTGATTCAATGCCAACCCAAGCATTTACCTGTACCAAGCTTGGCAAAAACTTGCATGGACTCATCAAAACGCTTCTGGCAGAAAAGGTTGAAGGCAAAAAGGTTCTTTATGTGGTCGATTTGCTGTCGCTTCTCACTATCTGAATCATCTTTCATTTCCTGCACACAAATTAACAAACATTAAAAACTCTCGTGCCTCATATAGGAAAGAGAAACACCCTAGAGAATTAAGAGGAGCATTATCCTGTGGAGAAAGTAGGGAAAAAAAAAGATAATCTCTCAAAGTGAACACTGCTGGTGCCTGTCTACACTTACTGTGTCACTGAGATAACCTGCAAGGTCTTAAAGCTACCTCTGGTTACCTGCTCCATCACAGCAATTGTCTCTTCACTAATTTGCCTTTTCTATTTTTTTTTTTTCAAATCATCAATTCAAAATGCAATTAATTAAGGGGAGTTTCCAGAAACCAAAAAATCCTAACACAGTAAGAGCAGTATAATTAAATATACTGCATCAGCATCTCTAACAAATTATTGTTTCAGGAGTAATACCACCCAAAAAAAGATTGCATGACAAAACTCAGAACTCCAAAATACACTGTTTACAAGCTGTCTGAAGACTCTGAAGCCCCAAATTATTTCAAATTCTAAAAGAAGGTAACCAGTTAAACAGCTAAGAGAGATAATCTTTCATATACAAGATTATTTCTCAAAATCTACACCACAATTGTTCAATATGGAATAAAGGCAGCACAAAACTAAAACTTCAGTTAAAATAGTCTAGAGTTTACCAGTTTGTGCAAGGTGGACAGCTGGGAGGTTATACTGACTGATTAGTGGACTCACTACAGTTAAGTAGACAGCAAACATCCCTTTGTGCACTTTTACACAATTGCATCCAATGCAAACTTAAGTTTTTGAGTACTTACTGCCAACTGCAAAGCCAATTCAAACTGTTTATCCTGCAGAAGCTGCTGGATCTGTGTGGCTATGGACACCGGAATGAGCCTCCAAACAAAGTGATTACTTGCCACATATATAATGTTTGTGCTGTAAACAAGACAAAAAAATGTCAATTATTATGTTTCAGTGCTCAGAAAGCAGCAATACCCTATCTTAAAAGAATCCAAATCCAATAATACGAACATGGATCAATCCAACAGCAACTGGAGCATTATTGCAAAGCCAAAAGAAGATTGTATCTCCAGTGTCACAAATTCTTAAAGACACCCAACTCTACCCTGTCCTCCTCAAGGTATGGCCTCCACCAATCTCCATAAAAACCCAACAGACTGCTTCAGTGCTACATCTTAAGGTGAGAGTTAGAAAAGCTGCTCTTCTCCCAGTTTTTCAGCATGCTGCATGCAGCCAGCCAGCCTGACAACAGTGGCAGTGAGTTACATCAATACCCTCCAGAGGTGATGAAGCGTGGCCTCTGCAGCTCGATGCTCTGCACCAGCAGCCGCGGTTCAAAAGTGCGGATCTCCACGTACCTTGGCAGAACAGCAATGATGTAGGGAGGCTGGTGCTCTGTGCATGAAACAAGTGAAACATTTAAGTTGATTGTTCTCAAGCATTCCTTAAAACAAGCTGTGATTTAAGGCTTCTCTTCAATTGTTCATCCCCCTGAAATGTGCCTCTTTTACATATTCAAAACAAAACTCGGTGCCTGAGACTGACAGCAATTTGCTGACAGACTACTACCAAGCCTTTTGCTCATCCTTTATCACAAGGAAATTCTGAGGCATCCAGACTAGAGTGCTTTAAAACACTACCTTCCATTTCAGACCTTGTCCTTGTATAAAAGATACGGAATACACCTATTTTATGAGGAGAGAGGCCCACAGACCACAAGCAGAGAAGGCTAAGAAGGAAAAACAAACACACAAAACCTTCCCCAGAGTACAACTTAAAATACTCTAGAAACTGTCACACTCCAAATCCAGCTGGTTTCAAAATGCTGCGAACATAATGAGAAACACAAGAGTAAAGAAGTAAATTTAAATAAAACCAAAAACAAACTGCTACTTCTCACCCATGGCTATAGGAATATCTGTCCAATTCAAGGCACATTTCTGAGTACAGACCCCTTCTTCATTAAGCACAACTGTTAGATCATCTTGGCCCACTGCAACTTTTCCATCTGCTACAGGAGCTACCAATGGTTCCAGCTGCTTCCCTGTGGGAAACAGTTCTTTGATGGATCCTTTTCCATCCACCTAGGATAATAAAGAACATTAAAAAAAAAGTGTTTTGCACAATAATCTTTTTTTCCAAGCTACATAAGACTAAAGCAAAAACCCCTAGAGAGATTTTGCAGCCCAGGCTAATCACTAACAGGACAAGTGCAAATTTAAAGAGTTTTTGCCTATCATAATTCATCCTGCTTATACATCATACTGAAATAAAAAATTATTAGTTTTATGTCTGAGATGATCATAGTAGCTGAGCACATCATTCACACCAGTTTATCAAATGCATTATAGCACAGCAGCAAAATCAACTAAAGTGTCCAAACCCTTCACTTAGGCCAAAACTTTTAACACTGCTTTATCCTGGCATGAGTGAGCACTGCCACATAAAAAAAAACCAACTAACTAAAAGCCTAGAAACCTGCCTGGCCATCTTCCCCTGCCCTAACCACGCATTATTTTGGCTACACACTGAGTGGGAACTGAACTCACACAAACAATTCATGAGCTGATAAAACAACCAAAACAGAGAATCCTTCTGCAACTTCAGTCACACATTCCTACTGCTTCCCTTGCATTACAGCTCAAGCATTTAATCAATCAACAGCTAGCCACCAGAAAATACCACCTTAAAAACATGTGCACTTTTCCTGCCTATTTAGTAAAATGAAGCTATTCAAGGATAGGCAAGTGGAGCACCAAAGCCAACCCACAGTAAATACTGGGGACAGTTGGTCTCACCCTGGTTGCTTGAGCAGCTGCACAACTACTCCTGTCCCTAGAATGGCAGGAGTCAACATCTAGGAGAGCACTGCAGAAAGGCACTCCTTCTTTTGTGAGCAGCATCAGTTTCAATTGACTGTAAAACTTATGTGTGGTTTTCCTTTTGACTACAGATCAGTGTTGCCAACCATGTACATGCATGTACATGTGTGGTGCACCTCATCTCCATCCTATTTTCCCACAATATCTGCAGAAGCCAATTGTAAAAACAGAAAAAAGAATAAACTATAGCTGCAAATGAAGTGTAAGTGGAAACTGTAATATTAAATTAGCGGTAAGTTCAGAGGCTTTCAAACAATTACAGTTCAGCTAGAGAATGAAAAATGAAAGAATGGGTAAGCTTCACTGTATGCCAGGTGAGTTATTCTTGGTCTCTTTGTCCTTTTAGAGCTAATCTCATTTCTTAATACATTAAATAAAATGCAAACTGAGCTTACAGAGACTGCTGCCAAAACAAAATAATTCCTTTTTTCTGCAAGAGCTGCAAACACTAGTCTCAACAGCAACAAACACAAGATCACTTCCTAACAAATATCCATTTAAAAGGACAGGCTGCCCTTTCCAAAGCCACAAATAGCAGAAATACCAGATGCTGTTTTTCATAAATCTGTTAGCTAAATTCCTGAGCACAGAAGCAACCTCCATAGTCTCTGCTTCTACCCAAATCTTCTTAAAACACGATTACACAGCCCCATCTCACCCGGATCAGGTAATAGTCCCTCTTGAAGCCTACACAGATGGAGTTTTCACACC
This sequence comes from Chloebia gouldiae, assembly GCA_003676055.1. NCBI lineage: Eukaryota > Metazoa > Chordata > Aves > Passeriformes > Passeridae > Chloebia > Chloebia gouldiae. The sequence continues at coordinate 30,803,840 of QUSF01000004.1, read as the reverse complement.
AGGCCATGGACTTGGGTACATCAGGTACGCTGAAGTCTCCCTGAGGAAGTCAGGTTAAACTGGTTGTTATGAATGAAAAGCAGAAGTCAAATCTGGCAACAGATAGTATAACAGGCTGCTGTCTTGTCAACACCATATTCCCACCACCTGTGCCCAGCATCTACTGTTCAAGGAATGGCAGTATTCAGCAAAAAGGCTAGACTCATGTACAGTAAAGAGGTGTGCTCTGATAATTTTTAGTAGAAAATTTTCTAGTAGAGCACTGTAGCTGAAAAAGCCTTACCCATTTCAATTAGTTATTTTTTCTCATTCCAGTATTCAGAACTGCAGGTCTCTACACTTCTCAGAAGCCATCTTCTGACTTAGTGACATGCTTGAAAAACTTAAGAGTAGAAGGGCACCCACTTCCATAATGTTTTTGCAAGGTATGCATGCTCATACATTTCACTGTCTTAAAAGTCACGTTCTTAACATTGTACTGCAACCAGAACATTAAAATAAAATATAGAATGCAGCCCTTACTTAAATTCATGAAACTGAATTAATGCCATTAACTGTGACTTGAAACATGCATTTTCACTTCCCTCTGCTGTTTCACTGTTAAATCTCTGCAGAACCAACCATCAATGTTCTGAAAGTCAGCAGTGCCTCTGAGTAACAGGGACTGCATGGCAAGCAGTGAAGAGCAATGACCCTCCCTGCTGAGACATCCTGGCTACAGAAAGAACACAACTCACCTGGAGTTCATGGAACTCTCTGTCCTTCCAGAAATAAAGCTGGAGCTTCTTACGCACTGCCACACACATCCTCAGCACCTCCTCCCCTGTATCTGATTGCTGTGAAAACACAGACCTAACTCACAGGCACTCAGAGAGAGGCAAGTAAGGTAAGACAAGGCCAAAAGAAGCCCGGGCTAGAAGCAAAGCAGCCCACTGAAGAGCAGCTTTGTTCATCCATGCCAGAAGAGCACTCCCTAAAAAAGGAAGCATAGGAGGGGGAGGAAGGAGGCGGGAGAGGTGGCAGGATACTTAAAAATGAACTCTGAGAGGGATTGTGACCTCAAGGAAATCCAAAAAAACTAAGAGAGCACAAAAAGCATACACACACACAAAGAGAAGATGAATAGAGAGCTATCAGTCCAATCCTGAAACTAGGATAAATAGCTGGAACTCTATGCAGTACAGGAAAGGTGAGGAAATGGAACAACACAAAGAATGTGTTATACTAATAATCTAATTCTCTAACCTGTTGGAAAAGTTTCTTGACAAGAAATACTAAGAAAGCTAAGTGCCTGGACACACACACACCAAGCCACTTTGCTATGACCAGATGTAAAGGTGCTTTGAAAGACATTAGTTTTCATGTCTAGAAAACCCCAAATACTTCCTAGAAAATATTTAACACTAAGCTCCTATGGGGCAAAAAGATAAAAAATTATGAAGAGGTCTAAACCATCTCTTCTTATTATGAAAAAGGTGTCTGAACACTATGGGCAGGCTGATAGAAATGAGTCACTTAATGAACCACAGCATATGAACAGAGGACTGCTACACCTTACAGAACCATTTTAGGGCTTGAATCTACCACAGCTGCTCTAGGACTCCTTGGGCCAACAAAGAGAAACACAAACGTAAAAAAAAACACAGTGATAGAATTGCTTGCAGAAGGAAAACATAGTGAGCTAGTACATTGGCAATGCAAGGAAAGGAAATGGCCTTTATGTTAAGGGGATCTTTCAAAAAAGAACAGTCAAAGTTAGTATAAGACAAAAATGCTTTGAAGTCTTGTATCAAAAGTTCTGTATGAAAAGCTACCATCACAATAGGCACAGGAAAATACCTTGTGAAGCAGAGTAAGAAAAATAATTTTAAAATGTTGCCTTAAACAAATGCAGTAGGTACTAATTTTAAAAAGCACTAGTACCCAAGTAATATTCACCTAACAAAATAACAAACCTAATCAATACAGCAACATGAAAAAGGAATCGTTATTACAAACAGTAAGGACATCTGTGCAGTTGTATTCCTCCCCTTACCTGGAGATCACAAGTGAAGAGAGATGCACCTTTTGCCTTTGAAATGGTGGTGATTTGTTGAAATGTCAACAGGTCATGGACGTAAATGTTATTTTCTGTTTTAAACAAAACTCCAATTATTATTTAATACATGTAGAGTCACTACCAATTCAAACAAGTTACTGTCTTTTATGTTTATATAAAAAAGAAACTTGTGAAATGAAGACTTGCAAGAAAGGAAAAGAAGTGTTTTCCCAAAAGTTGAAAAATGCTAAGGCAAATACAATACAAATACAATAAATGCAGAAAAGAAGACTAGCACCAGCTCTGGTAAAACTACAGGAAGGTACTGCTAACCAAGCAGGGGAAGGCAGAGTGGAAGGGACAGCAAGCAGACCAGAACAGAGCAAGCTCAAGATGGAAGACTGAATGAACAAAGATAATTTTGAACTGCTTCTGAAATTAGTGGAAAATGAACAGCTGAAAATGTACAGTACTGGTTTTTTTTGTAAGAGTTGGGACTTGGGGATCATAAAGAAACAAGTAGTAAGCAAAAATAGATATTAGAAGATTCTCAGTTAAAGAAAGCCAGAGCCAAGCAAATCTTCCACAAGACACTGAAAGATCACATCTGCATACAGTGAATTTGGTGCAAGACATCAATGGTAAGTTTGATACATCAAGCAAATTGAGTCAGAAGTTTTAGTGGCCATCACACACATACATATGCATGCATATACGTGTGCATACAGGGGCCAACACAAACTATATTTTACACAGACACTTCAGAGCATGCATGTACTTCATTCCTAATGACAAATCAGCATTAATGCTTTGTTCTCCCAGCTGGCAAAGCTGCTTCTCAATCTGTGCTGCTCAATGCTTCCTCTGCAAAATGCAAAGCTAAGCTCTACATAATGACTTCTCAACAACCAGACTACTACGCTGGTGTGTGGAAAACGGTGCCACATTCAGACAAATAACAGCATCTAGAACAACTCATTAAATATAAAACACTTTTCTTCACTTACCTAATAGACTGACCAAAATTTTAAATTGAGAAACAACATGGATCTGAAAGGGAGAATGCTGTTAGTGACTCCATTCATGAACTAAAACTCTCAACAAGGTTTGATCATAGATAGTCTAAGAAAATCCCAAAATAATGAGAACAGCAAGGCAGTTTTCCATGCACAACCTTCCTTCAGCTATTTCAACTCTTTTCAGTTACACTGAAAAATGTTTTCAGTGTAACTTTTCACAAGCTGGCACATAGCATTTGCAACCTAAGCTGGTAGAAAAAGCTTTAACATTGGTATGTTACTAGTACAAAAATACTTCTAAAGCATACACAGAGTGTTGCATCCTGAAAGAGGATCCATAATCTTTAAGGAATCAATATAATCATTGAGTGCAGATTCTCAAAAAAAAAAATGGCAGCAAGACTGGCAGTTACTTTATTTCTACATTTTGAGTAAGTGGAATTACATTCACATTCCTATAGGATATCCTCTGAGAGTCAAATAGCACATGACAGTCTGTTGAAGTATTACCATAATTTTTACAAATATTCTCAGTCAGAACGACTATTGCTAACAAAAGCCAAAAATAAACCTCCAACATCCAATTCTTTGGTTTCTGATTTAGCAATCAAACCAAGCTTATTCTGTTATGGGAAGAGTAGGCAAAAACATCTCGCAGTTACACCTCTAAGAAAATCTTTAGCTTTGGGAAATGTTTTTGTTAAGCACAGCAGAGATTGCAGATGTACAGTTGACACTTCATTTATTGGCTGAAAAAACTGTCCCCACGTCATTAAACTGCCCAACAGGTATTTCCTACCTGCTGAATCTTCTTTGAGAAGTTCTTGTTGGATTTCTCTAGTGTCACTTCAAACCTGTTGCAACCTATCAGAAAGATAGACGAGGGTATGTAAACTGGAGTTACTCATGACTGTGTGTACCTTACACTAAGTAAATTACAAATAATTAAGAAAATGAACTTGGCCACTTAACATTGGAAGAATGACGCTTAAACATATCTGTACTTTTACATCACAGCTAAATGCATCACAGGGTCTTCTACACAATCAGGTGAAAATGTAAATTATACTTCTTGTACCCAGCTGAGGCCCTCAACAGTAGTTACATTTCTGCCTTGCCCAAGTTTTACATTACAGGCATTATATTTAAGTAATTTGAAACCCAGAGATACAAAGATACCCATAAAGATTTTATCCACACTACTCAAATATTAGCAACTGAAACTGCTAGGGTGCACATCACTGCAAAACAGACAAGGAATAAACACTACACCACAAGGGTTTAAAAGGAGTTTTAGGGAGAAAGACTTACAGACACTTTCTGATGACATAACCTCTCCTGGCATTGATGCAAAAAAGGGGGAGAAATTTACCATGTGAGATAAGACACTAGCAACTCAAGACTAGCATGTTCCAATTTGACAGACAACCTACAAGTTTCAGAAAAATCAAGCTGAATTCAATCTCTAGAATCCAAGTAGCTACAAATTCCTGTCTTTCCAAGAGCTGATGAACCTGGAAACTTACATTTGGTGTTTACTTTCCTGTGCCATGCTACAAAATATTACTGTATTCAAAAACATCAGTTTCTACATAATAGCAGGAAATGTGAAATGCAAACATCTTTAGAGAAAATCAATTTTAACTAAACCAAAAATAAAATTGTTCTATTTGTGGCATTCCTAGAACAGACTATGAGCACTTAGGACTGTCAAAGAGGCAGGGAAAGAGTAAATACCTGACAAAACTAGTTAGTATTTATCCCTCTGCCCCATCCATGAGGCTCATGGACCCACTGAATGTATTTGCTCTCTCAAGCCAGTCTGTCATTAAAAGATAACACACATCAAAACTCTGGCAACGTGCACACTACACTGCTTTTACACATATTTGTACACTGTATGCATAAAAATTACAGTCACTTACTATAAATTTAAACAAAGAGAAACCTGAAATAAAACATACTTTATATATATGAAATTCTATATAGGAAAAAAATCAGCAACTAATCACACTTGTGTTAAAATGTATACAGCCCTAAAAGTGCAATCAACTTTTTTGTGCCATTCTTAAAATCAACTCACCTGCATCTTTCTTGATCCTGTAAAGCAGGAGATGCCCTTGTTTCGTACCAACAAGGAGCCATTCCTCTACAGAGACAGGAGAAAAAGAGTCTAATTAGTTCAACAAATCCTGCCCTTCACAGCTGTGCTAGTTTTTCCTGGGGTAGAGTTAATTTTCTTCACAGTGCCTATTATGGGGCTATGCTACATTTATCAGAATACTTGGAAAGTTGCCTCAAGCACCAAAAAGAACTTTCTGCAGTGACTACACAGGTCTCCTATCACCTCTCCAGGGGGAGTGCACAGAAGTAGCTTTAACTCTCAGGAGAGGAATAGCCAAAGAGTAGGCAGCAAAACAGAATAAACAGCCTGGCCATCACTTTCCACTACTTCATACAAAAGTAAAGAAGCAAACCATTGCATCTTGTGTGCCAACAAAAGAGGCAATAAACTATTCTTCAGATAGTATCATCTCTCAAAGAGGAACTGTGCTACATAATGGGAAGTACTGTCAGAAAGAAAAACAAGTTTACATGGGTTTTTTAAGTCAGGTTTTTAAAATCTCAGGTTTTTTAAATAGTCAGCTATGTTTGGAAGGTGAGTGGCAGCTTTGCTTAGGCGACATTTGGATTAGTTAGACAACCAAGAATCATTCAAGATTTATAAAAGAGGGCCTTTATATACAAATTCTACAGATTCTACCAAGAATCATTCAAGATTTATAAAAGAGGGCCTTTATATACAAATTCTACAGTACAGTTTCAGACTTGTCCTCTTTACAGCACTTACACCATACAAAAAGCATAAAATCTTTACAGGCTTAGAAAATATGACTGAATTTCTTTCTCACTGAATATCATACAGGAAAGCAGCATGCATGAATATTTCCTTCTATACAGCATACATGAATACTTCCTCATCACCAAAGGAATTTGCATTTTAATAAAATCTTATTTCCTGCAAGACCTTTCTTCTATTACTTGGTAGAAACACTGTAGAGATAGTTACACATCTTCTTTACAAAACTATACTGCTGTAAGTCTGTATGTTTAGGCTTTTTTTCCTAGTTCAGCAAAATAAAGGCTTTCAAAGAGAAAATAAGGATAAAAGCTGCAATGCAGGAATTAACTACCTTCACATCCTCTCCAGTACGTAACTCTACCATACACAATCCATGTATAACAGGAGTATTATCGTTCAGGATGTAATTTTTAAACAATTCATCGGGGTCACAATTCCATAGGGTGTGGAGCTTTTTAAATTGCTGATTTTGCATCCGACAGTACCTGGTCTCAGCTTTGAAAAGTCTTATAAAGCTTAATCATTAGGACAGCTGGTGCAGTCACCTGACCAAAATCTTGACTCTCAAGTATGCCCGACAATACAACCCACCATTCTAGATCACTAACACGTGCAAACGTATTCGAAATCTAAGACTTTAACACACCACCAGCCCTCCGAATTAAGTCACCACATAGGGAATGCTTTTTTAGCAAGAAAGCAGGCGGTCCGGGGCTACAGCCCCGGGAGTCCCGGGCTGCGGCTGGGCGGGCAGGGCAGGGCAGGGCGGCCCCCGACCGCCGGCGCTCCCGGGAGCGGAGCTCGGCAGCGCCGGGACCCGGGGGAGGCTCCCGCGCCCGGCACGCCCGGCTCGGCCACTCAGGGGGCCGCCGGCCGGGCCGGGCAGGGCAGACAGGAGGAGCGGAGCGGCTCGGGCTGCGGCGCGGCCCCTCCGGCTCACCCCAGGCCGCCAGGCAGTCGATCTGCAGCGGCAGCTTCTCCAGGATCGGCACGTGCTCGAAGGCGTCGTGCATGGCGGCGGCTCCGCCGGCCCCGGCCGCCGCCCGGGCCGGCCACAAGCGGCTCCGGCGGGATCGGCCCCGGCGGAAGCGCCCCCGCGGCCACGGCTCCCGCCCCTTCCGGCACCGCCCCGATTGTCCCGGCACCGCCCCGATGGTCCCGGCACCGCCCCGATCGCCCCGGCATCGCCCCGAATGTCCCGGCACCGCCCCGATTGTCCCGGCACCGCCCCGATCGCCCCGGCACCGCCCCGAATGTCCCGGCACCGCCCCGCCCGCCGCGCTCAGCCCGCCCCGATTGTCCGTGCGGCGCCCCGCGGACTCCCCAAGGGTGCAGGCACTGTCCGGGGCGCTCCTCCAGGAACGTCGCCCTGTCCCAGCCCCAAAAACGGAGCTCCGCGTCGGCATCAAACAGCCCGCCCCGGGGGCTCGGGCGCGAACGGGAAACGCGGTTCGGCACGGCACCGCGGGGATCCTGACGTAGCTCTTGTGCATCTTCATACAGCCCGAAAAGGGGACAGGCTGTAGGAAACACCCGTCTTCCCAAAACGTCACTACAGGAGGTGTCCGGTTGCCATTGGCTACCATAAAACAGAAAAAGTAGCAAAGTCACCCGGGATGCAACGGCAAAAATTTACCTGCATAACCTGCGGCAACCAGGTGAGAACAGCGAAGCAGGTATCTTGCAAGCACGTGTCTATTTTTTGAGGTCGTAAATTTTGCTTTAATTAATTTATCCTGGAATCTTGGCCAGTGAATTTCAGTCTCCAGGAGGAAATCTTTCTTGTTATTTTGCCCCTACCAGAATCGGCCATGGTTGCATCTGTGTTTTTCAGGGAGAGGTGCAATGTTCACAATCACTGACCTAGAAACTAAATTAACTAAACAAAACTCACAAGGCACATGGTACTAAATTCTCCAAGCATCTTTACCAACAGAGACCACTTTTAGAAAACAGGGACTGAGGATGCTTTGTGCCAGAAGATCAAAGCACAGGAATGGGAGAACAAGCATGGCATTCTTGCATCAAACTTCTTTCCTGCTCAGGAATGAACATTTTGAGCTATGTCAGATCCCTCCTCACAGATAGCAAAACTGCAAATTTCCAAAGGTGTTATGGCTCAGGCATATAGCTATCTTTTTAACCAAGGATCCCTACAAAAGGAAAAGGGACATGGCACCGATTAGTGAAAGGAAATGTTTCAGTAACACTGGATAATAATGACTTGACATGTTTGTAGTCCAGAGAGGAAATTATTTGTGAAGCATTACCCTCTTCAGACTTTAAATGTAGCATACAACATAAAATGACATATAAAGTGAACATGAGAATAAATAAAGGCCACAAACTCACACCCCTACATCTGCAGAATGAGATAAACATAACCTTCCCTAGGTCTTATGATCCTGACTCAGCCTGTGCCTATCAAGCCTCTTGCATTTCTTTACCAGCGCATGTGACCTCTTACTCAGTCCCTCCTTTTGAGTTCCTAACAGAAACATCTTGTCACCCTAATAAAAAGCTGGTCATTATCTTCTTCACTATTTTTGCAATTTTCTGCATGGTATGCAGATATAGGCTGTAATTCCAACAGCTAATTCTCACAAATAAACAAACAAATCCATACAGAACTAATCAGGGAAAAAAAACTCTAAAATACTCCTGTCAGATATTTACTTCTTATTACAAACAGCTTCTTGAAGAACTCTTGCAGATCTCAGACCTAAGATCTTTTCTCCTTCCAGCTCACCAAGCCTTTAGAAGAGTTTGTATGGTTTGGTTTTGAAAGAAGAGATATAAATTTGCATTATCTTCCCTGACTACATAATTAAAGGTAACAACCTGCAGGATTTCTGGTGTCAAGCATTCTAGCAAGTTAGCTCACTGAAGCTTTCCCGAGTTTTTCCCAGTCAGGGAGCCAACATGTCTTTAGGAGCAAGATCAGGTTTCAGAAGAGGAGAAGATCCCCAAGGACAGCCAACATACCTGACCAAACATGCTACAGAGGGAGAGGCCACGTGGCTGCAGGCTGCAAACACACCCTTTGCTCCTCACCCATCCCATCCCTGCCATCTCTCCTGCAGTGACAGTGCCTTAGCCCACACACAGCTGTGGGAGCTGGGCTCTCACACAGCTGCTCCAAAGACTGCAGTCAAGTCCCAGCACAGGCCTGCTGTAGGCTAGGAAGCAGATGCTACTTTTCAACAATACAGAAACTCCGCTAAACAAGTGAAAAACCACCAGTTGCTAAGGGGTCAACAAGCTCTCTGTGGAATTCAGGACAACTTTAAATATGGCTGAAAGTGAGGAAAAGAATGGAAGGGTAGAAGGCTGCAAGGATTGCCTACGACCCCTGTAGTCAGAGGCTGAAAGCACCATATTGGTACTGTTTATTTTAGCATTTAAATTGATAAGTGAACTATTAATACAATTAGGCAAACTGGTTGGTTGTTTTACTTTTTTTTTCAGAAATTCACGATTCACCCTATCTCCATTAGCTTTTCAAATGACAAACTTAATTTTCAATCTTAAAAAGAACTGTTGGGAATTACTGCATTATATATACCATGGACTAAAGAGCAAAAACCAGGTAGCTCTGTGAAGCTGGTAACACTTCATGTGAGAGAAGAGGGAGTAAGAAGCTGGAAGGACACAATGTGAGCCTTTCTACTCTTTGCCTAGCCTTTATTAAATAGTACATACAAACTTTTGTGCTTCCAGTAGAGAACATTTTTTACCTATTTGCTTCAAAAAACCCAAACAACCCAAACCAACAGAATTTCTTTAAAAATGAAAACAAAACAAAAAAAAATGAAATAGCAAGCTTTGTATAGCTTTATTTCACAAAAATTTCCTCTCCTCAAAAGCACATGGAGGTAATATTTTTTTTCATCTATATCAATCAAGCATAGCAAATTAGAAGTGTTTTCTAAAGATTCTGTGGTCTGAAGAGATGGCAGAAGAGCTCTAGCAACTCTTGAAGGAGGAGTGAGGTGCTATACCCACACCTTCTTTTCTCTGCCCATCTGCCCTTCCCACAACACAGCTAGCAGAAGATGCTATGTCCTTGTGCTTCAGCTACTGTACTGTAAAGTGCCATGTTTCAGCTTGAATTGCTGACAGAGGAGCTACAGCTAAGCTACCAGACCTTACAGTGGAATGAATGAAGTACAGGCACATGTTCACTTCTGCTGACATAGCTATGAGAAGAACCAGAAAAGCTGATGCTCTACGCTGTTCCAGCAGCAGCCACATCTGCTTCCTAGATATCCAGCTGCTGCTTGCCTCCTAATCATCAGTTTTGAAGGTTATGAACCCAAATTAGAGCTTTTTTCATACAGTCCACAACAGGTTTCATGAGAAAGTTATTGCAACTTCAGCTGTTGCAGCCAAGCAAAAACCGGAACATTGTCCAAAAGCTCGTCTTCATTTCAAAAGGAGAAACAAAATGCAATTATACAGAACAGAAACCTGCAACTTTGACTGAAACACAGTGATCTCAGAGTACCTCTTGGCCACAGGGACCAGTTGGGACAGGAAAGCCCAGCATCAAATCACTTACATAGGAAGCAATTCTAAACAGACACTGGGAACAGAATTATCCCAGCGCTGTGGACTCTCCATAAATCCTCTTTCAAGTAAGGCAGGCAGTGCTCACACCCTAGAAAGCAATGCCATCTTCTCACAGAGGAGTGCCAACTTCTTGGTGGGAGATGTTACACGTAAAGGGAGAAGAGTTCTGCTGATACATCCAGATAACATCTGCTTAACATGTAGTCAAACACTTGTGGAGCACTGCAGGAGTGGTTCTGGTGATGTTTGCTTTTGTTTTTTTATTTGTTGGGGTATTTTTTAAAATTAAATCATGCAACACATGAAAGGTAGGGGCAAGTCATTTTTCCAGGCATCCACCACATTGCCGGCAATGAGATGTGCCACAACAGCGAGTGTTAGCTCTAGGCAGCTGTTACCTACAGGTCAATGGCATTTAAAATAGAAAATCTTTCATACACAGTGTTATGAATAAAATTGCACTTGATTTTGTTAAAAACTCATATCACTGTAACTTTTCCAAATATTTCCTTTCTGGCATCTTCATTTTCTTCATCAACAGGAGCTTCTCTCTAAAACTCTTTCATGCATGTTGGACACATGACATACAACAGCAGCTGTTATCTACCAGAAAATGGGTCTGTTGTTTCTTCTTACTTCTATCTGTCCCCACCCTCCCCCAAAAAAGATACAGGCAGTTCACCTCTAAGTGTCAATTGTAACATCAAAATATAAACTCCTCAAGCAGACATTAGGAATTTTAGTTTCACAGATTAAATATTTGAAAAGTTACAGAAGGTGCTGGAATAGTACACATGTCAATTGCTTAAAAATCCAAACTTGCAGCAACTTTAAATTCAAATTTCCAAAAGGTTTGTAACATCCTCGTGAACTTCTTCCACAGCAAGACACCCTCCATGACATTAAAGCATCAAACTTTCAAGGCTGAGATCAAGAGACAAATCAGCAGGATGCACTTGCTCCACCAAGCAACTTTAAAAGAGGTGTCTCCACTTCCAAGAGCAAAAAGCTACTCCTTCATTCCATTTTGGACCTTTCAAAGTGGGTAATCATTCTTTCCTAGAAAATAAAGTACCCAATCTTGTAACTTTCCCCAGTAGATTTACATTATTCAGAACATGCACATTCACAACAAACAGCACTCATATGCATTTTAAGTCAGGAGTCCAACTTACATATAAGATACACCACTTATTTTAGAACACATTTGTACTTTAAGATGTTGTGTTGTGGTTGTTCCCACTATCCTTCCCCTCTTGTAGTATTTTACTGTTGTGCTGACATGAGCAGGGTCCAGTTCTGATAAGCCAAGACCTTATCAACTGACTCATGGCTCCCCTGGCATGTCAGAAGACTAATTTGAACTGAAGATTTCTTTACTGACCTCATCTGAATCCAGAAGAGCTGGAAGAGCACTGCAGTGGGGGGAAAAAGAAGTTAAAATAATTAGAGCACATACTAAGAGCATACTGACAACCATTTTCAACCTTATGTTTTTAGGACACAGAAAAGAAACACTGAAGACAGGACTTTTCAATTTAACAGAAATTAGAGAGACACACTAAAAAGGAAGAGCCCAAGGAGTACCCTCAATGACATTTACAGTTTTAAAATTCTTTTTTATTATGCTTCTCATTACCAACTGAACAATTTTTAAGTTGCCATGAAATAAGCTGCTTTACTCATGTAAGAATACTGCTGAACTGCACTGAAGACATATACAATATGGGATCATGTTGTAAAAACATGTCCCAGAAGTCAAACAAGTTCCACTGGTACTTCAGCCTTTCCAGCTACAACAGATCTCCCATTTATTGGGATCTTCGTTCTTCACAACCCTGATCACACCCTCAGAAACAGAAAAACTGCAGCAGATTACCTCAAAGTGACTTCTCCTAGTTTATACCAGTCTAGTCCTTTTTTCCCCTAAGGAATCCTATCAGTCTTCAAAAACTTAGTACTAGAACTGGGAAAACCAAATTCAATTGAGAAAATACACTTTCCTTCCTCTTAAAACTTCACCTAATTTATTTTATTTACCTAAGTTCAAGCAAAGTTTTGTACTTCAGTCCAGATCCTCTGCCAAAATTACCTGTTCAAATTTGGGAACACACTTACCTATGAACTTTGGTTTTGTAATGAAAAATGTGGACACAGGCACTGATACTTCTAGCATGTAAAAGTTATTAAAAGCAGAAGAGATAAAGACAGTGTACACAGCTGACTATATTACCACAAGCACAAAAATAACATCACGTGTTCCAGATAAAGCTGAAAACTGGGTTACATTATTCCGTGGTTTGCATTCAGCAAGATACTCAAAGGTCTCCTCAGAGCACTAGAAAGGGGTTTGTTTGTTCTTTGTTTTCTGGATTTATGTATATTGTTTTAACTTTAGCAAAATGCAAACCAGTCTATGGTTTCACATTCTAAGAGACTGTTCCTTAATCCAGCCTGTGTGCAACCCCAGCAGATTGCATACAAGAGATCAGAGGCCAGTGCCAGGCTGAACCCAACTCTGCTCATGGAAGTGCAGCATACAAGTGATAAGGCATTCTAATATATTCCTGTGGGAAAGGAACCTGCCCTTACTGTGACTACAGAAATACTCACACATCTGTCACGGATGAAGGAACATTCTCTTCTACCCACTTCAGGTCATCCTCTTGCTACAAGTATAGAAATCAAACAGAAAACAAAAGTCAGTTTTTCCACAATGCTGTCATATGCAAGCTTTTTTCTTCTCAACCTACTTGGACAAAATAAAGTATTTATAATGTCAGTTAAAAAATTAAAAAACAAACACAGAAAAAAACTCATTCAGTTTGATTTCTGGATTAGTGAAAACACATTTGAAGGAAAAAAAAAAGTAAAGAAAACCCCACCCACTTGCTGTAAACTCTGTAACAGTCCTCACCACCACTCCCTTGCAAAATAGAAAAGTTTGATTTTCAATGTTTCCTATCATCACATAAGTAGTATACAGCTGCAACCAATCCTTGAGAATTCTATAAAAAGATTAAGACATATTTTAGGCCTCCTAGATGAATGTGAAACCATCTTGCTTATAAGCCACAAAGAACAAAATGCACATTCTCCCAAAGTGTTTAGGTAGTACATAAAAATATACACATCACCCCATTTATGTAATGAATCACAAATCTCAAAACCAGAGGGCAATTTATTTAAAATATGGCTCAGCCTCCCTCTTAGACTGACAAACTTGTTAAAATAATGTATTAATCACTATCAGAATGTTGTATTATACAGTTCTATCCACACTGAACTACAGAAACATTTCTGAGGAATAGACTGAATTCTTAACTTCCCATTGTATTTACAGGACATCTCATGAGAAACCCCCATTTACTTTCTTTTCAGCAGCACTGTGTTAACTTATGATAGATAATTTGGCTCACTCACACTCCAAGGCAAACCAAAAAGCTCCCATTTATTGCCTCAAAAGTTGGCATATTTGTGTGCTTCTAATGGCAGTAAACAAAGAAGAGATGAATCTTATATTCTTCGAAATACAGAGGTAATACTTACAATTTTGTTTGCTTTAACATTCCCATTTGGTTCTTGCTTTGTACTTCTCATTTTCATTCCCTCTGAAGCCAAAAGAAGAAAAAAGATTGGCTAACTGAATTATTGTTCACAGACTGTAAGGGAAAGTGTTGAGTGTTTATACAGGATATTTAATCCGAGTCATAGAAACAGAGTTTGACATGGTAATGATTTAGCCTGCTTCCCCTTTGAAAGGTTTGCAGTATTTTTTCCTGACAGGTGGAATATGTAGTTTTTCCTGAATTTTACCTAGGAAATATAAATTTCTAGTCCCTTTTTTTAAGCCAGACATCAGCAGCATAGAATCAGACATAGTTCCCAGAGAGGCTGCGCAATCTCCATCCTAGAAGATACTCAAAAGCCATCTGGACATGGTCCAGGGCAATGTGTTCTAGGTGACCCTGCTTGAGAAGGGGGCTTGGACAGAATGACCTCCAGAGGTACCTTCCAGCCTCAGCCATTCTGAGACACAGGCAACTCCTGAAGTTTATTTTACCTACTGACTGGTCACCAGCCACTTGGTTGCTTAAAAGCTGAGAAGCAACGTGGCCTGGTAGGCAGCCAGATAGTGCTGGTCTGCTAAATGCACCTAATGGATTACACACTTCTCCTCAGGTCCTAAACAAGCCAAACAGCACTGATACATCCCAGTATAACTGATTTGTGGACAGACAGCCCTAGGCATGTAGCCCTACCTTCTACACAGCTTATAAAGAGAGGTGTTACAATAGCCAATTTCATGAATAAACATATTCACTCCTACATTTACACTGGACATTCCTGTGCCAAGCACCAATATAACAAATTAAGATAATTTCAGAGTTCAGAGAACAGATAATAAATGAACATTTTAAATGGGATTTTCAAAGAGAACTGCACACTATACCACTGCCTAGCAACAATATCCAAGAGATACTTGTCATCACCACTGGATTAAAACCTAAGACATATTTAATCAAATAAAGTCCACTGGACATGGCAAAACAACCACAGCAGTAGCAGTCTTTTCAGTGTCAACAGAAAACCCCAGAATTAAACAAGCAATGTAAATAGCAAGCATAAAGCCAGCATTTCCTCTAGAGCTCCTCGTATCAACAGCAATTTCTGCCAGAGAGCAAGACACCTGTCTTCACAGAGCTGTCTTCAACACTGAAATTGAGTGGAAATTTTTTTTTTCTCTTACCAAAGCTTTCCTTTAACATTGGCTCTTTCTGCTCATCATCATCGTCCTCTTCCGACAGCGGTGAGAAAGCAAACCTATAGAAGTGAAAGAATTAAAGCTACCTTGGTATTCTATCTCTTGCCTCCCAAGAGGTCCACTACCCTAATACATACATGGCTTGATTTTGAATCTCATTGATTATGTTCAGTATCAGCCTTAAAACAATGTTTAAGTTACTTCTTTTTAAATAAGCTGAACACAAGGAGAGACTGGATTTTATGTATGTAACTTCTCTAGGTTTACCTTTCCCTACAAACACTGCTTAGTATCCTTATTGATTAGTGTACAGCAACTAAAAATCATCCACCATTACTCTTTGAATAAACAAGCATTCCTACAACCCAGCTTTTTTTCGAAAGAGGTAAGAAAAGCTGAACCTTTGGTTGTTAGCAGATGGTCTCCACAGAATCATGATGACAAAAAGGATCATTGAAAACAATAAACGCCAGATGGCATCATCCACCCATAGCTCTTGCCAGTCCTGTCAAGAAAACAAGCACAAATGAAAGATGTTGTAAAGCAAGAAATTTCATGTCCTCATCTCTTTCCAAGGCTGAACTACAGGCCTCTGTCAAAGAGGCTCATTACCCACAACAGTGATAATTTCAGCCTGTGGTGCTTTGTGGCAATCTCACTGCCAAATATAAACTTATCAAGAGGCAGCAATTGTAGAGAACATTTAATATCAACTCACCGACTGACAGTCCACCAGCCTGAACTTCATGGTTGTCCAGATGATGAATACAATAGATGCTGCAATATTCAAACAAACAAGCTGCTTATTACTAAAAAAGATGCCAATTCAAATACCCAAATAACAGGCCAGTGTTTCCCAAACAAAGATCAAAGACCTGAATACTGAAGTCTTGAAATTCAATTTAATAGTTTTGGAAAACAAGAGATGGATCCAATTGTACTGACCTTAGACAGAAATTTGGGCATAGATCATTATATTTTACTCATGTTTCTTTACAGACACAAGGCATAAATCAAATATAGAGTATTCAGCCAACTTCTAATTACTATTCATTACTCTTGTATCACTTTTATCTAGCATTCAAACCATGGTTTCATTATCACTTGACAAGTAAAGCTGACCCTGAAATAACTGAACAATCTGATCTACTTGAATGCCTTAAACATTCTGATCCTGACCCACAACAGTTCCAACACTCTAACTGTGCTCTTACCACAGTTTTAGAAGAGACCTCCCTTCACTAAAGTATTTTAAGATGACTAAGAACCAGGTGCTAAAAGGAATTTCAACAGAGGCAATTTTCAAAAGGAATACAATTTTTTGTTTAAGTAAAAAAGCACAGTATTTAGATGTTTTCTGCTCATTGTATTGATAGCAGAGAACTTGGAAGCACTGACAAATTTATTCTTGAAATTCAGTTCATCACATATAAATGTAAAAAGAAACTCAATCTATATTCTTCCAGAATAGAGAGGCCATTATGTTACAAAACTAAGAATCTTCAGACATCTTAAAAACCCCACAGCATGTAGTGATACCGTGATTTTGGCAAGAAGTACCTCTGTGAAGTTAACAGCATAAGATAATAAGAAATTTTGGCCTCTGGCAGCTTGAAGTGGGACAAAAGTGCTCTGTCAGAGGTGCTGCATAGAACTAGTGATCTTGTTAACATCAGGACTAATAATCCACTGCCTCTGAAATGTCAACGTAACAGTTGGCAAAGACCCACTTTTAGAAATGGGTCAAATGTTAAAAATACCAAGAATTTCGATTGTACTTACAGAAACATCACAAAACTTAAAATTTTGAAATCAAGCCCTACATGGAAATGAAAAGTGATTTTATTTAACTGGAAAAATTTTCTGCTTACCTGCTACTGCCAAGATGAGTGTGTTGGTGAAGTGCCGATACAAAGAGAGTTTCACAACATTCCTTCGAAGTTTTAGCAGCTTCATTGTTTGAGTTAAGCTGATGAATATGTATGGAAAGTCAAGGAAAAGCCTCTGAACCCAAAAGCTAGTCACAAACTTAGGAGGACACAGACCTCATTATGATCAACAGCTCTCTCAATCACACACTTAACCCCCCAAAAAATTAGACCATTCTCAGTAGAAGACTCATCCTATGACAAAGGAACCAGAGAGCAAAATCTGTCCTTTTCACATTATTTAGTCATCTAAATACCTACAATTCTTGTCACACAAAGATGGTATCCAAACCTCTGTTTTGGACTATGGCCCATTCCCTCAGGAAAGAGCTGACTTTTGATAACTGAAAAGTAAAATCTGAACTAGAAACTAGTTAAAATCTATTTAATGCATATGGGTGCCTTCACATTTTCTTTTGTTTTATTTCCAAAGCGACAAAACAAGTGGTTAGGAGAGACATCATGATAAGGGAGAACAGCAATTGTCACAGCTTTAAAATTCACATTTTAAACAGCTTTTGTGATTGACTTTAGCTAAGAACACTTTACAGGGATTTTGCTATACACAAGCTCAGCATTTGATGTCAGCTGCTAAAGTCACACAAGATTATGGTTGCTTAAAATGAATATGTCAAAACACCAAAAAATAAACACTGCCTCATTCTGTAACTTACTTCAAGACTAGTTCAAGTTTTATAGAGTTTCAGGTTTGATGTTGCTAAGCAACCTTCTCTCCAAAACAGAAACTCATTCAGTTCTTCAAAGGCTACTACTCTGGTGCCATGACATGCTATACTAGAACAAAATACTTTCATACTCAACATTGAGAGACTGGTAACACACAGACAATATTTTGGAGCTGCTTTACACAGGCACATCCAGTTCAGCAAAAACTAGGTAAGCAGTAGGCAGCAGAGGTTTACCTGAACACTCAATTACAGAACTTCTAGAACCTCTACCACAAGTACAAAAATATATACACTTAGATCTTGTTTTTAAAAAAAGTTCAGCCAAGAAAAGACTCAAAAAAACCAATTCAAAAGCAAACACAACCCATCAAGTAAAACAGTGAAGGATATCCACCAGCACAGGGCAGTATCTAGGAAAGCCAGGGGAATAAAAGCCAAGGAGGCAAGATCATTCTGGGCCTGGAGACAAAGAGAGAGCCAATAAGAACAAACTGAAAAGAAAAAGTAGAGAAGTAAGAAGGGTCAGGCTGTTTTATAAGAAACCACCAATATGCCACCACAACACTTCCAAGTTTTGCTACAGAAACAGAGGGCTTGAACCAAGAGTTTAGTCCAATGTACAGAGAGGAACTGACAATACCACATTGTCAGTTCTCCACCAGCAAGGCAAGAAGTAGTTTTCCAGATTAAGTCCATTTAGTACTGTTAAAAGGAGTCTCTGCTGAGGCAGTTGCTGTGATTAATTGCTCTGGCCACTTCCATTACAGAAAACTAGCAACCAGCTTGTTAGAGATGTAGTAATTAAATCTTTTACACTATCCATGGATCAACTGAAAGCTCGACTGGCAACTATGAGTTTGACTAAAAAGGCAAAACTTGCCTTTGCATGTACATCATAAACTTATCAAAGTCCTAACAGAAACAAGCAAAACACCTTTTATTCCTTTAAAGTACAGAACAGAAATCATGAGCTATGAACAGCTCTTTAAAACAGCAGCTTTTAAAAGGATATCCACAAAATAATACAGGCATCAATCATGGACAGGGCCAAGTTTGCTATCAGAGCCACAGTGTCATAGAAAAACTGGAAAAGTACCAAATATATGACAGGTTAAATACTTTATCCCTAAAACAGAATAACAGAAATCTTCATCCCAAGATGCACTTAACAAATCCAGTAGTATCAGCATTCACACACACACTTCCCCAGGCACAGCCTCCAAAACTGGAGCAGTGGGAATGTGGTTTGGTTGTTGTCGGGGAAGGGGAGGGAAAGTAGTTGTTCACACAAGTACATACAGACAATACTGTCTGTGGCATATGGGAAAATTCAAGCAGTTATTACTGACCCCTGTGACTCTAAGAACACCTTCCATCCCAGAAAATAACAGATAAAGGGCTCCAGCCATAACTACTTTGTGAAGAGTCACTCCAAGGCGAGGTCTGTAAGAAATAAAGTGAAATTTAGATTAAGTGGAAAACAAAAAGTAATGTCAATTTGAATCTAAACATAAGATATGAAGCATATGGATAAAAGGTCCTTGTAACAAGCCCCATCTAGATCCAGAAATATTATTATGGTGCCTGAAACTTACTATTCGTTTTGTCTTAGGTATGATGTGACTACGGGAGAGACCAGCAACTGTTCTGTTTCTTAATTAACATGTTTAGCTTTTTAGTGAAATGGTCATAAGTCTCATCCCACTTCTTCACCAGTTCCACCAGAAAACCTACATTTGGCAAAAATTCCTGCTGCCACCTAGCATGTGTTTTTACCATTGAATACAGCTGCGGACAGACAAATGAGCCACAGTCTTACTGAAGCAGATCCCCTCCCTATCAGTGATTCTTGATCTACCCCATTTATAGAAGCTTCCCCTCACTCAGAAGGCAGGCCCATAAATTTCCCATTCCAGACATGTGGAGCATTTCAACAATCACTCAGAAAGCCACCCAGCAGTAGCACATGGGAGTAGATGAAAGAAGAGTAATCACAGTATGGAACTGTCTCTGTTTACTAGAGAAGTCTAGATCTTCAGAGCACTTAAATAAAGTGCTTACCTTTAAACAAGCAAAGTACAGGGAGATGAATACTGCCCTAAATTCTTAAAAACCAATAGTGAAAACCCTTTAAACAGAACACAAAAAAACCCATAACACATTACTCACTTGACTATCCCATATCCCAGGCTGACTATGATGACCAGAGTTCGAGCCAACGAGCGCTTTACAGCAGAAAGAAGTTCTGCCAGTATTACTGCTCCTTGAACTACCAAAAACAAAGAGAAGGAAGCTAGGTCATTAAAATGTAATTTCTGTTTTATTAACTACTGCATGCAATTATTGTATGAGTACAGATATAAAAGTAGGCTATTGAAGTGCATAATCTTTTTATTATCTACATCAGGAGTTAGCTTTCAGAAAAGATAGGTCACTTAGCATTAAAAAAGAAGCTACAGAAAAATTTTACATCCAGCCTGGATACTCTTCCAAACAAGTAAACTAACAAAACTTTTTGCACCATGGGTATGGCCAATTAGCAAAGTCATAATGACATTTTGCTTGCAGAGTTTCATTTGTATGCATCTAGCCTGAAAACTCAAAAGCAGAATAAAAGAGTTTTAGGTAAGAGGGATCTCTTAAAATGGATTATGAGACTAGGGGTTGACTACTAAGAGTTATCTACAATGCTGTCAAGTTGAACAAGGAGTTTCAAAGTATCTTTCCAAGGCCATTACCAATTGTGAGAAATTAATTACAGGCTACACTGAGCACGTCCTATTTTAAACTTAAAACCAACACTGCAGCACAGAATGTAGCATTCTATATACCTAAGACACTACTCTCAAGAGTCAGAGAAAGCAACAGCATTTTAGCTTTAGAAGAATACAGAGCACGATGTTTACAACATATAAAAGTACAGGAACTCTGGTTCCCTGTTCTTTGTTTTGAAACAATCCTCAAGTAATCATATAGTTAACATGTATGTGCCACCCCAATTTAGCACAAGGCATTAGTGCTATGCCCTCTCAATTATGCTGCACAGGGCAGCTGCCACCTACCGGATTCGCCGGTGTAGCGGATGTTCTGGAACTCAGCATAGAAAACTGCTTTCTCCAGCATTCCCAGGAAGATAACAGCCCCAATCCAGAACTGGATCCTCAGGAGATCCCGCCAGTAACAGGCTGACCACGCAAGCCACAGAACCCCGAAGAATACGTACACAATACACATCACCATGAAAAACTATTGCACAAAAAGAACAAAGACATAGGAACTTTAGAACCAGAAAATAATTTCCTTGTTTCCATTCCACAGCTGTAAGAAAACTCTATTTTCTCCCCTAGTATAGCAATTTTGGAAGTTTTTAAATAGACATGCATTGTTTCATTTGTCTTCTCTGGACTCTTTCAACAGTGAGAGTCTATTTTTTCACTACCAACAAAGGAAGTAACAGTAACTGAATTTCTGCACAATTTCTCCCTTGAAGAACAGTCTGCCAATTTATTCACAGGCAATTTTTTCTAAGGAAGATATATGCTACTAGATCCCAAAAAGATAACTCAATGACACACTAAATCCTCCATAAAGTTAGACCATTCTCAGTAGAAGACTCATCCTATGACAAAGCAACCAGAGAGCAAAATCTGTCCTTTTCACATTATTCTTTTGCTTGAAAAAGAATTCAAGCAAATCATCAAGTACTAGAAACTCTTTTTGTTCTCATGCATTGTTCTATTAATAACTTCATCATACATTTGCAGTACTCTGCAAATAAACTCACAGACCACCTTTAGACACCATTCCACAGAACAGAGATAAGCAACTAATGCTTGTATGCCCTGTGTTCAAATAATTTGACAACTTTTCTCAAAACTTAACTTCCAGCAAACTCAGCTCCTGACCAAGTTTTAGGCCAGCAAAAAAACCTGCAGCTGATAAAGAAATCCAGATATTTATTTAAATATTAACGTTTTGTGATTTTTGTTTGGTTCAGTGTTACTTGTTTCAGAAGAACTTCTCATGGTATGTCTCATACAGCAAACAATAAGCTTGCCAATGTTACTCAGTGCTGAATTTTCTAACCATAGCAAAGCAAGGCAAAATTTTCAAAAGGACACTAAGATCAAGAAGAGGAATTAGGAGAGAGTAAAACATTAAGTGAACAGCAGGAAGTAGTTAGCCAAAGCATAGGACAGTGCTCAATAATCCAGCAGTGTTCTCTTTCAGAAGGAAGATTTTTCTTTTTTAAAAACCAAGCAAACACTTAATTTCTTAGTTGCACAATCCATCAAAACTTTCACAAACTGAAAACACCTTCCTTAGAAGAATAGCTTGTTGATCCTTACACATTTTCACACCTGACCAATCCATGCAGTTCAAATCCTAAGGACCTAGGCAAGATAGCTCACATGCAGATGCTCCATTGAGAAAATATTTAGAGATAACAGATTCTTTTCTGGTCCTGTCATGTGGGATATTTCCACTGATGAATTACATTTCAATAGAGCTGCTGGAAGCTTTTTGGCTCTCCAGGATGTAAAATGTGTGTTTCAGAAATGCTGCCAGGCTCCACTATTGACAGGCTGCTCTTGCCAAGAGAATCAAGCTAGAGACCTTACTTGCTATTGATCTCCAGCTAAAGTCTGTCTTCACTACATAAACATTTTAAGTTCCTTTATTGTTTAGCCTTCTCAACAGAAGAAACTAGAAACCAAGTCAATAACTCCTTTGAATAAAAAGGGGATTAGCTCTTTGTAGCTCAATTAAACTTCCACTGCTAGGCAGTATTAAACACCTCCTCATGGGGTCTAAGACAGCTGGTGGAGGACATGAGATTAAGCTATAAAAGAACAAAGAAAGCAGTGACAAATGAAAGGGTAGCTGCAAACAAAAGACCAAAATAGCAGATTTTCTAAGACATGAGGTAAGGAGAATAACAGCCCCAGTAAAACTTGTCAGTTTAGAGCTAATAATACTGTTAACTTCAGGAACTACAAATTAACAACCATTAATTCAAACAATCCAGAGAAAGACAACACTGGCAGCACACACAAGGAACTGAAATTTGTGTCTGTTTTCCCTACCCTGTACTCAGTACAAAAAAAAAAACCCAAACCAACCAACCAAACAAAAAAAAAACCCAAAAAACACAAAACAAAAAAACCCAACCAAACAAAAATAGCCCATCAAACCAAAAAACACCCTTGGCTAAGTAACTTTTGCTCCTGAGACACTGGCTTTGTGTTTTCTGAAGTATGACAGCAGAGTATTTAATTGACATTCAAATCAACTGACAATTTTATTGAGCAAAGAAAAGCTGGTTTACTTACAATCATCAGAGGGTAGTCTGCAAGTGAAAGATACTCATATGGCCCCTTCAGTTCTACTGTCACTGTCAAAAGACAATCCAATTACAAAATAGAACAAGAAGGAAAATGAGGAAACCAGGACTTAATTGACTTTCACTTAAGTGTAAAGAAATTCCACATCTTCTCATGGCCTTTAAATCTAACTTGCACTTTAATAAAAAAAGCTAAGATTTACTTGTAAGTTACTCAGCCAAAAGCATGCAGTTTAAAATTACACACTCCATTACCAAGTAACCCATGACACTACTTAAAAGCAATTTTTGCTGGAGACTCGTGTACAACAGGAAAAATTAAGAAACACATGTAAGTTCACTTTTCAAGGGGACTTTTAAACTTCTCTGAAGTTTGAATAGGTTATCGATGCACTGTTAAATATAATATCAAGGTGATAATTATGATCTTTGTACTCTAAGTTTTGACTTATTAGTATTGGTCTGCACATTTCCGAAACAAAACACCAAGCTTTAAAATTGAAATGCTTCGAATTGATGCTTCTTGATTTCTATCAGTAAATTGACAGAACAGTCTTAGGATCTTCAAGACAGAAGCAAACACCTCTTTTCTTATATGAGCTGTAGTAATAGTCTACCTATGTGAAGTGAGAGACAGTGTCTTATGAAATTGAACCATATAGTATAAGAGTACCTTAGAATACTTAGAGCGGGAATACATAAAAATGGTGCTGTATTTTCAATTTACTGTATAAAGAGTTATCTTACTTGTGAAGAGCTTGTTCTGGTATGAAGAAGGTGTTGTTCTCTCAGTTCTTTTAAGTCTGGCATTAGAATCCTTTGCAGCTGAAAGTGCAATTTGCACAATAAATATATATGGCCCATCTCGCCAAGTTTTGATAACAGCATTCATTGCCTGAAAATAGAACATCTCCATGTAAACAGTGCACAGTCCAGACAAGAAAAAGACAGAAGGAGATTAGCAACATATGGGTGGTAGCTTTATGTAAATATAAATTTCATCTCTTCCAAGACCTAAAACCTGTTAATAAATATCTGATATGTAAGTTCTAAAGGTACTTATTAGACATAACACTTAAAATTTAATTGGTTGATTTGAGAAGAATCCTCAAAGACCTGGGAGGTGATCAGGATTTTTTTGCCAATTTAGCACTGGCTTACTGCAGAGGTACTTAAAGGTACTGCAAAAGCTACAAAGAATTCAAGAAAGCATCACACTTGTTTCACTACAGAAGCATTAGGACCACCACAGAGATTCCTGCTGAAGTCAATTGCTTGGGAACTGCAGAGCTACAGAACTCTTATCTCCCCGGTGAAAGCTGACTTTTACAGCATAATATAGAAGCAGCTGAGCAGTAAAAGATCTCCATAGTAGCCATTTCCTATGGACACTGCTACTACAGTCCCTGCATGAACTCTCATACCCGCAAAGCTCAAATCTTGCCAGTGAACTAACAGAGGAACCTTGTCCAGATAAGTATTTGCATCATACAACAAATCAGACATATCCTTAAGTTCCAGCACACAAAATTGTTAATTCCACAACTGAAGAAGCTCTAGACCACTCAGTAACTGAAGTATTTACTAAGAGCTTTAAAATTAAAACTTAGACCATCTACATGTATGCCACTGCCATACTGCAGAACTACAACAGATTTTTCTTTATAATGGCCTACCCAAGAGGTAGGTGTCAAACAGCCAGAGAATATGTTACCATCAAGTTCTTATACAAAGAAATATAAATTTTAAAAAAGCAAACCAAAACAAAATAAGACTGCTGAATTACAAACCATGCTTAAATTCAGTATACATACAATTTTATCTGTCGCCATCGTGTAATTTCCTGCAATCTCCTTCTTATCTTTTAAGCCCTTAGGGGGACAAAAAAAAAACAGAAAAATGAGTAAGTAAATATGCCAAAACTACCTTTTCCATGGCTGCACTCACTCATTAGAAGGAAAGGAAAATTACCTCTTGTTTCTCAGATGAGAGAGGCTCTGGACGAACAAATTCATTATAGAAAATCTGCAATATATAAGAGAAGTAAATAATTGATAGACACTTTATAGGCACTTCACACATTAACATGACATTACCAGAAGAGCTTCCAATAAACTTCATTATTCTTTGAACAGCTGTATTGGAGAGCTTTCATTTTTCTAAATCAAACAATTGTCCATTTATGCAAGACGTCTTGAATATTTAATGTTTTGTCATTTTCGAGTTACTTTTCCTCCCTAGATACCTAACAGGTATTTAGTTTTAGAAAACACACATGATAGTAGTGAAGTTAATTTTGGTTTTGAAATATGAATCAGTTGGGTAGTCCCATTACAAGATAAGAGTCACCACAGACACAGGGTTTTGAGATTTCTGCCTTAATCTATGCAAAAGTAAGTCCCTAGATGAGTGAGTGCCTATTAGAGATCAAAATTTTTCCAACTCTACTGAATTACAGTGACTCAAAATCTAGTGAAACTCCTATACCACAAGAATAAAGCTGAACCATTTAGAGAAGAAACTGCTGTGAAACTTCAGAAATTAGTATCTGACAAAAATATATTGTTAAAAATTCCACAGACTTTCCAGAGGCATTGGATGAAAACTTTCATAAAGACTTTTAAAACCTTTAAGATTTTCATAAGCATGCTTAGTTAGGATGCTCAAGTCCATATTAACAGGTAAACCCACAAGATCTCTTCTACAAACCAAGTAAAAGCAGAACTGACACTTCTCGTATTATTAAACATAAAAAGCATGCATCACAGATTTTTTTATTTTTGAAAACCTTTCAAGCCATCTTCACACATCAAAGGAGTTACAGACATACCAGCGGATTACTAAAAGTCATATTTAGGCATTAATCTTTTTTCTTACTTAAAAAACCCAAACAACCAAAAATACCAAAAAGCAACCCACAACACTAGGTTCAATAGTTATGAGACATTTCTCAGTATTTTCTATCCATAATCTTTTGTCTCCATGAGGTATGGCTGAACACATGCAATACTCCATAACTTGCCTTCAATTCTTAAGTATACCATTAAATAAAGACAGCAAATTATATTGATATTATCATCAGCCTGCTGATATACAGCTGGTGTAGAGTTGATGTCTGCACATTACTTCCCTATGTTAATTCTCCATTGTCTTCTTGCTTTTTCTTGATTTTTTTCAAACATATTCTAGCACTCCTATTCCATGAGTGCTTAAGTAATTCATTTTTCAACAATCATTTTTATTATTCTAAATAAACATTATTTGAGTAATAAATGCCAGTCCTTTCCTGATTAAAGTTTAGTGGGATTTTTACTCTGCTGCCACTTCTAATCAACTAGCCTCCTGTAAATTAAACAAATTCAGAATACAGAACCACAAACTAAAAGAAGCATTGAACTGTACATCACTTTTACAGTGATTTGTTTGAGATTTTTTTTCACTACCATGAGCAAAATGTTGAATAGCAAGCCAGAAGTAAAGGAAAATTAAGAAATCATCATCACAGCTGATTATAAACAGATAAAAAGAAGCATCTCCCAACCTACAGTGGTACTTCCATCAGATGCCCATAGATCTCACAGGAATTACCACTTTCTCTGTATGTTGTATACGACAGCAAGCTCTGAGGTTTCTACTCATACCTGAGGCCTGAAGAGCTCAGAGCAGTTTCGAGTGAGAGAAGAAGTGGCATAGTAACCAGACCAACCCGGATGCTCTTCAGCTGTAGTCCCAAAATAGTTATCTGCTTGTTCATCCTGCCAAACAGAGTAGAACTCAGGTCAGCATCAAGTATTTAAAATTGTTTATCTCAGTAGGCAGTTGCAAGACCTGGAAAGCTCCATAGTTTCACTCTGCACACACTCTTGAATCAAATTTAGTAGAATAAAGGCATCAAAACTACACATGACTATAAAAATGATGGTATACAGGCTTTGAGTAAGAATTAAAAAGTAGAGATGTAGCAGAAAATACAAACTTCAGTCTACACAAACAAACTCTGCATCGTTATTATAAAGAGTGAAGACTCAGTCCTGTCTTAGATTAGTAGCTACAACTGTCATAATTAATAATTTAAGTAAACATGGAAAAATATTAACCATAAAAAGCACAATTATGTTCTACCACATTTAATAGAAACATTATACATTTTGTAGAAATTGCTAATGCTTGCAATATGCATCCATAAAGTACAGAATTTAGACTTCACATGTAAATATTCTATTAACATGTACATTTTTCTATTCACTGTCATTAAGCATTCCTGCAAATATTTGCAAATACCATAAACCCACTCAATTTAGAGTCAATGTATTGACTTAAATTCCTGGGTTTAAAACAATTTTGACAAATACTTCCACCTGACCTAAAACCCAAAAAAAAGCCAGCAGTTGTAGCAAGCTGTGGATTATTTCAATTCTATTCCAAAAATTTGTTCTCTTCCAACAGAAGAATGTATCTTTCAGGCCCAAATCACAATGTGGATGCAAGGGAGACATCTCTAATCCCCTCCTTCCAAGATCTGCTTACCTCTAAAAATCATAACCTATGTTTTTCCACTGAATTCTTACCCCAAAGTTGAAGACTTCATTGTAGCAATCAGAGTATCTTAAGTACCAAGTAACATTGAAATTCTGGGAGGGTTCACAAGCTTTTTCATCTCCTTCAACTAAGAAAACAAATAAACAAAAAAAAAATCAAACATAACATATGTAAGACTCCATATGCCTTCCAGTCTTCCAGGTTTTTCCTCTCATTCTCTGCATAACCAACATAATTAAATTTTAAACACAAAACTGAAATCAAAACAATAGAAAAATATTTTCCTTAAGTAATTCATTGCTGTTCAGTGAAAGAAAGAAGCATGTGAAGAGAATTCCATTATAACATTATACAATTCTATTAAAGAGCTGAAGATCATTTGGAAACTTTTTGTTCTGAATACAATCAAGGATGTTTCAGCAACTGCAAATACCAAATGAGAACAGTAGTGACTCCAATACACAAAAAGGGCCTCCCTTTCAGAGACAGGGGCACATGAAACAGGCAGAGAAAGCTAGGAACAGGATAATACTAAGCCATTTCTACATATTATTTAAATATATCAATGCCAGCACCAAGGAAATGAAGGTAAGATTGTGCCAGTCAATATCCAGCCTCCTAAAACACAAAGCAGGTATCTATGTATACATTAGCCCATGCTGACAAAGCTGGACTACTACCTAAAACAGCAATGAGACAACTTTCCTGTCTGATTTACTTTAGTAACAACATGCATGAAAAGTGAAACAAGAATTTCTCCCTAGTCAGGAAAGGTTGTGAGGGTTTTTGTGTTTCAAATCTCATTCTTAAACTAAAGTCTGATGAAGAGAATTTGACATTAAGAAGGCAAGATCAGCCCTTAAATAAAACAAAGAGTGACTTTTCAGACTCTTAGGAGAGCCATTTAGATGATTACATTTGTGTTTCACCAGTCAGCAAAGGGCAAAATGACTTAACAGAATACTTGCAGTGGCTAAGAAGTTCCTACAACTTTACAGACAACATTCATATCAGAGGATGCATCCACAACCTTCTCACATGTTCACTTCTAAGGAATGTTTCCATACTGACCACTGCAGGTAGAAAAAGCAATTAGAAGGAAAACCCTGCCACAGGGGTATTAGTTGACTAATCCCACTTTACATCTCGTGAGTACTAGAATACATACAGCTAAAAACTCAACAGCTGAGTTTCTAACACCAAAAAATTAAGCAAAATCACTGAAAAAAATTAGTTTATTTATGACACCTCCTGGTAAGCATGAAAACGAGGCATACATGTTCCACATTGCTCTAGATGTTGCAGAGGACACAACAAAGAAACTAAATGGCAGCACAAGCAGTGCAGTGACATGGGCAGATGGCAAATTCTTTGATGACACAGGCTCTTCTGATAAAACTGATCAAATGAGGAGTATCTCAAAAAAAAAGTGCAAGCAAAAAATAAGATTCATAATACCTTTTAAATACCTTTTTCCCTGTGAAAAATAAATAGGCAACTACATATTCAGTGGTAGCACCCATAAAGGTAAAATAGGTCACTAGAACAATCTGTTGTATATCTGCAAACATCAAAAATAGAGAAACTTTGAAAAGGAAGTACTTCAAAAGTCATAAAAAGTATCCCTGGCATTTACTGAATTCAGCAATATGGAAGTCTAAGTTCCTCAGCCTTGAAACAAAAGCCAATAATATTCAACTTGAATGCAGTCTTTGTGCTCATTCAGAGAGAGCAGGAACTTCTATCACGATCCTATACAAGAAACTAAATGCCTTCTAGAACAGCACTCCAAAAAAGTAGATAAAAATAAATTCATTATTGACAACACTACATGCCAGCAGCAGTCTTCCCAGTCAGAGGCAGAAAGCATCAGACACAAATGTGCCATACAGATTAAAAAAAAAAAAAAAAAAGAAAACAAAAATCAAGAATGGGGGGGGGGGGGGAAAGAAGATAAAGAGATGCAGGTGCTCAGGAAAACCATGAGCAATCATGCTTGGCGAGAATGGTCATTGTCCCCACAAACATCACACAGCAGATGTAAGAGGCAGAAGACAGGAAACAAAAAGAGACCAGTTTCCACACAGACATGGGCAGAAAAGAAAAATCACAAAGTTGAAGCTTCCCAGCATCAGATAGAGCTTAAGTTTCATCTAGGCTGAGAAAATGAGTATATTCCCAGCCTTTGTTCCTTCCTCTTTCAGTGATTCATTTTCCAAATTCATGTAAATCTTTTAATCACACTGGTATGTAAAACAGGTGTCTTAACTGAAGAATTTTAAAGCTTAATGCCTGTTTAAAGGTTGACAGCACAGTGTAATTCAATTCCACATGAGGAGGCAGGGGGTTGAACTCTTACTGACAGATCTGCCCCACAATAATTTTTTTCTTCTCTCAGAAATAACTTCTCTCAGTTATTTCAGCACAAGTAGATTTACCACACACTTCGCTTCAGAGACCTGTATCTTAGATGCCATTACACTACAAGCACACTATTTCTATTAACCTTTAGACAAGAAAGCCTAAAACCTATCAAAATGCCAAAACACCCTTTCAACCCCCCTCCTATTCCCAAGCAGATTTCTAATTTTGATCCTGCAGCTGTACACTTGCAATTGTCTCACTGCAAGATGCAAACCTCAGTGTCTCAGCTACATTTGGCAAGTGGGAAAGTCCTAACACTGAAGTGATAGACCTTCTCTAATAACCACTCAAATTCTACCCTCCTGTTTCACATTCATGTGGAATCAAGAGAGGTATTTCAACAAACTCTCCTTGAAACTGTGTCCCAAGGAGGGCGTGTATTGGAAATTAAACCTGAAAAACCACAAGGGAAGCACAGACACCAGAGACTAAAAAGCTTTCCCTCATGGTAAAAACTAGTGCAACCAACCACTTAAAGTTTTCAAAGTGCATGGCAAAGATTGCAATTTCACACCTTTCTAAATACACCAGTGACTTCTATAACCTGTTATTGCCATCTAGATGCTGTCCTCATGTTCACAGGTAAAAGGGTATGTCACAGAAACTTTCCTTGGAGCAGTAACCTACAAAACCCATCGACTTGGACAGATCAGCAAAGAGTAATACACAGAAGAAACGGGAAGGCTGCCAACATGTTTGCTCTACAGAAGAACCTCTATGATCCCACTCACACACTGGGATCAGGAGAAAACACCTCTCAGGAGAGCTCTGCTGCAGTGTGCAACATTCCCTTACAACACCCAGAAGCACCCAGCAAAGAAGGAACAAGGATTTAAAAAACATTGCCTTCTGTATTCCCATCAATATACAAACAGCCCCTGTCTAGCTGGCACCAGATCTCCCAGACAGGGGAATTTAGCAAACCTTAGATAGGAAGAGCACACCTTACAGCAGAGTACAGCACACGCCATACATGATTACCCACTACCTGAAACAAAGTGGTGCTCCCACTGCCCATCCTGCCCTCTCCACAGAGAGGATGAATACAGCCATTCATTTCTGCTATAACCTAAGCAGATCACAACTGGGAAGCTCCACAGCTGTTAACAGACTCGACCATATCAGAGCTGTGGCTCTTGTGCAGTGTCAGATTAGCTGTCACTGCAGCCAGTGCACTTAAAACACTTCACAGTGTTTTGAGTTACAAATGTTAAAAATAGGTGGGGCGTCAAAAAGCAGAGAGAGCAGATTAATCCCTTGTAATCACTTACATCTCAGGAAAATGGTGGTGTTGCTGAAGAGAATCTTCCCAAAGCTAAACTTCTTCCCCTGCAAAGGCACAAAAAGGGAAGCGCTATTAGTGGGTTTGATGCCTTATCAGCCCAAAAATCACAAGACAAACAAGTCAGAAATGCAAAAAGCAGCTACCACTAATTGATGGTTCTCCAGGTGCACTTATAGTGGAATGCACACCTGGGGGTAGGGCTTCCACACTTTTCTAAGTTAGCAGATTAGCATAATTAACAAGAATACCCAATCAGAAGTACAGTTAATGAAGTAAATCCCCTCTTGGTTCAATCAATTGAAGCTTCCCCCTTGCTTCTAGCCCCATGTTGTTTATGTCTAAATACATGGGAGAGTGAAATATCCTCTGTTCACTGAAGAAGCAAGATAATAGCATGATTCCAGGAATGTGTTTGTCTAACCTAACAGGGTAGTAGAAGTACTGAAGTTAGCTAATAAATTATATAAGTATACAGTAATAGTCTACAGAGATATTAATAGATTAAAAATATATAAAATGCAACAATCTTTTGGCATCAGGTTTAATGTCACTGAGCTTAAGTAAACATAATCTTCCATTCTGAGTTTTAAGTCAATACAGTAATGAAAGCAAATGTCAAATCTGGAGCCAGTCTTACTGGACTTTCCAGTCATGCCTCACCACCCTCCAACATACTTTTAAAGATGGTTTAAGAGGCTTGGGGTTTTTTGATCATCAAGCGGAATCAACTTCACGTTGACATCTGTTGAAATTATTACAATTTTCTTGCTGATGAGATGGTCTGGACGATGCAACACAAAAAAAAAATTCTGTTCTAAGTACCAACAGGAGCGTTCACTGTGATCCTTCAGTTTTGTTCCTGAGGCTCAAAAGTGTCTCACACAAGGTGCATTACTCTCACTGCCTGATAAAGTCCGACCGAATTTGAGGCAGAATAGCTTTCCTCCACACCAAAACAAGCAGGCAGAGTTTATCAGAAGTGTGAAAACCCCTTCATCTGCCCTAAGGCGCACACGTCTCGGTGCAGCGCTGCAGCGGCCCGGCTTTCCCGAGGCGAGGCCGGGCGCTGCGGGCCGCCAGCCCGGCCGCACGGGGGGCGCGGGCGGCCTCCCCCGCACGGGCCCACCGAGGCCGGGCTCCAGCCGGGGCAGACCCTCCCTCCTTCCCTCGGGCCTCACGGGGGCGGCCCTCCCTCCGCCGCCCACCGGACTATTTCCCGCACAAGCCTTCTCTCCCCCGCCAGAGAGGCTCAGTCCCGGCAGCGGGGCAGGAGGCAGCCGCGGCCCCGAGGCCCCGCACCAGCTCCGGGTCAGGCTCCGCAGAGGCGCGGCTGGGCAGGGACGCCCCCGACCGCAGCCGTCCCGCCCGAGGAGGAGGCGCGGAGCAGCCGCGGCCTCCCGCCCGCACCGACCGGTTCGCTCCGACCGCCGGCCCGGCGGCTCCGGGCCCGGCCCCGCTCCCCGCACTCACCAGGAGCACCGGCAGCCGCCATTTGGAGCGCTGCCCGGCGCCCGCCGCGCCCGCCAGCAGCAGCACCGCCAGCAGCCGCAGCAGGACGGCTCCGGGCCGCCGCCGCACCCCGGAGCGCGGCGCCGCCGCCATCCCGCCGAACGAGGACGCCGCCGCCGCGCTGGCCGCGCCTCTTCCGCTCCCCGCGGAGGGACGCGGCCGTCGTGGGCCGGCGAGAGCGGCGCTGGGCGGAGCCGCTCCCGGCTCGGCCCGGGCTGTCACCGCCCCCGAGTGTCACTCGCCGGCCCGGTCGCGCTCGGGGCCCGCGGCGTTTCCCGGCTGGCGCGGCGGGTCGCCCCCCCTTCTCTCCGTGGGGGTCGCTCGGGCAGCTCCGCCATGGAGGTGTGGAGGCCGGGGGGAGTCAGGTAACGCAGCCGGGGAGGCGCTCCTTGGCCGGCCTCTCCTCGCTGCCGCTGTTCCCGGGGGGCTCCACCGGTTTCCGCGGGTGCGGACGCGGCCCCGTGCCGCGGGTCGGGGCCGGGGCCGGGCGTGCGGGGCCGTGCCGGGCTGTTCTCGCCGCCCTGCCCGGGCACAGCCTCCCCGCGAGCGGATCCACAGCGCCGGGGCAGCGCGGGCTGCGCCGCGTTCGGTGCGCCAACGGAGGCACACGAATTTGCAGCAAAACCCGAAAGGACATACGTGTCTTCAAGCAATAATGGGAAGGGCTGAGTGATCTAAATATACGGTCAAATACGCTCAAATAATAATCTAGGATTTGTAATTGGGACTGAGTCTCAGTGGGTGCCGTCTGCATTTCCTATGTATGTAGTTAATAAGTATGGTATAAGTATCAGTGCTTTATCTGGCAGCACTAATACCTTATTCCCTTCCATCTGAACCCAGCATGATCTGGGAAGTATTTTGATGGTAGACGCTACTGGCAACCTATTTTCTTTCAGGCAAATTAAAAATTTACTGTTACCTAATGAATCTAAAAGTTACTTCAAGCCTAAAGATAACATAGAGCTTTCAGGAGGACCATCGGAAGCCTTCCTCCTTTGTCGGTCCTCCTGAACGCTGATGAAAAGGGTGTCGGATTTCTTCCTTTCTGCCAATCCTCCCTATTTCTCCATTCTTATTACTGGAAAATAATAATTAACTGTAATGACTGCAAAGGGAGGTCTGGCTTCAAAATGCAAACCCATAAGGATTCAAATCCATTTTTCTTACTCATAGATTCAATCATTTCTCAAAATTTCAGGGTTTAAAAGGAAATGGTTCAGCATGAAACTAAATGTATAAGAAACTCTTCCCATATCTAAACACAGTAGTTCAAGGTCCATCACATTTTGTGTTGGACCAGAGTTTTCTGCACTGTCTTTAATTCTGGCTGCTCTTGAAAAGGACCCCCATCATTTGATCATTCAGCAGGTGTGTGATGGACACATCTAAACACTTGCTTTTTCTACTCTTTCTAGTGTCCAAGATGAGGCTGTGGACAAAAGAAACTTTAAGAAATGCAACCAGATTGCTTTTTACAGGTATGGAGAATTGTAGTGTAGTTACACATTGACTTTTAACCACAGCAAGTCTGCTATTACAGGATTTATCTTTCAAAGGTGAGCATTCCACTTACCTATCAGCAAGCAATAATCAGTGGACTTTAAAACATGTAGTCGTACATCCAGAATGTCTTCGGTTAAAGTTCAAAAGGATCAGTCCTCTCATCTGATAAAGCCCCAGCAATATTTTAATTTAAGTGCACTCAGATGCAGGTTGTTCTCTTGACATGGATGTTTCTTGACTATCTGCAGTTCAAAGCAGTAGAACACTCAATAGAAATCATTAGTCTGTGACAATAGTATGTGTGATTACAGTCCTGTTGAGCAAGTACCTTGGCCAGAATTCAGCTCACTAGTCCCTTAAAGCTAACCTTATGCTAAGTCATATTTCTCATCCCATTTCTAACTGTGCTGCCAACTTTTTTCTTTCCTCATTGTGTTCTTTCCTTTGTGAACTGACTGAAAGAGATGATTGCCTATTGGTACACCAATTAGTCACTGACATATTTGGTTTATTAATGAAGAACTTTGTCTTTAAGATAGTCTCCAAGACAGTTACCTTCAAATAGTTCATAAAACCTGAGCTTGGCATGGAAATATTCTACAAACAGTTGAAAGAGCCTTTATTTCAGGATCTCTGACCTAAAAACATTATCAGGGCCAAAAGCTGTTGTCAAAACTGTTGTCATCAAACCTCTTGAGAAACAATTTGCTCGGCACATATTTGGAAGTTACAAATTACAAACACACACTGTTTCATCACTCCAGGATGTAGAAGGTGTTCCTTGGAGAGTTAGAGGGATATATGACAGAAAATGAAAAACAGATTATTCAATTGACATTTCAGGGATAAATGGAAGAACAATAATGTAATTGTACAGCTAAGAACTGGACACTTAAGACTTATTGTTAAAAAAGCCATATGGAGTTCAGGTGAACCCCTGAACCCCTGCAACATCTCATTCATAAGCATTTAGGTGTGCTCAGAACTATATTCCTTCTTTTTCCCCTTGACTTAAAGTGCTAATAATTGTATTTGAAAATGTTCAAGAAAAAATTATTAAGTAAACATTTTAAACATATTATGTCCCTCTGTATAATATATGCTACAAGAGCTGGGGAGACCAAAAATAATTTTCTGTCTTGGCAGGCGTCAGAAGCTTCTACATCCTGGAAAATCCTTGTATCGAGTGTTGTTGGATTCAGTCACATTAAGTGATGAGAGTGTCAAATTCCAAATCATTCATGAGGAGAATAAGGTGAGATACCACAAAGCATAAAAGAGTGCTTACAGAAAGAGCAGTGAATATTGTCAACACAACTAATAATATTTGGAGGTTTTGAGAGTCTTCAGTGATAGATATTTGAGAGATAATGCAAACTATCAGGCTAAATATGCCCTTACTAATCAGCATTTAACTTTGAAAACAGTTAATGGCTTTAAGAACAAAAATAAAGAGTTACAAATAGAACACTTGTTTTCTGAAAAATATTTTTAATTCTGCTTTCTCCACTATTTCAAAATAATAACTTCTTTTTCTGTAATGCTAGATAATCAGATGCTTGAAGATAAAAAGTTCACTTAAAAGGCATTGCTTCTTCAAAGGGGTGAAGTAGAGTCAGCTGGTGTAAATTCATATGGGTGATGATTTTTACTCTCAGCAATGCTAAAGTACAATAAATCAGAAAGCAGACATGTTTCATTTTTTCCCAGACAGTAAGTGTTTGGTGATGCTGTGTTAAAAATAAGTATTTTTTATCCTTACGAGTTTCTCTGCTCACAGGTTCTTCTGCAAGTAGAAATTTATGAAATAGAAGGAAATATTTTCAGGCTTAAAATCGACGAGGCATCTCCTATCAGACCAAGATACAAAGTTCCTGATGTTCTTATAAAGGAACCTACCACCCAGAGGTAAGTGTTGGGTGATTTAAGTGATGATGATTTAATACCTCAATATCTTACACATCTTCCTCCATTATATTACAGTACAGTTGTCTCTCTACAATATAAAGTCGTTACAGGAAGAGAAAACAAAAATGCATATGGTTTGCTTACTTTCAAAAAATTATGTTAAATTCTTAGGACAATGTTTTATCATACACATAAGGAACCTGAGCCTGTTTGACCCAATCAAAAAAAAAGCCTACTTGTTACAATGCAAAGTTTTTACCTAAGGCATTACCTATTAATGTGAAAGGAATGCAAGCTCTGGATAGTTTTCATGGCTGTTCTGTAGGCACTTTTTGCACTATGCAGTGAACCTTAAGCACAACATGTATTTCTGGCCTTCTTTGGCTCAACATTAGCCTTGAGGTTTGTGTAATATCTGCAGATATTCTTAGCCCATCTTTTGTATGAATTGTTATTTAGTTACAGCTGATTTCATGTGCTACTGATTGATATAAATCTGTTGTTGCTTTTCATTTGCCAGACTGTTCATATCCAATAAGGAGGAAGGTATTTTGGTACTGTCAAGTGTCAATGAGGACTACAGACTTCGAGTCACAGCAAACCCTTTCCAAGTTGAGCTGCAGTCCAAGGGTGAGACTGTTATGAGTGTGAATTCCAATGGTTTGTTGTATTTTGAGCATCTACAACCACCTCCCAGTGACAGGTACAGCATTTGTCTATCACATCATTGTATATACTGGTTATGCTGTAGCTGAAAATAAACTATGTAATTGCAATTTCTGAAAGCTCTTATGCACTGAAACATGATTTCGCTTTTACTTCATAAGTACAGTAAATACAAGGGGAAGTTTAAACAAACAAATTCTTGATCACTTAGCTGCAGACTGGTTTAATTCTTTGCAGGAGCCATGTGGAAAATGCTAACCTCATTTAATGGCCAATTCTGCAAAACACTATAGTATCCTGGTACCCCTTGTCTTTCTTGGCAATGAGTGATGGTAGTATGATGAGGTTACTAGTTTCATATTTTTTCCCACTAAATTTACTCTTTAAGTAAATGTTATTCACTAGAAGTCAACTATTGTTGAACTTAAAATGTGCTATCCAGTTGCAAGATGTCATAGGTTAATCACACTACAAAGTGCTGGAAGGATGAGAAACCTCAGTGCAGGACATGTCATAATTAGAAAACAGGCATAGCAAGCATCTCTCTTGTGGAGCATCATTTTAAACATTGAAATTAACAGAGAGCCCTTCGCAGAATGAGAAAATAGTGAGGGCGGGTAAAATGCTGATGCAGATAGAAATAAACATGAAAGGCCAAGAAGACAACCTAACTCAAGTATTGAGTGAAGGTTATTTTAAGGCATTGAATATTAAAATTATTCTGGTACAAAAAGTTTGCGCCAGAAGTCTTACATAATGTTTCAAGCAATGCATGGTGCTATTGTAAGTTTCTGTTTGAAATTCTTGCTTATGTTAAAAATAAACTGATTATTTCTGTGTATTTGTTTCCATTAGAAAACATACAGCACAAAATGAGGAGGCAGCAAGTGATTCCTCTAAGGTAACCCATCCTTACTGCAATTCAGGCAGGAATATTTTGAAAAGAAAATTAAATTACATGTTCATTTTGCCCTTTAATATGTTTACAAATACAGTCTAACCACTTTCAAAAAGGATCTGGCATAACATTGTAAGATATTTCACAGTTTCATAGTTGAAGGAAGGTTTATGTGTTTTACCATGTCTGTAGAAGGCATCAGTCAGGTAGATTTAGCACAAAAAACTTTTTTTTTTCTATTGCCTTTTCATTGCTAATTTATTTTTCATTGGTTCTCTTATTTGATGTGGAGTAGATGTGTAAAAGGGAGCTTTGTGGTGATATTTGTCATTTTCAAATTCCCTGTTCATTACAAAGCGAGTTTCAAAACAATAAGACCCTTTTTGTAACAGTCAAAAAATATGTCTCTACATACATTCAGGCTTAATACGGAAATAAAATTCTCTCTTAAAATAGAGCAGGTCCTGGCAGTGCATAGAGGCACATAGCAGTTTTCCCAGGAGGCTGAGCTGTGTCTGGCATATAATTTTAGCCCCCTGCAGAGCAGATGGCTTCTTACTCTGCTATCCTGTTATAAATGGCAGGAGCTATGATGCCTTCAGCATACTTATGTTTGAGCTCTGATTTCTGCCGGGGAAAGCACACAGCTGCAAGAGGCCACATCCACTTATTGTGGGATGAATGTAGAAAAGAAAACTAGGGAGGGCACTGCAAGAAGTATAAATTCTACAACTATGAATTACAGGACACAAGGAGGTTAAAAGTATCAGTTACAGACTCCAGAGTGTCTGAAGAGCTTTTTCTCTTGTCTGACCTTTACTGTTTGGGGGAGTGAGTTGGTTTCTGTTTGTATGTTTTTTTTCTGTTTGGTTCTACCCATGCATTTCATAGATTTAGTCAAGGAGAAACACATATTTTACAGTGAGAATAATCACTCACTGGAACAACCTTCCTAGGGATGTGGCATAGTCCCATCATGGGAGGTTTTCAAGATTTGTTTAACAGGCTGCTAGATAATCTCAGCAAGGCTCCCTTTACCATTAAATGTTGGACCAGGTGATCTTTCGAGGTTCCTTTCAAACTGGGCTATTGTCATTCTGTGATTCTATCCAAGACCTCAGATATTATTTTTATGCTATAGCAGACTGCTTGTGTACAACATATGCACATCAGTTCTTCAGTGTAAATTCCTGGAGCTGAATCTGATGTGTGTTTTTGATTTATTTATATTAGCCATATGTGGCCAAAAAACAAAGGCAGTATAAATCTCATGTGAATAAAGGTATTTTTCTTAAATCTTAAAATTACATTATGTGCACAGTTTCATTTGCTAGGCTTAGCTATTTCTATTTGTATAGGAAAAACAAGAGGACCTAGGTCTCTGGGAAGAGAAATTTGGCAGTTTCTTGGACATCAAAGCTCATGGTAAGTTTCAGTCTAGTTCTGAAAACAGCTTTACTGTTTTCTATATACCCATGTTCATTCATATTGCTGTCTGCTTTCTGTTTAACTGCTTAATGTATATCAGTATCCCACTTGCCCCTGGTTTTCAGCTGCCTTAACTCTTTAAATCAGTAATCAGTGATGGGGAACAATTTGACAAAAACTCTGCAAGTGTTCATTTGATCTCTATTTAAGAGGGAATACATTAAATGTGACCCATTTCATCAACTCACTGTATGCCATTTCCTACACAGCATTAAGACTATCTGCATTGTCTGACTTTACATATATGTATTATATATAATACATTATTTCCTTTTTCTTTTCTTTTTTTCTTAGTATTAGTACATAACATTGACTCCACCTGTAGTTTATTCCCGACATATCAGAAATCATGATATCTAAGCATTAATAATTCTCACAAAGACACTTTTTTGAAGGGTGGACTAAAAAAGGAAATACTGAGCAATCTTATGTGGTAAAGACAAAGGTTATAGACACATGAGAGTAGCAGCTCAAATACAGTTTAAATTATAAATTACCAAAATATATGATGACCTGCTGTCCATCCCATTGTATTCTATATTAATTAAGTTTGGTCAGCTTTGTCCATTTGCATTGTCATGCAGACTTTTATAGCAGCCAGCACTACCCAGCAGCTGCAGTAGGAGGAGAGAAGTCTGAAAGCATTTCTTTTGGTGGCAGAAACTTACTCAGTTCACGGTCAAGACACAGAGGGCAGGTAGCTGCTGCCCTTGTTCATACTATTTCTCTTGTCTTAGGCCAGCATCATGTTTTTGTGTTTTCTGTGTCAGAGGAATAAAGCCTACATGGTCAGAATCTGATCCTGAAGGCCCTGCTTGTCAGTGTTCAGGATGTCTCTGGATTCAGTAGTGTGACAGGATGATACCACTGGTAGGGACTCTTGTGCATGCTACTCCCCTGGCTGAGGCTGAAGAGAAGACCAGTGGGAAACAGACAATTCAGATACTGAAGTCCACTGTGCTACAATGTTTGGCTTTTAGGTACTGGGATAGAAACAGGAGATAATTCTAAGCGGTTTCACTACTGAATAAAGAAGTGACCCATGATTCCATGGATTTGGGGTTTTTTTTCCTGTTAAAGTGATTCATTTTATCTTGCTAAGAAGTTCAAAATCAAAATAAATGCAATAAAATCGGTTTCAAACATTACCTCTAAAGAACAGAAATAATAATGGAAGTGAAGTTGAAAGGAAGCATGAAAGACTTAATTATTGAAACATTAAAACCTATTTTCTTTTGATTTATCCAGTTAGGTTGCTCTGCTTTATTCCTTTCAGATAAGCCTAAGAACTCTGCATTCTCATAATTTAATATTATTTCCACAGGTCCTACATCTGTAGGCATGGACTTCTCTTTACATGGATATGACCATGTTTATGGAATACCACAACGCACAGAAACGCTTCTTCTCAAAAACACCAGGTAAATGTGTCAAGGCATCAGATTGCTAGTGAATGCAGTCTTTTTTTTTTGTTTTGTTTTGTAAGAGAGAGCTATAACAGTGAATTAATAATTTAATGCAGACAAGACCTTGAGATATGTGTATCATGTAGTGTATATTTTAGTTTAATATTTTAGTTAGTTAAATTGTAGCCCCTATCCATGTGGAGTAAGGCCTTCTGCTTTCCCGAGTGTGCAATTTCATGAATGGCCCTTTCTGTTCTCTCCCAATTTTCCATGCAGTTTTTTTCTGACTTCCAGGATTGGTCATGTTTCAGCAGAACTCATAAAAGTGCAATTCTATGGGAGGATGGGAGAGTTCAGAAATAATATTTTAGGATTTAAAGCAAACACACAGTAGTCTCACTGGCAGCAAAAATCTTGTTTGCTTCAGATAGTGAGGACCAAAGCAAAGAAGCAATAATCTAGGCAGTCAGTCTTTCAGCTCTGGATGCTAAACAAAAGACCAGAACACAGAGCACTCACTGAGTATTCACCAGTTTTAGTGAGACAGCAACAGAGTTAAAACTAGCCTAGTGCAAGATGCTTATGTGTAACAAACACATCTGTTTGTTTGTCCTAGTGATGGTGATGCCTACCGGCTTTATAATTTGGATATTTTTGGCCACAAGATCCATGACAAAATAGGTATTTATGGTTCAGTACCCCTTCTCTTAGCACACAAGCCTGACAGAACTTCAGGGATCTTCTGGCTGAACTCTTCAGAAACACTGGTGGATATTAGTACAAAGGCAGTAGCTGAGGTGAGAGTTTTTCACTTTTCTCAGAATTAAATTACAAAAAAAACACTTCAGGGACAAGGCCAACAGGAATATAGCACTCTTGGAGATTTATTTTTTGCTCACTAAAGAAGAATTGTCACTCTCTTCCTCCTGTCCTCCCTATTGCTAAATTTTGTTGTATTAAACTAGAAGAGCAAAGAGATTATTCTTTTCAAGAGCCTAGTTATAGATCTTGTATCTTAACGGGTCTACAGGAGGAGACAGAGAAAAAATACATAGAAAAAAATCTACATGGATGTAGAAGGCAGAAATAATGGTAGACAAAAATCTTGATACTCACTTGGATTTGAGAAATTTTTATGAGTGTTTAAATTCTTGGAATTGCCACAGATTTCTGCTTGGCAGGCTCATTCTTCTGTGGAATGTAATTGACCTTAAAGAAACATAAAATGTTCAGGAAAGGAGCTCAGTCTTGAAACACAAACATGAATTCTGTTAAAATTGAAACAATGACAAGCAAATCTTGTTTTTCCAGCACTGCATTATGTGGTAAATTTTTTTTTTACTTATGATATGGATATTACTCAAAGATCGTACAGAAAATTCATGGTCCTTAGTTATGGAAATGCTTTAATATTTTGCCACTCATTACCCATTTTTCTCATTACCTATTACTCTACTTTGTGTAAGTGGTATGCAAGGTAAAGGATTTGTGAAGGATATATAAGAAACATTCATTGTGTATTCCTAATACCTGCCAGGTATGTGTTAATGAATTTTGTTTGTTTCCCTATTTGCTCCTTCATTGAACAAAAGTTTGATAGAGAGAGAGATTCAGATTTACCTTGTTTTCCTTCTAAGCACACTCCATCCAGATCTGCTGCAGAGACTGCTAAGCAGAGAGCAGTGCCTCTAACTGATGTACGCTGGATGTCAGAAAGTGGGATCATTGATGTTTTCCTGCTGATGGGACCCACTGCATTTGATATCTTCAAGCAGTTTGCACAACTGACAGGTACTAACTCACATAATTGGAGTCAGAATGGCACACTTACCCAGGAGATTGTCTGAGGAACATGCTGTACCCAAAAATGGGTCAGTATTTACCTAGCCCATTGTGTGCAGGAGGCCAGTTGCTCCCAAACTGCAGTGTGTATATCAAAGGCTCATGCTTTGTGAAGACAGGCCAATGTCCTTGTTTTCCCTAGCATTCACAGCTGGTCAAACTTGTCTCTAATTGAGAAACCAGCATAATCACTGCTATCTGAAACTGCACCCTTTGATGAAGAGGTGAAACAGTGGGCTAGAACTGCCAGTCCCTATCAACACATGCCAACTTATAATGTGAAAAGACTGAATTTATTGTCAGTTTTATCTTCATTCATATACTCTTTCTAGGCACTCAAGCCTTGCCCCCACTTTTTTCTCTGGGCTACCATCAGTGCAGGTGGAATTACGAGGATGAACAAGATGTCAAGGAAGTGGATGCTGGCTTTGATGCACATGACATTCCTTATGATGTCATGTGGCTGGATATAGAGCACACAGATGGCAAGAGGTATTTTACTTGGGACAAAAAGAAATTCCAGAACCCCAGAAAGATGCAAGAACATCTCAGGAAGAAAAAACGCAAGGTAAATAATATTGCAGGAAGAAAGAAAAGGTTTCTCTGTAGTGTGAATCTACCCAATCTAGCTTTAAGCATGGTACTTCAGATACTGGAAACAGGTGAACTACAGCAGAATACATTGTGTTGCTATCTGGTGATGCTGCCAGCATGCAAGCTACCTTGTTTAATTCAGTTCTTAATGCCATTTTTCTGTATCCTGACAATCCAGCTAAATTTGACCCATGTGAAATTCCATCTTACAGAAGCAGCTCAGTGCTGTCATTGATGAACATGGCATAAAACTTTTCTTCTTAACATGAACTTTCACCATTGATAGTTTCTGTGGTTGCTTCAGCTTTTCTTTCTGTTTCTGTATTTCTGTTTTTACAGCTAAAATATTTTCCATGGAATTGTTGAGTTGTAGAATTGCTCAATGCTTGATCTTTGTCAAAAATCAATGAAGAAGGGATTGCTGAAATAGCATTCATGTTTTATAATCTCTCAATTGGAGCTATAGTACTTTCTCAATTCTGCAGCAAAGCAGCAGAATGTAACTGCAAAACACAATACTTGTTGCTGTTGAATGCTACCTAAATTAAAATTAATTTAAATGTCTTAAGGCATATGATTTTAGCAGGCACATGAACACAGAAGTCAGATATTTTCCCATTCACAGAAGACAGCAGTGAATTAAATGTTTTTAGGGGTTGGGGTACTTGCTTTTATCTCAAACAATGTTTTTTGTAATTTATTTCAGAAGGGTGAGTCCATGCACTCCTTGTGAATTCAGGTCCTGTACATATGCCTAACACAGTGCATAAAAAACCTGGTATCTGCTTTTTAAAACTAGGCACACAGCTCTCTTATTTACCTGAGATTAAGTCATTCTCTGCCTTCTATCAAAAGTGAACTCTTACTGTTTTATTAAGCACAGATGATGTTAATTATGTGTATTATTTTCTTACCCTGGCAGCTTGTGGTCATCGTAGATCCTCATGTTAAGGTTGATCCCTCGTATACCCTGTATGCACAGGCAAAAGAAAAGGGTTATTTTGTGAAAGACAGAAATGGGCAAGATTTTGAGGGCATCTGTTGGCCAGGTAAAAAACACTTTGTGTCTTTATATTTTAAGCTGTTTATTTAAAAATTTTTGCACAATGGTTTAATTGGGATGAATGGAAGCAGAACTGAATTCTTATAGTCCCTGCATTTGTTGTAAATATTAATAATAATAATAGTAATTAAAAATGAATATAATTTATAAAAATGGGGGGGGTTGGTATAATCATGTCCTGA
Source organism: Chloebia gouldiae (assembly GCA_003676055.1). Classification (NCBI taxonomy): domain Eukaryota; kingdom Metazoa; phylum Chordata; class Aves; order Passeriformes; family Passeridae; genus Chloebia; species Chloebia gouldiae. The sequence continues at coordinate 30,759,312 of QUSF01000004.1, read as the reverse complement.
TTACCTCAGCTGTATAGATTACCTCTGTCTATTGCAGATAGTCTATCTATAGACTATCTATCTGCAGATAGTCCCAGTGCCTAGAACTAACAGTTGGATTTATTGATGAGAGCAGCCATTCCTCTTCCAAGCTTGTCTTGGACACAGAAATGCAGTCTGGTCCATTGCAGTGAGCACAGCTTATGTAGTCTGCATGAAATTTAGTGGGCCCTGATCCAGAAGACTTTGATTCAAGAGTAATACAGTGATTTGACATACTATGTTTCATGAGAAGATCTCATTGCAGGGAGGCAAAGGAGGTTGTCTCCCTTCTTTACAGACAGGAAACCCACAGTCCTGACAAAGGAATGATTATGGGAAAAATCAAGGCCATATTACAACTTCTAGCAGCATGGTAGGATGTAGTTATTCAGCTTCTCAGTGACACTTTTCTGTTTGAGTTCAGAATACCAGTGATGTTGTCTTTCCCTCACTACTTGTTCACATGTGAACATATTTCAAACTGCTAGCAGACATCCTTAAATGGTGCTGAGCTTCAGACCTCCTGAATCTAAGTGTGTTGACCTTCACAACGTGGCAAGAGATGTACTGAATTCCAAGTTGGCCTGGAATTTGCTTTTGAGCTTTATGTTCAGAAAAAAAAGCAACTACATTATTGCTGCCTATGGAAACCATTGTAGCTTTAGGCCATTGTATATAGGTGCAAAGACAATGTTCTTAAAATCAGATAAATAGTTGGGATCTCCCACATCCACAGGTTCCTCTTGTTACCTGGATTTTACCAATCCTGAAGTACGAAAATGGTATGCAGATCAATTTGCCTTCAAAACGTACAAGGTTTGTAATTATTTGCTCTGTTCTACATATCCCAGAAAGCCTGAAAAGGGAGAGGAGAGAAGATACTGTCTAAGCAGTATTGTTGGCCTTTGTAGCTCAATTATTGTGTAGAGGAAAATACCCTGATAAGCTGAAGTACCACAGAAGGATTTTCTCCATGGACTGAATCTACACTGAGACAGTTGGAACCCGTATGCCACCAGTGAACGCAGCAGTAAAAGGGACAAACTGCAGGCATTTTAAGAACCCATAATCTGAAACAGCTGCTGCTATTCCAGCTTTTACTTCCATGATAGCACACAAGGAGTGGTGTGGGAGTGCACTCTCACAGCTTAGTCACTTAATCCTGACCTTCCTGCCTAGTGCTGAAAGTGTCTGGGTGACCATTGCTGCATACCTCCCATTCCCCTCACCCGCTTCAAAGTTCTGGTTTGCAGTAGAGTTGTTGTCACTTCCCTAGTAGATACACCTAGTAGGTATTTCCCATGCTGCTTCTCCTCTCCAGCTTTCACCTCTGGCCTTCTCTGATTTTTTCCTTACAGCTGTTTTATACTTCTCTTTTCCCTCACCAGAAAGCAGGAATAGCAAGTGCCTACTGAGTTTTCTAAGAATTGCAAAGATCAAGTGGGCTTGTAGGCTGCTACCCTGACTAGCAGGGCCTCTGAAAGGGATGAGTTGAATGACTGGGGGCTTTCAAGTGACCTGAGAAGTATAATTACCAAGTCTTGCTTTTGTACTGCTGTATCTACTCATACCCCAGACTGGCCTGACACAGACTTGAGATAAACACTCTAAGTCACAGGATTGACTTAGACCTAATTGAAGCCCTGTGTCACAGGCATCCACTAATATCCTCTTTGTATGGAATGATATGAATGAGCCTTCAGTCTTCAAGGGGGCAGAACTAACAATGCAGAAAGATGCTGTGCACTACAACAACTGGGAGCATCGGGAAGTACACAACCTCTATGGATTCTACCAGGTAGAGTATCTGGAGACACAAACAGCAGTTATTCTCATGGAGTATGTGTGATGTGGTACTTCATACTGTAGTAGGTATTCTGTAACCTTCATCAAGGCCTGAAACTGCTGGATATGGCAATATTTGAACTAAACTCTGATTGGTCATAAGAAAATGTGACATCATCTGTGCCTTACTACCATAATAATGTAAATTACGTTAGCTGTGACTATTGAATCTTTTTGTTAATGTATATTCTAATAAAAACATGTTATTTAATAATAGCTATTATTTCTGGGCACAGAATTGTCTTAGCTTTTCTGCCTTAGAAAGGCTAAAAAGACAGTGTAGAAAGTACCCTAATTAAAGAGGTTGTCTTCCTGACTTTTCTATTCATGATTTTCAGCAAATGGCAACTGCAGAAGGACTTATCAGACGTTCTTCAGGAAAAGAGAGACCGTTCGTCCTCACACGATCTTTCTTTGCTGGATCACAGAAGTATGGTTAGTAGGGATTAGCTGGATGCCTTCCTTGCTGCTTTGTTCTATTAAGTTTGATGGATAGTAGTCTAGAGTGGACAGAAACTGTCTTAGAAATACTGATGTGGTTAGCTCATAATAGTGCAGGTGATTAAAAACATCAGGAAAGGCTGTCAAGGTGTGTATGAGTCAAAGGTAGAACAGCAACATTGTCCTGTGACAAACCAATACCTGTTTTTATTGCCTATTTCAGGAGCACGCATGTACAAAGAAAAAATAAGGTGCAATGTAGAGGAATTCCCAAGTAGTTCGTGATTATTCTTGTCTTCTTTCCTTAACTGCAAGTATAAACTGAGATATACATTCAATTTTCCTGCATAATCCTGAAACTGAGTATTTCCAGGGGCAGTGTGGACTGGAGACAACACGGCAGAGTGGAGTTACTTGAAAATATCCATTCCGATGCTTCTTACCATCAACATGGCAGGAATTTCATTCTGTGGAGGTAATGTGTTTCTCACTGTGCATAAATACAAGCTTGTATTCCCAAGGCAGACTTCAACACAGACGGTGGAAAGCTCAACAACCCTCCACATTTCCAGGTGGTTTGACAGATTAGTCTGGTTTCAGAAGGGTGAAACCTGGCCCTCACTATCATGTCTCCATTAACTTTTGTGCAGTCTTTGCGTTCCATCTGGAGCAGCAGTCCTCAGGTAGTGTTCTGTTCACAGCATCACTGTGATAGTCCTCTGTCTCTGGGAAAGTAACTCACTTAACCTTTAAAACCTCTCTTGAGATTTTTTTTTCAAAGCATAACTTGTTGCACTGGTTTTTTACTCTTATTTGGACAAGCAGCTGCCCAACAGCTGAACAGAACAGCGAACAAACGGTGAAATGTCTGGATTTATACACTTGGAATGTTTGTTAGAGGAGAGCTTCACATTTTTCAGAGCAATCTCCAAAACTGTGTATTTTTATTTGTCTGCGCAATATCTAGCTGATGTGGGAGGGTTTATTGGAGATCCAGAACCAGAGTTACTTGTTCGCTGGTATCAGGCGGGAGCCTACCAGCCCTTCTTCAGAGGTCACTCTAACATGGAGAGCAAACGGCGCGAACCGTGGCTCTTTGGGGAGAAGAACACCCAGATCATCAGGAGAGCCATTAGAGAGCGCTACGTCCTCCTGCCCTACTTATACACTCTGTTCTATCGGGCACACACAGCGGCTGAACCGGTCATGAGGTAAGAGCATGAGCCGGGAGGCCTAGAGGGTATCTGCAGGAGCTTACTTGGAGAAGGGAGGTTAAATTACCATCTCTTAGTTTTATACTTACTTATTTGACTATTAAAAGGGAGAAAAGCAGACAAAAGTTGTAAAACTGGATTCTCTTTTCATGCATTCTGCAAGCTTTGTTAGGGCTCTCAGAAGAAAATCATGTTCTGAGTTTTTTCCCAAATGACACCTGGAACACACTAATTCAATAAACACATTGCAGTCTTTAAACTTTTTAGAGTAGTCCGGGCTTCAAACTTTTCATCATGATAAAGACCATCATATAGTACTCCAACCAGTACATAAAACAGTGCTTAATGGACTGTGAACTTGTTGACCTCAAAATGTAAATGCCATTTTGCCTCTCATGAAAATATTTGTTACTGCTTAACTGTTATTGTTATAAAATCTGATTTCATATTAATCGTTTTATCATTTTTTCCTCAGTATTGCTTATTATGTTTCTTTTAGTAGAGAATTTAATAATTTAGAACATAAATGAAATTATAAAATAAATTATTTGTTCTGTTGCACTGTAACCTCTTCAAAATGTACCTCTGTGGAACTGAATTCAGCATTTCTTTCAGGAAGAGATTAATGTCATTAATCTCCCTGGTACAGATTATAATCGGTGTGTTTGCATTTGCCCTAGAACTGTTCTTTTACTCACATTTACCTTTATATTTTGTTATGCAGATACATCTCATAAGTTTTAAAAACATATAGGTCTTTTTGACAAGAGTTGAGTGGTTTGAATTTTGAAAATAATTTGCATTACAGACATAGTACTGTGAGTGTCTGCATGTATGTAGGTGTAAATGCACCTGTTTTATGCACTGACATAGACAGTGGATTTCTGACTTTCTTGAAATGAAGCTTTTGTTGGCGTGTGAAGTGCCCACAGTATTAAATCACACTTCCCTTTTATTAAGTTTGCTGCAGTAAGTACAGAATTAGAGAGGAAGTCTAATTTTCTCACTGAGACAAATAGAATGGAAAGTGTGTCTCATTAGCAAGCACATGAGCAGTAGGACTGCAGTGAACAAGTGGATGCTTGTGTGTGGGCAGGTGAGCCAGGCTTTTGTGTAAAAAAACACAGACCCTGTCTCTTAAGAAGCTATTGTTGTCATAATCTCTCAAACTTTAAATATACAACTCCTGTTCCATAACCAGATGGCTATTACACTACCCTTTTTTGAGAAAGACTGCAGATGAGCTTCTGGTGCAGTTTTTTTTTATGTGTGGCCAGGGTGAGGCTTGCTATAAAAGCAGCAGGGAGCTGTTGGGAGCAGGAAGTACTGTGCTGCAGGGACTAGCTCATCAGGGGCCAGCGTTGCTGGTAGACTGGGTGACAAAGGCTCATTCATCACTGCTTTGATAGAAGGAAGGTAGATGTACTGTAAGGTTGTAAGGAAGAAGGCAAGAGGGAAGAAATCAATGCCACAGATGTAAAGATAGGTATACTGGAGTGTCTTAACCATGCTGTACTGGGGACTCTCAACAGGGGCAAAGGGGCACTTTGAGTCACTGACACAAAAGAGAACCTTGCCCTATCTTCAGTTCTTGATAACTGTGCCTTATAAAGAGAGGAAGAAAATTGAGCCTGAAAATGCTAGAAAGACTTGAACAGGTTGATTGGAGAGGAAAAATGTAACTGAATTCTATTATCTTTCTTTTCTACAGGTCTCTCTGGACAGAGTTTCCAGAGAAAACAGAAACTTTTGATCTGGAAAATGAGTACATGCTGGGTAAGCAAGTGTCATACCCTGCAATTTGAGTTAAATATTTTTGAGGTGTTGCATGACAAAAAGAAAACACAAAAACACAAAAAAAAATACAATTGAATATAGAACTTGAGACCTCTTTAAAGCACCTACCTTCAACAGCACTTTGATAACAGGACATACAAGATGCAAAAACTCAGTTGCATCTCACTAGTCACCTTGAAAAAACATGATTGGTTTTGACCAGAAACATCAGGTTCAGTGGAGCAGCTAAGATCACAGTCTGCTTCAAAAATGGAAGTAGTAAAGAACTACCACCCCAACATGATTGGTTTTTACTGTGGTATGGCTGGCTGCTGAAGTCAGTCAGCCATCAGCCCACTACACAAGCCTTTTTCTTCAGTAGAAAATGAACCTAAGCATATGACATGCCCAAGCAAGCTCCTTGTGTGAGGTTGACAACCCCAGAGCACACAGGTTCTGATCTGGAGATGCAGCCTTGAGGACCATAGCTGTGTTTGTGTTTTTTTCCAGGAAATGCTTTGTTGGTACATCCAGTCACAGAGAAAGATGCCAAGACAGTGACAGTTCTGTTTCCAGGGTCAGAGGAGGTAAAGATGTATATTAATTGCTCAACTGTTCAGCTCAAAGAAGTATTTTATGCAGAAACCTTCCAGCTCTATATAACTGTTGAGCACTACTGCTATAGCAAGTCTTGGCCAGTCATGCTGTGCCACTCTGAGCCCTTCCTTCCATCTCGATGCCTTTCTTGCTTGGCTCACAGTTAATTTGCTTTCTTGCTTTTCCACAAGCTGCTGCACAAATTTCATGTCACCTACAGTTTAAATCTCCCTTCAAAGCTTGCTCATCAATCACCATGAAACAGCTTCCCTACATTGTCAATTTCCTTTTTACATGTATTTTTCTTCGGGTTAAACTTCTCATTTTGTAGAGAAAAAGGGAACTTTGAAGAAAGGTCAAAAGGAAATCAGAGGGAAACAGTGGGGAGGGAAATTTTAACAAGACAAGCCTCAGTAGCCTGGGACACATATAGCAAACACTGACTCATACAGAGAGCAGTTCCTCTCTGAAGTAAAGGTATTTATCCACAGGATGGCACAGTGGTTCACACCTACAAAGAGCATTTGGCTACAGCAGCAGTAAAGTGGAGAAAGGGAAATTATTTGGGGAAAATAGTTGCTAAGGGAAGGCTTGAGACTCTAGAGAATAAGCAACAGAAGGGAGAGTGCAGAGCCTTGTGACTCCACTCATGCACCTAAGAACAGTTCAAATTCTTCTCACTTTAAGGAGAAAAACAGACTAGGCTCTCTGGACAAATTAAGGAAAATATTTTTATCAAGATCTCTGTGGCAGTTGAGTGCTTTATTTATAAGTGTTTTATTATTTTGCACTTCCAGATGCTTTAAGACATACAAGACATCATGCAAACTGTAGAAAAGGTCAGATTATTTTTGTGTGTCAGAAATAACAATTTATTCTTTTCATCCAGAACGTCATTTAATTTAAAAAGTAAATGCATTTTCTTGCCTATCAAATAGGTTGTTAGGAATACTGACAAGTTAAGGAGAGTAAATGCATCTACAGAGGGAACAGATTCTGGCATATGTGTCATGCTCATTCTTATTTAATTTTTTCTAGATTTGGTATGATTTCAGAAAATTTAAGCGAATGGAAGATGCAGGCACAGTGAAGATCCCAGTAACACTGGAAAATGTATGTTTTTGTTTTAAAATGCTACTTTCATGGAGCAGAAAAAAACCACTAAGCTTTTGTTTTGTCAATATTCAGCATCAGAAAAGTGACAGTTCAATTTCCTTGTAGAAATGTATCTAAAATAACTTTTCTATAAAAGTCCCATCTCCTTTTTTTTTAGATTAAGCACTACTGTGTCCTGGTGTAAAGTGAGGTGATACAAGGGTTACTTTTCCAAGCAAAATTATTTTTTATATACATATAGAAGATTACTACTATTCCCATTGTTAGTTGAAATACTTCCTTTATATATTTGTGTTAGAAGTTCATTTACAAGTTGAGCAAACTTCTGTTATCTCTGATCCTTGTTAAAATTAGATTATCGGAGTGCGGGAACCTTTCTGCCCTGGCTTTGTGTTTTTGCAGATTCCTGTGTTCCAGCGGGGGGGCACTGTGATACCTCTGAAGACCACAGCTGGAAAATCCACTGAATGGATGATAGATATTTCTTATGAACTCCACGTGGCCTTAGACACAGAGGTACTCTGGGATAGTGTTCCCTTTTTACAAAGATGTCTTCTACTCCATCTGACTTTGCAGGCCCTTTCTGCCTGTTTGATCAACACAATGGCATCTACATTTGAGTGCCCAATAGCTCTTCTCCACTTGTGCTGTGCGAGGGGACTCAAACCTCTCCTCCACTGTCCCCTCTAAGTATGACTATCTGAGTACAACAGAGGCAGAACATTTTTCTGTCCTTTTTCAGCCTTTGTCTAGTCTCTTGGAGGAAGGAGCAGAGAATGAGCAGGCCACAAACTTCCTTTTGGACACAGAGAGGAAACTTCCTACAACTGTCTTTACTAATAAAGAGATGACACATGGCACCTGCATCAATTTACAAAAACCAGGATGTCCAGCACTCTCAGAGCTGGATGGCCTGAGCCTTCCAGGGATACAAGCTGCTAAAGAAAAATAAACACACACCTTCAATATGAAGCATAACATATAGTGGGATAGTTTCATTATTCAACACTAGAAGCTGCTGTTAATTTGTGCTCTATCTGGTGTGTTTCACAGGCCTGTGCCATAGGCGAGCTGTACATAGACGATGGGCATTCATTTCAATATCTCCACAAGAAGCAGTTCCTGTATCGGAAATTCACTTTCCACAAGAACATTCTCTCTTCCAGGTAACAGCAATTATGGACAAAAGCCACCAACACACTGTCACTGGAAATGCCTGTTCTAGCTCATGAGGTCTTACAAATGTAGCAGTATTAGTCTCATCCATTGCTTAGTGAAGTCCGAGAGTGTGCACAATCTGTCATAAAACTGCTGAGGTAAATGCTGTTCTACGTAAGTCTGAAGGCAGTAACACATGAAATACTGAGCTGTTTCAGTTATTGTTTCAGTCTAGTCTAACTCAAGATTCTGCAGATTGACACAAATATATAGTCAGTCATTAGAAAGCTGATCTGAGAGACAAAAAAGTTAAATTGGGAGATTTGCAAGTAGGCAACAGCTGGAGTGTTTCTATTTTCTAAGATATGTTCTCTTACATATCTTTGCTGAGAGGGTGGTCAGTCACTGGAACAAGTTCTTTGAAGTGGTCAAGGCATCATGCCTTTCCTAGTTCAAAGCACATCTGGACAATGATCTGAGCCACATGGCTCAGATTTAGGCACTCCTACAAGGAGCAGGTAGTTGAGCTTGATTCTTATGTGCCCCTTCCAACCTGAGATATTCAGTGCTTCTGTCTGGGAACCAAAACCACACCACTGCAGTCTCCCAAAGTAATCAACAAATTCACCATATATATTAGCATGAAGAAAAACACTTGAAGGAAGGCACAAGGGGATAGCACCTGCAAAGGCTGAGTGACAAAACCTAAAAGCCAAAGAGATGCCAAATATGTCACTATAACATTTCTACTATTGAGGTATATTGCACAGAGGGCCGTGTAGTGCATAAATGGTGATTCTACAGGCATTTTTTGTCCTTGAAGCTTCAAAAATATGCAGGAGTTGGTCCTAGAGCTACCAAATTTAACACAGAGCAAAACTAGTTTAGCTTGTATAATGTGGTTAAAAGTATACTTCAAATCTCTTTATCTGGAATAGGAAATCCGAAAAGCTTAAAAATTCAGGATGGGAAAGGAAAATGTTGCTAAATTTCTAGCAAATCTAGAAGTTGGAAAAAAAGTAATTTTGAGATTAATAATATTCTGCTCATTAAAAAAAGGTTACATTTTGATTTGAAGGTTTTTTAGAGCTTTTTAATAAAAATTGAATTAGTTACAAAATTAAACATGATTTTTGTCTTAGATTGAAATATCTTACTTGAAAAAACTGTTAAAATTAGCTTTACATTTATAAGTTTTAACTACTGTTTTGTGAAAATCCAGAACTTTCTGGTTCTCGAAGTCATGCTTTTTGCCATAAAACAGCTTCTCAAACTGTTTTTTTTCTGACTGTGAAATCTGATATGCAGTGAAAAAATCAGCTGACAGTAGGAAAAAGTTTTGCTTGTTTTTAAGAGAAAGATAAATAGAGAGAAGGAAACCAGTATAGGGAGCTTTCAGGATGAGACTGAAGTCATTTGTGTTATACTGAACTTATACTGATAGAAAGAAATTTATGTATATGAATAATTTTCTTTTTTCAGCTGCGTAGATGAAAGTGGACAATACCACACTACATGTGTAGTTGAACGGGTGATAATTCTGGGATTTGGAAAGCAACCCACTTTTGTGACAGCCAGTGCCAAGGGTAATGAATTTACTTCCATTTTACTACATTTTTTTCAAATCCTGTTGCTCTGCTGTCATTCACTAGAGGTGTCAAACTGACAGGTCTACAAAGGAAGTGTTACAGCATAGGAAGCCTCTTTGTTTAGTTTTCTTTGCTACCTTTTTATATCAAGGACAGATTTTAGTGAAAGGAAGCAGCAGCTATTCACCACTAATACTACATGCAGAACTGAAGAACGCTGCCTTTAAAAGATGATAAATACATCAGTAAATGTGGTTTGGAATGAATACATTCAGACAACATTGTCCTGCACAGAGCATGAGCAGAGATGGCACTTCAAATGAAGGCATATTTACTCAGGTCTGTCAACCAGCCTAGTCTAGAACAGGAAACTTGCAGGCAACCCCAAATTTACTCTTCTGTTTCCATGCTCATCCAAAAGCTGTGGAGTTCCTGACTATATAGAGATCTCTCAAAGTTTTGAGGTATCACACAGGGATAGGCAGTAGCATCTACAGAAAGGGCTTATAATTTCTGTTTGCTTTCCAAGCATGTCCCTTCACTTTCAGAGTCATGGGGAAAGGGACCTTTGGCCTCCACCTGTCAAGGGTGCTTGGAGGAACACCTCTGCAGAAACCAGGGTGATTTTTTCAGAAAAAATCTTGAGTAGTTCCATAGTTTGATGTATCATAGTTTTAAATATTGGGAAAAAAAAGAAATAGTTACTTTCTTATTCCACTGCATTTTTATATGCGTGCTGGGAAGATTTGACTTCTTTTGTTTTTTAATCAATCGTTTCCATCAGTGGTAGGGACAGTCAGAACTAAAAACTGTAGAGTCACTTGTAGCAATGTTTCAGAAGAATTCTTAAATTAAATAGAAAACTCTCTTGTCCTGTTCAGATGGTAAAAAAAAAGAAGTGGTTTTCACATATGATACGAAGACCTCTGCACTGACACTGGAAAACTTAGCCCTGAGTGTTGAAGCTGACTGGGAGATCTGTATCAGCTGAAAGAAGACTCAACTTCTTCAGAGAAACTGTCCATTGAGAGACTGAGGAGAAATAAACTGGGAGGACTTCAGATGTTCACTTGAATCCAACTAAATCAACAAATGTATTTTCCACCAACACACCCAAACTAACATTTCTTACGATTTTTCTTTTAAAGCGCTAATTTGGACTTGGGTAAATTTTCTGTTCAGCAAATGTAATAGCACTAAGATTGTATCTTTGGAGAAAATAAGCTAAATACTCTTTGCATTAGGCTAGCTTCAGTTAGGCATTAAACTTCAGTTTTGCCTTCACTTGCAATAAAAAATTACGAGTTGATTGGGTAAGATTGTGGCTTGTTGTCACAGGCCTTAATGTAAGTATTTTTAAAATCACACTATTCAGAGTCTGGAGCACTTGAGGAGATCTGGGCCAGTTCAACAAGGAGCACCAGCAGATATGATAGACACAGAGGTTATCACCAGAGTTCTGCCTGCCAGCTGCCTTCTGACAACAAACACAGAAGGAGCCACCCAGAGTGATCACAGACACTTCTGCTTCACAGTCCTTATGGCAATGCAAAATTATCTGGACTGCATAGGAAAGTAAACAGCAGGCTGGGCAAACAGCTCAGGCACTGGAGGTGAGGGTTGGGTAGCTTGTGCCAGTCAGTTGTGTAATAGTAGCAGACAGTAATGTGGCAGTGCAGAAGGTTCCTTAACAGCCAGCTTTGAAACTTGGATTTCAAAAAGGCACAGGTCTTCCACTGGCATAGGATAGCAGCTATACCCTCACAAAAACATTTTCCATGTTACTGCTCCCCTCCATCTGCAAGTACTACTTGAAAGTTTTCTGTTAGGAAAGAATTGGCATTGATGGTTGAACGTCATTGATTAAAGTCAGCCCAGTGAAAGAGCTGTGCTTTCCCACATCTTCCAAGTCCTGCCAAGTTTTGGCTTCCTTTAGAAAAGTTTTAGTCATGTCACTTGTTAGTATCTGACTGAGATTTGAGCTAGGCATTTATGAAGCAGAATTTGATTTTAATGGGATTAATTCTGCATTCAGGCATCCCATTTTGTGTTACAACTCAGCCTAATGTTCCCTTGCCTTCTTTTTCCACTGTCTCTGCAAACAGAACTGGCGTGTTTTGATGCTTGCTTTGCTTGCAAAACAGAGATCTCCTAAATCCCACATCCATTACATCCTGCCTATTCCCTCCCTTTTTCATCTTAGGCATCTCTTTTCACAGGCTGCCTTTGCTCCACAGGGTTTGTTTACCCTTTCCATTTGCTAAACTTGTCAGCTATATTATTTAGAAACTGGTTCTGCTTTGAGTCAAATCTGAGCATGCCATCAGTTTGGTTTCTGGTTTTTCTGGATTTCTAGTTAATTTCATTCCTTTTAGTAAGATAAGGAAGTATTTTCTAAAAACATCAGTAAATTAACTCGTAGGAAACAGAGACGGATGGTCACCATTTCTGCCAGCTAAAGGTAGCATAACATTACTAATCCCTCTGTCATTCCCACCTGCTGCTGTTTGTCCTCTGCAGGGCAGATTTCTGGGAACAGCAAGCATGAGAGCAAACTGTGAGTGCTCTTGACTACTCAAGTGTAGTTTGGTCCCCACCAGACCCTTAGCTTCCTTCTTTTTTATTCTGCAGAGCTATTTATCAGCACCTTCCAGGAGACAGCGTGAGCCTCCACTTCAGGAACAGGCAGCATAAATACTGTTGTGCTTAATGCAAATGTGTTAATCCAGGTAGAACAGCAGCAAAGAGATCTTTTGCATCTGTGAAAAGAGAGACAGACCCTATTTTTCTATCAACTTCTAAGCTTTGATTGATCATTTCTTACTATCCTTAAGCATAGCAGTGCTTCTGATAAGTTGCAGTTATTGTCTTGGGTAACTTAATAAAATATTTTAACTGCTATTTCTCAAATTGGAAAGTGAAATAAAGTAATAATGAAGCAGGTTTCATGCCTTTTTCCTTCATACCTTCTTTCTACTGTTAAGAATCACTAGTATTCTTCCAAGGGTACCTGGTTAATGTGAATTACTTGCCTTTATTCTCTGGCCCTCAGTAAAATATCTGCACCACGGTAAGTACTCATGGGTCAGATTTTCAGTGGTATGAAGTTCCTAATGTCCATGGATTTCAGTAGCAATTAGTTGCTGAAAATCTTAGCAATTGGGTTTTTAGATCTGATAAATTTCAAAGATTATTTACATTGTTATTTGTAGTAACTCACATATTTTTTTCACATATTTATGCAATAAATGAAGAAATAAATTTTTGATATATCTTTACAAAAGAAATAATTTTGTTCAATTAGTGGAAACAACTGGAGAGAAAACTCCATACAAATTAAATAGCAATATTAAAATTTTAGATTAATTCACTAAAGATTAGTTCATTGTTACTGTTGAACAGGTCAGCTATTTGGGTACTTCTGCTTGCAGTAAATTCCATCACATACAGCATGAAATTCCTGAAAATTTGTTTTGCTGTTTGTATTGGACAACACATCCATTTTCCTCTATAGAAATTTGTATTTATTTAAAGACATCATTTGTCTTTTACTAGCAGCTCCTGTAAAAAAGACCAAAACCCTACATAACAAATCCATCTCTATGAGAGATAAGAAAAGTAGAAATTGTATTTTAAATAGGTGTAACTCCTGACCATCCTAATTAAAGAAAAAAACAAACCCACTGCTAATCATTCACATGATTCTCCCCAGCAGCCCACAAAGAGTTTCTCAAATGTCATACCCCCACAATTCTTCCAGAAACGGAGCTCTGTATGTAAGAGATGCAGGAAGGGAGAATAGGACAGAAAACACATATGAACAGTCTGCAAAATGAGCACTTTGCTGAGCTGTGCAATGAATGGTCCTTGCATCTCACTGTTTGTGTATCCTGCAGAGTGACACGTGGCTCTGCCAAGCTATCCTGCAATGTAGTGTCAAGTATGAGACCTACAATCCTAGCATCTAAATGTAAGGAGGAAATAATCAATTCTGCATCTGAAGAACCTACCCTAAAGCAACTGCATTCCTATTTTCACAAATGCTTGAATCTGTCTTTTTCAATTACCCTGTTGGTGCAAGAAGACTTGCATTCATGATAAAAAGAAAAGGATTTAGGCCACCTACATGCCCTAAAAGACTGATGATTCATATTCCTAGCGGTTAGTCAAGCTTGCCAAATATGTATTACCTTCTTTAAATGTTTCTCCAGGGATGCTTTCTATAATGAGCTGTAGAGTTTGTCCACTGTACTGTTGATTTTAAATGTGTAAACTGAGCAAATGGCCGAGAAAAAAAAACCAAAACAATGCTTTAGAAAATGCCATAGCCCTAGGCCAGAAGGTCAGCAATGTATATGTGAGCCAGAAATTACTATCATTGGGCAAAAATAAAACTGATGTCATTCTGTGATTGAAGATTTCCCAATAAGGAAAAATCAAGGTATTATTGTGCTTTTCTTGAGGTATAACTATTGTCACCTTTTAAAGAACTGAGTTACAGAGAAAAGCAATATGAGTTTAGATTTTTGCTCACAGAGGCTGTGAATTTGTCCCTTATCCAACTGTTGTGTGAAAAAATACATGTGCAGAGTCAGATGTTTCCTTTAACTTTGGTATATCCTAACACACAGAGTTAGTTTCCATACTAGCCCAGATTCCATACTAGGCTCTATAAACTTTTCAACCCCTACACAAAAAGTTGCTTTTTTCATAGCAGATAGCTATTACAAGGTGAATCTTTGTGTTGCCAAGCCACTCTCCAGAAAAGCCAAACCTAGCTGGTGACCTGACCTCAGTAGGAATTTTTCACCATTAGAAGTGTCCTCTTATCATCTTCCCTAGTAGTAAAAAATTGTCTGTATCTTTTCTGCCACAAAGGGTAGAAACAAGTCAAGTACAACAGTTCTTTCAGTAGTGTCAGGACCATTGCCTGGCAGTACTTTGTACATAACGTTCCCAAGCCAGCAGGAGTTTAGCTTCCAGTTTCACAGTTCCCTCTACTTAAGGAAAAGATGAACTGCTTGCATCAGGAGTCAGCCCACACACACAGAGTCAGTCCCAGGAGCATGCCTGGCCTCGGCACAAGCTGCACAGAAGACTGACACCATCTCACTAATGCCCCCCTCTCATTTTCCCTCTCTCTTTGCCTGTAGTTATTTTTAGATTTCACAGTTAAAGCTTGTCCCTTCTGGACACTTGCATGCACAGGACAGCACACACACACATGCTGTAGATACAACTCAGATACAGGAACGAGCCAGCTCCTGGGATCATCTTGTCCCACATCAAGCAACAAATTTCAATCTCTGATGACAAAATACTATCCCTTAAGTGGATAGAAAACCACATGGAGTTTTCTGGCTTGCAAGTTTGACTAGAAGGCTTTCAACAGCCAGAAAAAAAACGTTTTGCACGGCAACTTCCTCTTTTCTGAAATTTCCTTCTAGTTTGCAAGATCCTGCTGTCTTTCAGCATTTGCCATCGGCCTGATTCCCATGCCGACCGCCATCAGTGCAGCGCTGGCTCAGCAAACGGCCGCTGGGTCAGTCCCCAGCACCGCTGCTGGCACCACGGAGGGGGCAGGAGGCGGCACAGCGGGCATTTATTCTGCCATTATAAGTCGCAATCAGCCCATTATCCACGTAAAGGAGAAGACCTATGAAGAGCTTCACAAGAAGTGCCTGGAGAAAAACATTCTCTATGAAGATCCTGATTTCCCACCAAATGAGTCGTCCCTTTTCTACAGCCAGAAGAGCCCCGTCAAGTTTGAATGGAAAAGACCACGTGTAAGTAACATGTTTGCTGATTGTCTTTTTCTGTAATTTGAAGTGTAGACCCTGAGCTTACTTTTCTGCAGAAATTGTGTGTTGGAGAGGCAGGTGGAATAAACTAGAAATATATTTCCGTAGAGCTTTCCTGGGAGATAATTAGCTAGGGCTGTGAAAGCTTAGGGAATGTGTATATAATGACCAAAATATAATAAAACAGAATGAAACAACAACAATAAAAGAGATGGGATTAAATATTTAGAAAGAGATACAGAGAATTCAATTTTCTTCTTGCATGGTTCACCTGGGATTTTCTTGTCTGAAAGTACCAAAGAAAATCTCTCCTCCTTCTGCAAAAAATTACTGGGTTTGCTGAGGCTTAATTTTTTAACACTACCTTGCTTCACTTAAACCTTTAATTTTGGTATTCTGCCATTTTTCTCATGTGTGAAAATAAAAGGACAGGTTATGGTCTGAAAGATGCTCTTAGTTCCCTGCATTGTTTATCCAACTTAACATGAATGTGGGTATTCTAATCACTATGAAGACCCACTCTTGGCTACTATTCCCATTCATTTTCCTATTTTGTGGGTATTTCCCAGCCAGCCCTCCTCTTTGTTTTCATCTTTCTTCCCCCGTCTCTCATCTCTCTCACTGGCAGAAGACTAACACCTCAGTTCCCAGCTGATTATCCCTCCTACTTCAGGAGGAGTTACACTTTTTCCCTGTCATCTCTGCTGGGCAGCTGCCCCCCTGCAGCAGGGCAGCCTCTGGGACAGTGCCTTGGCCTCTGCCATCCCCTGTCTGACAGTGGGAGTGTTGGTCTGAGGAGTCTCCACAGCTCCTTCTCTTTGGCAGTTTTTGGCCACCTCTTTTATATTTGCCATACTTCCCCTCAAATCTGTGCTTCAGGGGCAAAGTCAGTGGTGATAGATAAAACTGACCACGGGACAGTGAACTGAACAGCAAAAGACCACGAGCTCTTTTGGGCAGCTCTTACAGACGTGGAGGAAGGCCACGTGCTTCTGTCACAACAACAACTTGAGCAATGTGGAGGGATCAAAATGAGTCCCCCATCTGCTGTGCCCTGTGCACTTGTGCCCTGTCACTCCTTCATCATCACCATGGCTGCATTAGCCTCTGGAAAAGTGTGTGAATGGCTTAAATGCAGCTCCAAGTCAATCATGTAAAGGGATGGGATTTCCCCCCTTTCTGCAGGGGGGAAATATAGCAGTACAGTGGATGAGTGCCAGTATCCTGCAGCAGACAGACCTCAAGTGTCATATTAGAAAGCATCAAAACAAAATAAATGCGCAATGTAACCTCAGACTTGTCTTATATAAATGTGCAGGCACAGATCAAGCCTTTTTTTTTAGCCTTTCTTATTGGAAAGGTTCAGACCAGGGTCTTAATTTCAAAGACATTTCTTTAAGTCCCTCATGAATATCTAAGTTTGGACTTACTTATTATTCACATAATAGCCACAGACTGGCGAGCATGTAAGTCTTAAAATACAAAAATAGCCAAAGCTATCTGGGTTTTTTTGACACAAGCCAAAACTTTATGAAGTCAAATGAATATGAAAGGGTAATACTGGGCTAAAGAGTATTTTGCTAAGAGGTTAAAGCAATCATTTGAGCACCACATATACTAATTGCACAGGCCGTGTTTTGTAATAGTCTGTAAAAATATGGACAACTTCTGTTCTTGTTAAATTGCAATGGCTTTCCTCCTCCGCCTCAAAGAAACAAAATACTTTAGCTTATAAAATATACTCTTATAAAGTGGTAATTTTAATCACTTTGAAATCTAAGTTAATAGTTGAATAAAACTTGATAATGTAGTCTAAAAGAAAAAAAAAACTCACACTTCAGAATTCCTGAGAGAATATCCTAATGTGACCAGTCTAGATCCTTTCCCTGTGGCATTTTATGTGCCACATACCTCCAGACACAGCAAATAAACAAGTGATCAATGTGTCCTATGATCCCACTTAAAACAGAGGGCGGGGAAATACCCAACCTATTCCTGACTCTCTAGCTTCCTGAGTTACCTTAGTCATGTCACCTCACCAATTTGTATCAAAGCCCCTCTACCCAGAGGTCAGGTCTTCCCCTGGCACCTCCCAAAATGCGCGTCCTCTGCTGCTGCGAGGGCAGCGAAGGCGTGAGGACTGGCCTTGTCCCTTACCCACAGAAGGACAGGTGCTGTGCAGGGCAGCCGGTAGCCCTGGCATGAGGGCAGCAAAAAGGTATTTGTAATTCTACCCAGCTAGTGGCTGCCCTGCCACCACATGAATGCACAGAGAAGAACTCCTAATACTCAATTCAGACAAAAGAGAATGAATGTTCTCCTGAGTAAAGTCTGTAGGATCCATCCCTCCAGTGTTTCTGTTCAGAGTATGCAGGACCATGGTTTAGATACATAGAGGGAAAATTAAATCCCCCTCAGTTAATGCAAAATATTAAATTATTCACTCACCCACAGCAAGTAAGAGAAGCCCAAACAGCTGTTCACTCCTACAACAGGCTATATCCAGCTCATTGACTGGCTGTGCTTCTCACAGCTATGCTGCTGGTGGGAACTTCTCACAGCTGAGAGCAAGGATAAGGCCACTGATCTTTGAGAGCTGAGAAAAAGTCCTTGTTATGCTATAACACGGAATATTGAGAGGTCCTGCTGCAGTCCTGTTTGGATCTAATTACACCAGTGAAGGCTGGGATAGGAAGGCTCTAGTGTGACATTGTGCTTTCAAATGCAACATTGTCATTCTCCTCGCTCACAGCCAAGTCACAACATAACCATCACATTCAGTGACTTCCCCGTGGTGATCCTCTCCACAGCCAGAAAATCACCAGGAGGAGCTTTCTTTTCATAATGAATACAAACAAAACCAAGCCAATAAACTACTGTATTTTCCTTGAAATGATTTTGCTTGGAATTCATCTACTGCACACATGTGAAGCTGTTTGAATATATTAATCACAAAATGTGTGCCTGTACAGGTTGTGCCACAAAGCAAAGATCAAAGTTAGTGCCACCAAGATAGAACTTTCAGATTAAGATAATCCAACTCAGAAGCTCTAAAACCAGCTTGGTGTCTGACACTGAGCTGTGCCTTGAAGTGTGCAGCACAGCCATTTAAAAGCTTGGTCTAGACCACAAGAGACCAAGAGACAATGAGGCTACAAATTGTCTTAGGCTGAAAAAGATCCTTCCTCTGTTTGATAGGATCAGTTTAGGGAATTTACTTAGAATGCCACAGTTTTTTAATGGCAGTTTTTAAAGGAATGAATGCATTTTGCTGCAGCAGTATAAGCTGACTGGCAAATTTCTTCCTGATACAGGAGAAAAGCTAATGAAAATATAACAAAGGTCAAATGCCATTTTTAGTTGCATGCTGCCTTTGCATTTTCCAGTGCTCCCTTCCAACTGACTCGTAAGTAATCTCTTCCCAGAATGCAACATGCACCACTACTAGGTTTTTCCTGGGATTCTTTGTTTTCCTTGCTGTAACTGACTCTTTGTAATGAAATTACAGTCTGAACTGGATCAGCCCAGTGCAACAGAAAGCTCCTTTGGATAGTACCAAGGCAGTCTCGAGGCACTCAGAGCAGAGGAGGCTCTTGTCATCTAAAAGATGAACCACTGCCTCAAGGAAGTGCAGCCTCTTGGGATTCTCTGTGATAACCTGACCTAGGAGATGGAGAGCAATCCCTTGTTCAGCCAGGAAGACTGGAAGGACAGACCTGCCTCCTGCATCTTGGACAACAGGTCATCTCAACTCTGCTGACTGATTACTTCAGCCTTGGAAGACCTTCATACCTTTCTCTGCAACTTCAGCTGTACTCAGCAAACTAGTGCAGCTGGAG
Organism: Chloebia gouldiae; assembly: GCA_003676055.1. NCBI lineage: Eukaryota > Metazoa > Chordata > Aves > Passeriformes > Passeridae > Chloebia > Chloebia gouldiae. Next base: position 30,739,915 of record QUSF01000004.1, on the reverse strand, counting down.
ATGAACTAAGAAAATACAAATTAAAATCATATCCACGTGTGCAAAACACAGCTGGCCCCCATAAAGAAATACAAGAAAAGCATTTCTATCATAGCTAAACCAGATCATATGACAATTGCAATTCTCTCCTTTGCATTCCTTTACCAAGCATCCTACAAAACAGATGACCCCAAGATGCAATAAATGGCTCTGAGTAACACATTGCTGTACATTTAATATTTGGAAACAACTAGGTGACACCTGACTGGATTTCAAAGCTAGTTACAATAAAGAGCAAGATTGAGCCAAAATACAATAATAGAGTTGGAAAAAACACAAAGCAAAAACCTGGCATCTCAGACTAGTTTTCAGCAGAGCACCACAGCAATGTGAGGAAGTGAGTGGAGAAAAACATGAAGGCATCTCAAACATCTGCTTTGACAGAACTGGACCCCAACAGCTGACCAAGGCCCAAAATAACAGGACAATCCCACCATTCCTTCCCTCAAGGAAAGTAAAGTGTCTGCAAGGCTTGGTGGCAGGGTGGCAGAAGTCGGTCTCTCTGTCTGGCTGTATGACTAATCCAAACACATCAAAGCAACTCTTCTGATAACTGTGAAGGAGAAAAAAAGCTTGTTTTAGCCAAGCGAAACTACTAGACCTGAAACATGAGTCTGGGAAAATCCAGGGCCACCCTGATGATATTAATAAAAAGCTTTAGACTATAGAGATAGCATCAGCTGCCCTTGTGTGCTGCCACATAAGTAATTGTCAGTTTTTTGTTCTGTCTCCTTCCCACTCTAGTCCTAATATCTTTCAGCATATTGGGCTCTTGGACTATATTTTGTCTTCTTCCCAATTTGCAGCAGCACAGGAGAGTGCTCCTCAGGTTGCAATATCTTTCTTTCCTTACCCACATAAGAGATGTGTCCAGAAGTTGTGTCTTCTTATTCTTCTCCATAACAAGTATTTGAGTATGACAGACAGGATAAAGCAGGGATATTTTTCACTATTGTAGGACAGGTTATGACCACTAATTTTCTTGGTTTTTCCTCTACACTACAGTCTTTGTCCATTATAGAAATGTGCTATGTAAGCCTGCAATTGTCCCACCTCACTTGCTGCATTTTGCCTTCCCTCCCTGAAGAAATGTCTTAACTATTTATGCCTGTACAGCATCTTGTACCCATTCTGTTCTAGTATAAATACAGACAAACCCAATACATTGAGCAATGGGCAGGATGAAAGGAGACCTTCCTGCCCTCAGAGACAGATTATATCTGTACACATTTTTGAATGCAGCATTGTCAATACCGCAACATGAGAAAAAGAATAAAATCTCTCAACCAGCTACTGATTATTTCTGGTAATTAAACATCTGATCCTTTAATTTTAAAAAGGAGTAATGCTGGTGTTCATTCCCAATGAAATGCATTCTTCAACTCGTTTAATGACCCAACATGCCAGTTACTTCAAATTGGATAATTTTAAAATAATTTCGTCTGGTATCTTAATGGTTTTTTTAATCTACTTGCTCTCCTGTCTCCTCCAATGTTTTGTTTTTTTTCATTACTTTGCAGAAAAATATATTTTCCCCAGTTCCTCTCCTTTCAGTGTGTTTTCACATTACAGTACAGAGGGAGCACTCCAGGCTCAATATTAGACCCTGCAGATGCATGGAGAAAACTCTGACTGAAGTCTGGAACAGCCTGATTCCAAAACATTTTTCATAGTGAAACTCTGCAGATGAAAACTGTGAGAGAGGTTTTGATACCACAAGCTATCCTATAAGAAAATGTTCTAAAACTGACTTTACTTTTGTGCTAAACAGGCATCATCATGCATGCTTTTCTTGCTCATCCACGTGTTTCTGTTTTGCAGGAAATCTGTGAGAATCCACGGTTTATTATCGGTGGAGCCAATAGAACAGATATCTGCCAAGGAGAATTAGGTATGAAATTCTTACTTCAACTCTGTGCTTTTTAAAGCCTGCACCATGGTTTAGCTCTCACTTAGTTTTATTTTGTTTCCAATGTGATATCTGAAATCCTCTGTCTCAGTGATTCCTTTGCTCTGTAGCAAATTGTTGACATCTGCTTAGTAGCAATCTAGGCAAAAACTTTTAGTGAAAGATTCACATGAAAAAGGGAATTCTTAATGCAGGTAACAGTGCTCATCAGATTTTAGGCTTTTTCTAAAGTACAGGGAATGTCATCTGTTTAGCCTGTGTGTACCTGGCCATGAACAATGCCCATGAGCATTTCTAGAGCACAAATAGATAAAGTACTGCAGAACACATGGAGAATCATGCTCTACTGAGAATTAACATGACACTTTGCAGTATCTAAGGTTTCCCCTTTGATTCTAGTTGCTCTCTCCATTTTGTCTGCTGCATCTGCTCATTTACAGGTAACTGCTGGTTTCTGGCTGCCATTGCTTGCCTGACACTGAATAAAAAACTACTCTGTAGAGTCATACCTCATGACCAGTCCTTTATACAAAACTATGCTGGCATCTTTCACTTCCAGGTGAGTCGCTCCGCCTAGTGGTGAGCATTTACCTAAGCCTCAGCTCTTGGCATGCGTTTCCCTCTTTCCCTACCCTTTGGAAGCATGAGTGACAGCAGGGAGGAAAAGGGATTGAATTGCCTCACCTCAAACTCTTCCATCAGGGCAGTCACAGAAGGGCCAGCCAATAAAAGCGATTAGGGAGCATTAACCCAGCAAGGAAGCATTTGCAGATTGCAGTGTGCTGGGTGTAAAGAGTAACAACAGGTGCCTGGTCCTGCCTCACTGCTCAGATGCAGCACAGACACACGGGCACTGGGCAAGAGCAGCTGCTTTTAGCCCATAAAGAGCTGGTCTGTCAAAACAAGTTCTCAGAGAACTTACTCGGAAAAGACTGACAGCTTTCCACCTTTCCTTCAGTTCTCTGAAGGCACTTCCTGCCCAGGGGAATTCAGTACTGCTGCCTCCTCCACAGTAGCCATCAGTTTCTGCCACATTACAAAGTAGTATATTTTCACATTTCTCCTCTCTCAGCCTGACTTTTCAGCCAGGCTTCCTCTCCCTGCACCAAGTCAATCCGGTTGTTGTTCTCTGTTTGCCTTTGAGCAGTTCTGGCGCTACGGAAACTGGGTGGATGTCGTCATCGATGACTGCTTACCCACCTACAACAACCAGCTGGTCTTCACCAAGTCCTCCCAGCGCAACGAGTTCTGGAGCGCCCTCCTGGAAAAGGCCTATGCAAAGTAAAGCGAACCGCGGGGCTGTGCCCGGCATCCCAGCGAGGCTCTGCCTCAGGCGGTGCTTACACTGCTGCATCCAGCGTTTAGAAGCACACAGAGAACATACCCGAATAGACAAATGCCTTTTCCCATGCCTTGCATTTGTGGATGGGTTAAAGTGTGTTTTCTAGGAAGTTTTGCTATTAATTCAGAAATCTACATTTAATTTTCAGCTTATGTTTCTTTTTTTTATTCTTTGCATGAAGGTGGCATGTTTTAGAACTTTTAACTTGTGAATTATGAGACAGATGGGTTGTGGGTTTTTAGCATATGTGTTTATATAGCTTTAGTAATGCGCACACAAGATGGATATAAATATATAGATAGGTATCTATACCTGTGGAAAAGAACCTTTTCCTTTTCTCTTTTCAAGACTCCATGGGTCATATGAAGCTTTGAAGGGAGGCAACACCACTGAAGCCATGGAGGACTTCACTGGAGGAGTCACAGAGTTCTATGAGATAAAGGATGCCCCTAAAGATATCTATAAAATCATGAAACATGCCACTGACAGAGGATCCCTCATGGCCAGTTCCATTGATGTGAGTCCATACAAACTTAGCAGATTAGAAATGACAGAGGAGAGGGACCTCTCCATTCACTACCTTTGGAACTTCTTGGTTTAGGCCGCATAGAAAACATCCATTTCTAGGAGATGGAGTAATCCCCGCTAGAGACCAGCAAACAGTGAATACCAAAAGGGAAATAAACACAAGTAGAACATGGACATGGAAAGAACAGGTGCAATCAGCAAAACCAGTATCCTTTCCCTCTCAAGAGCCTAACCCAATGAAATAGGTTAATATGAGGACACTGCAACTCTGTTAAATCTTCATGTCAAAGATGTTAAGTGGGCAAATTAATATTTTATTGTCTACATGGCTTCAGACTGTCTTCACTTATTGTGGTAAGCTTAAAAGTTAAAAAATTAATTCTTTATGGAGTACCACACTTCATTAAAGTTGGGAGAACAAACAGTGCCATCGACCACTGTAGATAAGTATGGACATAATGAGGGAAAAGAGAAGTAATCTGGGCTATCTCTTATCACTCATCTTCCTCCATGACACTTTTCTTCCATTCTCTGTGACAGGATGACCTAGGTTTTTCATATGGATCAGCTCCTCGGAGCAACATTGGGGAACTGATTGCTCGCATGGTGAAGAATCAAGAAAATGCACAGATGACTCAGTCCACTGTAGACTACCAGGGGATGGAGGAGAGGCCAGCCTGGGTATGTCTCCTAAGCAGTTGACTTCTGAATGCTTTTATCTACAACCAGTTTGAGAAAAAATATCACCTATGCTTTTAAATCCTTATTTGGTTTCACAGAATAACACTAATGAAATGTTCTTATGGATGCTGTTTGATATGCATGTGTGTGTGTTAAAAGACTTCAGTGCTTTCCAACACAGTGACTGATGCTAGAGGGCTTCACTGATACGAGGCATTAAAGGGCTGTTGGCTTGTGACACAGGCTTATAATTTTCAGAACAAGAAATTTATTAGTGGATTTTATCAAGTCTCTTGCTTGTATAGGGTGGAGATAAGGAAAAAACTAAAATTCTAGAATAGAACAAGATCCTTGAGTGTGCATGGAATGTCAAAGAAAGAAAAAGCAAGCTCTGCATAGTTCTTGCTCCAGCAAAAAAAAGCTCCTAGTGAACTTATTTCGAGACAGAGTGCTCTACCCATTAATAGAGGAGAGTATGCTCCAGGGACATGCTTTTTTTTATTATTATTGCCAACAAAGTCCTCATTAAAAACTCCTAACAAGAAAAAGGAAAAACGTGGAGTTTTATACCTATGATGAAATACAAAGTAACTCCAGAATATCCACGTAAGTATCTAGCAAAATAGTGGGATGTAAAAACCCTCTAAGAAAAAATCCCATACTGAACAACTTAGAAGCTTTCAAATTTGTAGAGGGACATGTTGCTGCCTTCTCTGTGTCAGGCAGCTGTCATACCTTGCCCTTTAAGGAACTGCATTTCCATGACAATGAAATTACATCTCTTGTTTTACAGGGGTTTAGGACAGGGTGGGAGAAAAACAAAACAAAACAAAAGAACAAAGAAAAAGCCTCCACAATTACATCACTCAAAACTTTTGGTTGTGCAAACTTTCTTCTCCATTTGCAGCTGAAATAGCTGATTTTTTTTCTCTGCTGACATCCATATTTAGTTCTTCCTGAAAGACTGAAATGGTGTCATTCCTTGGGAAAGACCAGTATGACTATTTTGTTTTGCAAGCATGGCTGCCCAAACCACCCATGTCTAGGGGAAGAATTTCCTCCTCAGTGACTATCTTCTAAAAGAAGATTGCAAAACTGTTTCTATACTTGTTGCCCCAGCAGCTGTTTTGCTGCTGATTATTACATATTCCTGAACCATCACCAGGAAAAGATCAGGACTCTTGATGGAAAGAGGCAGACAAAACACTTCCAAAACCTTGACTTTAAGAAGTTATCCAGGTCACCAGAAGTTAACAATTATTTAATACTTAGTTAATACTGACAAATAATAATGGCAAACAACATGAGAACAAATGGAAAAAAAAAGGAAATAGGTGCGAGGTTGTAGTATGAAAACAGAATCAAGGGAAAAGAAACCAAATAGATGCTGAAGTGAAATAATGGAAAGCAATTGCAACATCCAGAAAATATTTGGATGAGATCCTCCCTGTGCAAGCTGAGAACATTTCTGTGCGACCTTACTAATTCTTCCCCAGGATCCAGTCCTGTCTTTTTCATGCCATTAGATGAGTCAAGAAGGGTGGCAGAGTTACTGACAGGACCTTGCAGGCATCTCTCAGCAACAGACACAAAGAAGGAGGGGAAGTTTTGCTTGTGGTCCACATGTATATGGCAGGGCCTACCCCTCTCACCAATACTGAACATCTCTCATACAAGTACAGCAGGCTGTGTGCATCTGGCATCTTGCTCCCAATTCCACATCTCACAGATAAACAAGTAAAAATCCATCAGACACACTAAAAGCTGATGACTAAGACAGCAAATGCATTTACACCTGAGCATTACACCTGAGCAACACAGTTATGCCTTTCCTAAAAGTTAGATGCAACAAGATAGTGTGAGTTAGCAGGAACAGTGTATTAAATAGGGCATTTAAATGTCATTGTGATAAGATAGTAGCCACATGAAAAGATGGAAGTATTCTAGGTGTTGATTTGCTCTTATTTTTAACAGTTCATGTGTAGTAACCTTACAGAGCTATACAAGAACATAGCATCCTAGAAAAGGCCGAACAGTCCTAATACAAAAAGCTAATTATTTGATTAAGCATGCTATATCCTGCCATGTTCCAAGTGCAAAAAGCAATAGCCTACAAAAAAGGGGGAAAGATACTAGAAAATGTCCATTCCAATTGATATTATCAAGTTTTTCCATTTTTAGTTCATAATTCACTCCTTTCTAACCATCACCGTGAATTCTATGGGCACTTAGCTTGACCACTTTGACAAACACGAAAAGGACAAGAAGGCAAAAAATCCTGTTAGCTGAACGGCGCCACCCTCCCTGTGAAAGCCCTGGGTGGCAGCAGTGCCCTGAAGCAGGCAGCTGAGCTCTGTGCGAGTCCCACGGGTGTTTCTCTCTGTCTAACAGACCATAGTGCCGATGCAGTACGAGACACGGATGTCCTGCGGGCTGGTCAAGGGGCACGCCTACTCCGTGACGGCCGTGGAGGAGGTACGTGCGCCGCTCCGCTCCAGCTGCGCGCAGCTGCAGCCGCCGCTGGCCTGGCCCCACGCACGGCAGCGAAGCCATCAGGGGCATGAAAAGGGAAACAAATTATGAGCTAAGGAAACAAAATTGTATTCAAAGAAGTTAAAATCTTGTGGACAAAGAAACCTATTCAAGTTTTGCCTCTCTGGGGGAACGCCCACTTGGGCACAGGTGACCACAGGCAGCCGCCTCCTGGCCTTCCCGCAGCCAAACCCAAGAAGATCAGGCTGGGGTGTGGCCCAGAAAAGCACCATCACTGAAGGGTGTAGTGACAGGCGGAACATTTCCTTTTGAACCTACTCTCAGTCTATTCTTGTTGCATTCTTTTTTCAATTAGACAGTATTTAAAGGGGAAAAAATACGTCTGGTAAGACTGAGAAACCCCTGGGGCCAGGTGGAATGGAATGGAGCCTGGAGTGACAAGTGAGTAAAACAGAGCTTCACATGATTTGAAAAAAAAATTGCAGCTTTATTTGCCCTTATGCAGCTTTTGCATAATCCTTATATTCAATGATGAGGTATCGGAATTGTCTTTTTTTGATGTAAAAAAGAAAAGGGTACCTAATAAGATGTTAAGAGAAGCTTTAATAAATGGAAATTAAGACAGAGCCCAGATTTAATGATGCATTAAATCTGATTTTACTGTCCATTTTCAAAACAAGATATGACAGTAGAAAAATCTTTTTAAGTTATGAAAGAGCTGAATGAAGCAAGATGTCAGTGTTTTCCTCGGAGGAATTTCAATAGGTATGCCAGCAATGATAATCTGCAAACGCCTTTTCCTTCAAGCTAAGTAAAATTAGCACAGTTCAGCAGATATTTGACAGCTGCTAAGAGGAATTTGAAGAGGAAGGCAGAGAGAAGAAGGACAATTGCTCCTTTAATTTGGACATGTGGAGAAAATGATAGCATTGAGAACAATTAGATGCAAGGCTTACAAAGGAAAAATTATGTCGAGGTAGCAAGATGACTCCTGATTTTTCACTCTATGAGGCTAAAGTGTAGAAACTTTAATAAAAACTGTATTGCAAATGCTAAGCTAATTTGTTTACTCCTTTGAAGGTCAGAGGAGTGGGACTCTGTTAATGAAGCAGAGAAAATCCGCCTGCAGCACAAGGTTGTGGAGGATGGGGAGTTCTGGTAAGAGCATCAGTTTCTCTATGACATGTGCAATCATAGCAAAAATGAATGCCATTGCACTACTACAAATCTGCTAAAACCATTGCAGTGATCTCTGCTCTACTTCATATTCCCAATAAGCTCTGCTCTGTGATCCTCTCATTCTCCTGCTAGAGATTATTCAGTGCCATCAGCACAGTCTTTCTAATTATGCTACACTTCCACAAGCTGTCCATCACCCTTCCTACTTACCGTCTTCTTGGCTCAGTTTCCCTGGGTTTGGAGCTGTATCTGTGGTAACTCATAAACCAGCAGACCAAAAGCATTTGGAAAATGTGGTGTTCTCACTGCAAACTTGTCCCAGTACTGACAGTGCTGTTGGTCACCATCCTCAACTTCCCCAGGGTCTTTCAGGCGACTGCCAACCATGTAAAAGCATTTGGGTTCAATTTCCCCTCAATTCCTACAGGATATCATTTCAAGATTTCATGAGGCATTTCACAAAGCTTGAGATCTGTAACCTCACACCTGATACTCTGGAAGCGGATAAATTCCAGACCTGGACCGTGTCAGTCAACGAAGGGCGCTGGGTGAGAGGCTGCTCAGCTGGAGGTTGCCGCAATTATCCAGGTGAGCAAAGGGTCTTGAGAGATACAGCCTCTTTGATGGGGACTAGGTTAGATCCCAAAGGATAAGTTGTACCACAGCTTGGTTAGTGCTCAGCCATAGCAAAAGCCCTGCTTCCTCTGTGGACAAGGCATGCAATTGGTAGTGGAAATCTTCTGTCACTATGCTGTAACAGAACATCGTAAGCCCACAAGGCAGCCCTGGCAAAGATAAATCATTGTTCAAGTACTTCAAGTGCCCCAATTAAACCGCATAAACTTCAACCTAACCATTAGATTTCACTTGGGAAATTCAGTTTTGTGGATTAGCAATAGGTTTAGGGACTTTGGAAGTTTATCAGATGATAGTTCTCCATATATCCTCTTTTACTATGCAGTTGCTAGAAATAAGTAACAGCCATATGTAAAAAAAACCCCATGTATGTCTTAGCCCAGTTTTAACCTTTTCCTCAGGAGCCATAGGCAGGGAACTTAAAAGTTCTCTTTGATCATGAGAATACTGAAGCTTTACATGTTTTCTTTGGGTTGCTGGTGGGATTTCACAGATACATTTTGGACCAATCCCCAGTATCGCCTGAAGCTCCTGGAGGAAGATGATGATCCTGAGGATGAAGAGGTTATCTGCAGCTTCCTCGTCGCACTGATGCAGAAAAACAGGAGGAAAGAGCGCAAGCTGGGAGCCAACCTGTACACCATTGGCTTTGCCATCTATGAGGTAACAGCTCTAGATTTTGCTCTTTGCACTTTGGTTGCAAATCCTGACAGTATGCATTTACCAAGAGAGTCACTGAATCATTCAAGCTGATTATGTCAATTGCAATTTTTGTTTTGCAAGGAAGTTGGAAAATCTGAAGAGAGGAAGGAAATTCAGGTCTTTCTAACTGCTCATACCATAGTAATGTCAGGGTTTACCCATCTATTAAGTAAGACACTTTTTAGGCTTTTATAGTGACCTAATGCTAGATTTTAGCATATTCTTTCCCATATATTCTTCAATCTTCCCTTTTGTCCTTTTTGAAACTAAGCATGTCGTTGGCAGAAGAGTGTGAAAAAGGAAACAAACTTCCAAGACTTATACATAGCAATTAACCTCTGTCCCTGCTATTGACTTGATGAAAAAGTCAGTTTACTCAATCCCTTGCACAAACATACTTGGTTCAGATTTTAGCTGATTTCATGTAGATGCCAAGAAACTTAGAAAGGAAGAGGGAAAGTACTTATCTGACTAAGGACATTTTAATTACTGTGTCCCCAAAACTCTAGCTGAACGTCCTTCTGTATGACCTATAAACATGTAGTCTGCCCTTGCAGCTCTGACTGTTTCTTCTCTCTGTTTCTCCCTAAGGTGCCCAAAGAGGTATGCGCAGAATGGAGCCAGACTGACAACTTGGTGTATACCCACAGCTAGTGTTACTGTAGTGCCTGTCAGTAAGTCAGCAGGAGACTGTCCAGTCAAGTTTGTTTTCAGGGATATAACAGCAGTAGAACTGCTAACCTTTTTGCTTTGAGTGTTTACTAGTGTGAGTAATTTTTAGTTCCTTCTCACTCACACCCCATTTTCACTTGGACCTTTTCATCCAGGCTTGTTTTCTCTTCTGCGGTGGCCTGGCCATCACTTGCACAGTTGGTCAGAGATCCAGGAAGCAGTGCCTGTGAGGGCTTAGCCTCTGCACTCCATGCAGAACCACTCTAAGCCACTTGCATTTCCTCCTAAAAATAATACCAATGACCTACATTGTGCACTCACAGAGTTTTATCTGTAGTCTTAGAATTTGTTTAGGAAATTAATGGTATTTTCAGACATTGAAGAAACCTTATTAAAAATACACAGATTACATTTTCTCTGAGCCTCACAGTAGCAGAATCATTGGCATCACAAATTTTGCTAACAAGCTCACCTGAAGGCTGTTACCTGGAAAGCATGAGGATGACAGTCGGAATGTTGTCTTTGCCAATTATCTTACAGATGGTTATTTCTGCAGAAAACAGTATGCAAGTGTGTTTAGCCCACAATTCTTGGCTTAGTTTTCATATTTGAACCAATGCAGTGTTTGATTTTCACATTTGTTTAGCAGATACAGAACTCATGTTTTGTCTAGACAAGGACACACTTGCGCTGAAAGCACCTTCACTTTAGCACTCTGCATGTAGGAGTTTGCTCACACCGTTCCTTACCATACACCCTCCAAGGAAAGTAGATGAGCTTTGGTTGCACACAACCCAGCATCTAGCAAAAGAGTCAGATACAAGTGCCTACACAGCAGAAGTCAGCCACACAATCTGCAGGTGGGCCCTGGAGCAGCCCTCAGAAACCAACCAGACTCAGTCAGTGGCAACTTAAAGGTGACAGGCTCTGTACCTGCCACCAGCTACCACCAATCCTCAGCCCCCTGCTTGCTAAGCTGCTGCTTCCTGTGTTTTCTGTCCCAGCTATGCACTGCCCGCATGGCAACCAACCTGGGCAATGGGCAAGACCTGCTTGAAGATAAATGGACTCATTTGTTCTGCAGATGCATGGTACTAAGCACCATTTGCAAAAGGATTTTTTCCTCTACAATGCCTCCAAAGCTAGAAGTAAGACCTACATAAACATGCGAGAAATCTCTGAGCGCTTCCGGTTACCTCCCAGCGAGTACGTTATCATCCCATCGACATATGACCCCCACCAGGAGGGAGAATTCATCCTCAGGGTCTTCTCAGAGAAAAGAAGCCTTTCAGAGTAAGTTGCAGAGCTATTTATCTGGCCATACATGTGGAGTGACCTCACTGGTCTGTTGAAGTTGTGTTACCAGTTTGCTACACGCTGCTTTTTATTTTCTTAACCTCATTAGAAACTCCAAGCTGCAAATTCATTTCCACAAGCTTACTTTATAGATTAAAAAGAATCTGCTTTGAAATGTCTTTGGAGAAGCTTACTGATTGCAGGATATCCTTTGCAAACAAACCATTATGCATTTACTAAGGCCAAAGATCTTCTGTTTTACTTCCAGTTCACTATTATAAAAGCTGTTTTACAAGAGTAAGCCAGGTGCCAGCTGTCCTGGAAATGGTACTTGGGATGTACCATTCTCAAACTGGGAAAAGGCTACTCCTGGAGCCTGCAGCTGTAAGGCTGGAATACAGCCCACACCACTGGCTGCTTGGAAAGTTTGAGTGACTGCTTAAAAACAACCTAAAGAAATAAGCAACTTTGGGAGCAGTCACTTTCCTGATTTATTTGTTTTCTGCTTTCTACTTAGGGAGGTTGAAAATATGATTGAGGCAGAACATCCATTGGTAAGTACTGTCCTGGTCCTCTTTTGTGTATAGGGGTAGAGAGAAGAGGAACATGATACCTAGGGAAACCTACAGCAGGAAATCATTTGCAGCTACATGACAGCACCTTTACCACAAATTCTCATCTTTTTTCTTGTTAAGATACTTCTGGTGACACTTGCTTTATATATGCTACTTTCTGAACTTGATTCAGACCAAAATGCTTTTGCAGATTTGAAATCTGGTCCTGGCATAAAGAAGCTGGATGCTAAGCATTGTCTTTGCCTCCATCAGTGGAGACTATCCATTTACCAAGGGTGGCCTAGCTCTGTTCCCAGAGATACTTTCTTTGTGAAATTGGCATCTCATCTAATAAAGAAAAAACTACTTTATTTTCAAGTACTTGCTTTCTGAAAAGGGATCCTAATAACACTGATTCAAAATAGCATCTATGAAAAATTCTAACTTTTCCCCTAGTTTTACACATCTTTGTGGGAATATAATAGAGCTAACAATACAATAAGTCTTGAAAAAAAAATCTGAGGAAGTGCTGCTGCACCGAATTGAGCTCCATCAAACCTTGCTAGAAATGTTCCCCTTTTGTTTGCTGTCATAGTGAAAAATATCTGTCCAGATATGAGGGAATTAAATTGTCACTTCAGATATCATTGGTCTATGGGCATAGAAATTCAATCTCCACTGTACCAGCAGGCTGGAAAAAAAGAAAAAGAATACTCAGAGCTAAAGAAATTTTATTCAAGCAGACAAAGCCCCAGATGAGATGAGACACAGTTTTGCTATGGTTTCTGCAATGTGTTTCCTTCGGTATGCCATTTCTTGGTGGGTGCATGTTCCCTCATTTTTAGTGATTTGAAAGCTGTATAAATATAGGAAATGGGAAAATCTGTATGAGTGTAGGAACTGGAAAAATAAACACGAGAAAGGGAAAAATAAAAAAATAAACCTTTGCTATCAGCTCTGCATAATCTGATCAAGCACTTTTTAATTTTGTCTCTTCACACAGAAGAAAAAGGGCAAGGTAGGTACTTGTGCAATGCGCTAAGTGCCAGCAAGACAAAGAGCATGTGCAATGCATGACCAGGGACAGAGTTCCTTAGCATTATAATTTTCTCTGTGTCTGGAAACTGACCTAGTTAATGAAGGGCGCTGGATATGAGGCCATTTGCATGCAGCAAAGATTTTGTCTTCCTGCATTAGATTCTAATGAAATAGCATTAGCATCAACCTCTCACTCAAAGGCGTGGTGAAGGGGTAACAAACTATTCAGCTTTATCAGATAGGTTGCTCAAACTATTCTTCCTCTCTGCCCCTCCACAGGCAACCTGACACCCCTTGCTAGTGAAAAGCACCCCTTTTCCAGACATGTGCCCTCACACTTGCTTTCCCTCGGCTGGTGCAGCAGCCACCCCCCTTTGCTGAAGTTTCTGCTCACCAAAGTCCTGGATTCTATTTTTGATTCGACACAACACATTTTGGACCTTGAAAATGTAATCAGATATTTTAATCCCAAGACAGGCTGATTGTAATTAATACTCTAGAGTAATAAATTCACATAACGTAGCAGTTTTTTCCTTGTTTTAAATGCACCAAACCAGAAAAATTGCATGTCTGCATACAGCTGAATGCTTGAAGAATCAGTACAGAGAAAGAACATATGCTTCACATAACTAACAAACTCCTAAACAAATAACTCCTTTTCTGTGTACAATTCACATTTCTTTTGTTTTCAGTGCTACTATCCTTGAAGGGCAAGCTCATCAGTTTAAGTGATGAGAATCTGGGAGGCTTATTTTACTTAAAAACGGGAAGAATGCCACCAAAAAAAAAAAACCAAAGAAAACCCAACTAAAACACAAAAACAAAATCATACAAAGAAACCCCAAACAAAAACAACAACAAACCAAACAATTTCAATTACTGGGAAAGAACCCAGAAATTGCACTATTTTGCAAAAACAATTTACAGCTTTTTTTAGCATGACTAAAGCAGTAACTGCAGAAATTTTTCCACCTTTTTATTTAATCCTTTCTTTTCTTTCATTCCAATAAATGGCTTCTCTCATCATACTTTCAAGAGCAGGAGTTGTTGCTGCATGTATTTTCCACAGAATGCTTGTAACCAAATATTTTCCTTTCCACTATTTCTCCTGTAATTTCCACTTCTCTTTTTTTCTCTTCTTCTTCTTCTAGCCTATCATCTTCGTTTCTGACAGAGCGAACAGCAATAAGGAGCTGACAGCAGATGAAAATGCTGGCAAAGATGGTGAAAAAACCCAAGCAAATGAGAAAAAGGTTTTTGCAGCAAGAGGCAGAGGGGGAAATAGGGCTTGGTCTGGCTAGCATGAAAGAGTGGCTGAGGAGAGCACAGGAATGGGGCAAAGAGGTGTCCTGAGATACTAAACAGCTTCTCATCAAACCTTAACATGACTCGCAGCTGGTTTATGTAGATTTAATGAGCCGGAGCACAGACTGTCCCTTCAGTTATTTAACAACTCTGCACGAAGATTTAGGTGCTTGAAAACATCTCCTGGTTGCTCTCTCATACAAGAATCCCAGTGTGAGAGATTCTTTCCCCACATTCAGCTCAGCCCCGCTCGGCCCCCTGAGGCAGTACCACTTTACAGAGGGCACATGCACAAACTGCACCCGAGGGGCTGCAGAAGCTCCTGGCAATAGCCACACCTCTCTTGTTACAAATACACACCTTTATCCTAGTCCTTGTTGGGCAGAGAATAAAGGACAAATAAACCCAGGAGCTCCAGCACCCCCCTCTTCTCCCTCGCTATCAGAGAGGAGGAAAACAGAGTAGCAAATTCAGAGTTTCTTCCTGCATGTGGGTGAGACACAACACATTTAACAGCCAGATCCCACATCCAGGCTTGTGGCATCTGGGGGCATGGCTGGAGCATCTGCTCAGGGAGGGGGCTGTTCTGCTGCATGACTGCTAGAGCATGCAGGTGGTGAAGTGAGCACCAATCTAAACTTTCCTCTGCATTTAAAGGAAAACAAGAAATAAGCCAAGAAATTCACTTTTTTACCTATAACTTTGATTTCCCTCTTCAGTGTCAGCTTCAGAGCTCAGGGTTGCACTTTCCCTGTGTCTGAATAAGCTTCATGTTCCTCCTTTTCCTCTGTCTCATATGCTATTTGTCTTCAGCAGGGGTCCCCAACATCATAAAGAGTTCTCACATGGTCATTAATTGCCTACAGGGCAGCTGTGAGGCAGATACTGTGTCCCTGCCCATGGCAGGGGGGCTTGAACAAGATAATCTTTAAAGTCCCTTTCAATCAAAATCATTTTGATTCTCTGATAAGCCTCTTCTTCTCCAAACTTCTCTTTTGCAATATTTTGGAACAAAAAAATTAGAAGATAACTACCAGTGGAAGTAATTATTTAGGCTCCTTCAAATAGAAAAGAGAACAATGGGATTAAGTTAAATACTTGGCAGTTTTAAGGGAGAGAATTAACAAAAACATAGGGAAAGGAGTGGGAGGACAACCCATTCCTCCAAAGGCTTCCAGATTCACTAATATGATCCCTCACACAAGGGTAAGTGAATCATCCAGGCCCTTTCTCTTTTCCACTGGGATCGGGATGTATCTCTTCTTTGCTTGTCTCTTTTCAGCGTTCCTCAACAAAAGCTCATGAGGAGAGTGAAGAGCAAAAACAGTTCAGGAATATTTTCCGACAGATTGCGGGGGATGTGAGTATGCAATTGATCCCTGTCTCTGCCCTCAAAGCAGCCTGGCCACAACAGCTCCTAAACCAACTACTCCATGGATTCCAAACATTGAATATTAAAATTTCCTTTGAATTTCCTCCCACCAAATTCTCCTTGCGATTCTGAGATAAGTAAAATCAAATAAAAACCCCATTAAGTATACAGCTATCCTCATATGTATGTATAAGCTATTCTCACTGTGTCTGAGGGAGTCTTACTTAAATTCACTCTTTTTCTCCTGTCTCTCCTACAAAATGCTTTTTTGCACAGCAAGTTAGAAATGCAGTGCCCTCTGGTATATACTTAACAATGGAAGATAAAGAAAAAACAGATCAAAGAACTGCATAAATCAAGTTGCTGCATATGGGGTATAGTAATTTTCTGATCTTGCTATTTGACTTATACACTGGCTTGAAATTACCAGTCATTCTACCAGTTGTAGTTTAATGAGCACTATATGGTAACTTCAGGTCTACCTTGTACTGCAGCCTCAGGAGAGAGTTGGACTAATGTTCACATGAAGTAGAATGCCCTCTGGTTTGAAACATGTATATGTGTTATTGAAAAGTGACCAAAGACTTTTAGCATATTCATCCATAACATTGTTTTTCCATAAAGAATGCTGTAACCAATGATATTCTTACCACATTTCTATCAGGACATGGAGATCAATGCTGAGGAACTTAGGAATGTTCTCAATAATGTCGTAAAAAAACGTGAGTTTGAGCATGTCTTTTACTAACCCTGGGCAAAGAAAGAGCATAACTCCCCACCCCGAGTTTCTAAAAATTATTGATGTTTTCAAATGCAGAAATTTCATAGTTAAATTTCCATGGACAATGCATCCAAGACTTTCACAAGCTGAACTTTTCACAGAGGTGATCTCTACAGGTTGTTAGTACTGATAATCTAGAAATGAGCAGATGCATTCATTGGAATTACTACTGGGACAATAATGCAATTCTCACAGTCTGCAAATGCCCTTCAAAAATATTTCTAGTGAAGAGGGAAACTCTTCTCCCTTTTTAGCAGACTTTAACCTATATACCCTGGACTTGCTTAGTAACCTAGAAGTTAGAGCTTTTAAGAGTTTTTTATTGTATATAACAAGCCAAGAAAAGTAATGTCTAATTCACAGGCAATAACATTACTGAGAGTCTTTTCAGATTTCTCTACTACTAATTTCTTAATGGACAAAGGAAGTAGGTTTGGCTTTTACTTTAATTACAGTTACACCTGAGACAAAAATCACTTTACATGATTTGCAATCACCTGGGATCATTTGTTTCAGATAAGGACCTAAGGTCAGAAGGGTTTGAATTGGAATCCTGCCGCAGCATGATTGCTTTAATGGATGTATCCTTTCCTGGTGAAAAGGGAGTGCTTGAAACCACTCGAGTTCACTATTGCTCACCACCCCCCACCACACACACATATGCACATCTTAGTAAGCCAGGGAAACAAAATAACAAATTGTAGTCTGTAGTCAGATAAAAAAAGGACTCCTGGTTGGGCACATCTTGATTCCAGTCATCTCAATATTAGCATAATTAGCAGAGAAAAATATCCCCCAAAAGAATACAGAATAAATCAGTCAATATGACTCTCTTCTTTAGGTATCAGAGACTGGCCACATCATGTACTAAATCATGATTTTTCATTATTCTATTTAAAACAAACTGAACATAACTATAGTTCTTTCCAATAACCTTACTGTATTTATCTCTTTAAGTTTATAATGTATCACATATTCTACTGTATGCTCAGCTTGCAATGCAGGCAGAACTTGTCTGGAACAAGTGCAATAAAACACACTATGAGATGCCACATGCCACAACCACCCTAGGCTTTCCAGTTTGAGATAACATAATTTTGAGAGAATGTAAGTGCATTCAAATAGAACCAGAACAAAAGTGTAACTACAACCCACAGCCATAACGGTTGGAGCCTAACCATTGCAAAGAGCTTTAGTCAACATTTTGCTTCTTTCTTAATTCATTTTAAGCAAGGCAGAAAGAGCTTCACTCCAGAGTAAAGCTCAGTTAAAAAGCACTGGGTGACCTTCACATTTGGAGGTATTTCAGAAGAACCCAGTAAAACATCCTACTCATGCATTTTTAGAATTATATTAATAGTTCTAGAGGCAAAGCTGTGTCCTGTATCAGAAGTTACCTTCTACACAAAAAGTAGTACTTCACACTCCTGAAGCACTATGCTATGCACAGTAACCAAAATGCTTACAAACATTTTAATGTACAGCTGAGTCAACTATTTATGCTGAGATCCCCAACCCAGTTTTACATTCATCCCTTCACCAGTAGTTGCAGACTTAATTAATTTTATCCTAAAAGTATTGTGGGCTTTTTACCTGAATGTTTGCATCACAGACAGATGGCTCAGGGAAGATAAACTTTGATGAATTTCGACATCTCTGGGACAAGATTAAAAGCTGGCAGGTATTGCTGTTATCTTCACAGCTCCTCTTCACAACTTCTGCAGTACAAGTACTCTACAGGAAAACTAGAACTCTTCACATATGCTCCATCAAAAAGAAAGGCTAAAAAATAATAGTGAATTAACTTCAAAAATGAAAAGTAATGAAAAGTCTCTCCTCGTCCTACTTCACAGCCTAAGCAAATAGCCTGAATCTCTCATGTTCAGCCTTCCCCCATGAGAGTAGCACAGAGGCATGCAAATTAAAGGAGGAGAATGATGGGAACTAGAAGCCTGAATAATAACTTAATTAGGGCAATCAAGCCAAGGAGGATTACCAGTATAAACTCAAGTCAAACAAGGAGAGTCTCAAGGGGAAAGCTATTTTGCTTCCCAGAAATTGGATCTTAATGATTTTATTTTGCATCTGAGAGGAACTCTATGCTAACAACCCAGAGTGCCCAGCAGTGGCAATATAAGGCATGTAGCAAAGCCTCCAAGTGCCTGAGGCACACACCCCATGTTCCCTCAGTGAGTGCATTGAAGAGCAGGACAAGTTTTTATTACTGTTGTCTGTGTTTTTTTCATTTTCCAGAAAATTTTCAAGCGTTATGACACAGATCATTCAGGAACAATTAACAGCTACGAGATGCGCAACGCAGTCAATGATGCAGGTACTGTCCCCCTGTGCAGTGTCCACAGCTGAAGGAACTTTATTTTGTTTTGGTGCATCACAGGGTGAGATCGCTGAACACAGTGCTGCCTTTTAAGGACAGATCCAAGAGAAATTATAAAATATTTCTTTCCCCCAACAGAGCTTCTCAAATATCCAAATGGCAAGCCTTGTGTGTCTTGCCAGCCAAATAGATTTCAGCTCTTCTTTAAAGCAATGAGTGATGCTTTGCTGTCTTAAGGATGTTCTGCTCAGGGTCCTGCTATATAGGGAGACCAGGGAGTACTGAAGATATTTAAGCTCTGGATTCTATACATTTGTCTAAGTAACAAACAAAGAACAGTGGAAAACCTTCAACCTAAGTGTACAGGCACTGAAACCAGGATGGAGCAGGTCTATGTCCAAGTGTGCATCACAAGCAATTGGGTGGACATTTCTTGAGTCATGTTAATGTTTCTTCAGTACTGAGCCACTGTGGGTTCAGTCTCTTCTACCTGCACAAGGAGAAGGAAGTATTTTTGCAAAACTTGCAGTTAATGAAATTCATTCTGATAGGAGAGACTTTAGACTTTTCCTGCTTGTCTCAGACACACCAGTATGCTTCTTTCTCTGGGCAGCAGGCCTCTCCCCACAAATGTCTTTACCAGGTCTCTAAGGGAGAAAGAAAACCCCTGATCAGAAAATCTGTAATAGCACTATAAACCTAGATGGGATGATTTCAGTGACACTTTGTTTTCAGTAGTATTTTGGCACATCAAGGAACAGAAACAAAGGGCAAACCTTGTACTTCACAAAACCTCAGTGATTCTGCAATCCTTTGCTAAAGACAAAACTACACCTGGATTTGCACTCTTGGTGTGGTAGAAATATGGGTAATTTTTATTTTCTGTGTTTCTGTTCTCACCAGGGAAGTTGTCTCTGTAAAACGAGAAAATAGTTAAATACCTCCTGCCCTGACTTTAGAACAGAGAACATTTCAGAGCCTTACAGCACATAAGCTGTGCATGACCTTACATTCAGCGAACAAACAGCTGTACCCAAACTGTGACAGGCCCTTTCAAGGCACAGCACAAGCTGCAGCATTCAGTGCCAGAACTTTGGTCCCCCCACACCAAGGAGTTGCCGACCACTGTTTAATTGTGCTTTTATAGCAACTTCCTCCCGCACATCTGTCCCCCCGTTTTAGCTGATTTGCTCTCAGCAGGCCCAGCTGAGCCATCAGCCCTTCTGAGGCTGCAGCTCTCCTCTTCACATCACTCATGTGCTAAGGGCGCTCTCAAATCACAACGTCAAAGCATCGCTCCTGGTTTAGGAAGGCGGCTGGACACAGTGAAGCTCCTTGTAGCTTTACGTCATTTAGTTCAGCGGTTGCAGCAGGATGCTCCAGGCTGAGCCTCGGCTGGGCCAGGGCAGCGGCTGTGTCCCAGCCCCTCACGGAGCGGCGCCTTCCCCCCGAGCCCAGCTGTGCCCGTTCTTGCTTCCCTGCAGGGTTTCGGCTGAACAACCAGCTCTACCACATCATCACCATGCGCTATGCCGACAAGAACATGAACATCGACTTTGACAGCTTCGTCTGCTGCTTCGTGCGCCTGGACGCCATGTTCCGTGAGTGGCTGCCCCGGTGCCGGGCCCCACCCCCTCCTGGCCCCAGGCACAGCCACGGATCCGCGGAACAGACTGGGCTGGAAAGGACCTCAAGGATGACCTGGCTCCAGCCCCCCTGCCGTGGGCAGGGACACCTTGTCCTGGCCCAGATTGCTCAGAACACCATCATACTCACTGCAAAGTTTGTTCACAGCACTACTGCCCCTATGTAGGGTGGTAATTATTAAAGATAATAATTCTTAGGGAATCTAAGATGACAAGTTCTGTCATACAAACATAGAAGAAACCACTGTGTTTCTCCTTGAATTAACTAAGGAAAAATGTAGCAGAAAGTGACCCCACAAGTGAAGACTTGCACAAATTGGCATTTCACAATGGGAGCACCGTTTGATTTCCTGTCTGGAATCATCTTTATTCACACAGTAATTTAATCTACTCCCTGTATTTTTGTTTCCTTACTTTAGGGGCATTCCACGCCTTTGACAAAGATGGGGATGGCATCATTAAGCTCAATGTCCTGGAGGTAAATTGCTTTATGAGAGTATGGCTAACACAATGTCACAATACTAAATTTTAATTGTATTAATCATTGTACATATTTTCAATGGAGAACTCTATGAATAGAGTTAATCTAAAATTATCACGCAATTGGTAAGAAACCCCAAAACCTCCTAAAATTTTGCTACCAATTTTACACAGAAAACATCCATGATCTGCCAGCAACAACTGCTCTGTAAGACTCCAATTGGTGCTGAAGGGTACTGCTGCAGCCTCGTTGTATCTTTAAAGTCCATCAAAAAAATTTTGATATTATTTTTTTATTAGGCCATTTAGATCAAACACAGTGATATGGTATTAAATAATAGTTCTTAATATGGTTTATAGCATAGTTCTTTATCTTTTAAAAATCTTGTTAAGAAGAATAGAAAGTTTCAACTTCATGTCCTCTGTGAGGGAGACCATTTAAAACACTCTTCACTTTTTGCAAGGGAAGGAGAAATAGGAGCAAGAGACTCAAGAAAATCCCCCACTGCCACTCCATGCTAAGTGACAGACAGCAAGCAGCTGCTTTCCAGCTAGAGAAGGCGGTGTCTTCATACAATAGGTGGGAGGACACCAACAACTATCCTTTAACTCTTTAACTCTTCTTTCAGTGGCTGCAGCTCACCCTGTACGCCTAACACCGGAGCCAGCGGCCACCTCCATCAAGAACACACTGAAGATTCCAAGGAGCTAGCACCATTCATCCCAAGGGCAAACAGGAGCAATTCCTAATTGTATCATTCAGTCCCCAAGATGAACAGCACATGGGAAGAAGCCCTTGGAAAAAGAGACAACCATACTCTAGTGGACAGCACAATACATATATTTCATAACTACTTTTATAGCATCCTGACATTTTTTCTTTGGGCAACAAGGATTAATTTATTGCTGACTGAATTAAGCTTTCTCTGCATGGTGAAGACATGGAAAATACAAAATTGTTCTGCTTGTGCTGACAGTTGGAAAGGTCTTCCCTCAAGTCAGGTGAAACTGGGACTGTATCTAACTGTGAAAGTCAGAGGTGTTTACTGCCACCTTGTAATTGGACATTAACTCTGTCCTGCTCTTGGTATTGTCCTTTCATCTCTTTACAATGTTTACTGAATATTTCACATGAGATTGTGCTAATTACATTAATATTATGCAACTAATGACTCAGTTACAGATTTGGCTGTGCAGGTTGGATCTCTGCTATGTAGAAATGGGAGAGTAGTGCACAACAGTCTGCAATACCAGAGTACAGCTTGTTCTAATGTCTCAGCAGAAGTACCAGAACACCAATTAGCTCTCATTTTTAGTACCCATCCTGATTACAAATGTGGACATTGTGTTTTTCATTGTAACTGCATTCCCCATATATTGAGAAACTTATTTGCCATTTGAGGCAGACAATCTCTTATACATACAAATTTATATACCTACACACATACATTTCCCCCACCCCAGGTCCTATTTCTCAACACTAGCGTGCACTTCTTTATTGCAAGAGGTGACTTGTAGCAGAATCTATGTCAGCATGACCACTTTGGGAATATTATTCCAAAGGGCAAGGACAATTAGTTTAATGGAACCAAAAATAAACTGGATTTTGGCCTAGGCTTTTTGGTCTTATTCTGAAAGAACAGATGAAGATGAAACATTGAGCACTCTCCCATCATTCTCCTGGCTATACAGCAGCTTTTGCAGCTATGGCAAATGTGAAATTAGCTTAATATCTCAAATATTTGCCCTTCACTCCTTGAATACATTTAAAAAAAAAACCAAAAAAAACCCAAAAAAAAGCACTTGAGAGGTTCCCTTGCTACTAGCTTAAAGGATGACAGGTTTTCACAAGTACAATATAAAAAATGGAAAGGCAAACAAAACATGCAAGGAAGACCAGACTTAGTCAGGTCTTTTACTTAGCTGTCTAGTGGCAAAACGTAGCAAAGCCCCTAATGTAAAGTAAAATTTTAAAAACAAATTGTAGCATCCACTGAAAGTTATACCAGTGAGTAGTATATTTAACTGAAAGGTCACTATTAAGCAGAAAATCTTTTGACTATAAAGTACTTAGTGTTGTCTTGCACTGTAACTTACTCTGAAAGAGGAAGAAAATCCTATAGCTTATCTTTAGAAAAGTTATTCTCCTTAATTCAGCTGTTTTTTAACCCAAATAAATTTTAGGATGACTGGAACACTTGGAGCCCTGGCTTCCAACCATGCCTTACCTCCACAAAGCTATTATTTTCCATACAAGTATGGCAGAGGTGACTTTAGTTGGAATGTTCAGAGACAAATGAAAATCTATCAGTCAAAAGATCAAAATCAGGATTTTTAATTGGCAACTTAAAACTAATCCTTATAGTTCTGGTGAGTGAACTACCAACAAGCTCCAGAGAACTTCCCTTGCAATGGGCCATGAAGCAAGACAGGCAGCACGTCAGCTTGGAGGCATCACGTGGGTTGACAGTTTCATTTCTTTGCCAAATGACTAGGTCTGAGGTTTCCTGCACACCTGTAACATTCCTGCCAGTGTTGAAGCTTCAAAGTGGCCTGTCTGATTTTATCTAGCACTCACAGAATAGGAAAAAATCCAGAAGAAAGTCAAGTTCTACCAAATCCTATGAAAATTATTCTATTTACAACAAAGGAGAAACAGACAAACCATAACAATATAAAGAACTTTATTTTTTTAAATTTCTTCTTTTGCCATGTCAAGTTTCATTATTACACTCACAGCTTTGTACCAAAGTGAGAGAAGAAAACAATGATCAATCTGTGCACATGTTCTACACAGCTTAAATTACTAAATATTCAATCAAGTTGTGTTATTCCACTTCCATTCTTTCAAAAGACTGTTTAACATTACAGCAAAATGAGATCTGAGAAGCTGGCAGGCACATATAACACAATATATACCTACACAGTTTGCTTCTTGAGGATTAATTTTTCACACACACAGTAGCTGAAACCATTTCCTTATCCTTCCTCACATATTCTGCAACTCTGGACAACTTTGCTTATAGTACTGTATGAATTATAGTACTACACAAATCTGAAAACCAAGATTCACCTGTACCTCTGTTTTAATTCATCTTAAGGGAAAAGTATTCTTTCAACAAAGACATTTCCCCTGCCATTTATTGCAAGTTTGCAGTTATCATTTACCTTGATCCAGCTGATTGTACTGTTTGAAAATGTGCATTACCAACTGCACTACTTCAAACACTCCACATAGCCAAGCTCCTACTATTTTGCAGAAGCCTATTTATGTGCTGGTAATATGTTTAAAGTCTGTAATTCACATGTAAGAGACACAATGTAAGCAGAAACCTGGATATTTAATGCATCTTTGTACCAAGAGATATAGAAGTTTTCCCTCCTTCCACATACAGAAGCAGCAGCAGCATTAGGCCAGTGTTTTGCACTGCCAGGTAGCTGTTATTTTTCTCTGAAATTTGAAGGAGAAAGGAGAAACTAATCTAGACCAATCCCAAAAGGCCCCTAAAGGGCTGCCATATGTTATTAGCCATACAGCAAGTCCAGAACTTCTTTTTAAACACTTGACTAATAAAAAACCCACAGCTAACCACAAAATAAATCTTCACTCTACTCACTCTTCCACCCACAACTTTTTACTTGCATAAAAAAAAACAAACCAAAACAAAAAAATAAATAGTCTTGAAACTGGCTTCAGATGTGCAGTACTGCTTTTCATGCAAATATTACCATGTTAAATGTCATAAACAGCCCACCTTCCCAAAGTTACTACATTCTTCAACTAGAAGTATATCAGGAGTCAAAACTCTTAAGTTTCAAGACCAATAAATGGCCAGTTGCGAAATCTGCACCAAATTCCAGCTGAACAAAGAGGAAACCCCTCAACAGAACTCTAGAGAAGCTGGGGGATTTCCACAGCTGCACAGCTTTATAGCAATTCCTTTAAAGATAGTCTCATGACAAAACAGTATAGCATTTTCCCCTGAACCCCTGAAGATTAAAAAAATTGTTTCTGATTTATGAAGCAAATTTTTCACTCATGCAGCTCCACTATTTTCCCACCTCTTACCCATTTTAGGATTCTTACAGTGTATCTGAAATGACCAACAAAGTAGCAAAAGAAACCACTGCTAAAGCTGGACTTCAGAAGCCCAGACTTTTCAGGAGGATTGTTTTCAAGCCAGTTAAGGAAAGATCATGGACCACATAAAAAGAAAGACTGCTTCCACCAACTAGAAAAGATAAACCAAACAAGCAAATGGGAATGCAAATAAAGTGTAACAACTCTGTTGCAACATCTAGTGAAAAAGATCTTTAAATGTTCCTGAAAACAGCTGAAATAATGTAAAGAACCACAAGGGAGGAAAAGTAACAAAATCTACTCTCACAGACATTTTTCAGAATGCCACTACTGCCCCACAAGCTTGTCCTCCAGACACACCTCCACACCTTCACTTGCAGCACAGTCCATGAAGGACAGCTTAGGACACCCAGTCTGTTTATGCCACACTTACATGCTTCCTCACTGTGGTTCAAAAAACTCCCAGAAGAACTCCTGAATATCAATATCTTTGGAAATGCTTTAAGTGTTACGCAGTCTTCTGCTTTTAGGTCATGAAAAAACCCAAACAAATGCTCTCAGACTTCAGAGCATTACACTGTCCTTCATCAAACATCTACACCACTTAAAGACTTCCCCAAACTTGATTCTCTATTGAATTGCTTCATCCACAGCCCACAGAAAGAAAGATTAAAAAAGCCCAACACCAAAACCACAAACACACATCCCTCAAAAACCAAAACAAGACCCTCAGAACAACCAGAGGTCTGAGCCACATATTTGCTTTTCGCTATCCACAAACAGATTAATAAAAAGTAAACAAACAAAATCAATCACCACAAAAGCACTAGAATCTCAGAGATTCTCATGTCTTTGAAGTAGGATGCTACTGCATCTCATTCATATTTTACTCCTGTCTCATAAAAAATATTCATCAGTGTCAGAGCAATTCTGCTTGTCTGCTAAGATAATACAAAACCCGTGTTCTCCAGAGAAGTTCCTTGATTTGAGGCAGTGGAACATCCACAGGATTTCCTGAATCATTTCATTTTCTTGCCCTTAAAAGGCTTCTTTACAGTCAAAGAATGAGTCTATAAAACTTATTTGGTCTATGGCTGACAAGTCTGAAAGTATTTGTGAAAAGGATACCCACTAGAAGCCCACTTAGGTTTTTTTTGAAAAGCACTGGATTCATGTACAAGCAGCTCAGTTCGCTGTCTTCATCTTCACTTACAGCTTAGGAAAATGTCTGCTTATTTTATCCTGTGCAGCAAAGCTTGCTAGATTAGTCTCAATGTTAAGAGGGTTCTTTGCTAAATTAGTGTCATTAAAGGAGAGAGGATGGCAGATGCCAGAAGGGCATTTCACTGTATTTCACAAGGTGAAGGCATCTCGCTCAAGGGGACACTTGCAGGGGAACCCTGACAAGTTGAAACAGTCTTCCCTTCTGCACTGGCCTCTCTGTGGTACTTGCTGTGCATTAGGAGAAATAAGACTTTTACATGTGATACACGTTTCATATCACCAGTTTCTGCTTGAGAACTTTAGACTTTAAAATCCTGCTCCATTCTTTCCAGTTGAGTTTTTGTGAACTTCATATAGTCCAAGCCAATTTAGCCAGTTCACAACAGAAACAAAACACTACCAAAGTGGATGCACTCAGACACACAGTGACTTTGCATTTCTCTTGGTTTGCTATGTCATGAGTGTATGGGACTGCAAAGCTCAGTCACTAAGATTACATAAAATCAGCAATCCAATTATGGTGTTTTAGCAAGCCAGCAGTGGTGGTTACACTGCTCTTTAACTAAAAGAAAAACAAATACCACTTACTTCTTTTCCATATATTAGGACCTATACTGAAAAAGACTAAGATTGAAAAGCCTGTGAGCAGAGCCACTGTTCTGGCTGTTTTGCTGCTACTGGCGTCTCTCTCAAGAAATAATCACTTTCCTCAAAATAAATAAAATAGCTCAAAAGAGGTATCTATCACTGTGCCAGCTATAGCAATTTTTACACAAGGAATAGAAAATGTTACAATTAACATTAAAAAATTAGTTTATTCCAGTCCCCATAAAGTAACTTTTCTTTTTATGAAGAAAAAAAAAACATACACTGGATATTCGGGTTACATTATTAGAATTTGTGATATTCTGGTTTGCAGAATTTTATTAAAATTGGCTATAAAACTGGATACAACAAAACCAGACATGTCTTAGACACATAACAGGATTCAAGCTGAGTTTGCAAACAGCAGCACCCTATAGTAATCTAAGTTTGCAACACCCCTTTGGACTTCTCAAAGACAATGCTTCTTAAAAAAAAATTAAAACCACCTGAAAAAAGACAAACAACAAAGAAACAAAGCAGACAAGAGAAGGAATATTCTTGTCCACCAGTGAATTAAAAACTTGCAGGAACTTGGGTTAAGTCTTAATTACCAGCCTTATTTCTGCAGACTGCAGCACAACCTGCAGTCTCTGTAGCAATGCACTTCAGCCCCACTCAATTTTTGCATTCCAAGTGGGAAAAGAAAGAAGACAGACTGGAGTAAGAAACTGATGTTATTTGGAATAATTCTGACATACAAAATTACTTCCCAATGTGGGAGGTGAAAAGCTTCATGAATCAATCTTGCTGTCATCCTCAGCATGTCTTTCAATGTGTCCTACAGCATCCTAGAAAAGAACCAGAGAAGTCAATTTAAAAAAATCATTATGATCATCAGCAAAAAAAAACCCCAAAACACCAAAAAACAACAAAAAACCCCAACCAAACAAAAAAAAACCCAAAACCACAAAAAACTTCAAAATATTCTAGAAGCATCAGTGAAAGTGACATTCTATATAACATATATTTGTTTGGCTTAAAGGTTCTAAAAAGATAAGTATTATCATTATCAAGCTATTAAATCCCATATAAAAAGTGTTTCACATACTGTAGCATTAAAGGTTAATAAAAAAAAGTTTCCTTTTTGATTAGAAGAGCAAATTAAATACACACATCATATCCAAAGCCAGCACTTAAAGACAAATAAAGGATTCTACTGTTCATTAATCCTTGAAGAAACCTCCATCCATCCCATATGTTGGAAAGCATTCAAAGGAAGGCAGTTTATATTGACAAGGACTAAAATGTAGATTTTACCAATAGGTCTATAGATAACTACCCTCCTTACACCCACCCTCCAATCCTTTCCACATTACTTCATCCAGTTCTTATGCTTCTTCATTTTGCCCCTCTTCTGTGCTAACTTTTATCCAGAAGTTTATGCATTACTTATTTAAAGATTGGTTTTGCTAACAATCACATGTGAAAAATAAACAACAATGGAAGAGATACCAATGGATTTTAATTAAATCCTTAAATTAAAAGGATACAATCTTGTTTTCAAGGCAGATGTTTGTTCATCTTAAAGACATTTTTCCTTCAAAAACAGCCTAATATCTTGAATATAATGTCTTTAATATTTTAAGAATTCTACCATTTCCATGTAATAGTTTAGGATCAAACTGTTTAAAATTGACCATATGTCAAATTACCATAGCTGCACTGTTCATCTGCCACAGGCTGAACTGAACCCTGCTAGCCTTGGATGAATGTAACCACATGCAGTTAAAGCCTACCAAAGCTAGAAAAATTTAACCCTTTTTAAGAGAAATAGGATCAAGTCCCACCATTGTGGTGTATAAAGTACATTATATTACCAAATACAACCATGTTATTTCAACCACATACCTGCTTGGAACCTTTCCTGGAAGTAAAGAAAGCATCACAGTTCTTCCAACGACATTTCAGGGTCTGAAAATTTGGATTTGTGTGGTCAGTTAGCAGGTGTTGTTTCAGATGGTCCACAACTCCAAAGATCAGTGAACATCCATGCCACTGGGAGAAAAAACAACACACTAGAATAAGCTAGGGAAATACAATTTTTGCTAATGCTTTTCTTTTCTTCCAAGACTGTAAGCACATCTACCAACTCCTGTAAGTTTTTTATCCTATTATATTTCCATTTTCCATGGTCTCTATTCCTTTAATTACAGCTTTACAGAAAATTTTCCTAACTTTAGCCAAGCCTTGACCATCACCAGGAATGGCAGAAGAAAGAGAAGAAAGCTTTACGAGATTTAAGCTTACCTGAGACAAAGTTATTTGCAATTTCATTAAATTTATTTAGCACAGTGAATCAGCTTTTCTATGTCACTCAGTCAAAGTTTTTGGTATTAAACAGTTACACATCTAAAAGCTGCCAGAAAGAACAGTAATTCACACTAACAACTTGCCCCAAAGCACACACACAAATATATATATACACACAAACACATATACACACACAGCAAATACAAAAAAATATATATATACACACACAGCAAAGACAATAAAAAATGAAACTAGTGACATATACCTAAGTGATATATAAAAGTACATACATATTAAAAAAAACACCAGCTAATTATGAAAAATATAAGGTCAAGCTACCCAAGACTAAGTGACTAGTCCAGAAAATACAATAACGAAGGCTAAAAACAATTTGCTAATTACCCAGCATCGAAAATTTTGCATCAGATTAAGCCTCACAGCTCTGACACTGCCATCATAGCATCCGGTGTAGATCTGTAAAAGAAACATTTATGGATAAACAAGCTGGGAATAAAAGAAAAAAAAAGTAAAATTTTGAAGGAGACTTCAGTGTAGGTAAAAAACAATTAAATATCAGCATGCTTCTATATTTAAAAAATACGTATAACCAAATTCTTTTAATATTTGCATTCATAGTTCACAAAAACCTACACATGAATAAGAAACGCTTCTATAACCTCTATTATTGATAGTGTCATGTGTGCAACAGTTCAGAAAAGTTTAAATTATGGTGCTACCCACTAAAATGAAAAAATATGTAGGTGTAAATGTCAAGTTGAATGTATTTCCAGGACTTAACCAGTTATATGTGTATTAAAAAAATGATGGAGGGGAAGTGTGTGAAAGAACATCAGAATTTCAGAAAGACTGATGCAGATCCTTTCACTCATCATTAAACTTTTCATCTGAACCCTTCTTTGATTTGAGAATGCCCACAACAGACCAGTGCTGGGGCACAGTTCAAGCCTCAGGCTGGACTCACATGAGATGTGATGCTTGGGCAAAGTGTA
This sequence comes from Chloebia gouldiae, assembly GCA_003676055.1. Classification (NCBI taxonomy): domain Eukaryota; kingdom Metazoa; phylum Chordata; class Aves; order Passeriformes; family Passeridae; genus Chloebia; species Chloebia gouldiae. The sequence continues at coordinate 30,709,717 of QUSF01000004.1, read as the reverse complement.
TTCCAATTAGTAGGAAATCTGTTCCTTTGGATTTAACTTTTCTGTTATTACAGATCACTACTATACCTTTTATTTTATAGTCTCAAATAAACTTTGCAAACAAATTCCTAGACATGCAGACAAATGCTATTAAAGACTATTTTAAGAAATATTTATCCAGAAGTGCTTCTGAAATTTATCTTGCAGGGCAGATACATGAAGAAACCTGTACATCTGAATCAATTGCACACCTTTGTTTACGTTCTGTCAAAGATTGCTAGAGGTTTGGCTGTGGGTGAAGTTTTTCTCCAGCATCTGAGAGATTCCCTTGAGTAAAAGTCAAACAGGATTGACACTTTAAAAAGCAGAAGTATTTCACTATTTCTAGTGTCTTCACTGTAATCATAACTGCAAAAAGAACTATTGTTTTAAGACTGCATTAAGCTGACAGTGATTTTTCCCCAGATAATAGTATTACATAAATATAAAGCTGTTATAGCCACTTGATTCTTTGACTGAGAACAACACAGAAATGCAGCCAAACAGCAGGCTGATTTCTTTATCTGAAGAAATTAAACTGCCTTGTATGCACCTGTGGCAATTACTACCTTCTCTTTAAGAACAGTGAAAAGAAGGGAGTTACCATGCTCTTATGGATAGTCATACACATGATCATATCTGAGTGGCCTCCATAAACTTGCAAGCGGTCGTGTGACTTGAAAGAAACAGAAACAGACATTTAATAGCATGACATTTTTTAAGAGCCGTTTTTCACAGACATGTAAATGATAATACTTCCAAGAGCAGTTTCCTTGGTAGCAACTAAACTGCTATAGTGGATGCCAAACGTTATAGCTACCTTGAAAGCTCACTTTTCTCACTTTTGCTTACATTGCTTCTGTGAGTCTTTTCATCCAACTAAGCACTTGTTCTTTCAACAGACAAAGCTAACATTTTCCCACTTTTCTGAGCTGTCATTGTCTTGGAATAACCCAGGTTCAAAAAAAAAGGTTTTAGGTTATATTCTTTAAAACCCATGTATTTTGACTGGTGAGACAATATATATACTGAGTGACAGGAAAAAGAGAGATGGGCTAGAGACCAGAAATAACAAAGATGACTTCTATTTGACTTCAAAATCATTAACCCATATTAGTGTCATTAGTAACCACCTATTTTCTTACCTGTAGTTCATAAACACGAACAAATTTATCCAGACATGCTGTCACCATGACTTTCCCAAGAATGTTCACAACTGTTACTGCATGGTTATGGCCCTTGTAGATCCGTACCAGCTCTCCAGTCTGCATCAAGAAAAAGCAAAGGTAAAAAGGTGTTTGGTTTGGTTTTTCTTAAATAAAAGTACAAAATTGTTTTACCTAATGCCTGTGTATAGGGTAGCTAGCTTCAATGCTCACTACTCAAAAATGGAAACATCCTTTATTAGAATTCTACTCCCTGTGAAGGCACTTATAGATTATGATCAAATACTACTTATCCTTTTGTGTGTCCATCCTAACACAGAGTCATTCCAGTACAATAGAAATGCATGGGTCTGTCTAAAGTGCTCTTTCTCTTCCTCTTCTCCTTCTGAACATGAGCCACCAGTGTGCCCAGGTGGCCAAAAAGTCAGTGGTATCCTGGCCTGTACCAGGAATAACGTGGCAAGCAGGACCAGGGAAGTGATTCTTCCCCTGTACTCAGCACTGGTGAGGCCACATATCGAGTGCAGTATGCAGTTTTGGGCCCCTCAGTTCAGGAGCGAGACCAAAGAAGGGAAAGAAGATGGAAATACTGACTTTATAGAATAAGAATTCAGTGCCTTAGTAGCAAAAGTCATTCCATCATTCTATATGAGACTTACATGAATGTTGTGGGCATGGACAGACTGATCACTGGAGCCACTGAATACCAGATCATTCACAACCTTAAAAAAAAGAAAAGTTTCATATTTTGTAACAGATATGGAAATGGGTAAGCAAAATATTAAGACACTGTTCAGTTTAAAGTTATACTGTAATATTTCCTAAATTTGAGAGCCTTAAAATCAATTAAGAGTATGAAGAAAAAAGCAGGCACTGAGTTCTTCACATAAGAGGTAGAAGATGTATTACAATGATTTTTGACATTTTATAACTGACAGAAGCTGTTAACTTGCAGTCCAACAAGCTAACTCATCCTACCTATGGATTATTCTCACGGACAGCACAGCACCAAATCAGGGACCAAGCAAAATGAATGCAGAATGCTGCTCTGCACATGCACAGTAAAGCCCAATGTTTCCAGGAAATTTTGGACGTGCTGCATACTTATATGCTGCTCATGTAAGAAAAATTATGCTCCTAACCCCTAACAAGTGACAAGACAAGAGGAAACACCTTCAAGTTGCACCAGGGAAGTTTATAATGGGTATTAGGAAAAGTTTCTTCACTGAAAGGATGATCAGGCATTGGAACAGGCTGCCCAAGGAAGTGATGGAATTCCTGAAGTGTTCAAGTGCTCAGACATAGACGTGGCAGCTGGGGACATGACATATGGCAGGCAAACAGATAATTTCCCTACCAAATTGTTCAGTTTTTATAATTTAAAATAGAGAAAGCCTCCATTTCCTACCATAATCTGCTCATCATTTTAAGCATTCTTTGTCCACAATGTATTTTCAGAGACACCTGCCTTCATGCAGAGAATAGTCTTGCTGTGACCTTCCAGGGTTCTGAGAAGCAGCCCGTTCCGCGCGTCTCGCACGCTGATGGTGCAGTCATAGGAGCCCACTACCAACAACTTGCGTGCTCCTTCCTGAGCTGTGGCTAAACAGCTCACTGCTCTAGGGCCATGGCATTCAAAGGTATCAACCTGTTTATTATTCTGGTGGGGGAAGAAAGAAATAGAATTAAAATTTTGGTATGAAACTTACTAGACCATTGAGTCCTTTTTGTGTTGTGCTTGTTTGGTAAGAATTGCATCTTAAAAATTAAGTTTCCAAATCAAAGAAAAAATTCCTTATGTTATATAGACCAGGAGGAACCATAAGGAAAAGTGTAACAATACAGCACCTAAAAGAAAGGTAAACAAAGAGAGAGGCAGATAGGACAGCTTCATGCATGGACAAAGTAAACAACCAAAAGGGGCCAACAGTGAGCATTTATACTGAAATGTGTTCATTACAAATACATTTACTGCTGTAGATACAGAACGGAAAGAAACACAGAGGAAAGAAACATCATCACAACAGGCTTTCAGGTGCCAAAATTTATACAAACTAACCTTTATGTTGAAAGTAACCACTGTGCCATTTGCAAGACCTGCATAAAGGATCCGCCATCTACTGTGTAAACAGAGCACTCGATCTTCCAATTTAAACTGTTCCATGCACTCTTTGGTCTAGCAATGGAAAGAAGTACTTAAAGATTTTCATTAACTGAAAACAATTCAAGAAAAAAAACCTGAAATGAATGATGATTTTCACGTTGTAAACCAACAGAACTGGAGAAAAACATCTGACAGTCTGGTGTCATATAGCAGTTTGATCCTCATTTTAATTAGGACCATCTCTAAGGCTTGACTCTAGTTCAGCAACCGGTTTTAACCCCAAACACTTTTTTCTAGTCACAACCTTTAATTGATTCTGTGTCTGGAAATTTAGACTACTGATTGTACATACATACAAACACATATGAAAACTGTCTGTTACATGGTTGAGGAGTCCCCAGTAAGTTCCCCACAGCGAAAGACTTTAAAACCTTCCTGAAGCAGATACTTGCTTTCTAGTCCTTCAAGGACAGATTGGGCAGGTCTTTTTATCATTTAGACTCAAATATCCAGCTTCAGGAAGCCTCAGTCTGCTCTTTCACACAGCTTCAGCATAACAGATACCTGTTCTGTCTATGGCTGCTCTAAAGACATCAGCAATGAAGTTAAAAATAGAGGACGAAAAGTAAGATTCATGGCCAAACAGTTATTCTGCTCTTTGGTGTTCCCAACATTTGGGATTATGCCATGCTGTTCTGGCAAAAACTCAGTACTGACAAGCTAGTCAAAAGATTAGGGTAGTAAATCAGTTAATGGTTTGCTAGTTTTTTTTTGCGAGGTTCTGTTTCTCCTGCTCTACTCTAAAGAGGTGTGAACTGGTGTTCGTGTCCACATCATATGGGTTTAAAAGACTTTTAAAATTTATATTTATAAAGAAAGGCTTGCATAAAATGTAGCATACATAAATAAACCAACACAGAGTTTGAGTACCTTGATATTGTAACAGTTGATAGTGTGGTCACTTGAGCCAGTGTAGAGTGCAGCATTCTTCCCATTTGTCTGAATGACCAGAAGGCAGTTCACTTTTGAAGTATGTCCTTCAAAGATGGCCACACACTTCCTGCTCTAAAAAGGAAAGCATAGAGTCTGTCAGCATAAATGCCTCTTGGAATATGCACCTAACAGAATGGGGCAGCACTGCTAAAAAAAATCAGGATACATATGGCAATCTATCTCCCCTTGTCTCTCTCATAGGCAGAAGGGGTTGGAGAGGTGGAGAGGAGAGGTTTGAAGAAAATAATAGTATAAAATAAATTAGGGCCTTTAAAAAGCAGCTGCTTCCTTTACTACACAGTAAGGCATTACAAAAGACAACCTTGTGATTGCAATTAATGTAACATCACTCCCACAACCTTACTTACAACGAGATTGTAGGCACAAACTGTTTTGTCTGCTGAGCAGGTATACAACAAATTCCCAAAAATCTGAATAGCATTCACTGCAGCCAAGTGTCCCTCAAAGGTTCCCTCAGTAGGTTCTTCATCCTCACCTGGCTCCGAAGACACTTCTGTAGGACAGACATGTACTTTTGACTATGGGAACACAGTCAAGAAAACACACTGCTGTGGGTTGTACTGCCAACCAGCAGAACTATTGCATGGGTTCAACACCTTTAAGTCAAATTTCATTGTGGATTCCAGCAGGACTGTGAATGTGATAGAGGGCAATATAAAGTGCTAAAAATACCTTCATATGACTAAGTTCAGGAGTATCTTCCAAATTAAAGAGATTGTACTATTGTTTGTCCTACAGCTCTACAGAGACTGTGGAACAATAGTGCTCATGTGGGAGGGGAAGGAGGATGTGGAGGAGTCAAGACACAAAGCATTCAGTGTAAGATGATATATGTTACTTCCCACTTTAGTTTTGAGTGCAAGCTTTTATCTTCAGGGCAAAATTGTCCTATGGAAGCAGGCTGATCAAGACTTAACTCAAAAGTCTTGCAAGATACTACATACGAAGCATCAGAAGGAAAGCTTAAAAGATATACCTGAGGAGTTCTTTGATCCTCTTAGGGATGATATGGAAGTCTGTGTCTCAGCCACACTGTAAGGCAAAAATAAACAGTAGCAAAACTGGACTTTGCATGTTCATTTTCAGACAAAATACTAGGGTACGTAATATTCCAAAACACAAGTCTCTGCACTTAGTAGAAAATATGCTGTGAAGGTAAGCTCAAAACCAAACTGGGCAGCCCTGTTCTTGTATTAAGTTGAATTAGTAGGTAACAAGACACATTCACTTGTTGACCAAAAAAGCCAAGTCAGTTTTTATTTTCCCTTTTTTTTTTACTCCTGAAGTCACTAATGTAAGACTTTGTGAATGGGAAAAAAAAAAAGGAAAAGAGAGGCCTCTTATGAATACTGTGTAATATTAATAGTTTTACTGTTACAATAGTCTTCAATTACTATTAGAAATACTATTACAAGGTCTACAATAATCTCACCTTTTTTTCCCATCACTCCTATAATTTGCATCAATCTCACAGGTGGAGCTCACTTCATCATACCCAGAAGATGCCTCTAGGACTGCCTGATCCACAGAGTTGCATAAATCCCTCTTTGATGGACTGTCTGGTTTCTCATCTCCTGATGCTGATGAACCAACATCAACCACCTCACACTGAGGTTCCACTAGCTCCAGAGAAGCATCACTGTCATTCTCATCTTTGTTTCTTGCTGCTTGAGCAAAAGTAACTCCACCCTCCTCTCTTGGAGGAGTAACTTTTTCTCCTTTAGCAACCTTTCCACCCTTGACTTTCCGGACAGGCTTGAGGTCAATCATATCCTGCTCTGTATCGCTGTTGTCTGGCACATGGGCTGCCCTCAGAGTTTTCTTCTTCCTTAACCTTCTCCTCCTTCTAGTCCCTTTCTCTGCTGGGACTGCAGCCATTGTCAAGTGTTGCTCAGACGGTTCTGCTGACAATTTGGGAGTTTTATCCATTGGCATTTTTAGAAGGACCGAATGCTTTGAAAGAGAATTGCTACACTGATCCAGTAAAAATCTTTCAGCAGCTGTATCATTTGCTTCCTTCTTCCTGAAAACAGACTCTGAATGAGGAGAAGAGTTCTCAGGAAGTCCAGACTGTCCCTTGTCTGCAGCAGGCTCATGGACATCTCGATCAGTGTGTTGGAAACAAGCCGCCAGTCCTGCCAGGGATATGGTTGCAGTGATAACTGGATACACTGAAGTTTTCTGGTTGGTCTCTTCTAAAGAAAACAGCCTAGTGTTACATTCAATCAGTACAGCAGTAACTATTTATACAAAGTGTCCCTCCCTGTATTTTCTGTTTACACTTAATTGTGCATGTGAAGTACATATTCCTAGCTGTTGAAAACTATGTGCACATGCAGATCTGCTATTCAGTCAGTTATTCAGCCTTTAAAAAAACTTAACTGGGGAATAAAATGTTTATCCATGTACATAGAAATAAAGGAATGGGGAACATCATTCAAGCTGCTGGCTTACTATATGCTTTTAAAGTTCTGACAATCTTCGGTGAATCCTACATTGTTGACTGAAGATGCCACCACCTCTCTGTGTGCTCCCTTACCAGCTGTCATGATTTTTGTAGAAATTATATTAATCAATGCATGCCAAGTACACCTCATCTGTTCAGTGACAGTTTGAAAATCTTGTGCTGAACTATTACAGCTAATATATACAGTTTTTTCTACCGAGTTACTTGGACCTAATTCAAGGTAGACAGTTATGCAGAACCCACTCTGCAGCACTGTACCTTTATCCTGGAAATAGCAGCACTGTAAGCCATAAGGGTAGGCTTTATTTAGTTACTTTAGTTTAGTTAGCTCATCTGTGGTGGTCTATGTAATGGGGTCAACACACTCTCCCTATCATTTAATTGTGATTGAATTAATATGAACAAAATGATCCAACCTCTCGGCTGAGACAGACTTAGAGCAGCATCTCACAGCTGTTTCCCACACCCAAAAATTCCCCACTTACACCTGCAATAACTAAAATCCAAAACAGGATGTTTCAAGTTCACTGCATTTCTGGGGCGGGATCGTGCAATGCAAATGGGAAGTTGGCAGTATCTGAAACACTTGCCTCTTCCAGCCTCTTAGAAGACAGCAAATTAAACCTACATTAATGCTTGGCCAAAAGCACATTACACATTACGGGACAAATCTGATGCTTTGGAATTACACATCCAACTAGAAACAGCTAAAATGAGAACATCTCTGACCCACACCTTTCTCATATGTTGCATTTAAAGTAAATCAATTGAGAGAAGTTTTCCTTTGGACATGTAACTGCCACGCACAATAGCAAAACTTGATAGAAAAACCTTTGTATAGAAAAAAAAAAAACTAATTAGATGAAGTTTGAACAAATCACTATGTTGAATTATCCTGGGAAGAAGGCATACAAAACCTTAAATTCCGAATACGCCTCTAATATAATCTGCCACTCATTTCCCACTGGAAAGGCTAGGAAGTAACTTGGTCACTTTATAACAGGAAAATAATAGCAACCAGCCACTTAAACTGAAATTTCTAAATCCAAAAGTTATTAATTCTCAGCACTTGGAGTGCTGAGGGTATTAGAAAAAGAAGTAGGAAACCACCATGGCAATGAAAGTAAACAGAATCACTCAGCAACACAGGTGGGACACACTGCTGGCATTTAGGGGAAAAGAAATACAATCAGGTCCCTCAAAGCAAGGCTGAGCTAACCTCAATAGGCAGCTGACAGCTAAACATTCAACCCCAAAAATTAAACTGTCTGTCCCAGAGTCAATTCCTCTTCCTCAAATTACAGAATTTACCTGAAGGCAAATGCTTATTTCCACCCAAATTACTAAATTTATCTGAAGGCAAACTAATTTTAAATGTAACACATATATAAGTTCATCAATACCAAAACTATGGTAACTTGACAAATGAACATAAAAAGAATATTCTTGCTTTTAATACACCAAAATTCAGTAGGAAATGGAAAAATACTGTGATTAAGAGCTTTCTGAAATAATTAGTTAAGTAATAAATGGAGCTATACACTGAAGGTTCATCTTCATAAGAAAAAAAAACCTCTTCAACTTCTCTGTTGTGAGGTTTCAAGATTCTGCAACCAAGACATTTCATGCCACTGCAGCGAGTGGTCACTAATTCTTCCTTAGAGCTGAAAACTGAAAATAAAAATAACACTGATACAAATAAAAATAAGAATTTCACTGATGTTTAAGCATAACTGTATGGCATATGCCAATAAAAACAGGAAAGCAAAGGTAGTGGCTTCCTAAAAGTTGAGTCTTAAGAATGCAAACAAACAAAAAAGCCGGTTCTTCCCCTGCCCCAAGTTTACTTCAGTGAATACTCCCATAGCCTCATATTCCTTGTCAAATCCTCCAAAAAGAGATGAAGCAAAACTCAGAATACTACATTAATGTACTTAAACAGAATGGAATATAGGAAATGCAATCATGACTAAAAAAACCCACCACTTATATGCAATTCTACAGCTGAAGCAAACTAAAAAAAAGTTTAAAAATAAAATTATTTCAATTAAAGAGGTGTAAACTTCAATTCAGCCAACATTCATCTTGTGCTTGAGGAAAAAAGTGCTTAGAAAGGTAGAACATGACTTATTCCATACTATTTTGTACTTCAGTTGGAGGGGAAAACATTGTGTTGGCTATCTTTAATAAAGATCAATTTTACAAATGTTTTTCTCAAATTATCTAAGTTAAAGCTCTGGGTAAGTGACATTGTTATGGCAGATAACTGTCATTAGAGTCACCCTGCTTGACTTCACAGGCTCTTAAGAAAGTATGGGATGAGCTTTTCATCTTCAGTTTTTACCCTCAGTCACAGTAGCAAATTCAAGAGGAAACTACCAATTGCATCTAAGCCTTTGACCACAGTGCACAAGTTTTATGGGGTTTAAACTGTCTAAATAAAGAGTTGGCTATTTCAGCTGTAGTCGTTAAGATCTCACTTTGCTGAGGCAAGAGCTCTCCCATCAGATGTTCAATTAATTCAGCAGTTTCTCCTCCAGATAAAAGTAAACCCCTATCTTCATTGCCCTCCCATGCCCCTCACACGAGTGAACAGTGCCTAACAACCAATTAGTAGAAGATGGATTGCTACTTCTAATATTACAAATTATACCCTTCATGCTTATCTAGCAGAGCTCAAGAAGAACACAAAATTATCTTGATGCCAGTGTTCATAATTTTTTTAAAAAATGTTTTCAGGCACATCTTTTTCCTTTGTAGGCAGACTTTTTGCTACCAGTGCTCATTAAAAGATGCAGAGTAGAAGACAAATTATAGAGGAGATTGTCAGGTTAGTTGGGTTGTGCCAGTTTTGGGTTTTTTAGTTAACTAAATTATTCTAAGAGGATGTAACCTTCAAATTCATGTTTGTTTTATTTTCAAAGCAAACCTAGAAAGTCCTTCACAAGTTAATGAGAGACAGATTAATAATTTCCTTATTTTCTTCAAGCTAATTATCTTAAAGCAAAACTACAATTACCATCATTCTGTTCCACCTCTTCTGTTTGTGGAGGACATGGAGAGCTCTGGAGTACAGAATTCACATTTGGTTCTGTGCCTTTTGGAGACACAGGTTCTCGTTTAACTTGTACTGAAGAGTCAGGAGTATTGGAAGGTGTACTGCCAGAAGACTGGAATGGTGATGGCACGGTTACAGGAACAGAAGCTCCTCGAGGAGGTACAGAGGAAGACAAAGTGTCCAAAAGGGGCAGGAGAGAGCCTGAAGGAATTGAGTCAGCTGCCATTGGAGATTTGCTGTTTCGTCTCTCAGTTAGGGTACTACAGGAAAGTTGCTCTGAGAGTTCAGAAGGTTCGTATGTTTCTAACGGCAAAAGAAGAGACACATTAAAGAAACAAACAAATAAATAAACAACAGAACAAAAATACTTATATTTTACAATAAAAGTTAGTGGTGCCAGGAGCTCATTTCTTGTGGATGCAGAGTCAAGGAAGAGAAAACTTTGAAAAAAAGACACTAGACAGAAATATCAAAACTGACAGTTCACACTTGATGAAAAAGCCCTCATTTTGAAAGTGTACAATTTTATTGTAACTTAAATGAGCAGATTCAAGTTAAACGCAGTTTTTAAAAGATTCCAAGTTCAAAGAATATGAGAGTAAACATTCCACTGTTGTAGCTCTATCATATCCTTTACCTTGTAGCCCCTGCAAGATCTGGATTCTCTGACTTCTCAGTGTACTCATTTCCATAGTTATCTGCAAAACAGTTGTGGCTTATATCAGTCCCACTGATTTAACAGGCAGCTCTTCACGCTGCCAACTTCTGGTTCAGACAGTTTCCAAAGCCCACTGTTACCTGTTGCTTTAACACAAGGAACCGTTGAACCTCAACATAGGCAGCCTGCAGGGCAGCCCTTGCCTGCAAGAGGCTGCTGTCCACATTCTGCAGGGACTTGCTTAACTCTTCCTCCCTCAGAGAAATAGCCAACAACTGGTCTACCTGAGAACGTTCTGAAAAAGAAACAAAATGCAGAATCTAATTGCACTGAACACTAAGATTACCTTGCTTTAAGGTACATTAAGATACCTTACTTGTGATATCATAACAAATAGTACCACCTCAGAATGGAAAAATCCCATAAATTAGGTCAAGCATTCAAGCATCAATAATTATACAAGCAAAAAGTATTTATGGACAGGACTAACCACATCTACATGGATGAAGGGTAAAGTCAAGTATTCTTCTTTAACGAATCTCAACCTTTACTCTAGTAATTAATTCCATCATGGCTTTGCCAGCAGTGATTTAGTTAAATAAATGAATTCTCTTTCATAAAGATCTTTTCTTCAAATACATGTGTACAAGAAATACAAATAGACACACCTGCCATTAATGTAATCAAAAAGACAAAGGCAAATGTAAGCTAAACAAAGGTTTAAATTATTCAGTGAATGCAAAAGCCAAAGAAAAGCTGTCTTGGACAAAAGGAACCCAATGATTAAAAAAAGAGCTTACTACTCAAGATGATTTTAGTCCATGAGACTGGTGTTTGCCACCTCTTGAGGAAGAGTCTCTGGCTACTGTATGCAGTAAAAGATCCTCCTATACCTCCTAGAGACTTTTGGCATTAAAGAAATTGTCCAAACACATTTCCATTTGGGCACTGCTTAATTGCATTCAGGTTACAGTTTCCTTTAGCAAATTTAATACAATAACAACCATGTTAAAACAAAGTAATGGGGAAGAGATTTTACTAAGTAGAATGTGTTCTTAGTCTCTATGACAGACACTAGTCATTGAAGAAAGAGGCTGACAAAACCCCCACCTTTTCAAGTAGCGAAATACTCATTGCCACAGAAGAGTCATATCATTGCCCTACATTACAAACAAGTCTTAATATAAATAAATAATGAAAAAAAAGATAAATGGTACATTTGAAAACCATCTTCACAGCCCAAAGCTCCTAGAAATGGTTTAGTTACCAAAGAAAATATTCTGCCTAAAACATGATAGTTGGATAATGCATTTTGAGACATGGTGATGAGGATGTTTTAAGGCATGTTTCAGAAAAATCTGCCTAATGCCAGAACAAGAGTTGTCTTCGGTCAGGAGCATGAAGGAGAGAGGCACTCAACACTCATTTCCACTAAGGACATTAAAAAAGTAAAAAGTATTGCCAGAGATGTCAAAAACAGAACAGAAACCAAAGCAAGCAGAGTACAATTTTTCTGGTGAGACCACCCAGAATTAGAAAGGGAAAGCTGCATGGTGATTAGAAGGAAGTTAACTGGGGACTTCTCCCTTAAGAATTTTCATCCAAAGAGGATGGAACAAACCTCACTACCCTGTAGAGGGGGAAAACAAAGGTCCCAGCTGTATGATCAGGAACATGAACTGCAAGCAGAAAGGATGCACATACCCTCCTCTCAGAAATAACTTATGACAAATTAAGATAAAGGTTTTCAGAGAAGAATGTATTGCAGATTTATAAGCAGTCCACATTACAAACTTCAGTAAAAGCCCAAGAAGCAGCATAGTAACATTAAGGGACTACTACTTCAGCCAAGTCAAAATACTACTGGGTGTTTATAGGCTCTACACTACATGCACACATGTATGATATTCACTCACCTTTTTTACTTTTGATTTTTCTCCTTTTATTCTTTCTTTCTAGACTAGGTATTTCAGGAGAAGATCCCTCCTGCAAGTAAAATCATCCATTAAAAAGTAACAAGAATAATTTTGCCTCAAGAAGACAAACATCCATCATCTTTTCAATCATTATTCGAGGCACAGAGTAGAATCCATAATTTGCTTGCACATTCCTGTATAACTCATCATTTGCTCTGCTCTTAAAATAGGGAGGACAACAGTGCCCTGTTTTCATCTCAACTAAGAAATATTAAATAAGGCAACAGCTGCCTTCTTCCTGAGATGTTTAAGGTTGCAGTTGAATCAGTTACTGCTCTACAGTTTTAGCTTAAGGTATAGAGGATTAAACAACGAGGAATTACAATTATTGCTTTCTGCAAAACTATTTTGTGAAACTGATCAACAAGATTTTTTTGAACCTTTGTATAAGTCTAAAACCAGACTGTGAAACAAATGCAGATTTAAGAATACAATTTTAGGTATGTAAATTTTTTAAAAATGTTTTTATTTCCTTGCTTAACCATAAACCCAGAAACATCTAAGGAAAACAAATTTCTACTACAGGCTAGCTTCCATTTAAATTGTATTATGAAACACCAAGATTCTTGCCACAAAACCTAGTATTTCCACAGATATATTTTAACAGCTCTTGTTTATCGACATAGTATGCCAGGTACTAAATCAAATAAAGAGCATTTGTCATTCCTACTAGTTAAAAAAACCTATCAGAAGTCCTGCATTATGAAAGCAAAAATTTAAAGTAAATTAAGTCAAACAAAAAATGAACTTGATGTTATCAATGTACAAGACTATCAGATGGGGAAAGCCCTCCCGGCACAGATCATTCCAAAGCTGAATGACCATTGACAGGGAAAGAACCTTTTCAGCACATCAAAGTTGGACAGAATTGCATACTTACTCCAGTTGCTCTTCGCTTCTTGCCAATTCCTTGGCTGTCATTCTGTTCAGTACCAGATGTGCAGCTACTGTCTGTAGCTGCATCTATGTTATTTGACACTGCATCTATGTTATTTGACACTGCA
>QUSF01000004.1:30677540-30696242 GCA_003676055.1 Chloebia gouldiae | reverse complement strand
CTGCATCTATGTTATTTGACACTGCATCTATGTTATTTGACACTGCACTGTTTGAAGATGGATGATTTTCTTCTGAGTTCTCCAATACATTTTGCTTTTCAAGAAGAGGTGTTCTCTTCTCTGGGCTTTCCTGGTCTTGTTCTGTGCAGCCTGTGATCTCAGAGGTGGCCTGTAGGCTGGGACTTCTGCTAGTCTCAGTTCTTTCAGACATAAAAGGTGACAAAGCAAGAGATGGTGTCTCCTCTTTCTGATCAGCCTCAATGTCAGTGCTTGCCTCATATCCAGATGTTATATGATGTGGGTGGCTGTCTGCAATTACTTGCCTTTGCCCACTTTCTTTAATTTTGGCTTGTTCACTAAAAAAGCTATAAGCAGAAGAATTTCTGTCTGCTATGACACTGCTTTCAGAAAAGCTACGCTTTCTGGCCGAGCCAGACACTAAGGAAATCCCCTCCCACTGGAATCCTTCTAGAACAGTCGGATCAGATTCTTCACTGAGTTCTAGACCCTCTTGCTCATTTTGAACAAGAGGCACCATTTCTATGCCAAACCTTTAACAAGATAAAAAGAAAAATAAATAAAGAAGTTACAAGCCTGCTACACATGGAGAAAAGCCTCCCCCTTCCCCAAATGTACATTACTACTTTAAGCAGTAGGTTTAATCCCATTACATTGGTATACTGTGCTTTCTATCTCATCTGGCAATGGAACACATAGCCAGATATCACATAGCCAGACTTAGTAGCTAAGAAGTGGCAGCATGATTTTCAAGTCAGAAATCATGTTATTATAAATTATTCCCAAGCAAGGTTGGAATAATAAAATGTGACATTTTTTCAAGACACTTCAAATTCTTCAGGCTTAAAGCAAGTTTTAAAAATGCAGTATTATATAACTGCTTCTTTAAATACAAAAGCAAACTGTGTATCAGAATAAAAGATTAACAAATGAAGAGTGAGCATTTACACTGCTTGCAGCACTGCAAGCTGCAAGGGAAAAACCAACCCTCCTCCCTCAGCGTGACCTGAGAGGCATGGTTAGATCTGAAGGGTACCAACCTTGGTAAACCTTTGCCAAGTTCCTGTTTCTTCTTGGTTACCTGCTGGATGACCTGATCCCAGTTCACATTTCGCCGGGAAGCGCTAAGAATCTGCCTGAGGGTCGGTTTAAGCCCCGACTCTTTCTCTGTCTCACTTCTCCGGAGGCAATTCACATTCCGAATGCGACGTGCGTTATTGAGATTGGGCTCTGGGAGATGTGTCCCCACTTTGCTCTTCAGACTGATATGCCGTGTCAGGTCTCTTTGTAGAAAAGCAGGCAGGCCAAGTTTGCTTAAATCTGGAAGAAGGAGTCCTACTGACTGGCTTCCTCCTTTTTGAAGCTCATTATCTGAAGGATTTTCAAAACCTTCCATTTCAAATTGATCACGTGACTTGACACACTCTTCATTCCCTTCCCTGTCCTGGGAGGTTTTCAAACCCACATGCAAACGGTCCTGACTTGATGAAGAAACTCTGGGTTCTATCTCAAATGTAAAATCTTTTAGCTCAGCAGAAGCAATACTTGAAGCGGATGGCTTTTTATTATCTTCCTTTTCAGAGGTGGTATTTTTACCTTCAGGAATATCACAGGGTAAAGAAGAATCCAACTTTTCAACTTTTGCTTCTAACTTCTCACTTCCCATTAAATCATCACCACTCATATTTAATGAATCTAGTCTGAACTCCTTTGGCGACGCTTTCCCAGTTTCTTCCCTATTCTGGTCACTTGTATCTTTGCAAGAGCTTAAAGCAGAATTTTGCAAGGAATGGTTGGACTGAACACCTTTGGGATTTTGTTCTGCTTCAGTTAAGCTATTAAGAGGCTCTCCAAGATTGCTACCAAGCACACATTTGTTGTTTTGTAAGTTACCAACACAAGCACCATGCAGCTCTGATGAATAAGAGGAGAAACTGTTTGTTTCCAAGTTCACTGCATTCAAATGATTCTGCTCTTCACCACTAGTTGAGGATAACAGAAGCCTGACATTTTTTAAGAGATTGTTCGTATCTTGCTTTATCAAGGATAACTTCATATCTGTGATATTCAGAAGAGGGGATTTCAGTGATGGCATCTTATTACTCCTGCCATCATCTTTGTCAAGCTTTTCACCACTGGAAGAGTCTTTCATAACCTTGCAAGAATCCAGATGATCTGTGGTTCCGTTAGAAGGCGAAGATGCTTCATAGTTTTTAAGTTTTGAAAGGCTAACATTGGCTTCACAAGTTTGTTCTTTCACTGATAAATCAGTAAGAGGTGTAAGTACAGAACCCATTTTATCTGAAGATTTTGAAACATGATCTTCAGACCATGGTTGCTGCTCTGCAGTTTTCTGGGATGGGTAGGGAGTCCAGCGATATGTTTTATCTCTGGAAGGACTGACACTTTTTCCACTGGCTCTTGAAGTTTTGCTTTCTGGTTGTTTCAATGTACTAAAATCCAATGCCCCCTCAGCAGCAAGCTCATCACTAGTAAAATCCAAATGGTCACGCCTATTTTTTCTATTTCTATAAGGCAGAACATTGCCTTTCTCTGGCCGCTGCCATGTACACCTTTCCTTACTGTATATACTTGGCTCTGATGAATATGAATCTCCTGAGCTTCCAAAATTCCAGCCATTTGCACCATGAGTACTTGGTTTCCAGTTTCCTCCATAACTCTTGGAATTCCAGCTAGAAAAATCACCCGTTTCTTCTGAGTGCCAATTTCTTTCCCTGCTACCATGATGCCAATTTGATACTCCTCCTCTCCGCCCACTTGGATGCCAAGCATTTCCAGAATTACCATAGTTATGTCGATTTAAAGGGTTTCCTGAAACATTCTGGTGCCACCCAGAGCGCCCCCTTGCACCACCTGAATGTCTGTTTATATTAAAGTTCCTCTGAGAGTGTGAAGATTTGCCTTGTCTAGGACTAACATAATCATCCTTTTCCCATTTCCAGTCCCTTTGTGATGCATTATGATGATGCCACGATGACTGATCATAAGCTTCTCTTTCTTTGTAAGCAGCTCTTTCTTCTCTCCTTCTCTGTGATCTCCTATCATCACATTCTAATTCTTGTTTTGCACAACTTGGTTCAGTTTGCCTATAAAAGAATTGAGAAAAGGCTAAATTCTGATGCTATTCTACTAAAATCTAACAGTTTACAAGCTTCATGAATTTTATTTGCACTATGAAGAAAATATTTTTTAAAATTATTTATTATAAAAAGGAACAGATTTTTTTTAGCAGCTTTGCTTTTCAAGCTTCAGTAATGTTTAATTTTCAAATCTGTACCTTTACTTAAACATGATAATTTCAAAATTTCTCTCACAAGAACAAATGATTTAGTGCAGGGACAGTGAAATAGACTGATTCTCAAATACTTTTCCCTAACTTGAAAGATAATATCCCTTTATATTTACTATTGGATCGATAATAAACTAATAAAAATAAAGCTTCTTTATGTTATAGAATCTTTGTAATTTGATCTGTCTTAGTAGATAGAAAACTCAATAGTGGGATAATTATTTTTTCTGAAGACTATTCTGCTGGTGTAACTAGAGTGAACTGATAGAAAACAGAGGAAAGTTAGGCTGAAAACCCCATTGTTATCCTTACTGGAGGGAACAATTGACATGATGACTCCATGTAAAACATCCACAGAAGATGCACCTCACATACGAAGTAATTTGTCTTCTTTTAATCAAGAGTCAGTAACAGTCCACAGCATGCAGTCCTGAGTCTGTATGAGCCTCCCAGCAGTACTGTTGACTGCCCTTTTGATAGCACTTGTGCTTGGCAACTTATCATGAACACGTGGCAAACTATCACATGTACATTTAAAGATAAATGCTCCTTTAACAGCTACAGCTATTCCCAGGGTCAGCAGTCTAAACATTCTAATCTCCTAAGTCTAATATTCTAACTCTTATCCTACCAAATGAGGAGTTTTCATTAAAAGTATTTTCTGGGAACTGATCACAAAAATACATCCATTCTAGATCCCTCAACAAGAAAAACAGTAAACTTCCACACTACTATTAAAAAACAATTGATTTCAATAAACTGAATATTTATATTGTATCACCCTTTATGTTTTTGATACATTTCAGTTCCGCTAAAAGATTCACTAATAACTACTCTCTAATGGGAAACAGACTAGTGGGCAAAATAATCTGAGCTCTAAGACAAGAATTCAAAAAACCAATATCTAAGTGATACAGTAATTTCTATGAGCTGACTCAACTAGATTATGATCTAATAGAAATAATTTTGCTGAATTAGTAACTTAATCCGTGTACCTTCTGGTTTTCCCCCTCTCCAAACCAGAACCCAGGAGACAGAGATTTTCTACAGCTTTAGTTGCCTCAGAACAACACTGCACTGACAGTATTACTCCTTTTCCATAAAGCACAAAGGAAAAGTGACCTTTTTGCTCCCTACATTAACCAGTATGAAAACATTACCATTGCACAGTGCAGGGACACACTAGTACAACAGAATGTTGTACCTAACAGCCAAAACCTAACAGTCTCCAAAGATTTCAGTATCTGGAATCAAATTTCTAGACACAGAACTGAAGAGCTTCTTTTAAAAATTACATGCCCCTTTAGTACCATCACCATGCCATGAATCTATTCAAATAATATATTCCCAAATGGAACATGCACATGTGCAGATTTTCATGTAAAATAAAAGACAATACTTATTACTTTCTGCAGCCTTCTATCTCATAGTGAGCCACTGGAACTACGTTTAGCTAATGGTAAGCAACAAGATACAACAGGTAAGAAATTTCATTCAAGGACTATCCAATTCATTTTATAGAAAAACATGCTCAGCAGCAGTTTCTTAAAGGCCAGGTTCCTACAGACAACCTCCACCATAAACAATATTAGCACTACTGTCCATTTATCAAGCCTTCATTTAAAAAGGTATCAAATATTAAAATAAAAACATTAGGGTTCTCAAAACACAAGACTGTTTTTACCCATAATAGAGAATTATTGTATTTCCATACTAACAGTAGAGGAACAGGACAAGACATTCAGCAGAGTCACATTTACATGTTGAGACTATGCTATCCACACAGGTCTCCTGGATTGCTCTCACAAGTAAACCAGCTACAGGCAGTTTACATTTTGTGAGCACCTAAACCTCAGGAGTGCATCCTCATTGTGTTAAAAGCAATTCTATGATCCAAGTGGAGAAAGGAAAACTCACCAGTTCCGTTCCTTCTTTTGTTTGATTAGTTGAATGAGTTCTTTGTCAAGGTCTTCTTCTTCTGCCTTTTCTTTCTCTTCCTCTTTTCTGTTATGGGCATTAACGTTGTCTTTGTGCAGCTGACTGGAGATGTGCTTGGCATATGCTGACAAACCCACCAGTGTCACCCTGCACACTCGGCATTCATGGCTGCTATCCCTAGGAAGAGAGGCAGAGGGTGGACTTTCAACTCTGCCAACTGGCATGGCAGGTAGCTCTGGTCTTACTTTGTTTCCTCTGAATGTGTCTGAGTTTAAGGCAACTAGGCTTTGTTCAGTATATTTACTTGAGTTCTCTGGCTTTTTCTTTCAAGCTTTTGTTTTTTGATGGTCAGTTTTTACAAGATTTTTTTCCAACAATCAAGAGGTAAAAAACTTGGTAATAAAGCTACATTAAGTGGGAGGAGGAATTCTTCTTGAATTGTTGTACTCAAAATCTATTCAGAGGAAACATAGTGAGCGAGGAGGCAGAATGAAAGGCTTCCAGAGCTAGCAGGAGCTCTGAAGCCCATCCATGCTGCCAGCTGCACTGCGGAAGCCTGGTGACAGCTTCTACATTTAATCCTTGCCTTGAGCCTTCCCCTAGTGAAATTTAGAAAAGGGAGGAGGCAGTACATGGATACAGCCAATCCTGATACAACATAACCTAAACTGGGACAGCTGAGACTGCTGCATGGAATCCAAAGACTCCACAGCACAGTGAGTGATGGGAGGGTGTCTTGAGTTCACTGTACTTTATTTGGTTCAAGCGTGCATGAGGTCTGCTTTCTACTTTAGAGGACTTATCTCAAAAAATATGGAAATAATTTCAGCTGGAGAAAGTTGACAGCTGTACCAGACAAATGGCTTTACTCATATTACTGAATTAAGGCTACAATACTTTAACCTTTTTTTCTTTTTAAGAAATTCAGATTTCTAAAACCATAACATTTGTTCTTCTGACAAAACTTGCCAATAATTCAGTGTTAAAAAAGTACATCATCAACTTCCTAAACAAGGAAAAAATGTTCACTGGATTAAAAAAAAAAAAAAACAGAAAAAAATTAATTAGAGTATAGTCCACTGCAAATAACTCAGCAGGACCAAGATAGGATTCACTGATGCCTCCTTAAATTCTGCCAGTTAATTAATAAAAGAAGACTGTATATCCCCATGGAGCACTTGACACAAAGGTCTTAGAACAGAAGCATTACAATACAACACACAGTTCATGACTAGTGTCAAGAAAGTGGGATCCATAAAGGAAAAAGACAAAAATGAATCTTTGCCTTTTTTAGTGAACAGTTAAAAAAAAAAGAAAGAAAGATCAAAATATGTACATTCACTCAGGGTATTAAGGCAACATCCTCATCAGAGTGGTTAGCCACTATGTTTTATTTATCCTGGATATCAGTGGTTTTCCCTACTAACATAGTTGACATATTTAATCAATGCAGTCATTCAGACAGCTTTATTTTAAACAACCTAAGTATTAAAATATCAGAATTTTTATGTTTAATTATTCTGTATGTTGCAGCCTAATTAATTTCAGATTAAACATTAAGATAAATTTCATTTATAATGTCAGTAGCTTCCAAATTCAGCCTGTATTTTCAAGAACTAAGTGTACTTAATTTCATACTTGCTAATAAATATTCAAAGCCCATATTCTATATATTGTACCTTGGGCTATCTTATTAATGCAATAAAGGTAACCAAACCAGCATATTTTACTAATATCATTGGAATCTTCTTCATACTCATAAATGGCACAGCTGTGCATAACTAAAAAGACTTATTTTTAACTTAGGTCATCACACAAGGCAAACTGCAAATAGAAAGTTGGCTTCTCACTGAAAAAGATGTTATTTTTCCATAAATTCCACTTCACTCATAAGGCCTCTCAATGAGAAGCACACCCCACTGGTTCTGATGTGGTAGTAATTAGGTTTTAAAGAATAATACACATTCTTCATAAGACCCATGTTACAATTATTTCATAAAACTTTTACCACCCTCACTTACAGACTAACTAGCTAAATGCAAAGTTTCATTTACTTTGGACAAAGCCAGAAAGTTAACAGCTGGACTGAGGACAAAGAACTTCTTTCTATCACTTCTAACTTGCGAGTTACTAATTACAAAGCTGAGGTTCATGTACTAACTGACAGTCTGAAAAGACAAGACTTCTTTGACCTGCTGTTAATCTATATGAGCCTAAAGAAAAACACACTTTTTTTCTTTATGAACAACTGCTTTAATTGAAGATAAACTGGCTAGAAGTTCAGATAGCTACACTTAGGGGAATTTAGATTTCCTTCAGTTCTATACTTTTCCTACACCCATTAATGCCTTCCAGAACTAGAACAGTGTGAATGACACACACTGATCATGTCTACACACTCCCCTGCCATACAGGAACACCACACAATCTTACTTGTTAAACAAGGCAGCCAAAAGAAGTTTGAGGTAAACACAACAAAAGTATTCTCAGTATGAAAGCATCCAAGAGCTTTATTTACTGCATGTGTACTTCAGACTGTAGACTCAATGTCCCAAGTAACAAGAGCACTATTTCACTTTCAATTAAAAATAAGCAAAACCCAAATAGGATACAGCATTGTATGCAGCATCCAATTCTCCTTATACATCACACAGAATAAGACTTCAAGGAAAGGAAAGTCTTGGGATGTTTCACAAAATTATTCTAGCCCTTGAGATTACTAAGCTAACCATAGTGGCCAATACCAATCATTAAAGGAGATACCATTCTCACAGCACTTTTAAAGAGCAACAACTGTTTTTACATTATTGAAAACTTACAAAAACCCCAAAAGATTTAAAAAGAAAAATACCACTGTTCCTAATTCTGACAAAGGCAGAAAACTAGTGCTTGCAAAACAAAAACCCACAAACATGAATCTGCCAAGAATGAAGTAATTTTATTTCACTGCAGTCAAAGCAATGTAGGTGAGCTTTCTTCCATATCGTTTGCCTCAAGAGTTTCTGACATCATGAGAACACGGTCATTGCCAGCTGCTATTCTACTGAAGTGAAGCATAAAAATAAATTGTGCAATTCAGCTTGTATGGCAAATAGGTCAGGAGTCCTTCCAGAAAGTGACATACAAAATGGCACACAGAGAAATGATGCAAGACTGTTCTCATACCTTCCCTTCAGGTTTTCCAGTTCTCTGTGGTGAAGCATGCTTCTCATGTGCTCTTCCATCTCCTTCAACATGCGGGGGAAAAAAAAAAATTGGTCAAAACAAAACTCTGTATCACGTCTGGAAAGCTCATTTGTGTGAATTCTCCTGCCTTGCAAAAGGGTGTACTCTACTCCTGCAGGGCTGTAGCAGTTGCCATTCCTGTTTCTGTGACTATGAAAGCACAAGTAGGCACTCCTGCAGGAAGTTATGCTATGTTTCCCAAGAATAACACATGTGAGTCACTGAAACTCAACACAATGGAAGCAGAATTTCAGGATAAAGTCAAATAACAGTCTATGTAGCAAAGTTTATTAGACTGATTTTTGACAAATCACTGTTGAAAATCATTTTAATTAAAAGTCTCATTAATACCACTCAGAATCACGGTATTCAAAACAGTTTCCCTGTGCAATCTGAGCAGTTTCTCTGCATTTGTACTGTAAGACAGCTGTAAATTCATCATCATATACTATTTTACTTGGCTAGACACTTCAGAAACTGAGATGTACATATCAGTTTGTTGTTTATAACAACCCTGATCCATGAACTGCAGTACTGTTATAATCATTTACTATTGAAAGGGAGCTGCCAGAAGAGAAAGAACATTCATCACTCAGCAGAAGGAAGCAGTTCAGATGATTTAACTTTCCTTTGGTGTTTGACCCAGAATGTTCAGAAATCTTCAAACACCAGATACTAATCACTATCCTCTTTAGCCCTTGAAATTCCATCTGCAAAGGGAAAGGAACATCTTCCACCTTGAAGAGCTGTGTGAATTAAAACACTGATATTTGCCACATCTCCACATGCCATGCAGCTAAACAATACATGAAGGTCCATTAAGAAACTCTCAGTTTCAATGCAGACTTTGCATAAATACACAGCATACAATAGATGGACACCAAACCAACACATTAATGAAAACACAAGCTGTGTTACACAATTCCATTTGGTTCTTCCACATGGAAATACAGATGTTCCAAAAGGAATCTATAAAATCATGTATTACAGTACTCTTCCCATATCACAATTTACACCCAAATAAGTGAATGCTTTTCACTTTAGTATCTTTATAAAATAATATAAAAAACCTCAAAGACCTCACTATTTTTAACATTCAGAATCAAGCATACTGCATAGCTCACTTCAAGAAAGATACTCCAAAGCACATGCAAATGTATTCTTTGATTTAAGATAGACTTGGGTCAATATATTCCTGGTAAAGGGAAAATGTACTTTGCACAATTTAAAAATGAAAGCATTTCTCATTCACATTTCATATTAATATCTACTGATACATGTCAAGCATTAATTATTTACCTTTTTTGAGTTGTACACAATGTGACATAATGCACATTTTCGTTGCTGAACCATGCTTATTACTCTGGAAATATCTTATCCCATACCTGCAAACAAAAGCAATTTAAAACCAATCAACATTCAAGATTACTTGTTTCATTAATCTATTTTACTAAATACAGTATGCAAAGTTGCTGTTCATGAAAACTAGCTGAACTTAAGAGAATACATTCTTCTCATGCACAGTCGATACTCTTCAAAAAAAGATGAGGTAGTTTTGAATAGTCACCTAAAACATCTACAATAAAAACCAGCTTTCCCTTTCTTTCCTTTTGTTCATTGTAATCCAAGACATGGTACTCATTCAACAGTTAGAGATCTGTAGGAATCCTCTCAGCTACTCAAATCAGATTGACAAAACACTTTTCAACTAGGACGATGACAGGGAGATAAGGAATTGGGAAAACCAAGCAGGACAAACTCAATCTTTATTTTAGTACACAGGGCCACTCAAGGAAGATATTTAAGGCCCTAGGAAAATGAAACAGAGACCATTTATGATATCAAAGACCACTAGTCTTCAAATTTTATGGATCCATTTACTTACCATAAAATAAAAATTGAATTGATTTAAATTCAGTATTTTTCTCATTAGCCTCAGCAAGAAGTACACATATCCATGTACTTAAATACTCAATTTAGACAGCATTTTAACACTAATCTACTGAAGACTTGCATATATGCAAACAAAAGCAGCAGCAGGTCAAAAAAAATGTCATATGTATTTTATCCTAATGTTTAACTCATAAGGAGCGTAATGAAATTAGAGAGTCTAGGTCATAATGCAAAACCAGATATGTCTGTTTAAATAACAGGATACAATCTTTGCACTTTTCTTTCTCTTGAAATACACTAAAATGCATAATGATTGAGCATTATTGTCATTTTTAATTGATTTGGCAGAGGCAGTTCCTCATCCTAAACTGGAAACAGATGTATTTTTTCTAATACTCAGCATTTTTGTATCTGCACAGAAAAATACAAATCCTTTCAAGTTTTGCTATCATACATTAGGCAACTTCTGAGCTAACTTAGCTAATAGCATTAAACTTAACCTGCAAGAACCTTCTTCAAGAACTCTTCTCCACTACTGATGCTGCAATGTTAACTCCAGTTATTCAATATTAACCTTCTTTATCAGCAGCATCAAAATCTCCAAATCTGGTACTGACTAGAAGCTGTGCGCCAAGGGCAGGAACAGGATTTTTACAAAATCCAGATTACCTAGAATTAAAGCAGCTCTGCTATTCTGATATTCAGTTGTTCTGTCCAACTGTAAACAAAAATCAGCAAGTAAAACCACAACCCTTTAAGTCCAGAATGTAGTTCTTTGACAAGAAACTCCTTCCCTACAGATTTGCATGTCCATTTACACATAAGGTACCAGCATCTCTCCAGGCTAAAGGAAAGGAAACTGAGAGCTGCAATAGCACTTTCACCATTAGACAACAGAGAAAGAGTTTTCTCCCTAAAAAAAAATCCACATCATCATACTAAAACAAATTTAAAACACAACAGAAGATTCAGTTATCTCATGTTCCTTAACCACCATTCTTGATCTCCCTGATGTACTTGATAGTGTTTAAATATGCATTTTTTAGCTTCATCACATGGGAACCTGATATATATGAACCATCAGTAGCAGCTGTTTATTTTGACACATAAGCCCCAACAAAGGTATAAGATTATTCAAAACTTTGCACCAGCCTGCATATAAATTCATATGGTACCGGTGATGTCCATGCAAAAGCATCTGCCCTCATGGATAGTCAGGATACAGAAACACTATCTTTTGGAACAAATTATTTTGAAAGCATTTATAAAGATCATTACTTGTTTTAAAAGTATTTCAATTGAGACAGCAGTTAAGGAAAGTTTAAGTTAATCTGAATAAAGACAGAAAATGAGATACTGCAGACTGCTGATTCTCCAGCGAGTTATTAGGCGAGTATAGCAGCACATCATCAATATACTGTTTATACAGATCTGTGCAGCTGCAACAGATCTAAAGGAATTATTAATGATCATATACAAGTGACAAGTGTTTAGATGCCTATCCAACATTGTACAGCTGGTTTAATGCAATTAATATGGAAGTACTCATGGAAAGCGAGGCTGCTAATCCTTGCACCAATTTCAGACACTTCCTTTTGCATTAAAATTTTCTGTACACCCCCAACATTCTTCACTGGCACTACTTTGTAGTTCAGCGGAGTAATACCCTACATGTGCTCAAAATCTCATTCAAGATTACCCAAGTATTTACAGAATTCGTTCTGCACTGGGCTGAAAGCAGCATGGGACTTAAATCAGGAAAAGCAGGCCAGTTAGCACGGAACATTAAAACACTTCCACCAGCAGAGCTAGCATTACACCTGTTTTGGCTAATTAAAACATATAGTAACTATACCAGATTACAGGAAGAGTTTTCGGCAAACTGCCCAATCAGCTGGGCATTACTTGACAGAGTACTAAAAATACTAATAGAATTCAAATGCTATTGGATGTCACTATGAAAAGGGAAACTACAGAGAGAAGCCCTCAGTGGCTTGGACTCAGAAATAAAGAGATTCAGTAGATGTTACCCAGACTGGGAGAACACAGACACATAATCTATTTCCAGATCACCTCTTGACTTACTGGCTTACATAGATATAAAGTGCTTCCCATCATCCTTAGCTTTCTCCCAAATGCTGCTAAACCTATGAACACTTGTGGATCACTTTAATTAAGTACTACAATTTTACTGTAAAAGAACTTCTCTAAAGTATTTTGAATAACATAATAAATCAAAGGAATTTCCTCAGTCACTATGCAAAATCAGCAAGAATCAGTCAGCTTTTGAGCCATGTAGTCACTGCTATTCATCTCATCATATACTGGTATGCTCAATCTCAAAACGTCCATTCTTCATGAAGAAACTTCAGAAACAGAGCTCTCTAGATAAATGCAGGCACATTTGAATTCTTAAAAAAAACTCCACATACTTTAAACAACCTTTAAGCTTTTATCAGCTTTAACACCTTGTGCTTTTGAAATCATCAACTTGCTGTATAACATAGAAAATTACTTTTTATGCAACTTGAGTAGGAAGATGAGCTAGTCTAAAAAATGAGCAAACTGAAAACAAAGATAAGGTTTTGCCAAAAAGACCCCACCACCATATAAAAAGACAAATACATGTTAAGAGCAGAATGTAAAGGCTTTGAAATAAATGAAATATTACAACTTTCTATTTTGAGAGAATAAGCTTTAATAAAATTAGCTTTAATAAAATTAAGAAAGACTGCTACAGAGATTTTGGAGAACCCTTCCCACAAATAAAAATAGTTTATCAAGAAAATTAGGCATTAGACTACTTCCTGCTACAACATCCATTTGTCCATAGTTATTCAACCTTAGCGGATAACATACATTAAAAATGTATGTCAAGATTAAATCTGCTACAGATTAGTGGCTGAACACTCTGACTATATAAAGCCACAAGTGCCATGGAGTGGGGTGTGCAGCCTGGCATTCCAGCTGCCTAGAAATCCTCAGAAGGCTTCAAAGAGATCAGCAGCACTGGCCTATCTAAAGGCCTGCCTAAACGCTGCATGCCCCTACAGAGAACAGTGGAAACTCAACACTTGAGAAGAACAGGAGGCTACAAATTCACCGTGCAGAATGTTCTGTAGCAACATGCTCAGCTCCTTGCAGAGATGTCATTCCTAGTGCCTCAGTGACTTCTCTCCTGCAGCAACCAATTGCACACACATCAGCTGAACTGTAGAATAGTAACAGTAATAATACAGAGCCCTATGCTCCAATTTCATCACCTCCAGCAGAATTTACATGGAATAAAGCACCATCATTCACAGATTATCTTCCCTTCCAAGATTCGTTGCCCCTCAAGCATCTGAATTTACCAAGCATCCTCACTAGACCATAACTTCTACTAATTACCTTAACCCTCCTTCTGAGTTAGTGTGAGGCACTAACTTTCCTTCTGAGATGTTGATCTGTGCAACCTAAACCCAGGCAACAAACAAAAACTTAAGGATTTACTAAAGTCATGACTAACAGCATGATTATCCCCCAGCACACTGTCAGACACTGCACAAACTACTTTGTAGTTGGTTACAGAGCAAAGGAGAAAACTGTATCAAACTCCAGAAGTTAAAATACTTGTACCAGAGTACAAAGCTTTTAAGGTAAATTTCTCCCTGCTTTCCAAGATTTAATTTTATCCATGTGACAATCTAAGGTTAGTCTAGACCCCTGAGCACTGAAGCAGTACCACTACACAGCAAACATCATAATTGGGCAGACAAATGCTCAACTGTTTTGACATCAAGCCAGGAGAGTTATTTCACAGATCAAAGTTCTTTAAGCTCCTGTTAAAAGCCATAACATTTACTTCACTACCTGGCTTAGAAAACATCTAGCAGAAATTGAGTGCTATCTTATAAGTATGCCTGGGATTTTTACAACATACAGGGAAAGTCTGCTGGAGATAAGGGCACCACAGAGAAATACCTTAAACAGACCAGCACAGACACAAAACACCTGGCAGGAACACAGAGTTTTCACTGACTTCTATTTTTATTTCACGTAAATCTCAGAACAGGGCACAGACCAGAAGAACATACACACTTTAAGCCACAACCAAACTGCATCTTTCCAACTCCTATACATAAGCAATGCTAATAATTTCTTAATATACAAAGTAAGTTTTCCTTGCTGTAAATCAAGATGACCATTTCTCTCTAGTGAAACTAAATGCCTTCTATCTTTCTCATGAAAGCTTTTCACACACCAGAAGATTCAGGAATATATTCTGTCCAAACTGGAATAAAGAACTGTACAGCATTACTGCTGTATGCTGTCACTTAGAACACGTAAAATCCACACACCTGGAAAGCTTCTGTCTTCTCCCACACTCCCTATTTGGTTTAAGGCATATGAAAGTTCTGTTTTCTTCAGATGCTTTCCTCAAACATCACATTTCCTGAGCTTATTAAAATAGCTATTCCCCTTTCCAAACTGCCCAAAGCACTTTAAAAGGATTGTTCAAAACCAGATGTAGCACTTCAGCTAACATCCCTATGTGCACCCTTAGGAGAAGAGAGTTGTCTGTGTATCCCTACTACTACTACAGCCTCAAACACAATTCATAATGACTGAGAAAAAATCTTACTAAGAAGCAACATAGTGATCCACAAGATGTGAGAAAAAAACAACCCAATTAAATTTTAGGTTTAAATATTTAAATCTAATAATTTAAATATTATTGTGACTTACAAAAGCATTCACATCAGCTTATTCTGGTGATCTTGAGTCACTTTATAAAGGGTCTTCACTTTACAGACCCTTGTAAGAATGACAGAAATACCCAACACTTAATTTCACACTTAATTCTGTAACATTAAGTTATATCATTTTTGCCCTTTCCTAGGCTATTTAAGCTCATCATATCCTTCCCAGGTATTCATATGATGTCTCTTTCACTGATAGTAAGTTAAGAACAAGGATCAAAAGCTACATCAAAACAGATTACTCTATACATCCTATCTATTGCAGTTCCACAGAAAAAGGTACCTGGCCTTGCCAGAATAACTCAGACTCCCCACAAAAGATCTGTATAGAGATATACAAGAGAACAAGCAGGGAGAGCATTCAGTAAGTAATTGGGCTTCTTGTATTTATAGTGTCATTAGAGTATGAAGAATAACTGGAGGGTGATTTGAAGCATTCAAAGCAAGGCACTCAAGTCACTCTTCAGTATAACAGCTTTCATGCAAAGAAAATTCAAGTTAAGGATCTCAAATATTAAGACAGTAGTCATTAATAACCAGGTAATAGAAATACAGGGCTCTGCCTAAATTATTGTATCTCTGTAATGTAGTTTGTCCCAGGGCTGAACACCAGCAGCTCTACCACAATAGGATCAAAATGTAAAATAGTCTGGGACTTGATGAAAGAAACTCAAAAACCTTACATTACAAACATAAAACACAGCTTTATAAAAACAGAGAAGTTACTTGTAAGGTATAGTATCCTCTTACTTTGCTAGTATCAGCTCGAGTCAGATAACATCTCAAATCTTATGACACCATCTGGTGGCAAAGTTCATAGAAGAGGATTACCAGATGTTAAAAAAAACTTCAACATTTTAAATTTGATTCTGAACAAATTTAAATTTTATTCTGGATATCTTATTAATTTTTTCTTTACAAGATAAGGTGGAAAGAAAATTGATAGAAAAATATTTCATTTTACTTAGATATTATAAGTCATATCTCTGTACACAATTTAGGTATGCATTTAGAGGATAGTGACTGCTGTTACTCTGTACTGGATTCACAATTCTGCAGGAAAGAAGATGTCTTGAGCTGACATCTCTTCACATATGTGATATTTTTGAACATAGGGAATAGAAGGTACCTGAAGTTTGGTCACAGTGACCAAATGGACTTGGGTAACATGTGAACATAATTTGGGTAAAACCGATGTCTTGTTCCAAACTGGAAATGCCAGAGTATAGCACCCATTTAGCTAACTTTACATACAAAAATCAGTCATTAGTGGAACACACAAAGTAGTGCAAGTGCAGCTGCCTTTTACTGCCAGTTAAGCTGAAATCAAGAAAGGGCTTTAAAAAAAACCAAAACACAATTCAGTTGTTTTTAACAGGAGCTACTTCAGGATAGAAATCTATTTTCCAAGGTAAAAAAAAAGTTACGGAGACACATTGCATTGGCCCCGAGAGCCTGCAGTAGTAATCCCAAATACTGCAATGCTAATGTGAATAAGCTTCTAAACGTCAGCAAAGCTATTAATCAAATTTTTGCAAGGCTTAAGTGTTTGGGTTTTTTTTTTTTTAGGCCAGGATCTGTCAGCTCAGCAAAACAGCCAATTTGTTAAATGCAGTAATTGAGGTTTAACTGAAAGAAGTAGCAAAAAACTGAAGAACAGCAATAAGCAACAGAGATATAGGACATGCAAGCCTGGAAATTCATGTTGAAAACACAGTCCATAAATTCTCAGTTCTATTCTCTCTTAGGACACACCACCTCAGAACCTATCTGGTCTTTAAAGCTGCACTTCATCAGGTGTAGAAGGGAAGGTGAAAAAGAAAGGTTTTTACTTGCATGAGATTATTACCAGACCTCCATCAGTATACTGAAGCATGAATTTTAACCATCAATGAAGTATACTGAAGCATGAACTTTAATAATTTATGCCACTTGTATCCAATGTTTCATAAGCTTTTACAAAATAACATACATATGCACACCCAAGCACTTCTTAATGTAAGTTTGGATTTGAACTACCCTGTGTGCAATGATGAATGATTACTTTCAAACAACCCATATTTCATCATACTATTATGACTTGTTTCACGCTCAGTCCCACTCCTTTAAAGTTACCAGATATTTATCACTAAACTCATACATGATTTCACTACAACACATTTTTAGATATTTGCTTATGAGGAAGGCAGCTAAACAACTCTGTACTCAGCCACACTTCATCCCCGGAAACACTTCTGGCAAGTAAGAAGAGGTATCACGGCAGCTACACACTGGGACAGACAACCTACAGCAGGGCATCAAAGTCCAGGCTCACTAGAGCAGTAGGGGATGCTCACAAGGCAAAGCACAGCGCATGCCCGCCCCAAGGCGAGATTGCCCGCTGCCGCAGCCCCTCTGGGCCGGGCTCGCCCTGCTGCCCTCCACAGGCCGCCCATTCCCCATCGCCCCCGGCCGCCACCGCTCTCCCCGAGCCCTCTGCTCCGCACAGCCCCGGTACTCACGCATCGCAGCGCTCTGCAGGGCAGCAGCCCGGCAGCCCATTCCCCCGCGGGGCCGAGGAGGCCCGGCCAGCGCCGCCCCGGGACCGGCGGCCGGCACGGCGCGCACCGGGCCCGCAGCACCGCGCGCGGCTCGGCGGGCACGGCGCTGCCCGCCAATGGGCCGGCGGGAAGGGGCCGCGCTGCACGCCGGGCGGCGCGCCTGCGTGCCCGCGGGGCCTGCCGGGAAATGCAGTCCTGGCGGCCGCGGACAGCCGACGGGCCCACCAACTTAATGGCGAGCGCACCAGCACCGGCCAGCTGGGGCATTTACCAACAGATAATGATAATAGAGGTTATTGTTGTTGTGTGTAAATACAGCGCTTTAAACACGCTTAGTGCTACGTGTTACCGCTCTCCAAATCAGACATCACGCTGGGCAGGGCGGCTGCGCGTGGGAAATGTGTTCCAGGGGCAGTTCTTAAGGTAGAAGGGCGCTGTCTGTGCAGTGTAAGCCTTACTCCACCGGGACCTTTCACGAGGCCAAATTCCACAGGGACTTGGAGCATCCCCAGATGCTGAGAGAGACGAGGGGAACCAAGACCCAGCTCTGAGATCTCCGCGGCAGTTTCACTGGAAGAGGGGATTTTAGCAGCCACGTAAGCTGATGCAGGCCCTGACGCTGTGAAAGCTACCGGCTGTGCTTGCAGTGCTTACAGCCCTACAGCAGGTGCGAGATCCAGCCTCAGAGAAGAACTTACCCACACCTGAGAAGGAATATACCTCAGGAAAGGCTGCGCAGTTCAGCTGCAAAGGATGATGTCGGTGATTGCGAACAGCAGCTTTCCCTTTCTGCCCTCCTTCTCTCCGCTGGTGACAGAAGGGGGCTGACACTCATCGTCCTAGTAGAGAGCAGTAACTGGAGAAAAACCCCACCAGTAGGAACAAGGCCGCTTCTTTACTGCGCTGTTTGCAGGGCCGGGCAGCGCACAGCGGGCCCTGGCTCCCGCACTCCCCGCACCTCAAGGGGCAGGCAGGGAGGCGCGGCAGCCCCCGCGCGCCGCCACGCCGGGCTACGCAGGCCGCCGTTCCCGCCCGC